>CM053028.1:321790807-322488440 GCA_028564925.1 Lithobates sylvaticus | reverse complement strand
TTATTCCGTTATATCCGCTTCAGGTGCCTGGTAGCTGGTGGTGATCCAAGACTGATTCATTTTTTGAAGGTCAGTCGATCAACCGAGTCGGTGGACAGGCACACTCTATGATCGGTGACAAATCCTCCAGCAGCACTGAATGTGCGTTCGGAAAGAACGCTGGATGCAGGACAGGCCAGTAGCTCAATTGCATACTGTGCAAGCTCTGGCCAGTGATCCATCCTCAGGACCCAGTAAGCCAGAGGATTTTCGGTGGGAAAGGTGTCCAAGTCTGACCTTGCCCCTAGGTATTCCTGCACCATGTATATCAGACGCTGCTGATGGTTGCTGGAACCGATCATACCTTGGGGCTGCGGACTAAAAAATTGTCTGAACGTATCGGTCAGACGTCCACCTTCCCCACCGCTCCTTCTGCTACTGACCGAAGCCTCAGCAACTCGTCGTCCAGGACCAGGAGTTTGTAACCTCCCAGTTTCTGGGAACGCGTTGCACAGACCTTTCTGCAAGGCCTCCCTGAGATGTCTCATCCTCTGCTCCCTCTGTGACGGCAAGATAAGGTCCGCAACCTTACCCTTGTACCGTGGATCAAGGAGAGTGGCCGGCCAGTAATGGTCCCTCTCCTTGATCCGAAGAACACGAGGATCCTTCCGCAGGCTTTGCAGGATCAGGGAGGCCATGCAGCGTAGGTTAGCTGAGGCATTCGGTCCGGAGTCTTCTGGGTCACTGAGGATGACATGATCGCCAGCCACCTCCTCCCAGCCACGTACAAGTCCACTGGTTTGTTGGGACTGTACATCATCCCTAAAAGACTGCTGTTGCTGATGCTGAGTGCCAGGCTCCACCTCCATGCTCACACAATCCTCCTCCTCCTCCTCCTCCTCCTCCTCATCCTCTTCCTGTGTGATGGGTGGGACAGAAGGAACACTGTCTGGATAAAGGGGGCCTTGAGAGGCAAGGAAGTCCTCCTCTTCCTGCCTCTGTTCTGCCTCAAGTGCCCTGTCCATTATCCCACGCAGCGTATGCTCCAACAGGTGGACAAGAGGTACAGTGTCACTGATGCATGCACTGTCACTGCTCACCATCCTCGTGGCCTCCTCAAATGGTGAGAGGACAGTGCATGCATCCTGATCATGCTCCACTGGCGTGGGGAAAAAAAGCCAAGCTCCCCTGACCCTGTCCTGGTGCCGTAGTCGCAAAGGTACTCATTGATGGCCCTCTGCTGCGTGTGCAGTCGCTGCAGCATGGCCAACGTTGAGTTCCACCTGGTGGGCATGTCACATATTAGGCGGTTCTTGGGCAGGTTCAGCTCCTTTTGCAGCTCAGTCAGCCGAGCACTGGCATTATAAGATCGGCGGAAATGCACACAGACTTTCCTGGCCTGCCTCAGGACATCCTGTAAGCCTGGGAACCTGCCCACGAACCGCTGCACCACCAGGTTGAGGACGTGAGCCATACAGGGCACATGGGTGAGCTGCCCCTGTCGCAGGGCGGAGAGGAGGTTGGTGCCATTGTCAGAAATGACCATTCCTGGCTTAAGCTGGCGTGGCGTCAACCACCTCTCGGCCTGCCCCTGCAGAGCTGCCAGAACCTCTGGCCCAGTGTGGCTCCTATCCCCCAAACACACCAGCGCAAGCACGGCATGGCATCTTTTTGCCTGCGTACTCGCGTAGCCCCTTGTACGCCTACGGAGCACCGCTGGTTCCGAGGACAGAGCACTGGAGGAAGAAGAAGAGGAGGGGGTGGAGGAGAGAGGTGTGTCACAACCAGTAGTAGCATTTTGGAGGCGTGGTGGCGGAACAACCTCCAACACTACTGTACCTTGTCCTGCATCCCTCCCAGCTGCCAATAGAGTGACCCAATGGGCCGTGAAAGAAAGATAACGTCCCTGTCCATGCCTGCTGGACCATGAGTCAGCGGTAATATGCACCTTACCGCTGACCGCCCTGTCCAGCGAGGCATGGACATTGCCTTCCACATGCCGGTAGAGAGACGGAATCGCCTTCCGCGAGAAAAAGTGGCGTTTGGGAACCTGCCACTGAGGAACCGCACATTGAACAAACTCACGGAAGGGGGCCGAGTCTACCAACTGAAAAGGCAGCAGTTGAAGTGCTAGCAATTTAGCCAAGCTAGCATTCAACCGCTGGGCATGTGGATGGCTGGGAGTATACTTCTTTCGACGGTCCAGCAGCTGGGGCAGGGAAATTTGCCTGCTACAATCGGACGTCGGTGTACTGCAAGTACTTGGTTGTGACACACCTAATTCTACACCTTCAGTCCTCTCAGAGCAGCTTTCAGAGAGGACTGAAGATATAGTGGGGATGGAGATCCCAGCTGATGAGGAGCAAGGAGAGGTCCGCTTTGTTCTTTGGTGTGGGTCTTTTATGTGTGCTTGCCAACGAGCTGCATGGCAGGTCGACATATGTCTGCTCATGCTTGTGGTGCCCAAGCGGCTGATGTTTTGGCCATGCGAGATACGCTTGAGACAAATATTGCAAATAGCAGTGGTGCGATCTGATGCACTCGTCTCAAAAAAGGCCCACACCAAAGAACTTTTGTGATAACGTGCAGAGGCAGCGCCCTGCACAGGCGGAGCTCTGCGGTGTGGTACAGTTGCTGTGCTGGCCTCTAGCTGGCCTCCAGGGGGCATCCTGCCTCGTTGGACATGTGACGCCGCATCCTCCTCCTCCTCCTCCTCCTCCTCTCTCCCTTCAGGCATCCACGTGGAGTCAGTGACCTCATCATCCCCTCCCTCTTCACCACTAGAGCAAACCTGGCAGTAAGCTGCAGCTGGTGGAACAGTACTGCCAGATTGCTGTCCTTCAGCATCCCCTCTCTCTGCGCGCACACTACTGACTTCCTCAAGCTGGGTATCATCATCCGAGGCTTCGAATCGTTGGGCATCCTCCTGGAGCATGTACCCAACACTGTGCTCAAAGAGTTCGGGGGACTCCTCAGGAGGACATGGTGGGTCTAGGGAAGGGGTGGCTGATGATGCCATTGAGTACGCGTTGGCAGCTGCTCTGCCAGTACCCTGAGCCTGGGTGAGAGAGGATGAGGAGGATGAGGAGGGCTTGGTCATCCATTCTACCAAGCCTTCGGCATGATGCGGCTCCACATGTCCAGCTGCCGAAAACAAAGACAAGCGTGTCCCATGGCCACGTGCTGATGACGATGCACGACCACGTCCACGGCTAGCACTGTTGTCTCTAGAAACAGAGCCTGCCTGCCCTGTGTTCTTGCCTCGGCACGCTCTGCCTCTCCTTGGCGGTCTTCCAGCCATTGTAGTCGGTAGTGTATATAGTATAAAAAATGGGTGCTGCTGAGAAGAAAATATAAGAGCTCTGTGTGCTGCCACTAACACACTAGAAGTCCTATGGGTGCTTCTGGGAAGAAAATATAGGAGCTCTGTGTGATGCCACTAACACACTCGAAGTCCTATGGGTGCTTCTGAGAAGAAAATATAGGAGCTCTGTGTGATGCCACTAACACACTAGAAGTCCTATGGGTGCTTCTGGGAAGAAAATATAGGAGCTCTGTGTGATGCCACTAACACACTAGAAGTCCTATGGGTGCTTCTGGGAAGAAAATATAGGAGCTCTGTGTGATGCCACTAACACACTAGAAGTCCTATGGGTGCTTCTGGGAAGAAAATATAGGAGCTCTGTGTGATGCCACTAACACACTAGAAGTCCTATGGGTGCTGCTGAGAAGAAAATATAGGAGCTCTGTGTGATGCCACTAACACACTAGAAGCCCTATGGGTGCTTCTGGGAAGAAAATATAGGAGCTCTGTGTGATGCCACTAACACACTAGAAGTCCTATGGGTGCTTCTGGGAAGAAAATATAGGAGCTCTGTGTGATGCCACTAACACACTAGAAGTCCTATGGGTGCTTCTGGGAAGAAAATATGGGAGCTCTGTGTGATGCCACTAACACACTAGAAGTCCTATGGGTGCTTCTGGGAAGAAAATATGGGAGCTCTGTGTGATGCCACTAACACACTAGAAGTCCTATGGGTGCTTCTGGGAAGAAAATATAGGAGCTCTGTGTGATGCCACTAACACACTAGAAGTCCTATGGGTGCTTCTGGGAAGAAAATATGGGAGCTCTGTGTGATGCCACTAACACACTAGAAGTCCTATGGGTGCTGCTGAGAGGAAAATATAGGAGCTCTGTGTGATGCCACTAACACACTCGAAGTCCTATGGGTGCTTCTGGGAAGAAAATATAGGAGCTCTGTGTGATGCCACTAACACACTAGAAGTCCTATGGGTGCTTCTGGGAAGAAAATATAGGAGCTCTGTGTGATGCCACTAACACACTAGAAGTCCTATGGGTGCTGCTGAGAAGAAAATATAGTAGCTCTGTGTGATGCCACTAACACACTAGAAGCCCTATGGATGCTTCTGGGAAGAAAATATAGGAGCTCTGTGTGATGCCACTAACACACTAGAAGTCCTATGGGTGCTTCTGGGAAGAAAATATGGGAGCTCTGTGTGATGCCACTAACACACTAGAAGTCCTATGGGTGCTTCTGGGAAGAAAATATAAGAGCTCTGTGTAATGCCACTAACACACTAGAAGTCCTATGGGTGCTTCTTGGAATAAAATATAAGAGCTCTGTGTGATGCCACTAACACACTAGAAGTCCTATGGGTGCTTCTGGGAAGAAAATATAAGAGCTCTGTGTGATGCCACTAACACACTAGAAGTCCTATGGGTGCTTCTGGGAAGAAAATATGGGAACTCTGTGTGATGCCACTAACACACTAGAAGTCCTATGGGTGCTTCTGGGAAGAAAATATGGGAGCTCTGTGTGATGCCACTAACACACTAGAAGTCCTATGGGTGCTTCTGGGAAGAAAATATGGGAGCTCTGTGTGATGCCACTAACACACTAGAAGTCCTATGGGTGCTTCTGGGAAGAAAATATAGGAGCTCTGTGTGATGCCACTAACACACTAGAAGTCCTATGGGTGCTTCTGGGAAGAAAATATAGGAGCTCTGTGTGATGCCACTAACACACTAGAAGTCCTATGGGTGCTTCTGGGAAGAAAATATAGGAGCTCTGTGTGATGCCACTAACACACTAGAAGTCCTATGGGTGCTGCTGAGAAGAAAATATAGGAGCTCTGTGTGATGCCACTAACACACTAGAAGCCCTATGGGTTCTTCTGGGAAGAAAATATAGGAGCTCTGTGTGATGCCACTAACACACTAGAAGTCCTATGGGTGCTTCTGGGAAGAAAATATAGGAGCTCTGTGTGATGCCACTAACACACTAGAAGTCCTATGGGTGCTTCTGGGAAGAAAATATGGGAGCTCTGTGTGATGCCACTAACACACTAGAAGTCCTATGGGTGCTTCTGGGAAGAAAATATGGGAGCTCTGTGTGATGCCACTAACACACTAGAAGTCCTATGGGTGCTTCTGGGAAGAAAATATAGGAGCTCTGTGTGATGCCACTAACACACTAGAAGTCCTATGGGTGCTTCTGGGAAGAAAATATGGGAGCTCTGTGTGATGCCACTAACACACTAGAAGTCCTATGGGTGCTGCTGAGAGGAAAATATAGGAGCTCTGTGTGATGCCACTAACACACTCGAAGTCCTATGGGTGCTTCTGGGAAGAAAATATAGGAGCTCTGTGTGATGCCACTAACACACTAGAAGTCCTATGGGTGCTTCTGGGAAGAAAATATAGGAGCTCTGTGTGATGCCACTAACACACTAGAAGTCCTATGGGTGCTGCTGAGAAGAAAATATAGTAGCTCTGTGTGATGCCACTAACACACTAGAAGCCCTATGGATGCTTCTGGGAAGAAAATATAGGAGCTCTGTGTGATGCCACTAACACACTAGAAGTCCTATGGGTGCTTCTGGGAAGAAAATAAGGGAGCTCTGTGTGATGCCACTAACACACTAGAAGTCCTATGGGTGCTTCTGGGAAGAAAATATAAGAGCTCTGTGTGATGCCACTAACACACTAGAAGTCCTATGGGTGCTTCTTGGAATAAAATATAAGAGCTCTGTGTGATGCCACTAACACACTAGAAGTCCTATGGGTGCTTCTGGGAAGAAAATATAAGAGCTCTGTGTGATGCCACTAACACACTAGAAGTCCTATGGGTGCTTCTGGGAAGAAAATATGGGAACTCTGTGTGATGCCACTAACACACTAGAAGTCCTATGGGTGCTTCTGGGAAGAAAATATGGGAGCTCTGTGTGATGCCACTAACACACTAGAAGTCCTATGGGTGCTTCTGGGAAGAAAATATGGGAGCTCTGTGTGATGCCACTAACACACTAGAAGTCCTATGGGTGCTTCTGGGAAGAAAATATGGGAGCTCTGTGTGATGCCACTAACACACTAGAAGTCCTATGGGTGCTTCTGGGAAGAAAATATGGGAGCTCTGTGTGATGCCACTAACACACTAGAAGTCCTATGGGTGCTGCTGAGAAGAAAATATAGGAGCTCTGTGTGATGCCACTAACACACTAGAAGTCCTATGGGTGCTTCTGGGAAGAAAATATGGGAGCTCTGTGTGATGCCACTAACACACTAGAAGTCCTATGGGTGCTTCTGGGAAGAAAATATGGGAGCTCTGTGTGATGCCACTAACACACTAGAAGTCCTATGGGTGCTTCTGGGAAGAAAATATGGGAGCTCTGTGTGATGCCACTAACACACTAAAATTCCTATGGGTGCTTCTGGGAAGAAAATATGGGAGCTCTGTGTGATGCCACTAACACACTAGAAGTCCTATGGGTGCTGCTGAGAAGAAAATATAGGAGCTCTGTTTGCTGCCACTAACACACTAGAAGTCCTATGGGTGCCTTTGGGGTGCAATGCTGTGCTAACAGCACTGCAGTTGGTACTACTGCAATACTGTACTAACAGTAAGCACGCACCAGACTAATCCCCAGCAGCAGCTAAAAACACAATCAGCAGCAATGAACGATCAATGGCAATGGTTTAGCAAATGGTTTAATAAAGAACTAGCCAATGGTTTAGCAAAGAAGAGCAAATCTTTCTGGAGCAATGAATCAAGCAAAGACAGAATCAGCAGACTGATCTCTCCTAAAGTCGGAACTCATGTGACCGGCGCCGACGGCGTGGCGGCCTTTTAAATGGTGGGGCGTGTACTAAAGCCCCTGAGCTTTAATTGGCTACAGGCGTCCTGCCTGTAGCCAATTATTGCTCTCCGAGTTTCCGGCGCTGTGATTGGCCAAGCATGCAGGGTCACAGTGCATGCTTGGCCAATCATCAGCCAGCAATGCACTGCGCCGGCCGCGCCGGCCGCAATGCATTGCGGGGCCGCTCACATCATACGAATGTGATGCGAACGGCCCAAATAGTTCTGGGCTCGCCGAGCGAGCGAACGCCCGGTGCTCGATGCGAACGTGGGTTTGCATCGAGCACCGGGCCCATCCCTAGTGGTGAGCATCTGGACACCTCTATTGGGAAAATACCGTGTCTGGGCAGGGGTGAGACCGGCCATCTCTCTCAAGATAATAATGAGAGCTAGGCAAAATTCATAATATACTCTGAAAAACAGTGGAAATTTGGGTTGTCTTAAAGTATGAGGGGGGAAGACATGACGGGTAAGGTAAAGACAGGGTGGGGAGAGGGCTTTGAAGAGCTTCAGATATATCTGAAGCTTCAGCTTCAGAGGGTTTTGAAGAGCTTCAGATATATCTTATCCAGTTCAGTTCTAATTAGTGGGGTGTGTTATAAGGTAAAGTATACAGTGCCTTGAAAAAATGTTCCACATTTCATCATGTTACAACCAAAAAACGTAAATACATTTCATTGGAATTGTAATGGACCAACAAAAAGTGACACATAATTTTGAAGTGGAAGGGAAATGATAAAAGGATTTAAATTTGTTTTTATAAATAGTGTGGCAAAAGTGTGGCATGCAAGTGTATTTAGCCCCCCCCTCCCCCGAGTCAATACTTTGTAGAACCACCCTTTGCTGCAATTACAGTGGCAATTCTTTTTGGCGGTCTCTTCCAGCTTTGCACATCTAGAGAGTGACATTTTTGCCCATTCTTCTTTGCAAAATAGCTCAAGCTCTGTCAGATTGGATGGAGAGCGTCTGTGAACAGCACTTTTTAAATCTTGCCATAGATTCTCAATTGGATTTAGGTGTAAGCTTTGACTTGGCCATTCTAACAAATGAATATGCTTTGATCTAAACCATCTCATTGTAGCTCTGGCTATATGTTTAGGGTCGTTGTCCTGCTGGAAGGTGAACCTCAGCCTCAGTCTCAAGTCTTTTGCAGACTCTAACAGGTTTTCTTCTAAGATTGCCCTGTATTTGGCTCCATCTATCTTCCCATCAACTCTGACCAGCTTCCCTGTCCCTGCTGAAGAAAAGCATTCCCACAACCTGATGCTGCCACCACTATGTTTCACAGTGAGGATGGGGTATACAGGGTGATGTGCAGTGTTAGTTCTCCTCCACACATAGCTTTTGCTTTTAGGCCAAAAAGTTACATTTTGATCTCATCTGACCAGATCAGCTTCTTCCACCTGTTTGCTGTGTCCCCCACATGGCTTCTTGTAAACTGCAAATGGGACTTCTTTTTTTTCACATTTAATCTTTTATTTATTTTAAGGGAGGCAAGGAATACACTCTACAACCATCATACCTCACATAATATCCACATCTATATACCAATCTGATATCCACTTAAATCCATTACCAAAACATATAACTCCACACAATAGATACCACAAACTCAACTGTCTCATTCTAATTTCACAGGCATCACATATAAATAAAAATAAGATGGAATATCAACAACCCCTTACCCAGAACCAGAGCTTATCCCAAGCTCTGCCCTGAGGTATCCTCCTTATATATTCATAGAGTGTCAAACCCTCTCTTACCCCTATATTTTATAAACCACGAAAGAACGAAAGAAACCGCCCCACCCCCCAAAATAAACAAAAACAAAAATAAATAAATAATCCTCTTTAAAGGAAGTCTCTCTCTCTCTCTCAGCAAGTTCCCCTGAATACCATCTCTGTTTTCAGTTATCCAAATTTACATCTATAAGGTTTCTCCCCTCCTCTGTGTTAATAAAAAGATTCCATAAAGACCATGTTTCCAGATATATCCCTCTTTTCTGTCGGGATGTCCATACCAGATCTTCCATAGAATTTAATTGTTCTACCCTTTTAAGCCACATTCCTACTGATGGTGGTTGTGTCTGCTTCCACATAAGTGGGATACATGATTTGGCTTGTATTGTATTGTTACATTAATGGAGCCTTTATGAATGTGGGTTAGGATTTTTTCCCACTCCTCGTTATTAAAATTGAGTTTGAGATTATTTTCCCATTTTGGGTAAGGTCCACCAGTCTTTTCGTCTGTGTTAAGAAACAGGAGAAAGTACATGAAAGAAATTGTGTGACGTTGTGAAGTATTTTTGATACAGAAGACCTCAAATGGTGTGTGGTCTCATGTTAAGTCAGTGGAAACGGTCCGGGTATCTAAAGAAGTGTCTCAGTTAAACATAAGTCCAGAAAGGGAAATAGGAGTTTTGCATTTTAGTTTATAGGGTTTCATATGACAGAAGAGTGCCTCTCTAAAAAATGCTCCGCATTGACGTGTTCATATGGCCATATGTCTTGTAGGAGATGAGTGGAAAGGCCAGGTAGGAAGTCTGGGTTTTGTCTAAGAGGCGTGAGTGGTCCAGAGCAGGAAGTCATCTCTAAACGTCTGTTACTTGTGTGGAAGCTTCGGAGAGAAGGGCCTATAATTGGGTGTTCCTTATAATATTTGGTTGTGTGTTTGGTAGGGAGCCAAGCGAGCGTTTTTAGGGGGATTTGAGATCCTGCGTATTCTTTTTTTTTTAATTCTTTATTTTTTTCCTTAACTCGGGAACAGAGGTTATCAAAACAAATATTAACGAAAACAGAGAGTACAAACATTTTTTTTTTCCTTCATGTAATATACTATCGTTCCTCTCGTATTCTACCTCTGCCATCAAGTTAATTATTTTTTTTTTCTTATTTTTCCCCTCCCCTCCCCTGCCCTCCCGCTCCCTCCCCGTATTCTCAATTCCCTCCCTCAGATCCTGCGTTTTCTATCTGTACCCATGCCTTTGTTTTCTCGTGTAGATTCCAGTCTGCTATTCTTGCCAAGTGGCATGCTATGCAGTATTTGTTGAGGTCTGGTAGGCCTATGCCTCCCTTTGATATAGGCAGTGTAAGTTATAACAGATTCTTGGTCATGTGTGGCACCAAACGAAGAGCGTGCATGCTCTTCTGTATGATGCAAAGAATGTTTTGGGTAATTGAATAGGTATCATCTGTAGGAGGTATAGAAGACAAGGTAGAAAGTTCATTTTAATTATGACGGCTCTACAGAACCATGAAAATAGACCTGTATGCCACTTTTGCAGGACTTGTTGGATATTTTTAAGTAGGGGTAGATAATTCATGGAGTATAGGTCGGATAGGCGACTGGGGAGTTGAATACCTAGATAAGTGATAGCTTGTGTCTTACATGAAAAGGGAAATTTAGTTTTACAATCGGATAAAGGTGGCAAAGTTATATTTAAAGTAAAGGATTTGGAGAAATTAATGTTATATTGGATAAAGTCTTGTATTGCTCAAATTCTTTTAATAGACTGGGAATGTAGGTTTTGTGGAATTGTTAGGAAAAGTGGTATGTCATCTGTGAATGCAGCAATTTTATGTATGAGGCCTATCACTCCGATTCCCTGAATAATTTTGTTTGCTCTAATGTGGCATAGAAAGGGTTCTAAGGTTAGAACAAACAATAAGAGCGAAAGGGGACATCCCTTTCTAGCTCCATTAGAAATGGAGAAGGCATTCAACAGGAGTCCATTGACTCATACTCTGACAGAAGGATTTGAATACAGTGCAACAATAAAGTTGAGCATTTGTCGTTCTATTCCTATTTTTTTCTAGGACTGCACTCATATAGTCCCAGGCCACCCTGTCAAATGCCTTCTCTGCATCAAGGGACAGGAAAAATCCTTCCTGTTTGGTGTTTCACCCAATGGTGTAAGTTTAGAGCTTTCGACATATTGGGGGTCATCTACTAAGATAAATACGCTGCGCCGGTTCATACCATAATTGGTGCACCAGATAAATCATTAATTGAGTGTGTGAACTGGCGTACTCATATGCGCAACAGCAATAATAATATGCCATTGATAATAGCGCACGCCGTATCATTAAGAGTCCATTCACACAGGGGCAACACGACTTCCAGCGTGACTTTGGGACACGACTTGAGTATGAATCACAGCGTGACTTGGGGCGACTTCAACACAACTTGGGGCGACTTACAACATGACTTTAAGTCGCCCCCAGGCCAGGCAAATTTAATAAAAAAAAAAAAACAAGAGCATACCAGGCCCTTAGGTCTGGTATGGATATTAAGGGGAACCCCACGCCAAAAAAATTAAATAAATGACGTGGGGGTCCCCCTCAAAATCCATACCAGACCCTTATCTGAGCACGCAACCTGGCAGGCCGCAGGAAAATAGGGGGGATGAGAGAGCGCCCCCCCCTCCTGAACTGTACCAGGCCACATGCTCTCAACATTGGGAGGGTGCTTTGGGGGTAGCCCACCAAAGCACCATGTCCCCATGTTGATGGGGACAAGGGCCTCATCCCCACAACTCTTGCCCGGTGGTTGTGGGGGTCTGCAGGCAAGGGGATTATCGGAATCTGGAAGCCCCCTTTAACAAGGGGACCGCCAGATCCCGGCCTCCCCCCCCCCCCTGTGTGAAATGGTAAAAGTGTCAAAAATGTTAAAAATTACAAGAGACAGTTTTTGACAATTCCTTTATTTAAAGTCTTTTTCTTTCCATCTTCTTTGGGTCTTCTTCCTTCTTTCTTCCTTCATCCTTCAGTTTCTTCTTCCATCTTCTTCTTTCTCTGCTTCTTCCTCCGATCCTCTGTTTCTTGCTCTGGTGTTCTCGTCCGGCATCTTCCTCCATGGCGTCTTCTTCCCTGCTTCGTTCTTGGGCCGCTTTGCATCAATGGGAGGTTCCCGCTGTGTGATGCTTCTCTTCTTCTGACAGTTCTTATATAACGGATGGCGGGGCCACCCAGTGGCCCACCCCCTCTGACGCACGGTTACGTTATATGAGTGTCAGAAGAAGAGAAGCTAGGGTAGGACCCACTAATTCAGGGTACTTTGTCGCAGTAAGTGGGCTTAGCACTATATAACCATATAGTGTGACCAAACCCCCGTATTTTTTGAATATGTTCAGATGTTTTTAACCAGCCCTGCAGGAAATGTCATTCTTGAATGTGTGCGCTGTAATATGTTCGCTATGGTTTGTTGGTCTTATAGCAGCTCCATCTTGAATCTAAACGTATTATGGTGTGCTTCCCAAATATATTTTTGTATGTTGTAATAAACCCTGACCAGGTTTTTTTGGGTTAGAGCACCCCTCCCCTCTTCATTACCTCTTATTTAGTGGCCACCAGTGCATAGGAGGAATCCCTTCAGTTCTCCCACATAGAGGAGTTTGGCTCCCATGGTTGAGACACAGGATCTTTCATTCTATTACTAGGGTAGGACCCACTAATTCAGGGTACTTTGTCGCAGTAAGTGAACTTAGCACTATATAACCATATAGTGTGACCAAACCCCCGTATTTTTTGAATATGTTCAGGTGTTTTTAACTAGCCCTGCAGGAAATGTCATTCTTGAATGTGTGTGCTGTAATATGTTCGCTATTGTTTGTTGGTCTTATAGCAGAACCATCTTAAATCTAAACGCATCCAGGTGTGCTCCCCAAATATGTTTTTGTAGAAGAAGAGAAGCGTCACACAGCGGGAGCCTCCCATTGATGCGGGGCGGTCCAAGAACGAAGCGGGAAAGAAGACGCCGTGGAGGAAGATGCCGGATGAGAACACCAGAGCAAGAAGCAGAGGATCAGAGGAAGAAGCAGAGGAAGAAGAAGAAGATGGAGGAAGAAACCGAAGGATTAAGGAGGGAAGAAGGAAGAAGACCAGAAGAAGATGGAAAGAAGAAGACTTTAAATAAAGGAATTGTCAAAAACGGTCTCTTGTCATTTTTAACATTTTTGACACTTTTTTGTGAAATGGTAGGGGTACCCCCTTACCATTTCACACAGGGGGGGGGCCAGGATCTGGGGGTTTTGCCGGCACAGTGAACCAAAGCATTTGAACGTGCGCAAATGCCGCTTGTGCATGCGCAGTGCATAAATTGACCTCACGCAGTTCTAAGTGTATTTGCAGGCGCAGCAGGCTTGTTCAGAAAAAGTTACTTTATCATTCTATTTTGGGCATATTTTTTACTTGGGCAGTTATTATTATACTTCCTCACATCACCCACATCACCCCCATAATATTGTCACTTCCAGCTTCTTTAATTTTTGAGTTGAAGAATGCATGCGTCATGTCTATAGTGGCGCACCGATCGCCGCCTCACGTGGGCCGAGAATATTATAGTAAATGGGGAATTGCGCTGTGTTACAGGCACAAATGTTTTGTAAATCCAAAAACGGCCGCTGCGCATCGGCGTGCGCCGCAACTCATGGCGCAAACCATTTGGAAATAAGCCCCATTGTCTCTGGCCTCTCTGCCAGGTATAAATCCCACCTGGTCGGTACCAATCAATGATGGCATGTATAGCGAGAGGCGGTTCGCTAGTATTTTGGAAAATATTTTGAGGTCAACGTTTAGTAACGATTACGTTTAGTCTGTAATTAGTGACCTGTGTGGGATCTTTGTCTTCTTTTGGAATTACGCAAATGTGAGCTTCTAATAAACCCTGTAAGCCATTTGGTTTTGAAGCTTGGGAATTGAAGGCTTCTAATAACAGGTTGGCCAGTATCCTTGTGAAAGTTTTGTAGTAGACTGCTGGTAGGCCGTCAGGGCCTGGGCTTTTAATTACCTTTAATTGTTTCGGGATGTGGAGTATTCTTCCATGGATATTGGTTGATCTAGTTGTGAAGAGTCTAATTTAGAGAGTGGCTTCGGACTATATTGTGTTAGGAAGTCTGTAATTAGTGTCTGGCGGAATGTCTGGTCAGTTAAATTTGAGTTTTCAGGGTTTAGGTTGTATAGTTTTGAGTAATATTGCACAAATAGGGATGCAATGTCCTCATTGAAGGATAAGAGGCTACTGTCTGAGGCTTTTATATGATGAATATTGGCTTGTGCTTATTTAGCTTGTTCTTAGTGAGTGTGTATTTCCATTTAACTACTCGTTCCAGTTCTGTCAGTAACTCCCTTCTAGCTTGGAGTAGATCTTGAAAAGTTTGGGTAACCCGTGTTTGTTTGTAGGATGCGTCTAGTACTTTTTTGATAGATTTTTGATGCCATTTTGATATCCGAGCTGGTTTCTCTTTTCTTTTGTGTGTTGCTGCTGCTATGAATTCCCCTCTGATTATGCATTTATGCTCTTCCCATATCGACAAAGGCAATAGGGAGGGATCTGTATTTTCCGTGAAATACGAATCTAGACATGATGAGAATTTCTTGGTGAGTTGTTTAACGGTGAGCAAGAATGAGTCTAGATTCCATGTTTTGGTGCGTGAGGCATAGACAGGCAGGGTCAGAGGGAATGGATTATGATCCGATAAGATCGAGGGTTCGATGGTTGAGTTTGTCATGAAATGTAAGTTGGATTGAGATAGAAAGTGCTTATTGTGTGATACTGAAAACATTTTTATAATCCAGAGCATGTGGGTTAAGAGTGCACCAAGTATCGTGAAGCGTGAGTTGCTGGAGGAGGAGATTGATGCGTTTTAAGGCTCGATAGGGGATTGGCGAGGTACCAGTGGGCGTGTCCAATATGTGTTGTGTTGGGACGTTGATGTCCCTCCCATTTACCGAAATGCCTGAATTAAGGGTGGATAATTGTATCCACACTGAATTAAGAAATGGAACTTGTTTTCTATTAGGACAATAGAGGTTAACTTTTGTGATTGGCTTGTCATATAGAGATCCTTTTATAAAGAAGAATCTTCCTTCGCTATCTGCAAGGGTGTCTGAGATGAGAAATGGTACATGTTTTGAGGTAAGTATAGAGACTCCTTTGGTTTTAGCCTGGCTTTAGTAGCATGATAAATAATGTCGGGAATAATTGATTCAACAATTTGGGTATTTGGTGTGTTCGGAAACGTGTCTCTTGGATGAGAGTTATATCTGCTTTTTGCTTCTGCATCAGCATCAGTAGCTGTGATCTTTTTTCCTGGAAAATTTAGACCTTCTGCATTGAGTGATACTATCTTCAGTTTTATGGTGATGGGCCTTGATTGAACTATATTCGCCATTAGTAAGTTTATAAAGAGTATCAGATGTCACTATAGGAGAGCTTATTATGAAGTCTGAGAAACGTTGGAGTGTAAGAGGAAGAAGAAAGGGGATGTTAGGAAAATCACTCTAGGGGTGATTAAGTTCTTGTATGATGATACGAAAGAATGCAGGGCCTGGGATGTGGTGAGGGAGGAAAGGAAGGGTTGGGTTGAGTTTCTCCTGGGAGGTTAGGAAGAATTGGCTTCCTAGCCTAAAATAGGTATGGTGTGGTTCCAGAAAAGATCAGCAGGAAGAGATATTATAAAGCTAAGTAATCTGGAGGTTTGTGAGATTTCCCTGTTGTTGGTTGGTGTAACCTGGGTGTATTCAAAGATGGAGGCTAAGGCCTTGTAGAGGTTGTAGGAGTGGGAAGATACTTAGAGACTTTAATTAAGAAGAAGAATTTGTTTATAGCCTATATGAAGGAATGTGGTCAGGTGTATTTGCCTGTGTTTAATGTCGGGTTACAGATTGTAGATGGTGATCTGATTGTGTACTGTGACCCTGACATACAATTATAAGGCAGACTATAGGTGAGGGTCCTGTGGAATCCATGTTCATGAGGGTGGAGTCCATGTCCATGAGGTACCACGCCCGCCAATCCTGTATACTGGTCGATCGACTTCTAGGATGTCTCTTAATGCTCGTTTCATACCGGATTTCTGTGTTTAGCACTGATTTCTTTTAATAAACTGTCAATCAGTTTTACACTATGTTGCTGTTTTATCATTCATGGGCTCTACTATGGAGTAAACTTTACCATCAGCCATGACAGTATGACCACCTGCAATACAATAGAGGACGTTGATTGGATCTTCTATATTTGCATATCACGCCTGTTTGGTGTCTAGACCTCTGGTAAGGAGGCATTTTATCGGTGGAAGTGCACTTGGGTGATCAAAACACACATCAATTATACTCACTGTTATGGGATGTTCATCAAGGAATTCATCTGCACTATTTAGAACAGCACTAGTTGTTCAACACTTTATGGACACTTGTTTATTCAATATCTATGATTAGCTAGGCCACATTTTTTATTGTTTCACGTTTATCACAATTGGTCCTGTTGTGTTGTTGCCAGCAGCTTGCACTTTTTGTTTATCCTGTGGAATCAGCTAAATTAGAGTAGAATTCAAAACATGAATTAAAGATAAACCATTAACTATGAACATTATTTCAATTCTGTTGGGAAATGGCATAACATCTTATCAATATGCTGATAAAACAGTTCTGAGAATAAAAATGAGAACAAGGGATAATGATAACCTCGGACAATAGGTCTAGTTTTATTACTAATACGTGAGGGGAACAAGAGATTTGTCTATTAGTGTAGCGTCTACGTTGGTGAGAGTGGTCTCTCATTGAAAGTGAGCGTGTTTGCTAATTTTTATCCCATTGCTCTAGTTTGGGATACATTTATTATGAGAAAGTTTTTTTTAGAAAGAAATGGCATCCCTTGTTCTCATTTAGAATGTAATTTTAAGATATTAACTAGAATGCCTTTAAACATGGTAAGAGAGCACACAATTAGAGTTGAGTGGACACCTGGATGTTCGGGTTCTAAAAAAGTAATGGAAAGGGCCAGAGGGCTGCAAACGGCAACAAAATGTTGTTAAGAGCATGGCAAGTGCTCTGCAAACAAATGTGGATAGGGAAATAACTTAAAATAACATAAAAAATAAATTAAAAAAAAAAATAATATGCTGGAGGCCCTCTTCTCAGCAGAAGAGGTACAGGAAATCATTAAGAACCTCAGAAACTCAACGGCACGATGCCACCCATATGGTGGGAATGCCCCAGAATACGCCCTTTCTGGAAAAAAATATTCAATTTAATGGATAAGCTAGTGGGAAAATAAAAAATACTTTGAAATTTAAAAAAAATTATAATCTTGACCTAGGAGGACGAGGTCCATATGGAGTAGGAGGTTGAGGTGGCGGTGGATGTGGCAGTGTAGGTGGAAGCGGCAGTGGAGGAGGACGAGGTAGCCAACACTGGTTCAAAAATACAACAATGGCTGGGTAAGGCTGGTGATGTGTCGAATTCTGTCCCCCGTTGCTTGCCCAGTACGTAGGACAAGGGGATTGTAAAACTCTCCGAAGACGATGCCCGGTGAGTCCAGGTTCAAGCCACATCATCCGAGGTTGAAGCCGAGCAAAGCGAGGCCATGCCCGAAGCGTGGCGAGCGAAGCCCAGTTACTATGTGCTACCGTATGTCCACTTGGATGGTGGGGCTTGAACCTGCACTCACTGCGCAGGCGCCGTTCATCTTCTGAGATTTTCTGAATCTCCTTGTCCTCCGTACTGCGCAAGTGCTGCGCCTGCGCAGTAAGTGGCCGGACACTATCCGATGGCCGGACAGTTTTTGTCAGAACACCGGTATACATGTCTATTCTGCACAAGTTATGGACAAGTCCTGTGGGATCCATGCCTGGTTCATTTTAATGAATGTGAGCTTGTCCACATTGGCTCTGGACAGGCGGATGCACTTGCAGGGTGGCCACCCAGTAATCAGCACCAGTTAAAATGTGGGCAACTCGGCGGTCGTTGCGGAGACACTGCAGCATGTAATCGCTCATGTGTGCCAGGCTGCCCAGAGGCAACGAAAAGCTGTCCTCTGTGGGAGGTGTATCGTCTGTGTCCTCTGTATCCCCCCAGCCATGCACCAGTGATGGCCATGAGCTGGTCTGGGTGCTACCCTGCTGTGAACATGGTTCCTCCTCCTCCATCTCCTCCTCATCCTCCACCTCGTCATCCTCCAGAACTGTGCCCTTGCTGCCGGACAATTGTGTACCTGGCGCTTGTTGGTGCAGGAACCCACCCTCGTAGCCACTTGTGAATGACTGCCCTGAAAGCCTTGTAAATTATCCCGGTTCCTCCTCCTCCTGTGCCACATCCTCTTCCATCATCGCCCAAAGCATTTTTTCAAGGAGGCATAGAACTGGGATAGTAACGCTGAGAACGGCGTCATCGGCACTGGCCATGTTGGTGGAGTACTTGAAACAGCGTAACAAAGGCACACAGGTCTCGCATGGAGGCCCAGTTTTTGGTGGTGAAGTGGTGCCGTTCCGCAGAGCGACTCACGCGTGCGTGCTGCAGCTGAAGCTCCACTATCGCCTGCTGCTGCTCACACAGTCTGGCCAGCATGTGCAAGGTGGAGTTCCACCTTGTGGGCACGTCACATATGAGATGGTGAGCAGGAAGGCCGAAGTTACGCTGCAGCGCTGACAGGCGAGCAGCAACAGGGTGAGAACGCCGAAAGTGCGCACATACAGCCCGCACTTTCTGCAGCAGCTCTGGCATATCGGGGTCATTTTTAAGGAACCTCTAGACCACCAAGTTCAGCACATGCGCCAGGCAAGGGATGTGTGTCAAACCAGCTAGGCCCAGAGCTGCTATGAGATTTTGCCCATTATTGCACACCACCAGGCCGGGCTTGAGGGTTACTGCTACCAACCACTCATCGGTCTGTTGTTCCATGTCCCTCCACAACTCCTGCGCGGTGTGGGGTTTTTCCCGCAAACAGGAACGTTTTAAAACTGCCTGCTGTCGTTTACCCCTGGCTGTGCTGAAGTTGGTGATGAAGGTGTTATGCTGACCGGATGAGGAGGCGGTAGAGGATGAGGAGGCGGAGTAGGAGGAGTTAGCAACAGGAGGCAAACTGAAGCGCCCTGCAATCCTCGGTGGTGGAAGGACATGCGCCAAACTTCTATCCGCCTCAGGCCCAGCCACCACTACATTTACCCAGTGTGCTGTTAGGGAGACATAACGTCCCTGACCGTGCTTACTGGTCCACGCATCCATAGTTAGGTGGACCTTGCCACAGATGGCGTTGTGCAGTGCACACCTGATTTTGTCCCCCACTTGGTTGTGCAGGGAAGGGATAGCTCGCCTGGAAAAGTAGTGGCGGCTGGGCACGATGTACTGTGGGACAGCCAATGCCATCAGCCTTTTAAAACTCTGCGTCTAAACCAGACAGAATGACAGCATTTGAAAAGGCGAGGAATTTTGAAATGCTGGCATTCAGGGCCAGGGATCGCGGGTGGCTAGGGGGTTTTTTCCTCTTCCGCTCCAGTGTTTGGGAGATAGAGAGCTGAATGCTTCCATGGGACATTGTGGAGATGGTTGGTGACCCAGGTTGTAGTGTTTCTGGTAGATCCTCTGTTTGTGGGTTGGCAGGTACCACTGTCACTACAGAGGTGGATAAAGAGGCCGAGACTGCAGCAGAAGAGGAAGCAGGAGGAGCCAGAGACCTTTCTTGGTTTTTGAGGTGTCTACTCCACTGCATCTCATGCTTTGCACTTAGATGCCTGGTCATGCAGGTTGTTCTCAGGTTGAGAACGTTTATGCCTTGCTTCAGGCTCTGATTGCACAGCGTGCAAACCACTCGTGTCTTGTCTTTAGCACTTTGTCTGAAGAACTGCCACACTAGGGAACTCCTTGGACCTGGCTTTGGTGTGCTCAGTCCCTTTCTGCATTGGGCAGTAGCAGACGTACTGTCTAGGGGACGGACGCTATGCTTTTGCACCCTGCTCCCTCTTCTGCTGTGCTGCTGGCTCTGTGCGACCACCGCCTCTTCCTTCGAACTACACTGGTCACCTGCATGACATTGATTCCATGTGGGGTCGAGGACCTCATCGTCCTCCACATCATCTTCCACCCAGTCTTCACCCCTGCCCTCCTTGTCAGTCTGCATAATTGCGAAAGCAGCAGCAGTTGGCACCTGTGTTTTGTCATCATCTGAGATGTGCTGCGATGGTCCTTCCAGGTACTCATCTTGAAACATAAGTGGTTGGGCATCGGTGCACACAATCTCTTCCACTTCTGGGGCAGGGCTAGGTGGATGGCCCTGGGAAACCCTGCTAACAGAGTCATCAAAAAGCAGAAGAGACTGCTGCATGATTTGGGGCTAAGACTGCTTGGCTGATTTGAAAGGGGGTGAGGTGAAAGACTGATGGGCATCAGCTGCAGGTGCCAACTCTGAACTTTCATCAGGAGACTGGGTGGGAGACAATGTGAAGGAACCGGAGGCACTGTCAGCAACCCAATCTACTATCGCTTGTACTTGTCCTGGCCTCAACATTTGTACAGCCTCATTAGGCGCGCCAAAATACCCCTGCAGGCTCTGTCGCCTACTTGCACCTGAGGAAGGTGTTTCACTTGTGCGTGTAGCTGGCACAGATCAACCACATCCTCTCCCTGCAACAGGAGCTCCACCAGCAGCACCACGACCGGGGCCATATCCCTTCTTTGACGTTCTCCTCATATTTTCAAAATTTAGGATCTTGCCCTAAATGGGTGTTTTTGCAATAGCAGAATACACCCAGAGTATGTAAACGGTGTATCTTACACCTACAGAAATGCAGAAAATGCTATTCAAATAAAATGTTTTTGGCCTAAAAAAAATGTATTTGAATAGCACAATAGAAGAAAAATATATCAATTAGGTATGTCACACCTGCACATATGCAGAAAACACTGCAATGTTTTATTTTTTTGCACTAAATGGGTGTTTTTGCAATAGCAGAATACACCCCCAGTATGTACAGGGTGTATCTCAAAACCTGCAAAAATGCAGAAAATGCTATTCCAAAAAAGTTTTTACACTAAATTTTTTTTTTTGGAAGAGCACAATAGAAGAAAAATAGATCAATTGAATATGTCACTCTTGCACATATGCACAAAACACTGCAAAATTTTATTTTTTTGCAATGTTTTTCCAATAGCAGAATCAACCCACAGAATATACAGGGTGTATCTCAAAACCTGCAAAAATGCAGAAAATGCTATTCCAAAAAAGTTTTTACACATTTTTTTTTTTTTTGGAATAGCACAATAGAAGAAAAATAGATCAATTGAATATGTAACTCCTGCACATATGCACAAAACACTGCAAAATTTTATTTTTTTGCAATTTTTTTGCAATAGCAGAATACACCCACAGTATCTACAGGGTGTATCTCACAGTAACATATGCAGTGCTGGTGCACTGAGCTTGCAGATAAAAGTTATATTTTCTCTGGCACTGGGCTCATGGCAGTGTAAAAAGACTGTGCACTGCAACCCAATCTATGTAGATCGCTGACTTATTAGAATTGATTTCTGAATCTGGACTCCTATATAATTCTCTCTCCCTCAAAGAAGACACAGGAACCTTGCCCTACACTCTCTATCTATGTAGATCGCTGACTAATTAGAAGATATTTCATGAATTTGGACTGACTCCTAGCATGTAATTCTCTCCCTCACAGCAGCCAGGTACCTTTCCCTACACTGTGTAAAGCAGAGTGACATGCTGTGCTATGTGCCTCTAGCTTATATAGAGGCTGGGTCACATGCTGCACTGGCCAATCACAGCCATGCCATTAGTAGGCATGGCTGTGATGGCTTCTAAGGGCACACCAGTTAAACGAAAGTTGATTGGCTGCCCTGCAG
This sequence comes from Lithobates sylvaticus, assembly GCA_028564925.1. Taxonomy (NCBI): domain Eukaryota; kingdom Metazoa; phylum Chordata; class Amphibia; order Anura; family Ranidae; genus Lithobates; species Lithobates sylvaticus. The sequence goes on along the minus strand of CM053028.1, from coordinate 322,466,674 downwards.
CTTTTAAAAATGCGCCATTACATCACCGAACCCGAACCCGAACATACAGTCAATTGTTCGGGTTGGGTCCGGGACCCGAACACCCAAAAGTCTGGTATGGACCCGAACTTTACAGTTAGGGTTCGCTCAACCCTACACACAATACATTGCATGTCTGTGTATGCAAAGCTTTAGTCCATGTGAACTTAAGAGGTGATAGCAGTTCAGTTCAACCTGACTTAGATTGTTATTAACGTCTAGTAATTTCTCCCCATATGTGTAGCACTTATCAGGTAATCAGTCCTACTTAGGTTTGTGCTGTGGGAGGCTTTTGTATGGTTATGTTATGGGTTCATCACAAGGATTTGAGTAATAGAGTTGGATCCAATGAATAGTCGCAGAGTATGGTACATATAATGTTGGTTTTTATGAGTTTCTAAATGCTTCCTGAGTGTTGAGTTATCTCAAAAATAAAGGTCTCCTGCACAGTTGGAGTACTGTCCATTATAGACCAATCACAGATCATGTATGGAGGGGCTGATGTACCCAGTTATGAAGAGTTAGTCTTAGTAGAGCCCCTCTTTATACAGTTATAATCCCGGCCCCCCACCCTATGTGAATGAGTATGGGGTACGATGTACCCCTACCCATTCACCTAAGGTGTAAAATGTAAAGTAAAAAAAAAACCACCCACACTTTTTGAAAAAATAGTTTATTGCACTGCTCCGGGGTCTTCTTCCGTCTTGGGGGTCTTCTCGCCGGACTCCCCCCCGCCATTTACCAAGCTCTTTTACCGAGCGAGGGGAGTCCGGCTACCTTCTTCGTCGTCGCCGCCGTCTGGGGGTCTCGATCCGCCTTCGGGGGTCTTCTTCCGTCTTGGGGTCTTCTCGCCGACTCCTCCCCTCTCTTCTGCTCTTTTACCTAGCTCTTTCACGAGGGGAGGTGTCCGGCTACCTTCTTCGTCGTCGCCGCCGTCGTCGTCTGGGGGTCTCGATCCGCCTTCGGGGGTCTTCCGGGGGTCTCTTCTGTTCTTGCGGCGGTCGTCGTCTTCCGCGCCGCCGGCGCCGCCTTCTTCTTCTTCTTGTCCTTCTTGTTCTTGTTCTTCTTCTTCTTCCGATGTTGACCCGACGCTCTCTCTGCCCGGAATGCCTGTGCCGCTCTGAGCTCGGACTTATATAGGGACATGGGCGACAGGGTCACATGCACATGTCACATGGTGACCCCGCCCCCTTGTGTTGTCACAGTCCCGGAGGATGCTGGGACTGTGACATCGCAAGGGGGCGGGGTCACCATGTGACATGAACATGTGACCCTGTCGCCCATGTCCCTATATAAGTCCGAGCTCAGAGCGGCACAGGCATTCCGGGCAGAGAGAGCGTCGGGTCAACATCGGAAGAAGAAGAAGAACAAGAACAAGAAGGACAAGAAGAAGAAGAAGGCGGCGCCGGCGGCGCGGAAGACGACGACCGCCGCAAGAACAGAAGAGACCCCCGGAAGACCCCCGAAGGCGGATCGAGACCCCAGACGACGACGGCGGCGACGACGAAGAAGGTAGCCGGACACCTCCCCTCGTGAAAGAGCTAGGTAAAAGAGCAGAAGAGAGGGGAGGAGTCCGGCGAGAAGACCCCCAAGACGGAAGAAGACCCCCGAAGGCGGATCGAGACCCCCAGACGGCGGCGACGACGAAGAAGGTAGCCGGACTCCCCTCGCTCGGTAAAAGAGCTTGGTAAATGGCGGGGGAGTCCGGCGAGAAGACCCCCAAGACGGAAGAAGACCCCCGGAGCAGTGCAATAAAATATTTTTTCAAAAGTGTGGGGTGTTTTTTTTACTTTACATTTTACACCTTAGGTGAATGGGTAGGGGTACATCGTACCCCATACTCATTCACATAGGGTGGGGGGCCGGGATCTGGGGGCCCCCTTATTAAAGGGGGTTCCCAGATTCCGATAAGCCCCCGCCCGCAGACCCCGACAACCAACGGCCAGGGTTGTCGGGAAGAGGCCCTTGTCCTCATCAACATGGGGACAAGGTGCTTTGGGGTGGGGGGGGGGCTGGGGGCAGCCCCTCTTTATACAGTTATAATCCTGATCCATGAAAGTAAGTGAGTTTGCCTCAATAAAGGGGTGCTAGTATATCTTTCTTAGGCAGTTAGCCATTGTAGATTACATTTTCCTTGTATAGATATGACCTTAATCACTTTAGCCCCAGAAGGTTTTACCCCCATAATGACCAGGTCATTGTTTGCGATACGCCACTGCGTTACTTTAAATGACAATTGCATGGCCATGCGATGCTGTACCCAAATAAAATTGATGTCCTTTTTTCCCACAAATAGAGCTTTCCTCTGGTGGTGATTAATCACCTCTGCATTTTTTTTGTGCTATAAACAAAAAAGGAGTGCAAAATTTGAAAAAAAAAACAATATTTTTTACTTTCTGCTATAAAAAATATCCAATAAAAAAATTTAAAAAATCTAATTTCTTCATCAATTTAGGCCAATATTTATTCTGCTACATATTTTTGGTAAACATAAATTTTAATAAGCATATATTGATTGATTTGTGCACTGATATGATGTCACTGATGAGGCAGCAGTGATGGGCCCTGATAGGTGGCACTGATGGGCACAGATAGGTGTCACTGATAGATGACACTGATGGGCACTGATGGGTGGCACTGGTGGGCACTGGTAGGTGGCACTGGTGAGCACTGGTAGGTGGCACTGGCAGGTGGCACTGGTGGGCACAGATGACTCCGTGGCTGCTCTCCTTCATCAGGACCGATGTCCTTCTGACAGCCGCCAGTGAGCGGCTTTTTTTTTCACCTTACGCTATCAGTTTGAGGAGAAAAAATAGCCGATTACCGGCTCTGTTTGCATCACATGATCAGCTGTCATTGGCTAATTGCTGATCTTGTTGTAAGGGGTCGGATCGAAAACAAAACTCTCTGGTCTGATGAAACAAATATTGAACTCTTTGGCCTGAATGGCAAGAGTCATGTCTGGAGGAAACCAGGCACCGCTCATCACCAGGCTGGGGATGTTTTTCAGTGGTACAAACTGGGATCAAGGGAAAGATGAATGCAGCAATGTACAGAGACATCCTTGATGAAAACCTGCTCCAGAACAGTCTGGACCTCAGACTGGGGTGAAGGTTCATCTTCCAACAGAACAACGGCCCTAAGTACACAGCCAAAATAATAAAGGAGTGGTTATAGGACAATTCTGTGAATGTTCTTCAGTGGCCCAGCCAGAGCCCAGACATGAATCTGATTGAACATCTCTGGAGAGATCTGAAAATGGCTGTGCACGAACTCTCCCCATCTAACCTAATAGAGCTTGAGAGGTCCTGCAAAAGAAGAATGGGAGAAACTGATGAAAAATACTGTAGGTGTGCCAAGCTTGTAATATCATACTCAAAAATACTTGAGGCTGTAATTGGTGCCAAAGGTGATTCAACAAAGTATTGAGCAAAGGCTGTGAATACTTATGTACATGGGATTTTTTTCATTTTTTATTTTTATAAAATTTCCAAAGATTTCAAAACAAACTTCTTTCACGTTGTCATTAATGGGTATTGTTTGTAGAATTTCGAGGAAAATAATGAATTTAATATATTTTGGAATAAGGCTGTAACATAACAAAATGTGGAAAAGTGAAGCGCTGTAAATAGTTTCCGGATGCACTGTATCGCCTAGATCAGGGATAGGAGTAATTAAGTCACTGCAGCACAGGACAGTTTTTTGGGTTACAGTAAGTTTAATAGGGACACCTTTTTAGGATTACTTTTGGATAGGGTGGATTTTCAGTGGCAGACAATTTTGATACCTCCCTAATATACTCCTTCCGATTGCTGTAGTACAGATAGGGCAATCTGACTGAGAGGAATGTTCTGAATACCCTTCCCTACTACATGGGGATATCTTTGGTGGGGAGGGTTTTTTTCTTCAGTCTGGATCAACTACTATGCATCCTAGATCAGTGATAGAAGTGATTAGGACACTGCAGCACAGGACATATTTTGGATCCAGTAAGAATAGAAATAATAGGGACACTTTTTTAGGAATACTTTTGAATAGGGAGGATTCTTAGTGGCAAACAATTCTGATACCTCCTCAATATACTCCTTCGAATTTCTGCAGTATAGATAAGGTTAATCAGACTGAGAGGAATGTCCTGAATGCACTCTTCCCTATAATTGAAAACACACACACCCAACAAATCAATCAAATAAAGTCCTAATAATCTTTAGGTGTTGTCCCTAGGTTTTTTGGTGTGTGGGCATGCACACCTTGTTTTGAATTGATTGACATTACCACTAGATAGAAGGTTCAAATAATTCAGATACAAGAGGCCATTGTTCAGTTAAGATGCTAATAGAAGTTGAAAACTTATTTTAATAGACTTATTGTCAGGATCAACAGATGAAAATAAATAAAAAAAATAAAACCAATGCAGCAACAGTATCTAAGAATAAGTAAGCTGCAATATATTACATTTTTGTTTTTGGATTTAGTGCTGCTTTAAATCCAGTGATTGTGAATTTCACCCAAAAAAAATGCTGATGGTAAATCAGTCACTATCATTTAAAACACATTTACCAGGAAGATTCACCTGCAGTTAAAGTTTGGAAAATGTCTGAAAATGGTATATCAAACACAGGGGATGCTTCCGTAAGTTTGAGAAACTGTGGGGCCCGTGGCTGGATGTACCTGGATTGGTCCCGGTGGATCTAGTGATGGGAAGATTACTAGGTGTAAATGCTGGATAAGTAAACCTATATGGAATATTGGTCAACTAGAACATGGAGACTGGACTATAAGATTGGAGTAGAGTGGGGTGTGTATCAGCTATGAAGGTATTGTAGCCATTCGGTAATGAAAATGTGCAAAACATGCAATGTAACTGTGAAATGTTGAAGCCTGGTTCTGTTTGTTTATGTTGAACTCAATAAACTTTTCTTTGGATTAAAAAAAAAAAGTTTGGCAAATGTCAAATTCATTGCTTGATAAATAGACCCTAAGTCTTGATTCACATCTATGCATGTTGCTTTTGAGCATTTCTGCAGTATTTTTTGCGGTGCTTGCCACGTTTTTGGACACGCGTTTTTTCCGCAATTTTGCCGCGATTTTGCCATGTTTTGCGTTTTTTTTTACACAGCTATATACAGTGTAAAAAAAATGCAAATTGCGGTAAAAGCGCAGTAAAAGAATGGTAAAAATGCAGTACTTGCGTTTTGGATGTGGGTCCATTGACTTTGATTACATGCAAAACGCTGCATTTTGCATGAAAAAAAGTCCCGACCCATTCCAAAAATGCAGAGACACAAAAATGCATTGATGTGAACATTTTCCATATGAACCCATGTTAAAAAATTTCCCTGCATTTCTGCAAAATGCAAAATGCATCAAAAAACGCATTAGTGTGAATCAAGCCTTAGTGTTCTTCTCCACTCCTGACATGTAAACTTAGCTCTTAAGGCTCTGTTTCCACTACTACGAGTTGACTTGACAAATGTGAAGTCGCATGACATGTCAAAATCCATGTATTTCAATGGCTCCCATTCTAATTGGTGCAACTCAAGTTGTAGCTACTCCAAAAAAGTTTTTTGCACTACTGTTCCGACTTCAAAGCAACTTAAGTAATTAAGCCACAATGAAGTCACATGTATATGTATGTCACCGCGACTTTGTTGCGACTTGGACAGAAGTTTGCAGAATCACATGATCTCTGCTCCTCCCAAAGACATCCCTTTCTATATGTACGTGAATGTGGAAGACAGCAGGAAGCATGCCCAGGCCTAGAAAGAATAAGCGACAAGTTCATGACAATTAAGAAATTATTTGGCTTGTCAGGGGACGTCCAGCAATATATGATCTTTAGAGATCCATTTGAAAAAGATCATGTAAAGAAGGAGAGAGCATGGTTGGAAGTGGCTTGCATATATTAAGAAAACTGGGACTCTTTATCAGCTACAGAATGGACAGTAAAATGTAAGTGATTGATATATGCTGCTTACCACTTTGCAGCTTGCACCTATTTATTCCTATAGCGGGGGGCAGGATCAAAGCAGCTGGCAGAGGAGGACACGGGGTGAGTTGCTGGCAATTGATGAATAGTAATAATGTGCAGTAACCTCTAGCAACCAATGGGTGTATGGTAATACTGTGCACTGTGTTCTCCTGGTGGGGACTGCTTCCCCTGCTGGGAGATCACAATGGTTTTGCAGGAGGGAATCCCCTGTCAACACTGTGTTGATGGGGGAATTTAGATTCAACAACTTGTGGCTGCAGGAAAGAAACTAGCTCCGTCTGTGTGTGTGTGTGGGGGGGGGGGGGGGCAAATAATATTTGCTCAGGGTCCAAACAATACCCTGCAATACCCAGCAATAGCCTGCAGTGTATTGCTGGGTATTGCAGGGTATGGAGGGATGGCTGAGCATGGATGGATGGATTCTCTGCCATACCCCCCTATACTGTGCCATACCCCCCTATACTGTGCCATACCCCCCTATACTGTGCCATACCCCCCTATACTGTGCCATACCCCGCAATACTCTGCCATACCCCGCAATACTCTGCCATACCCCGCAATACCCTGCCATACCCTGCGATACTCTGCCATACCCTGCGATACTCTGCCATACCCTGCGATGCCCTGCCATACCCTGCGATGCCCTGCCATACCCTGCGATACCCTGCCATACCCTGCGATGCTCTGCCATACCCTGCGATACCCTGCGATACTCTGCCATACCCTGCGATACTCTGCCATACCCTGCGATGCTCTGCCATACCCTGCGATGCTCTGCCATACCCTGCGATGCTCTGCCATACCCTGCGATACTCTGCCATACCCTGCGATACCCTGCGATACCCTGCGATGCTCTGCCATACCCTGCGATGCTCTGCCATACCCTGCGATACTCTGCCATACCCTGCGATACTCTGCGATGCTCTGCCATACCCTGCGATACTCTGCAATACCCGGCGATACTCTGCGATACTCTACCATACCCTGCGATACTCTGCCATACCCTGCAATACCCAACAATACCCTGCGATACTCGCTACGATCAAAGCCAGGATCGTTTTTTTTTTTTTTTATTTCAGGCTTTCCAGCCTAGAGGTGAGATGTGGGGTCTTATTGACCCCATATCTCACTGTAAAGAGGACCTGTAATGCCATATTCCTATTACAAGGGATGTTTACATTCCTTGTAATAGGAATAAAAGTGATCAAAAAATTTTTTGGGGGGAAAAAAAGGGTCAAACTAAAATAAAGTAAAATGAACAATAAAATATATATATATTTTTTTAAAGCGTCCCTGTCCCCGTGTGCTCGCACGCAGAAGAGAACGCATAAGTAAGTCCCGCCCACATATGAAAACGGTGTTCAAACCACACATGTGAGGTATCGCTGCGAACGTTGGAGCGAGAACAATAATTTTGGTCCTAGACCTCCTCTGTAACTCAAAACATGTAACCAGTAAACAAAATTAAAGCCTATGGGGATTTTTAAGTAGCGAAGTTTGGCGCCATTTCACGAGTGTGTGCAATTTTGAAGCGTGACATGTTGGGTATCTATTTACTCGGCGTAACTTCATCTTTCACATTATGCAAAAACATTGGGCTGAATTTACGGTTTTGTTTTTTGTAAAGCACAAAACATTTTTTTTCCAAATAAAACACGTTCGAAAAATTGCTGCGCAAGTACCGTGCTAGATAAAAAGTTGCAACGACCGCCATTGTATTCTCTAGGGTCTTTGCTAAAAAAACATATATAATATTTTGGGGTTCTATGTAATTTTCTAGCAAATAAATGATGATTTTTACATGTAGGAGAGAAATGTCAGAATTGTCCTGGGTGCTCCAGAACACCTGATGGTGCTCCCTGCATGTTGGGCCTCTGTATGTGGCCACGCTGTGTAAAAGTCTCACACATGTGGTATCGCCGTACTCAGGAGTAATAGCAGAATGTGTTTTGGGGTGTAATTTGTGGTATGCATATGCTGTGTGTGAGAAAATAACCTGCTAATATGACAATTTTGTGAAAAAAAAAAAAATTTAAAAAAAATCTTGATATTGCAAAGAATTGTGGGAAAAAAATGACAACTTCAAAAAACTCACCATGCCTCTTTCCAAATACCTTGGAATGTCTTCTTTCCAAAAAGGGGTCATTTGGGGGGTATTTGTACTTTTATGGCATGTTAGGGTCTCAAGAAATGAGATAGGCCGTCAGTACTTCAGGTGTGATCAATTTTCAGATATTGGCACCATAGCTTGTGGACTCTATAACTTTCACAAAGACCAAATAATATACCCCAATTTGTACTTATTTTTACCAAAGATATGTAGCAGTATAAATTTTGGCCAAAATGTGAAAATTGGTCTGGTTATTAAGGGTGTTTAAGTGCCCAGTGGTCAAGTGGTTAAAGATGGCCCTGACCACATCCTTCAGCACATCACAGATTATTTTGCAGGTGTCATTGATAATATAGCTTGCGGTTTTGAACTTGGTATTGTCTTTATGTTTTGCAGTGCACTCATTACAAACTCGATGGAGAAGTCTCAAAGAATGTTACAACCGGTACCTACAAAAATTAAAAGAAGGAAAAAGTGGTTCCAGCACTAAAAGACTAGCCCCATATGCCCAATGCTGGAGATCTAGAATTTTTAAAACCGTTGTTGGAAATGCGAGAGTGAGTTATCAGCAGGCATATTTCAAGGTTTTTTGACATATAAAATTGTAATGCTTCCTTTAACAATTTGTTATTCGTATTTCAGAACCCAAGCAAGCTGGGAAGACCACAAACAGGGTTTGCCACTGGAAGAGGAGTCAGAGGAGGCTGTGGAGGAGGAGGAGGAAGAACAATTCCAAGACACTGTTGACCAGGAACTGTTCGTAGATGAAAGAATATCAACAACAAACTCCATTAATGAGGAGGAGGCTGAACCAGAGCCTAGCAAAGTCTCTAGACCTTTGCAAAGTTCTACAAGGGGAAGTGCTAGGGCTTTGGAACCCATGGATCAAATGTGACATGTGGTCAGTGAGATGTCCACTAAAATAACCAGTGTGAAGACACAGCATTTCTCACTGTAATTTTAGGCATATGTAAACAGGTCCCCTGAGAGAAAAAATATGCACTCAGGATGGCTTTGATATCAACTGCTCAATCTTTTGTGGGTGAGGAGCAGTGTTGGTCATCTTACTTTAAAAAAGTAATTAGTTAAGTTACAAATTACTTCTCCCAAAAAGTAATTGCGTTAGTAACTCAGTTACTACATTGGAAAAGTAATTAGTTACGCAGCAAAGTAACTGACTTTTTTTTTTTAACTCTGCAAGGGGCGTCTATCGTGTAACTAAGGGGCGGGTCTGGTATTACTGTAAACAAGGGGCACATTTATTATTATTGTTATATATCGTGTAACCAAGGGGCTGCTCTATTATTACTCTAACCAAGGGGCAGATCTGTTATAGCGTGTAAGCAAGGGGCGGGTCTATTATTATTATTATATATCGTGTAAGGGGCGGATTTCTACAGAAGAGGGCGAATGTTAAATTAATGGGAAGAGCTCGATATATAACAATAATAATAAATGCGCCCCTTGGTTACAGTAATACTAGATCCGCCCCTTAGTTACACGATAGACGCCCCTTGCAGAGTAGCACGAGCATCAGGAGCGTGCGGCATCGCCTCGTACAATTACATGTTAACTGCGCCTGCGCAGTGTAGAGTTCACTCAGAGCTGTTTAGGTTCGGCAATTTTCGGAAGCTCCGTAGTCCTTCGTACTGCGCAAGCGCTGCGCCTGCGCAGGACAGGGGGTCCTTATCCGGCGGGGGAACTTTTTCGTCAGGACACCGGAATTACACTACTGCCATCTAGTGGCAGTAGATGTAATTGGGGTAACTAAGCCAAAGTAATGGGAACTGAGTTACCATGAGGGGGAAAGTAATCAGTTAGATTACTAGTTACCCTCTAAAGTAACTGAGTTACGTAACTCAGTTTATTTTAACTCAGTTACTTACATCACTGGTGAGGAGCCAACAACATCTTCAGCATGTATGTAATCCCCCCCTATATCTCCCTTATCACCAGTACCCATCCTTTTCAAGTACACAGTATGCCCCACCACTAAACCGCCCAGGAAGAGGGGGGATCTCACCGCTCCAGGAACACAAACAGATGGTGAACCTCTCTCTCGGTTCGGAAGCCGTAGGTGCTGGCAATTGCTAGTAGCAATGAACAGGAATAAACTCTGGACTGCTGCACTCTTGAGGAAAACGCCTTTCTTTATTTAAAAAAATTCACATAAAAAAACAAAGAACATAGCAGACTGTGTTCTTTGTTTTTTGATGTGAATTTTTTTTAAAAAAAGAAAGGCGTTTTCTTCAAGAGTGCGGCAATCCAGAGTTTGTTCCTGTTCATTACTAAACCGCCCAGACTGTGGCGAGTATGGTAATATGCTGAATCCCTCTAGTCCACGCATGTTACAGCCAATTCCTGCTCCCACTACCTCCACCCTTAGCCCCCCAACCACTCACCAACTTATGCCACCTCCACCCAGTCAGGTTCCGCATTTTCAGGAAAGGCAATATTACCCAGGAGCATCAGTGGATTACCCTGGACCATCCCCTTGTTCAGGTTCTGGGACCACTGAACCAAAAACATACCAGCAATTGTAATCTTTTTTTTTTTTCTTTGGTGTTGTTTTGATACCTAATTTAATTTAGCATATTTAAGTTAGTTTATGTTTCTTTGTTGTGGTTGCCAAAAAAACAACCAAAAAATGGTGCAGTTCACCAAAAAACAACTTTTATTTTGTGTGCATTCTTGCAAAAAGATTTTGTAGATAAAAAATATTCAGATTATATATTGTTTTTGTTATGCTTTTTTTTTTTGGAGTTGTACAAATTGATACATGTTTCTTTGTTGTGGTTGACAAAATAAACAACCAAAAAATGGTGTAGTTCACTGAAAAACAACTTTATTTTTTGTGCATTCTTACAAGAAAATTTAGCAAATATTCTGGTTACATTTTGTGTTTTTTTTTTTTTTTTTATTATCCTTTTTTTTGGGGGGTAAATACCTGTTTTTACACATAACAGACATATAACCAAACATAAAAAAAATAACCAGAGAAAATTGTCTCAATTGCATCATTCCCAGAAAACTTACACCAATCTTCGGGAGTGGGCTTCTTCAGGACCAAATCCCTAAGAACATTCCAGATGTCTCTGCAGGTATCATGTACAATATTGCTGGCAGTAGTTTTGCCAACCAAGAATTAAAAATGCAAACTTGCAAAGAAATGTCCAGTTTTCGGGTACCTAAAATGGTAAATACAATTTATTAGAATGATGCATATTAACAATAAGCTACTTCTATATTAGAAATAAAAACTAGCTTGGAAAAAGGTGCCTGAAGAAGTGAAGGAAGAAGAGGAGCAGGAGAAAGACACTGGTGATGTACAGAGACAATTAATATGGTAAACATAATCACACCCGCAATTACATGCTAGTATTTGTTATTTCACTTCATGTAAAAAGGGTCAAATAATGATGTGGATTTGTGGAAGTGCCACAGATGAGGTAAGAAGAAGAAAAAGTAGGTATGAAAAATGAAATGCTATAATGAGTCTTTCAACGGCCGGAATACTCCTTCGGAAACTGTTGTTTTGTCGCTCTAGGTGGCTAGAGAGCAAAGCCAACAATTCATCCAGACTGTAAAGAGAAAATATATGGCTATTAGCTACATTGACCTCCTCCGGTTATCCTCTTCTTCATTAAATAACGCTGCTACAGCATCCATAATGACTGCTGACCCAACATATCGCATAGCCCAACATGTTTGCTAAGCACTATACAACACCTGACAAGGAAAGAGGAAGCAGGAAAAGGAATTATTTCACAATGACCAAATCGCATAACATCAAAGCTGCATGAATGTTGTTTGTAAAGTCGCATGAAATTGCATCAAAAATTGCATTGCAAAGTTGCAATGTAAATCACGCGACTTTGGGGTCGCAGTAGTGGAAACCTAGCCTAAACCCTGAGTTTTTTTTAGCACTTTAAGTAGCTGATTTAATCTAAGTATGCAGCTTCTATATCTTTTAATCCTTGCCTATGGTTCAGATTAAGCTGGTGCTATGACTGCTGCATCAGGTTTCTTGTTTCAGGGTGTCTCCTTTCTCTTGCCACATCCTATGGAGCCATCCTTGCATGCAGAGATTAGAATGGTGTCTCCCTACACTGTATGCATCAATAGAAACTCAAAACCCTATAGCCTAAGATGGCAGGCACTCCCCTAATTCCCCCTCTCTCCTCCCTTCCTTCTCCAAGCTAACAGCCAGATGCCAGACTGCACTGTCCACTGACTCTTTCATGTGAAGTCTGGAAGTTCAGGGAAGCAGAAGCCAGCAGTATTGTTATCAATTGCAAGTGCCAGTTGTAAACTGCAAGTGTTGGGGTAAGAATTTTAACACCTAGTTTACTGTGGAATTTTCATTTTATTATGCTCAATAGGGTTGATTTACTAAAGGCAAATCCACTTTGGACTGCAAGTGCACTTGGAAGTGTAGTCGCTTTAGATCTGAGGGGAAGATCTGAAATGAGAGAAATCTCTGCTGATTTTATCATCCAATCAGGTACAAGAAAAAAATGCTGCCTTTTATTTTCCCCTCAGATCTACAGCGACTGCACTTCCAAGTGAACTTGCAGTGCACTTATAGTGCAAAGTGGATTTGCCTTTAGTAAATCAACCCCCCTGTTTTAAGCTTAAAAAAAGAGACCCTGTCACCACTCCAAGCCTATGCTTACATTGCAAAATCCTTTCAAGCTTTTCTGATAAATGTGCCTGGTAAACACATTTGATATGTGCCTCCAACACCTTGATGAGGTGTTAAAAACGCCCTTAGGCTTCTTGTACACTACAGCTCCTAAACTTGAGTTTAGGAGCTGGTGGCGTTTTTTTGCCAAAGCTCCTAAACTCAACTCCATAAAAACCTATGTGTCAATGTACATATAGGCTTTTAGGATCATTTAGAAGCTGCTGCTCCCTCAACCTCCCTCTCCTGAACGTGGAAGAATCGCATTTAGGATAGGAACATTTTGACCGCCAGCCGCAAACTGCTGCAAAATTGCTGTAAAATCGTGGTGCATTTTTGCCTCATTTTGTGAGCTTTACATGGCTGGCGGTCATAATAGACATTGGGGTAATTTACTATAGCACAGCATTGCTAATTAGCGCTAATTACGGCCAGTCAGGAAAGGGCCACTCACTCGTACCCACCCCCTTTCCTGACTGGCCGGGCTGCATGCTCGTGTAAGGGTCTGGTATGGACTTCGGGGGGAACACCCATGCCTTTTTTCAGCGTAGGGGGTTACCCTTAAAATCCATACCAGGCGACGGGGCTCGCAAGGTGTCAATCTTGCCAGATACACTATTAAGTCAAAAATATTGGGACGCCTGCCTTTACACACTCATGAACTTTAATGGCCAGCCCGGTCTTAGTCCGTAGGGTTAAAAATTGGTTTGGCCCACCCTTTGCAGCTAGAACAGCTTCTGGGAAGGCTGTCCATAAGGTTTAGTGTGTCTATGGGAATCTACAGTTCACTTGCCTCCCTTTTGGATTGACAACCTCACCCCGAGTGATTTCAAAAGTTCTTCTGGCCATGGTGGCCCTCATCAGAACAAAAGGGATACGCTTGTTCCACTATCTCGATGACCTCCTGTTACTGTCCCCAGACAAGAAGCAGCTATTGATCCCCAGAGTTTGGTTGGCTCCTAAACTTAGAGAAAAGCCATCTGGAACCAGTTCAGCACCTGGTATACCTAGGAGCCCAGTTTGACACTGTGGAAAGCACCATCTCTCTCACAGTGGAGAAGATCCCAGTCATCCGAGGGAGAATCTTATGGGCTCTGAGCTCCTAATGCCTAAAGGCCTCACAGTGCCCAAAAATGTCCATCAGTGGAGCTCAGGGGACGGCAATAAGTCCATTCACATAACCTCAATGATGAGGAAAAGCCTCTTCTGGTGGCTTCAGTGCAGTAATCTACTCCCCTGCCACTTCTCATGGGTCACAGTAACGACCGATTAGTGGCGGTGCGTGCATAGAGGGCGCAGGAGCGCCGCCCCCCCCCCTCTCCTGCACCGCTCTATCTCCAATAGATAGATTCATGCATTGCATGAATCTATCTATTGTCACCACTGCCGCCCCCTATTCAGGTGTCCGGCCCCTTGTCGGGCGCCGGGCATCTGAATTACAGCAGGGGGGTGTTTCTGGAAGCGCCCTATTAGAGCTGTAAAGCTCTAATAGGGGACCTTATTAGAGCGGTGTGCTCTAATAGGCTTCCAGAAGTGTAAACAGCGGGCGCAATGCTTTGCGTTCGCTGCTTACACAGTATTGTGTTAGGGAAGCGAATACATCGCTTCCCTAACACAGACCCGCCTCTCAGCCAATCAGGTTGCCGGTCTGTGTTACCGGTCCCCTGATTGGCTGAAGTCACAAGTGCTGTGATTGGACGCCTAGGCGTCCAATCACTGCAGAAGAGAAGACAGGAGGAGCGCGGGAGAAGATGAGGAGACACCGCTCGCCGCCTGACAAGGTAAGTGCCATTGGCAGCATTTAATGGGCACAGTGACAGCGTTAGATAGGCACAGTGGCAGTGTTAGATGGGCACAGTGGCAGCTTTACATGGGCACAGTGGCAGCGTTAGATGGGCACAGTGGCAGCGTTAGATGGGCACAGTGGCAGCATTTAATGGGCACAGTGTTAGCATTTGAGGCACAATGGCAGCACTTGGGGCACAGTGACAGCGTTAGATGGGCACAGTGACAGCGTTAGATGGGCACAGTGACAGCGTTAGATGGGCACAGTGGCAGCGTTAGATGGGCACAGTAGCAGCATTTAATGGGCACAGTGGCAGCGTTTAAAGGGGACAGTGGCAGCATTTAATGGGCACAGTGGCAGCATTTAATGGGCACAGTGGCAGCGTTTGATGGGCACAGTGGCAGCGTTTGATTGGCACAGTGGCAGCGTTTGATGGGCACAGTGGCAGCGTTTAAAGGGGACAGTGGCAGCATTTAATGGGCACAGTGGCAGCGTTTAATGGGCACAGTGGCAGCGTTTAAAGGGGACAGTGGCAGCATTTAATGGGCACAGTGGCAGCGTTTGATGGGCACAGTGGCAGCATTTGATGGGCACAGTGGCAGCGTTTAAAGGGGACAGTGGCAGCATTTAATGGGGACAGTGGCAGCGTTTAAAGGGGACAGTGGCAGCATTTAATGGGCACAGTGGCAGTGTTTGATGGGCACAGTGGCAGCGTTTGATGGGCACAGTGGCAGCGTTTGATGGGCACAGTGGCAGCGTTTAAAGGGGACAGTGGCAGCGTTTAAAGGGGACAGTGGCAGCGCTTGATGGGCACAATGGCAGCGTTTGTTGGGCACAGTGGCAGCATTTAATGGGCACAGTGGCAGCGTTTGATGGCACAGTGAGGCTGTTTGTTTTGCGCCCCCCCAAAAAATTTGAGCACCAGCCGCCACTGCGACC
The DNA here is from genome assembly GCA_028564925.1 of Lithobates sylvaticus. Taxonomy (NCBI): domain Eukaryota; kingdom Metazoa; phylum Chordata; class Amphibia; order Anura; family Ranidae; genus Lithobates; species Lithobates sylvaticus. The sequence goes on along the minus strand of CM053028.1, from coordinate 322,451,145 downwards.
GATGCCAGCGGTGCTGGTTGGGGAGCCCTTTGCGGATCAGAACTTGCTCAAGGCAAGTGGAATGCACGTCTTCACAACCCAGTTTCCAACGTCTTGGAACTATGGGCAGCCTGGTGTGCCCTTAAATTTTTCACTCATCTCATGAAAGGGGAGTCAGTTTTACTGAAAATGAACAACACCACAGCGGTCTCTTATATAAGAGGCAAGGGGGCACTCGGTGCAACACACTGCTCCAAGAAGTCGAGCCCATCATCTCTTGGGGTCAGAGCAAACCTGACCAATATTTCAACAGTCTTTGTCCCCAGAGTCCAGAACATCCAAGCGGACTTCCTGTCTCGCACACAGTTAGACAACGAGTGGTCTCTTCATGTGCAGTCGTTCGAATGGATCCTGTCCTTGGGAGTCAATCCTGAAGTAGACCTATTTGCATCCCCCCTGCAACTTCCAAAATCAAGAAGTATTACACTCTGGGCTGTTGCAGCCAGGCCTTCGGAGTAGATGCACTGACAGATCAGTTTAGCTTCAACAGGGCATACGCCCCCCCCCCACTTCCGAGCATCCTCAGGTTCTTACGGAGACTCCAAGTGGAAGCAGTTGAGGTGGTAGTGATTGCACCTTACTGGCTGAACAGGCCATGGTTGCCCCTCCTGAACCAGCTCAGCTTCTGGGACCCAGTGCCTTTTTCTACCAGGCTGGATCTTCTTTCTCAGGGAGCAGTCCTGCATCCATGTCCGGCGTCACTAAGACTGATGGTCTGGTTCTAGAAAAGGAAAGGCTGGAATCTTTCGGGTCCCCCTTTTACTGTGATTTCCACCCTCATGAGCTCGAGAAAAGCGAGCACGAATAAAGTCTATGAGAAGATATGGGCCAGGTTCGTTGAATCCTCATCCGCTACAGGCAGATCCTTCAGGGATCCAGGAGTCCAGGATATCCTAGGCTTCCTCCAATCCGGCCTAGATCTGTCTCTATCCATAAGCTCTCTCAGAGTTCAAGTCTCAGCTTTGTCAGCCTTCTCCAGAAAAACATCATGGGTGGTTCACCCTTTAATCTGGCAGTTTTTCCGTGGGGCGACAGGACTCAGGCCCCAAAGAAGACCAAGATTCCCCAAATGGGATCTTCCTCTTGTTCTTGACTTGCTGACTGGTCTTAGTACTGCAGGATCCGCTCTGCTTTCTATCAAAGATTTTTCTGCAAAAGTTGCCTTCCTAGTTGCCATAACTTAAGCCAAAAGGGTTTTGGAGATCATGAAGAACCTTTCCTGACTTTCTTTCCAGACCGGGTGCTCCTCATCCCTATGCTTGGCTCAAACCCAAAAGTTACTTCAGTGTTCCATGAGAACCAATGAATTGTCCTACCTACATTCAGGACCCTGGGGTCCTCTGAAGTTCATCCTTTGGATGTAGGCGAAATACTGAAGGAGTACCTGCAAGTTACATTCTCCTTTAGATGCTCCGTCTACCTGTTTATCTTGATCTCAGGCAGTAGCAGAGGGAAGCGAGCTTCGTCCAGAATGATTGTGGCCTGGATCATCCAGTCCATCCAGCAAGCCTATAGGGCCAAGGGCTTGGCTCCTCCAGAGGCGGTGTCCTGGGCAGCAGCCCAGCATGTGGCTCCAGACGTCATCTGTAAAGCGACCTCCAATAATACCTTTATGTCACATTATTGCATAGAGCCTGCGTCTCTATCTTCTGTGAACTTTGGTTTAAGATTCCCATCAGCTGATGGGCTAAATTTAATTTCTTTTGATCAGCATACCCACCCATGTGGATTGCTAGTAATTTCCCATATGTAGTCTGCCATTGAGTCTGTCAGGAAAATGTAAAATGAATTATCAATAATTGATACCATACCATAATTTTCCTTTTCTGATAGACACCATAGCAGACGGAGTTCACACCCATCAGTCAAAGAGTTGGCTAGTCTCTAGTGGTGATCTCAAATTTATGGGAGTGGGGTCCTATAGCATTGGAGTGGAGGGCGGGGTTAACCCACACGTAGTCTGCCATGGAGTCCATCAGGAAAGGAAAATTATTGTAAGTATCGATAATACATTTTCCGTTTTTACTTTCTACCATAAAACATAGCCAATAAAAAAAAGTAAAAAAATCTAATTTCTTCATCAGTTTAGGCCAATATATATTCTGCTACATAGTTTTGGTAAAAAAAATCCCAATAAGTGTATATTGATTGGTTTGCACAAAAGTTATTGTGTCTACAAACTGGAAGTTGTTAAATATGGTAATGCCATTTCTTCAAGTCATTTTTATTCTTTTTGAGATCTACAGATTTCAATAAAAAAACTAGCTAGCGACCCTACCATGAAGTTCTTTATTCAGGCACTTCCTATTATGGGATACAAACACTCTGTCCCTGTCTCCTGATTGGTCTCCTTCATTTTCACCTTGTCACATGCACTTCCAGTGGAGATTATAAGCAGCTGTGCTGGTGCTCATTATGTCATTATATCTTCCACAGTTGTCACCCATCAGGGAACCCAACCTTAACAATGATATACTGTACATCTGCTAATTGGCCAAGTGCACTAAATGTGAAATAACTGGGTTTTAGACCTATTTTAAGGGGTTGAGTGTGAGGACTCCCTTTGTGCTGTGAGTGTTTCACATGATGGGCTAAACTGAGGAGACTGAAAATGCTCTCTGTGATGCTTCTGCAATGTTTTTATATACAGAATGTGTATCTGATGACACAACTTGCTTTGTGCTGCAGGTAGGAAAGAGCATAGTGGATAGTAGGATATGTAAGGCAACAAGGTGAGCTCATGAAAGGTTGCCAGGTGTTGAAAATGCTTAAACATTTTGGTGTGAAGAATAAAACAAATCAATATAATCCGTATTCAATCTGTTTTTTTACAGTATTCAAATTGTTTGCTAGTCTCTAGAATTTGGCAAAACACTGCATTGCTTGCATAACTTAATATATTTAGGGTGGTATTTATCTAAACTGCAGTCTTTGAATGTTGTTCTTTTTGGTATTTTATTTTTTCTTTATGCTTATGCTAAATTAACAAAACATAAAAGAGAAAAAAAAAATCACAAATTATTTGAAATAAATAATATGCAAAAAAATATTAATGCAATTATACATATCCGTGCCAATTTCCAGCTGAGATAATCAAGTCAAATTCTAAAAAAAGTATGAAATATGTTTAACACATGCAAATGTAGAATGATGTACAAAAACAATTTGAAACTTCAATTTCATTTGAAACTTTAAAACATTAAAATATGCAATATATTTTGCTAGCATTATTCCTATTAGTCACTAGATGGCAGAAGAGCCATAAATAAGACTAGAAATCTCCTGAGAGGCTTAAAAAGAAAAATAATGTGTGAACAAACCAATTATGACAATAAATAATGACTACATTGATAAAAGAACCCATATTAATGAAATATATAATAATGAAAGTAAAATGTCTGTAGTAAGCTCAAATGAAGGTGATCTTTACACTTTGAGGTATTAAACCACCTTGTTAACCTGATTAAAATATGATTAAAAGGGCAAGGAAAATGTGATAACATTGAAACTAAATTAATGGACCAAAGAAAACACTGCATTGAAAGTATTCCAAAAGCACTACACCATAAAGTCATACAAAAAAAAAATATTTAAAAAAAGGTAGGAACACAAATGTGATCCATATAGTACAGAAACAAACATTTGGGAGGGCACATGTGATCAGCACAGGGCCAATCAGCACTGTCCAGACAGAGGGTCAGGGGTCATGCAGCCTCATAGGACAGCCAGAGGAGAATGAAACACCCCTCCTACTAGCTTTAACCAGTGCTCGGCCGGACATTAATTAAATGAACAAGACATATATATATACTGCTGATGAGAAAATGTATTTAGCAGTTTATAATTACTAAAATAATTGCATTTCCATATTCTGTGTACTGTGGGAGACCAGATATAGTGAATTCAGGGTCCTAGGTTTAGTAACACTTTACCATTGCATGTAAAGTATAGTGTTGATTTGATTTGCATCTTGTATAAATTGCAACAGTACAATTGCAAACAGTCTTCTAAATATAATTGTTACCTAAATTGTCTCTGGTACTTTAGTGTTCATCTCATCTCCAGCCTACCTTTAGTCCTGCACAGTTGAAAAAGACTCCTCTCCTACACTGAAATTGTTTTTCTGATTTCTATACGCAGCTTATCACATTGTGCTTTAGACGCTATGGCAAGACAGATAAATCCAGACACATTTCCTGGCTGGAGGGTGTCCAGCATTATCTATCCCTTTCCACCTGTACAACACCATGATGTCCCTTCCCACCAGTCATATTCTGCCTGCATTGCACAGAGAAGCGTAGAGGCCCAGGGGTGATGTCACTAGGTCTAAAATGAAGCATGTATCGAAAACCGATTTTATTTAAAAAATGTATTAACATATTGATTAAGGGAGAAAGGAGGAACCAGGGAAGGCAAAATACCAGCAGAACAAACTTCAGCTTTAATACCCTCTGAGTCACTGACCTCAAACAGCCATGCAGGTGGTAAAGTCAGAAGATGGTCATAATGTATCTTCATACTTGTGGGTTAATGTTTCAGAAAGTATAAAAGCCTTTGCATTATTATAGCGAGTGTATATTAAAATGTAGCAAACATTTTCAAAAAGTTTTGTTAGATTGTCCTTAAGAAGATGTATATAATTTCCCAAAAGAGTTACCTGTGTAGCCTGTTTGGTGGATATTCCTGGTCAATATACCAACATTTGTGGAGTAATGTAGTAGTGACTAGAGGATAGAAAGATTGTCTTTTTAACCCCTAAAAATAGTATAAGAATAAGCAGTCTCTCTGTAGATGGTGTTCAGGGTCCCCTATCTTGGGGGAAAATTGCACTATTGGTCCTACTCCTCTGAAGGTTCTTGAGAGATACTAATATGCATAGTCGAAGTGTGGAGGGAGAGTTTCTGGTCCTCCATGTGAAGTGAGCAGCCTAAGAATAATGTGATCATTAGTTGCTACTGCTTGTAAGGTAAGACTGTTACCTAACTGATGAAGTTGAAAGTCCCTAATGGTATTACCACTGAGAAGGAACAAGTTTATTTTGTTCAGAAAGCAGCAGTTGTGTGGATTCTATTGACTTTTTTCACAAAATTAAGAAGACGTGTCTGTCCTCTGAGTCTGGGAGTGAGAAGCAGGAGAAGCAGAGTCAGATTTATGAAGCCAGGGTTCAGTAACATCAAGTAGAGCTAGTGATAAAAAGGTAATGGACAGAGATGAGTGTGTTACAGACGGAGAGGGCATTCCAAAGGGCGCATGAGAAGGTGGGTCTGTTTTTCTTTTTAGGGGTGAAAGAAAGAGAGTTTAAGGAGGTAGGACACAGCTGTGAGAAGGAGAGGTAGGGAGCACATGAGTGGGAGGATTAAAAATAAGACTGGTTAAAGACTTGTTAAGAGCTGAATGGGGAAACAAGGTCACCTGCAGTGTGTTTGGTGTTTTCATAATGTAGTTTGCTGTGAATTTTCACTTTGTGCAATCATTGAAGTGCAGAGCGAAAGTGACAAACCGACTTCAGCAAAAGAAACCCAGCCTATTCCACCCCAACATGTACCCTCTACCATGTGCATCCCCCATAAAGGTGGTCTAGTTTTATACTGTGATGGGTGGGGTCCTAATTTCCAGTTGATCAACCAAAAGTTAATAAAAGACTCATAACTAGCACTGCAAGTTTTAACACCAAATCAGACTGCAGAAGACCAAGAGGGCAGGGTTGTAAAGATTAAGATCAACCCATAATTGAAGTAAGACAGTAAAGAACAAAATGAACATCACAATAATGTGGACAGGGTCACAGATGGTGAAAGCAACAGTGGCGACTGGTGCACCATTTTTGGGGGGCTGCAAACAAATCACCTCCACCCCTCCCCCCATTCGATTGGTCGGTCTGTCCACCAGTCAAACCCCCCACCCCCCTCGTTGCTCCGTCGTTCGGCAAACCACCCACCACCCCCTGTTGCTCGCCTGCCTGCCAACCAACACTGCACTTACCCCATCTAGCTCCCAGGCATCTTCAGCGGCTTTCCCCTGCGTCGCTTCTCCTCTCGGCCAATCTAGTCTTAAGTCCACTTCTTGATTGGCTGGGAGGAGAAGCTATTGTCACACAACTGGGTGAGCTCAGCCCACCCTTTTTTTTAAGCCAATTAGAGCCTCAGGCTCTAATCATGTTTTATTAAAACTTTTATTATGAACACAGTAAAAAATCCCTTGCAGAGTACTCACATTTGAATGGCGCGTCAGCACCACTCTAAAATAGCATAAAAAACAAGCTGTATCGGCTGATATCAGGGTGATCGTCCTTAGTGGGTGCACTGACTAGCGTTCCATCCTGTCCCCTTCCCCTACGCATGTTGATACAAGGGGTTAATTCGTATCTTCCTCAGGGGGTAATTTACCGGTTTTGGAAGTATTTTTTTCCAAAAAATGTGGGGATATGGGGCTATCAAAAAACTTTCTTTCTTCTAATTTGAGTTTTGGGAGAACCAACTTGTCCAATAATTGTTTTACTTGATTCGTTGACTTCTCCATTTTTGATTCATAAAGTAAGGTGTAGAAGTCAACAAATGTATTCTGAATACTACTTTTATCATACATCACCACCCCTTCTACATCTTTGACTGCTGCGATAGTCATCGGGCCCTCTTGAGCCCGAGCTATTGCTGCCAACATACGTCCCACCTGTTTCCTCATCTCATAGTGTTTTTTTCGATTTTGAAAAAATCGTCTATTTTCTGCTTTGGTTAAAAATATGATTTTATACATTTTTTGGGCTTCCTGCAGAGCTAGGTGCTTTTCTTCTATGGGATCCAACCAGTAATGTAGTCCTGCTCTGTTTGAGTCACCATTTGCATTACTTCCTCCTCACGTCTTCTAGATGAACTCTTAATTTTAGATATTTCTTTAATCATACCCCACACATATATGCCTTCATAGTGTCCCAAACTACTATTAAAGATGTTGAGTTTTTATTTTTTCATCAGCTGTAATTCTATCGTGTCCTCCTCTGTCATTAGTAACAGCCACTGTGGATTCATTTTCCAGGGTGGAGAAGATAACTGTCCCTCAGTCTGTATAGTCAATATAAGTGGGGAGTGTTTATAAAGCCCCCTAGGGCCATATTTGATTGACTCTAGCCATTGGAGAAAGTTATCATTCCCCAAAGTCAAGTCTATTCTTGACAGAGATCCGTATGTAGTCGAACAACATGAGTATTCTCTCTAATGGGTATCTAAATCTCCATATATCAATTAACCCCATCTCTTGTAGATGGCCAGCAAATCTAGTTCTCTTCGTTCTTTGTTTACCTTTTGTTGTGCTATGTCCATCTTCCTCCTCATTCATTATGTTATTAAAATCTCCCATTACTAGGGATGGTAAATTTGGCCACTGTACCATTTTCCTAAAAACATTTTTCAACACATTATATGGGGGAGGAACATAGACATTCACCAACAAAAAGTTGTTATCATTTAATGAGCACCATAGCACAATATAACGACCCTCAGGGTCTTTAAAGCTCTCTCTGCATGAGAACCGTACCAAACGGGAGACCAGGACGCTAATACCTTGATAATAGGTAGAGTATACAGCATGAGTTTGATATGTAAATCTTGATCTTTCCAAAAGCGTTGTATCCTCTCGTTCAAGATGGGTCTCCTGCAGAAATATTATTGCTGGTTTATAGAACTCAGTTGCTTCAAATACTGCCTGTCTCTTTCCCCTGTCACCCAGCCTCCTCACATTCCATGACAACACCTTAATTTTACCACTCATTATTTCGTATCACCGGCTGGTAGTCCAATAGGTCCCCAGCAAACCATACATGATATGCAATACACCTTATGCAAGAAGATATATTTTCCAAGTTTTAAATTAACACAGTATATGATATAAGAGATCCTGACAAAATAACCGGAGGAGAGAGAGAGAGCGCACGGGCAATAAAAAAAAAAAAAAACACAGACCAACCCCAACCCACCCCACCCCTTCTTATGTGCCCATTCATACATGGGAATACCCACCACCCATACTGGTTGGAGATAACCCCACCCCAACCCCTTAACACAGTCCACACGGGACTCATACAAAGGGACTGTCTAGTAAGTATTAAACGGTTGCAAGTATTATGCTTGTGACAAGTAAATATCCATAAATAAATAGTCTGCTATTTCAGTATTCAAATATAGATATCTTAAGGGGGAAGAAAAAGGGGAGAGGAGGAGGAGGAGGAAGAGGAAGGGGGAGAGAAAGAAAAAGAAAAGGGGAAGGTCAATCGATTCATTAATTCAGAAAAGCTTCTTTTTGTTTTCCTCTGTATATCTTTATTCCAACCATGCGTTGGCTGCTTCTGGATTTTCAAAAAATATGTTTTTGCATGTGATTCAGGTGCAGCACATTTTTCCTGGCAGAACAGATCCTCTGGCAACAGCATGTGGTCAGCAGGTCACAACACCAGTCCTGTGGATTCTTGCAGACCTGAGCTCTGTACCACAAACTTCCAGGCTAACACTCTCTGGGCACACACAGCACAGTTCAGCTCCCAGGCTCTGTAATAGCAGTCACAGAAAGTTCTCAATTCTGTTTCTCTACTCACAGAACACTCCCCAGGGATATATTGTACTGGCCAGGCACGCCTGTCCCCAGAGTGGTTCCCGGGCTCTCTAAAATGGGTCCCAGAGCCCACATGTATTTCCTGATTCTCTCAGTGGTGAGAGGCTGAAAAATGTCCCAAAGCCAATTGGGAACCAGTCTGGCTTAGGCAGTTAATCAATCCTCCTTCTTCAGGGTTGCTAGGGGCAGGGTCCTCCTCAGCTGTAGGAACAGCCAGTCAGGACACATTCCAAAAAAGTCCTTTTTGAGTTTATTTTGTCAGCATTGCTGGGAACAATGTTAAAAGAGCCCAGTGCTATATATTTTGTGTGTAAACAGCACTTGGATGCTTCTAGACATGCACAGAGAGTGTGTTTTTTAGGTTAGTAATTTAAGGACATCCTTAACAGGTGTACCCATTTTGAAGTTCTGTCTCTACACTGGGTTAACTTGCATTTTGTGTGTTTTGTGGACTGTGCATGTGTTTTCAATTGCCTCATTAGCACACAAACCTATGTTATATTAAGCTTGCCGATAGCATTATTTACCTTGCCCTGAAAAGCGGCAATATTGTGTGTAAGGCCGGCAAGAGAGTTCATTTGTGTGTCCTTATAGAGTTTGTAACACATGTTACGCCTTCTCATCCCCAAAGCCCACTACAAATCGAAGGGAGAACGAAGATTCGCAGTACAGGGACCTCGGGTATGGAATGCTCTACCAAACAACATCCGCTTGGAAGAAAACCATCAGGCCTTCAGGAAAAACCTCAAGACCCACCTCTTCTAAATATTGCATGACAACAAGAGCAGACAAGCGCCTTGAGGCGATTCAGTTCGCATTTGTTAGCGCTATACAAATCATTCATTCATTCACATTTTTTCTTTGTATTTTGTTTCTTATATCTTTGTAAAACAGATGTGTTTTAGAGCAAGTTTTTTTTTTACTTTGGTTTATTGTATTTGTGTGTGGGGGGTATATTTTCCCCTGAAATATTTTTGATGTTGTCAATGTATGTCGTTTGTAGGTTGTTTCAGTTTGATTTAATTGTCAAACATGGCCTGTTGGGGGTACTTGAGGACAGGGTTGAGAACCACTGATTTAGAGCACTAAGCTAAATTTTAGGTCAAAACAATCCTATTCTAATTGTGGACATTTGAGGGAAACCAAGTGAGTGTTAGTACCCGTGCTTTTCTTTTTAGGTTGGGCCTTGTGTCCCTTTTCTGAAAATTGTCTTCACTTCTTGTCACAGCCAAATAGGAAGTGAGGGTAAAACTCTACCAATGTCTTTCCTTTCGGACACACAGGTCAATCTAACTAGTGTCCCCATTAGGAAAATTGCACTCTAGCACTTTGTTGTGTAAAACCCAAATTATTAGGTATTTTTGGATTTATTAACTGCTTGCCGACCAGCCGCCATCATTTTACTGCGGCAGGTCGGCACGATCCCACGAACCGTCGTAGCTTTACGTCGGCTCGCGGGATCATGATAGCAGACACGCGCACTAAAAATAGAAAAAAACACATTTCAAAGATATATTAGAAGTAATAGGAATGAGATTAATTAACTGAGAACGCCTACTAATTGCCTAACAAGAAACATCCAATGAGAAATTAACCAATTGTATTGGGCTTGCACTATTATCAATGAGAAAACCGCAGTTACCCAAGCACCAGTTGCAGTTTACATATTTATCATTGTATTGCGCTTCAAAGTGCATCAGTTCGCACGTTCAGTTAATGACTTTTCCCGTGCCCCAATTAAGGTATGAACTGGCTCAACGCATTCTTCTTAGTAAATCAGCCCCATAGTGTTTGCATTATGTAGAGATTGGTCTGCACTAATGATGGTCTGGATGTTCGAGTCAAATGTAAGTTTAAGTCGAACATCCGCACACTATATAAGGCTGCATACACGTCGGCCATATGTAGTGTGATAACGTGGAGATTGAGAGAACTTTAGCTAGATCAGACAGGTTACTTAGTGGCGTGCAGGCAGTTTAGTATATATATATATATATATATATATATATATAACTATAAGTGCAGTCAGTGTAGAATATATATACAGTTCAGGCAGTGTAGCGTGTGTGTATATATATATATATATTGTACAGGACGCCAAGGTTGGGTCCTGGACGGGTGCTATGTAGCATCAGTATTTGGGTTGTGGTCCCTTTAAGGGAGTCGCAGCGTTGCTCAGGGGGTCACCCAAAATGGGTGAGGGGTTCCGGGAGTAGCCGAGCAGGAGAGAACTGACTCACAGTCCTCTCTATGTTAATAATAAGTTATTTGGGACCCGGAATTTGGGAGGCTCTGAAGAGATATTCGGGTGGGAAAGAGCCTCCCTCCCTGACCACAGGGATTCAGCGCACAGGGGGTTAAGGGCCTCCAGGAAAACAGCTCATAAGACAGGAAGTAGGGAAGAGTTGTGTGTGGAGGAGTAGGTGATTACACCTGTCGCTTGAGCTGTGTGGATGTTTGGAGGCTGCTAAAGACCCAGCTACAAAACTGTATGTGTTTTCCTTAATTTTGTTTTTGTGCTGAAGATAAGCTGATTTTCTTTTATGCTGAAGTTAAGTGGACTTTGTTTTGTATTTTTGCCTGTGCGCTGAAGGAAGCCTTATTTTTGATTTTTTCTTACAAATAAATGTCTTTTATTATAAATCGTTATAAACGGTTTATGCACTTAATCCAGTGGAGCTGTTGTCCCCAAAGTTCACAATATATACGTATATATAGTATATACAATGCAGTTAGTGTACAGTATATAATAGTGTATTAAAGTGGTTAAGGAGAACCCTATGACCCTACTCTCCCCCCCAAAATCCATACCAGACCCTTATCCAAGCAAGCAGCCTGGCAGACCAGAAAAGGGGGGCAAGCGAGCACCTCCTCCTGAACCATACCAGGCTACTTGCCCTCAACATGGAGAGCGTGCTTTGGGGTGCCTCCCAAACACCTTGTCCCCATGCTGATGGGGACAAGAGCCTCTTCCCGACAACCCTGGCCATTGGTTGTTGGGTCTGTGGGCAGGGGGCTTAACAGAATCTGAAAGTCCCTTTAACAAAGGGGCCCCCAGACCCGGCCCCACCTATGTGAATGGGTATCAGGTACATTGTACCCCTACCCCTACCCACACAAAATGTCAAAAAGTATAAACCACAACAGACAGTTTGTGACAATTCCTTTATAAAAAAGAAAAAACTGTCTGGCGATGTCCATCCATCTTAAATCACGCCACACGACGTACTTGAAAAATAGAAAAAAATTAAAAAGCTCTGCCTCGATGGGAGGCCTCCCGACATCTGCTGTCTCTTGGCTGTGGCAGCTGTTATATAGGCAAGGGCAGGGCCACCATGTGATGTAACTGGATGACCCCGCCCCTTCTGACATTATGTGATGTAAGAAGGGGGCGGAGTCATCCAGTTATGTCAGCGGGTGGCCCCGCCCTTGCGTTTATAAGTGCTGTCAAAGGGAAAAGACAGCAGTCAGCGGAAGCCGTCCCATGGAGGGGTAGGTTTTTCATTTTTTTCTTGATTTTTCAGGTCCGTCGGGCGGCATGATTGACTATGGATGTACATCACGGGACACTTTTTTAATAAAGGAACTGTCAAAAACTGTCTATTGTGTTTTTTTTGTTTCAATATGTTTATTGGTCTTTCAAGGTTAACAAAACATATTTAACAAAACAGATAGGGCAGTATGATACACGCATCATGTTATTGAGGGTTATTGGGCAGCAGGCCCACCGATGCGTAGCAGCGTGTAGGTACAGCTTAGCCAGTCTCAGGATGAACGCTTGAACAGCAAGAGTACCCGTGATATTCCAAGCACTGAACGTAAAAATTACAATTAATAAGAAAATTAACTCTGAATCTCTACTAGTGCCTGTAGGTCAGCCGTAGGCAGTCTAATCTAGAGGAATGGTAGGGTAATTCTTTAACGGCTGCAAGCTGGTGTAAGTCAGAGAACATTCGGTGAGAACTGTTATTCCACCTCCTCGCCCCCACACCCTGTGTGTGGGCAGGAAGTTTGTCCATATGTTATCGGGTGTTATCTCTGCCTGTCTCTGAGTTGTGTTTCTATGTCATACAACGTAGTTCGTGGTTTTTACTTTTTGACACTTTTTTTGACATGGGGTGCCCCCAAAATCCATACCAGGCCCTTATCCAAGCATGCAGCCTGGAGGACAAGAAAGGACAAGCGCCCCCCCTCCTGAACCATATTAGGCCACATGCCCTCAACATGGGGAGGGTGCTTTGGGGTGCCCCCAAAGCACCTTGTCCCCATGTTGATGGGGACAAGAGCTTCTTCCTGACAACCCTGGCCATTGGTTGTCGGGGTCTGTGGATAGGGGGCTTATAAGAATCTGGAAGCCCCCTTCAACAAGGGGACCCCTCTGCCTATATAAGAGCTGTCAAAAGGAAAAGACAGCAGTTGGCGGTAGCCCTCCAATGGAGGCGTCGTTTTTTATTTTTTATCTTTCGGGTCCGTCAGGTGGCATGATTGACGATGGATGTATCGCAGGACACTTTTTTTTTTTAATAAAGGAACCTGCAAAAACTGTCTATTGTGGTTTTTACTTTTGGACACTTTTTTTGGTGAATGGGTAGGGGTACAATGTACCCGATACCCATTCACATAGGGGGATTGGGATCTGGGGGTCCCCTTGTATAAAGGGGCTTCCAGATTTCCATAAGCCCCCCACCCGCAGACCCCAACAACCAATGGCCAGGGTTGTCGGGAAGAGGCTTTTGTCCCCATCAACATGGGAACAAGTTGCTTTGGGGGGCACCCCAAAGTACCCTACCCATGTTGAGGGCATGTGGCCTTGTATGTGGCCTGGTATGGTTTGGGGGGGGCGCTCGCTTGTCCCCCCAACTTGACCTCCAGGTTGCATGCTTGGATAAGGGTCTGGTATGGATTTTGGGGGGACCCTACGCCAATTTTCTTTTCAATTTTGCTGTGGAGTTCCCCTTAAAATTCATACCAGACCCAAAGGGCCTGGTATAGAGTTTAAATTACATTTTTTTCCTTTAGAAATGTGATTTTGTTGTGGCACTGTTCTACACATCACACAGATGTGCAACTTTACAGGCAGACTAAGGGGACCCCCCAGGCACAATGTTTAAAGGAATATTTCATTTTTATTGTTTCACTTTAAGCATTATTAACATCACTGCTCCTGAAAAAACTGTTGTTTTAAAAACTTTTTTTGTATTGATACATGTCCCCTAGGGCAGTAACCGGGTCCCCATACATTTTTTATGGCAATAACTTGCATATAATCCTTTAAAATTATCACTTTTGATATTTCATGTTCGTGTCACATAGACTTACATAGGGTTTGCATGTTCGCTAAAACTATTTGCCTGTTTGCATGTTCTGGTGCGGAGCGAGTCGGGGGCCCATCCCAATTATGGACATTAAGGGCTGGTTCCCACCAGATGCTTTCTAATGCATTTTAAAAATACATCCAGAATGCATGCACATACACATTTTCCATGTATTCCAAAGGCCCAAGTTCACACCAGTGCTTTCAACAAAAGTACACTCTGCTGAATTAGGCTGGGTTCACACTATTGTGAATTGGATGCAGGTAAATATGGTACACATTTCACCAACAAGTGGTTGTAAAGGCTGAATGTTTTTTACCTTCACACATTCTCTGCATGAAGGTAAAACAACTTTCAGTATGCAGCTCCCCTCGCAGTCCTTCCTAATAAAGCTGATCAGAATCCAACTATGTGCACAAGAGAAGCTGCTCTCCTGGGTCTCTGCCTCTTTATTGGCTTAGAGACAGCAGCAGGAGCCACTGGCCTCCACTGCTGTCAATCACAAACAGTAAGAAGGAGGTGGGGTGGACACACAGAGCGGGGCTCAGGAGCAAGCATGCATGAGATGAAGTGAAGCAGCCAGGTACTCCAGCTGGGGACCATAGAAGAAGAGGATTGGGGCTGCTCTGTGCAAAACCAAAACCAGAGCAGGTAAGTATAACATGTTTGTTATTTTTTTAATGACCTTCAGGGCTTGGAACACTATATTCACAGAACTGGGATTCCCAGAAGAAGAGTTCAAGTATTATAACAAATAATTCTGCGAAGGTTAATATTCTGTATCCAGGCAGGAAGTCGGGTCTGGTGGCATTCAGGGAGCATAATCCATATCCAAGGAAAATTTCAGATCAGGCAGCATTCAAATAAAGTAGTCTTTTATCCAAACAAGGGTCAGGGCAGGCAGAGTCCAGAAAGAGTAGGCTGTTATCCAACGCAAGGTCCAGGGAAGGAGGAAATCAGATAGAGAAATCATTAATTTAAAGCAGGGGGTCAGATAGACCAATGAAAGCAGGGGTTGTGTTAACAGCACATCTCCACAACAGAGGAAGGTTTTATATAAAGTGTATTGGAAAGGTCTAACCCTGTGCCTGGAGCAGTAGGTTGATCCTTAAAACACAAAGTAAAACACACTGCATCAATCAGAGTACCAAGGACTCCTTCTGAAGCTGAGTCATGTAGAACTAGAAACATAGGCTCTTCAGAAGAATGCTGTGAAGACTCTGAATTGGAAGTGGAGACAGTAATAAGAGCCTCAGGCACACTGAAGGGGGTCCAGTAGTAGGTCAGAATTTGATTCTGTTATGGCAGGTGTATGAGCATGCTTATAATTTCTACATGCAGATTGCTGTGTCAATTATGCACAATAAATAATCCAAAGTGGATATTACAGGTCATAAGTACACTGTGTAATGGACCACAGTCAAGCCCAAAGCAAGGCAAGACCTGAATACAAGAAGATGATACTGATGAGAGTTGAAGGCAGCTGAAGGTGACCAAGCCACTGTAGATGGCAGTGGAATGGAACCAGAGACAGTTCCAGAAACAGAAGCAGAAACAGGAAGGTTCATCCTCAATGCTGAAAGGCAGAAGAAGGAATGCAGAGTGGTTGCAAAAAAAAATCCATCTTGCAGATGATGTTGGTGCTCAGTTCCTTCAGTATTAACCATTAGCACAAAAGATGGAAGTGGCTGAGCTTCAGCTTGACCAGCCTAAAGCCCCATACACACGGTAGGACTTTTTCATGGATTCTGTCCGATCGGACAATGTTGTTGAAAAATCAGACCGTGTGTATGCACCATCGGACAGTGTACGTCGGATTGTCTGACGGACAAAGTCTTATCTCCTGCTGGAAAGATTTGCCGACAACACGGTCCGATCACACCAAATCCGATCGTGTGTACGGTTGTCCGACCGGACAAAGTGCTACGCATGCTCAGATCACATTACAAGACCAAAGCTATTGGCTACTAGCCTCTACGTAGTCCCGTCGTAGGCAACAAACGTCACCACGTTCAGAATGATCGGATTTTCCGACAACTTTGTCCGACCGTGTGTACGCAAAACCAACATCGGACAAAGTATGACGGACATGGTCCGACGGACCTGGTCCGCGGATTGTCCGACCGTGTGTATGGGGCTTAAATCAATGTTTGAGTCCTCGGGGACTGGGCCACACCAAAAGTTATACCATGATTCTAGGCCTGCACAGCTTACTGCAGCTATCAACTACATAGATCTTGAAAGTGTTTGCATGCTGCAAATGCTGCCGTTAACTTGAATACATAGGTGACCGACAAGTGTTAGTTTGAATGACAACTCTGTTGCAAATAATTAAATGTCATCAGTACAAAATATACAATATTCTGCTGTATAGTCAGCTTTAGATATACCATTTTAATTAACAACTTTACATAAGTGACTGACATGGCCAGCTGTCAGGGTTAATTGTCATAAAACAAATGTTTTGACTTCAGTGTGTGGTGACAGTTGACAAAGTCAGGAGACAGTATCTGTGTTCAGTTGGTAAACTAACATAAATGACATTTGATTCCATTAGTGGTGATATGCCTAGCACAATGACACTGTAATTGATAAGGCTTCCCTTCTTCATAAAGCATAGAAGTAATAATGTTCAACAGTATGAACAAGATTAAATCTAAATATAGGATGCTTAACAATTAAACTGTGCCAAAAGATTTTACAAAATGTCAAACTTGTCCAGGAAATTACAACATATCTAATATTTCACATTAGGGTAAATTTGGCATAACAGGATAAGATTTTTTTATTGTCAGATTTAGTTGTACATTCCTTGTAAAGCAAACAGGTCTTTAGTGATTCTTAAGAGATCCCACACCAAGTAATTATGGCACAGAAAGCTCTTGCCTTGGGTAAATATCAGCAAAAGGAGTAAAACTGCTTGGCATGGTGGGAGAAAATCATTAAGATAAGAGAAACCAGTGGAAGAGTCAATCCATCAATGTTTTCCTGGACAGGCTTAAACCTATTTAAAAAGTTCTTTATTTAAATGACCTCATGTGTTATTGTTGTTCAAGAGATAGTAGTTTATTTTTATTTGTTTGCCAAATTTCTTACCCATGACCAGCATTTTAAATGTTATAGGTAACATTAAAATATGAATTGCTGGTTTACTTATTTTTTTAATATACACTATCTAAAGTTTATTTGCCTCTCTAAACAATGCACTGTTAGCAGTAAAAGCTATTGTCAGGAACTTATTACAAATCAGTTACCATTCAGTCTATTTTCTAGCTGAATTTCAATACACAAAAAAATTACTGATTAATTGAGGCTATTATTATCAATGTGTTCATGTTATTTTTGTCTTCCTTTTTTACTATGCCATCAGAAAATGCTTTTTATTGCTTTCTTTTTAGCTGTTCGACAGCTGCAAGTATGCTACAAAAACATTTTACTGCAGTTGTTTACATTAGTAGAGGCAGATAATATAAAGTTGTGATATCATTCTTTAGTGTTATATTTGTGTATATCTTTCTTTTAATTATTTTTTTCCATACTTATTTTGGGTGTGAAATGATCCATGTCTGAAAGTTATTGCAATGTCTTGTAAAATGATGAGTTGGAGGTTATCTACCACATTGGAAATGCAATTATGATTCTTTGGAAAAATGAACACTTTAAATTATTATAGACATTTTATGAAAAAATAAAAACTGCATGGTAGGCATAAAATATGTTCTACCTTATATTTTATTGATTTTGACTTTACAGTGTGTACATACATTTTACACATGTCAGCTGAGAACAGCAGACTGGAAAGACAAAAGTCCATTTGTAGATAAGCCAGTGCCTAAACTTGTTGTGGTGAATTTGATCACAGTACGATAAAACATTTCTGTATTTTATAATGTTCTCAGTTACAAATCACCCCTCAGGCTCAAAAAAACTAAAAGAAGTTAGTCACAAAAGCAAAATATGCACTAGAAGATTTCAATAGAAACACTTTTCTTTGATTCTTAGTTGCATATTATGTTGCAATTCCAAATCTTTGAAGCAGAATGTTTTACTATACTTAAAGTGACATCACCCTTCTGGAACAAGCATGTGACCTGAAAGTCAGAAAGTGGCTAATAGGTGGTTTCCAGCTGCAAAAACAAACCACTCATTTACACTGTATGAGCTAGAGACAGTGTGAATGAGCTCTTAATTATATATTTTTTTTATTTATATTTTCTATCATTTTATTTTTTTATATTTTTTACAACTGTTTTATATTTTTTATCATTTTATTTATTATTTTTACAATTTCATTTTTTACCTTTTTTTAACAGCACTGCTGAAGGGCTTTGGTGAAATATCAGAGGTCTAAACAGACATAGTCCTCAATCTCTCTCTTTCTCTCTGCAGCCTTAGCTGAAGAATGAATGAACAGGAAGAGCTATGTCTCCCCATTCAATCACAAAATTAGGGATAGTAAACAAAATTTTATTCAGAAAAGGAAGGGGCCGTTAAATGGCATATTTACCAGCCCCTTTCTCACTCTCCAAACTGAAACAGTCCCCCACAGCAGCCTGCAGGAGGCAGAGGAGGCAGAGCTAGCAGCACTGCTTGGGGGACCAGGGGAGCACACACGGGGCCCAGACAGCAGAGGGAAGGGGAATCTGGACAGGAATGGTGGCAGAGGCAGCATTCACTGGAACCAATTCCCTATAGCTCCCCCCTGAAGCTCCCCCCCTGTGGCAGCTGAAAGCCATGGGAGGGAAAGAATAAGAAGCTGGCTTTTAGCTGCTCCAAGGGACAACTGCAGGGGATTAGTTCCAGTAAATGCTGCCCCCACCACCCTTCTTGTAGAAATCCTATTTTTTCTGCTTGTCACCTGCCCTGGTGCCCTTTCTGATGACCCTGGGCCTCGTACAGGGGACCTATCGCAGGGACAGACAACTCATGGGGTCTCCAGCACTAGTGATTCATGGGGCCCTCAGGTTTAAATATGGCCGCTACATGGCAGCCATCTTTCTGATGCAACATTAATGTGGCAGGCCGGCGTGAAGGGGCACCTAGCTCAACGACATGCAGAGTGGCTGGAGACTTAAAGCTGGTGACCAAGTGAAGGTACCAGGAGCCTCTTATGGACAGTGCCACCTTAACAGCATCATGGGCAAAGTAATGCACTGGAGGCTCCTACCAGGATAAAGCGGACCTTTGGCAGGCATAGCACACTACGGCACAGTGTGTGTGGCTAAATAACGCCACATATTGGGCGTGACTTTTTAGTCTGATTAGAAATTTAAGTTTGATTTTTACACTTTTTTTATTTTGTTTTCAATTATTTTTATTACATTTTTATACACAGAAAAATAAAAACATTCCAGACCATATACAAATATATATAGGCATATACATAAACATTCATATTACACAAAACATAAAACACAATTAACACAGACATGGATCTATCTCATAATATACTCCATCATATTAAATATATTCCACCAATATATTCCACCAAACCCCACTATCCAACCCTCCAGTCCCGTCCCGTCCCCCGTCCCCCCGGAGAAAGGGAAAAAAAACCACCCCCACCTATTTCACTCAAAACTGTTATCATTTGTGTTTGTAATAAGTGCTCTAGTCCCCTTCCTGTAACATTAAGTACTTAGTGCCGTTCCTTCTTACATAATTAAAACGTGACATATCCCATTCCCTTATTAATTAATAAGGAGGAGAAAATCTCAACTCTTTACCCCTGTTGAAAATCCCTCCTTAAAAGTGCTTATATCCGTGAAAGAAGAGAAAAAAAATATGTTTTTGGAAATTTACCTAGTGTTTAATTCTCTCAGTGACTTCCTTCTGAATACAATAAAACTGTGAATTTCAAGATCCTTCTTTAATAATTTATAATGAGGTGAAATTCTCGACTTTTTATTTCCATTGAAAACTCCTCCAATAAAGTGTATCCAACGAACAATAAAAAAAACAAAAAAAAAACACAACCCCTATATACAGTGGTGTGAAAAAGTGTTTGCCCCCTTCCTCATTTCCTGTTCCTTTGCATGTTTGTCACACTTAAGTGTTTCGGAACATCAAACCAATTTAAACAATAGTCAAGGACAACACAAGTAAACACAAAATGCAATTTGTAAATGAAGGTGTTTATTATTAAAGGTGAAAAAAAATCCAAACCATCATGGCCCTGTGTGAAAAAGTGATTGCCCCCTAAACCTAAT
Organism: Lithobates sylvaticus; assembly: GCA_028564925.1. Classification (NCBI taxonomy): domain Eukaryota; kingdom Metazoa; phylum Chordata; class Amphibia; order Anura; family Ranidae; genus Lithobates; species Lithobates sylvaticus. Next base: position 322,430,981 of record CM053028.1, on the reverse strand, counting down.
AACTGGTTGGGCCACCCTTAGCAGCAACAACTGCAACCAAGTGTTTGCGATAACGTGCAATGAGGCTTTTACAGCGTCCTGGAGGAATTTTGGCCCACTCATCTTTGCAGAATTGTCCTAATTCAGTTACATTAGAGGGTTTTCGAGCATGAACGGCCTTTTTAAGGTCATACCACAACATCTCAATAGGATTCAGGTCAGGACTTTGGCTAGGCCACTCCAAAGTCTTCATTTTGTTTTTCTTCAGCCATTCGGTGGTGGACTTGCTGGTGTGTTTAGGATCATTGTCCTGCTGCAGAACCCAAGTTCGTTTCAGCTTGAGTACACGAACAGATGGTCGGACATTCTCCTTCAGGATCTCTTGGTAGACAGCAGAATTCATAGTTCCTTTTATCACGGCAAGTCTTCCAGGTCCTGAAGCAGCAAAACAGCCCCAGACCATCACACTACCACCACCATATTTTACTGTTGGTATAATGTTCTTTTTCTGAAATGCAGTGTTCCTTCTACGCCAGATATACTTGGACACACACCTTCCAAAGAGTTCCACTTTTGTCTCATCGGTCCACAGAATGTTGTCCCAAAAGTCTTGGGGATCATCAAGATGTGTTGTGGAGAAATTGAGACGAGCTTTGATGTTCTTTTTGCTCAGCAGTGGTTTTCTCCTTGGAACTCTGCCATGCAGGCCATTTTTGCCCAGTCTTTTCCTGATGGTGGAGGCATGAACGCTGACCTTAACTGAGGCAAGTGAGGCCTGCAGTTCCTTGGACGTTGTTGTGGGGTCTTTTGTGACCTCTTGGATGAGTCGTCGCTGCGCTCTTGGGGTAATTTTGGGCGGCCGGCCACTCCTGGGAAGGTTCACCACTGTTCCATGTCTTCGCCATTTGTGGATAATGGCTCTCACTGTGGTTCGCTGGATTCCCAAAGCTTTGGAAATGGCTTTATAACCCTTTCCAGACTGATAGATCTCAATTACTTTCTTTCTCAATTGTTCCTGAATTTCTTTGGGTCTCGGCCTGATGTGTAGCTTTTAAGGATCTTCTGGTGGACCTTACTGTGTCAAGCAGCTCCTATTTAAGTGATGCCTTGATTGTGAACAGGTGTGGCAATAATCAGGCCTGGGTGTGGCTAGAGAAATTGAACTCAGGTGTGGACAACCACAGTTTTAGTATGTTTTAACAAGGGGGGCAATCACTTTTTCACACAGGGCCATGATGGTTTGCATTTTTTTTCACCTTTAATAATAAACACCTTCATTTACAAATTGCATTTTGTGTTTACTTGTGTTGTCCTTGACTATTGCTTAAATTGGTTTGATGTTCCGAAACACTTAAGTGTGACAAACATGCAAAGGAACAGGAAATGAGGAAGGGGGCAAACACTTTTTCACACCACTGTAATATCCTCACCCATTGCCTATAGTGTTTGCCTTCTCAAAAAAAATTATTAAAAAAGAATAGATGCGGAACAGCAGGTCACCTAGTTATCTCCCATACAGTTCACATAAACCCAGGTTTGTCTAAATTCAAGGCAACTCCTCCAAGTACTAGCAAATTTTATTTCTGAGTTATTTTGCATATGTATTATTCCATTCCATTAACCTAATTTTGTCTACCAATCCTTTATTGTCGGGACTGCGTTTGAATTCCATTGTTTCGGGATTAATGCCTTTGCGGCATTCAGCAGAAATGGAATAATTGTTGCTCTGTATATCTTCCTTGGCATCCCCATTCCATGGAACAGGCATTGCCAAGGATTAAGTCCAATTTCATTCCCGCTAATCTTCTTTATCCAGTCAAGTACTTCCCTCCAATAAGGTTGTATTAGAGGACACTGCCACCATATGTGTGCATGCATTCCGATCTCCCCACATTCCCTCCAACATAGAGGGGACAAATCTGGACTGATTTTATGCAATTTTATTGGGACATAATAAATACATAAATCCCCTGTCTATTTATTCCCCCTTGATCGACTAATCTTTCCCATAAACTTAGCTCACTAACTGAGTGGAGAGGTTTCGGCAGAGATTTTATGAAATGTTGAAGTTGTCTATATCTCCATTTATCCCATGATGTGGATAGTGAGCAAAGGACTTTTCCTTTCAGGACGTCTTTTAACCTAAGACAGTCCAAAGAGGTCCATTTTAAATAAAGTTTATTGTCCTTGCCTTGAGGGAAATAATTATTGCCTGTCAACCATGGGCGTCCGCAGAACTTTTTTCAGGGGGGGGCATCACTTTAAGGTCACCCATGCTCTGACCCTTTTCGACAATGTCATTATCACATTATCATGGTCAGAGACTGCAAACGTAGTACAGAAGAAGGTCAGAGACTGTAGAAATGGCCAAAGAGACTGTCAGAGACTGCGGACATGGCACAAGAGACTGTCAGAGACTGCATACATGGCCCAAGAGACTGTCAGTGACTACATACATGGCTCAAGAGACTGTAAGAGACTGCGGACATGGCACAAGAGACTCTAAGAGACTCTATACATGTGGGGGTGACAGAGAGAGGGGGTGACAGAGAGAGAGGGGGTGACAGAGAGAGAGAGAGAGAGGGGGTAACAGAGAGAGAGGGGTAAAAGAGAGAGAGAGGGTGACAGAGAGAGACAGAGGGGGTGACAGAAAGAGACAGAGGGGATGACAGAGAGAGACAGAAGGGGTGACAGAGAGAGAGAGGGGGGTGACAGAGAGAGAGAGGGGGGTGACAGAGAGAGAGGGTTGACAGAGAGGGGGGGCATAAAGAGACAGAGGGGGTGACAGAGAGAGACAGAAGGGGTGACAGAGAGAAAGGGGGTGACAGAGAAAGGAGTGTGACAGAGAGAGAGAGGGGGGTGACAGAGAGAGAGAGGGGGTGACAGAGAGAGAGAGGGGGTGAAAAAGACAGGGGGTGACAGAGAGGGGTGATGGGGGGTCAGAGAGAGGGTCCCCCTAGCCCTGTCTGCAGTCCCTCGAGTGCCCCTATGTCCCTGTGGTGTGTGTAATGCTCAGTAAGGTACTTTGCATGCCAGTAGGATGTCCATGATGGCCAGCAGCTGGCAAGCCCCGTTTTCATTCTGGGTGAGGACATGAGGTGCTCTGTTCCTTCCATCGGATATATGATGTGACATGGTCTTGTAATGTGATCTGAGCATGAGTGGCACTTTGTCAGTCGGAATTCGCTACACACGATCGGAAAAAGTCAGATAGGACTTTGTTGTCGGAAAATTTGAGAGCAGGATGGGGCTCTCTGGGGACCCTAATGTATGGGGGCTCTCTGGGGACCCTGATGTATGGGGGGGCTCTCTGGGGACCCTGATGTATGGGGAGGCTCTCTTGGTAGCCTGATGTAAGGGGAGCCTCTGGGAAAACTGATGTAAGGGGGGGGGTCTCTGGGGAACCTGATGTAAGGGGAGGCTCTCTGGGGACCCTGATGTAAGGGGGCTCTCTGGGGACCCTGATGAAAGGGGGGACGGGGGCTCTCTGGGGACCCTGATGTAAGGAGGGGGCTTTCTGGGGTCCCTGATGTAAGGGGGGCTCTCTGAGGACCCTGATGTAAGGGGGGGCTCTCTGGGGACCCTGTCGTAAGAGGAGGTTCTCTGGGGACCCTGATGTAAATGGGGGAGGCTCTCTGGGGACTTGTTTACATCGGCAGACCACTGTTCTGCCTCTGTTGGAAATGATCGTCGGGTCCAAGTGACATCGGGTCAGACCCGCAAGTGCAGAATCAAGTACCTGTACGTGATTCTACTCACAGGAGATGCAGCCCCGCAGTAAATGTACGTGGTTAATGTGTGTTTATTTTTCTTTAATTTCTTAACTCTTTAAACATTTATTTTGAACATACAGTAGAGAAATTCTGTGACCAATGCATGTAATGTAGCAGTGCAATATATACGTGGGGCTTTGTGAGGGTGTGGCTTGTGTGTGGGTGGGGAAAAAGGGGGCCCCATGATCCCCTATTGCCTGGGGGCCCCATGAGTTGTCAGTCCGCCCCTGGGTGTGAGAGTGGTTAAATAAAGATGGATATGGTGGTAATGACGACTAATACCTAAAATTGCCCGTGTGGGTGACCCAGTTTAAAGACGCCTAGTGTCCAACAAACAAACAAAAACCTGGGGGGGGGGGGTGTCTTGTGGGGTAAATAGAGTATGATGACTCCAATACAGCTGGGAATGACTACCAACGACATGCCGCGGTCAAAAGGGAGGCATACCTGCACCGAACAAGCAATGGATGCCCTCGCATATCAGTGCAGCAGCACCTCGTGGAGAATGCTAATGAAGATGGCACTGCGCCTGCGTGCCAATGCTATTGGTGATGACATGGCGTGCACGGCATGGGATAATGTGGCATCGATGCGTAAGGTGGCGCCCGCCCCCATTCTCGTATCAAGACGAAAGGAGAGAAGGGGGAGGACCCACAAAGCTCATCGCAACTCCCGGGGCCAATGAAGGTCCCAGCCAGGTAAAAAAGCCCAGCATGTCAAACCCAAAGCCCATGAGGCATGCAAGAAAAATGGGTGGAAAAAAAGGAGAGGGGAAGAGTGTATGGCAGGGACCTGAAACAAATTCGGGCTCACAGCCAACATTCCCCACCAAACCTCCAAAACTAGAACTGAATATGGCAAAACAGCCAAAGATAATAAAGAAAGTTATAAGAGGTAAAAGCGTCAAGTAATAATAAACAATAGGAATAGATACTACCAAGTAAAATATGAGCTATATAGGGCGCATGATTCCATCCCCAATATGACAATGAAATCAGAAAAAGCAAACACTGAGGACTCTCCCTGATAATTGGGTAATTATAAACAGGGTTTGGAACTTAATATGAATCATATAGCAAGGAAGGTAGCAGAGCGTAATGATGTCTGGTGTATATACCATATTTGTGACAATCTCTTCTAAAATTGCAGAGATGAGCTATAAATTGCTAACCAGATGGCACTATACTCCGTCTGTTCTCCATAAAGTGTTTATGGACACTTCTGATAGATGTTGGAGGGGATGTGGCGAGAAGGCTTTACATGCCCTAATCTGGCGGCACTGTCCACTCATTCGTCCATTTTGGTCCACCATCTTACATTGGACAAAAGTGAAACAAGGACCAGAGGTTTTCAACGATCCATGGGTCGTATTATTTAAATGTACAGGCGAATCAGTGGGCCGCTATAATAAGTCCATAACCCCACATCTGCTAAATGCAGCAAAAACACTTATACTCAGATTCTGGAGACAAACTACCATACCAACCTTACGTCAATGATTACAAACTGTAGATCATATTTACGATATGGGAGATCTTACCTACTCTCTTAGAGATAAAGCCGATATTTACAATAAAATTTGGTCCTGCTGGTTCGCCTTTACATATTCTTCCACGTATGCAGAGATAATGCCACAACCCGTGTAAGACAATGCCTTGCAATTTAACTGATAAGTTGTTTTTTGCTTGAGGCGGCATACCCCCCCCCCCCTCTCTTACCCCTCCTTTCCTTTTTTTATTCTTCCTAGTTTCCTCTTTCTTTTACCAATCTCATTCTTTTTCTGTGGTATATTCTATCTCAAATTTATCTATCGAGAGTATAGGCCTTAGACTTGTTTCAAAGTTATATGGGTTAATGTATGCTGTTCAGATCAAGGTTTGCACTTTTAACTATCTGACCCAATGTTGTTTGTGTACTGTCTGTATTCTATAGTAACAATGGTTCTCTTGTCTGGTAGTTCATACTGCCTTGGTGTACACTGAATATTTCTTATAATAAAAACGTATTGAACAAAAGAGATATGCAACCCCCAAGCATGTGTATGTCCAGATAATGTAAAGTTACTTTATGACCACTCTGTTAAACCATGTGTTATCCAAACAGTGTACAATCAAACGTGTAAGCTCAGCACAGAAACAAAACACTCTATGGCTAAGTTCACATCTATGCATGTGGGGAAGGCATGCAAAATTGCATGCCTTCCCAACATGCACAGAATGTGCTGCACTTTAGCAGATGCACAGCATTTTATTAAAAGAGAAGTATGGGGTTGTTTTTTTCCAGATTAATACTTACCTCAGTGGATGCTGCATCTGTCCCCCGGCGCCTCTACACTGAGAACCGAGCAATTGAACAGCACCGATCGCTCGGTACTGACAGCTCCCCAAGCAGAGAGCTGCTGACTGTCAGTCACAGCTCTCTGCTCTGTCTCCTCCTCGCTCATTGGAGTGCTGCGCTGTGGAGGGGGTGGAGCAGCCATCTCAGGCGCTGAGAGGCTGAGCCGGGTGTCAGTCCAGGCACCTGGTGGATCCTGACTTTATTGTTGGGATGACATGGAGCCTGGACTGATTTCTGTGACATCAGCAGAGAGCAGAATTCAGCCCTCTCTCTGCTGAAAATGAGTCACAGGAGTGCAAAACAAACTGCACTCCTGTGATCCACAGGAGAAGTACAGCCAAACCAGCTTTCCCCGTACTTCTCCTTTAATTGTTATGGGCACCTCCATGCATCTGCAAATGTGTGCACCAAACTGGATTATCATGTTGCTCATGTGTATCAAAAACATGCTCATGCTTGGTCGCCTAACTATGAGTACATAAAAATAACAATCCTCAATAAACATATATAATTCTCTAAATGATCAGTGTTCATATGATTGTGCTACCATGCATATAGCCGTGAACATCATACTCTGATACTGTGTGTTTATTGGGGATTGTTTTTTGTATATGGTGTGTATAGTTTATTTCATATAGTTTATTCGGTGGGTTTGCTTTTCATTGTACAGAGTTTGGATAGCACAGGGTTAAATAGAAAGGTCATACATTTATTTTACTTTACCTGGACAAAGAGAGTGCTTGGGGAGATAGTAATGTGTGTCTGCTTTGGAGATGTCTTTCAGCTGGGGGGATTTACAAACTTTGCTGACACCAACACACACACTCGGGCTGCTATTGTCGCCCTTCTTGTCACATTAACCCTTCACCACATACCATAAAAACTTCCTTCCTGACATGAAACGTTATCAGGTATTTTGTGCAGCTTACCTCACCATACATAGTTACATAGTTAGGTTGAAAAAAGACACAAGTCCATCCAGTTCAACCACAAATAAAAAAAAAAAATATATCATACAATTCCATATACCCCATTCTATACAGACAGTTGATCCAGAGGAAGGCAAAAAAAAAAAAACAGCAGTGCATGCTCCAATTTGCTAAAGCAGGGGAAAAAATTCCATCCTGATCCCCGAGAGGCAATCGGATTTTCCCCGGATCAACTTTACCTATAAATGTTGGTACCTAGTTATATTATGTACATTTAGGAAAGTATCCAGGCCTTTCTTAAAGCAATCTACTGAGCTGGCCAGAACCACCTATGCAGGGAGTCTATTCCACATTTTCACAGCTCTTACTGTGAAGAAACCTTTCCGTATTTGGAGATGAAATCTCTTTTCCTCTAGACGTAAAGAGTGCCCCCTTGTCCTCTTTGTTGACTGTAAAGTGAATAACTCAACACCAAGTTCACTATATGGACCCCTTATATATTTATACATGTTGATCATATCCCCCCTTAATCTCAACTTATCAAGGGTGAATAAATTCAGTTCCTCTAATCTTTCCTTGAAGCTGAGCTCCTCCATGCCTCTTATCAGTTTGGTTGCCCTTCTCTTCACTTTCTCCAGTTCCCCAATATCCTTTTTGAGAACTGGTGCCCAAAACTGAACTGCATATTCCAGATGAGGTCTTACTAATGATTTGAACAGGGGCAAAATGATATCTCTCTCTCTGGAGTCCATACCTCTCTTAATACAAGAAAGGACTTTGCTCGCTTTGGAAACCGCAGCTTGGCATTGCATGCTATTATTGAGCTTATGATCTACCAAAACCCCCAAATCCTTCTCCACTACAGATCCCCCCAGTTGTATTCCCCCTAGCATGTATGATGCATGCATATTCTTAGCCCCCAAGTGCATAACTTTACATTTATCAACATTAAACCTCATCTGCCACATAGTCGCCCAATTAGACAGAGCATTGAGGTCAGCTTGTAAATTGGAGACATCCCGTACAGACGTTATTCCACTGCATAGCTTGGTGTCATCTGCAAAGATGGAAATGTTACTTTTGATCCCAGACCCAATATCATTTATAAAGATATTAAAAAGTAAGGGTCCCAGCACTGAACCTTGGGGTACACCACTGATAACCTTAGACCATTCAGAGTAAGAATTATTAACCACTACTCTCTGAATTCTGTCTTTTAGACAGTTTTCTATCCATTTACAAACCGATATTTCCAAACCTGTAGACTTTACCTTACACATGAGCCGTACGTGCAGAACTGTATCAAATGCTTTTTCAAAATGCAAGTATACCACGTCCACCGCCACCCCTCTGTCCAAGGTTTTACTTACCACCTCATAAAAAGAAATCAGGTTTGTCTGACAACTTCTGTCTTTCATGAATCCATGCCGTCTGTTGCTTAAAATATTTTTTTCCTGCAAGAACTCGTCTATGTGGTCTTTTATTAATCTCTCCAGTATCTTCCCAACTATAGAAGTTAAACTAACAGGTCTATAGTTACTTGGTAAAGACTTTGTTCCCTTTTTAAATATAGGCACCACATTGGCCCTGCGCCAATCTAGTGGTACTATTCCTGTGTTAATGAGTCCCTAAAAATTAGACACAATGGCTTTGAAATTACAGAACTCAATTCTTTTAGGATCTGTGGGTGGATGCCATCAGGTCCAGGTGCTTTATCCACCTTTATTCTGTCTACATATTTCTGGACCATATCACTTTTGAGCCATTGTGGATTTGGGTCTGTGTCACTACCACCCCCATTATGGACATGAGCTCCCCCATGCTCCTTTGTATACACAGAGCTGAAGAAAGTATTTAATAAATTAGCCTTCTCTTTGTCCCCAGTCACCCACTTTAGATTATTTTGTAAAGGGCCTACATGCTCAGACTTGACCCTTTTACTATTAATATATTTGAAGAATTTTTTGGGGTTTGTCCTACTATCTTTTGCAATCTGTCTTTCGTTTTGAATTTTTGCATCCTTGATTTCCTTTTTACATATTCTGTTATATTCTTTGTAACATTTAAATTACACTAGTGATCCTTAATTTTTATATTTTTTAAAAGCTCTTTTCTTATAGTTTATAGCCCTTTTAACTTTGGTCGTGGACGTTTTATTTTTAGCCTTTTAAACTTATTGCCCATGGGAATATACTTTGCAGTGAGTTCACAAACAGTCTTTTTGAAGAATCCCCATTTCTGTTCTGTGCCCATTGTTGCCATATTCTCTCCCAGTCTAAGTCCTGGAGAGCAGCCCTCATCCTTGGAAAATTTGCTCTCTTGAATTTACGTGTTTTTATCTTTCCCGTATGTGATTTTTGCTTACAGCTAACATCAAATGAAATCATGTTATGGTCACTGCTACCCAGATGTTTCTTTATCTGAACATTAGTAATACGCGCTGCATGATTTGAGATTACCAGATCCAGCAGAGCATCATTCCTAGTTGGGGCCTCAATAAACTGGACTATAAAATTGTCCTGTAATAGGTTTATAAATGTTTGCCCTTTAACTGTCCCAGCAGTGCCATTACTCCAGTCAATTTCTGGGTAGATAAAATCCCCCATTATTATCACTGTCCCAGCCCTTGCAGCCCTTTCCATCTGTGCAAGGAGCTGAGTCTCCACCTCCTCATTAACATTGGGTGGTCTATAACAAACTCCAATGATTAACTTTGAACTACGCACATCTGTATGCAGTTCCACCCATAATGCTTCAGACTCATCACACTCTCCATCCACCAGGTCCTCTTTCACACTCGCTTTGAGATCACTTCTCACATACAGACAGACCCATCCACCTTTCCTTTTAACTCTGTATTTTCAAAATAGTGCATAGCCAGGAATATTTATAGCCCAGTCATGTGAGGAATGAAGCCAAGTTTCAGCAATACCGATTTCATCATAGCTCTCCTGATGCACCAAAGCTTCCAACTCACCTATTTTGCTTGGCAGACTTCTGACATTGGTGAACAAACACTTTAATGCATTACTATATTTTGACCTATATTTTGACCGGTCACATACTATCCTTTTGGGTGTTCCGAGATTGAAACTAGGACTTGCTACTATACTTACCTTGGGTTTATGTGCTTTGGTTACCCTACCACTAATGTCCCTAATATTACCCTCTGGTATATTTTCCACGCTATTTCTATCTCTGGACCCTCCCCCCATCGCCTAGTTTAAAAACCCCTCTAACTTTTTGCCATCCTTATTCCCAGCTAATCTGCACCCTCCTCATTTAGGTACAGTCCGTCCCTTCTATAGTACCGGTTATGGACTGAGAAGTCGTCCCAGTCCTCCAGGAACCCAAACCCCTCCTTACTACACCAGCTCTTCAGCCACTTGTTTACATCCCTAATCTCCCTCTGCCTTTCTGGTGAGGCTCGATGTACCAGTAGTATTCCTGAGAATACTACCTTGGAGGTCCTTTTCCTCAATTTAGCTCCCAAGTCCCTAAAATCGTTTTTTTAGGACACTCCATCTGCCTCTGACTTTGTCATTGGTGCCAATCAATCATACAGTCATACAGACTTCCCTTTCTCAGCTCACCTCCCTCCCTGCATGTAGTGTGAGGCTGCAGTAGCTATGCCCTTCCTCTGGGTTCTGTCATCACACAGCACTGAGGATGGGGGTGATCTGACTGAGGAAGGCATAGAATGAGCATGCCAGAGACCACTGGGAGGTGGAGGATTCAGAAATTCTAAATATATACACTGTTGGAGGGTATATGTATTTTAGAAGCAGTGACAATGCTGCTGACAAACCCCGGGATTGAGCTGTAGAAGGACACCTTCCTAGAAAGTGTGACAGTCCTGGCTCATGGGGCCCCCTACTGGCCCCCGGGCCCTCGGGCAGTGCCCAAGTGCCCAAATGGTCAGTCCGCCCCTGACCTATCTGCAGCCCCATATATATATATATATATATATATATATATATATATATATATATATATATATATATACACACACACAGACACAAACGCACGACTTAAGGAAAATGTTTGAACTGAACTACAGCATAAACAGAATTGTGTAAATACAAGAAGTATGTGTATTATTACCTGAAACTTTGCACTTGTGGAGAAGCTTCCAATAATAAAAACAGTTGCTGTTGCTCCCTCTCATTGTGTAGGTTTACTGGTTTTGGATCCATTCCCCTGTAATTCTGTGCAGGCAGCCTGTAGTGAGTGAGGCCTTCTGGTTCTTGCCCTCAACTCTGCTCTCTGCACTCGCTATGTGCCAAACAGTGATGATGTCGCTGTCACTTTTACAAGGTGGTAATAGAGTTTAAAAGGCATTTGAAAGTGAATTTATATCCATTGTGGCTATTAAGGAATATATTGGAATTAATGTTTTTGTACCTAGAGTCTCGTTTAAATACATTTAAACCCCTAACACTGACTTTGATCATATTTTGCTAATTGCTTCCATGCTTTGAAACCCATATGTGTGTAATATGATAGTCCTTTTCAAGGTCTTATTAGATATTAATTTAAAATAGAACAACTTGGTGTTTTAAAACGATTTATTGTTTAAAAACCTTATTTCTGTGTATAATTGTTATTAAATTATGTATGTGTACCGGGTATGCCAGATTTTCTCACATGCAGAGGGTTTCCTCTCTGCAGTGGTACATATTGTTTGTGTTTTACTGTTCCGTCTCATAGTGGAATAATTAGACAACATTATATTAATGGCTGGATTATTAATCTAATCTACAAATCTCTATACTGAAATAAAAAAAATGGAAGGGCAAACATATCAAAATGTAAGCTCACGTTAACAATGACTTTAAAGTAAACACTAAAATGAAAACTCAATATATATGGCAATAGAAATGTGAGCACTGATTCCGTTAACTGAATTCTATCGAATCCGTGGCAGGGCAAGTCAGGGATTTTCCAAGATCGTAGCAATTATTTTTTGTTTGAAACTTCACAGTAAAAAAGGAAGGATTGTTTTGCTACATTTGTAACCAATACAGCATTGGAAAGGACTGAAAACAACAGCTTGTGATATTATGCTATATTGCTATGAATTATATTATATTACAATCTCATCATTGATTGTCTAATAGATCCCTACACGAAGCATCCACCTATTAAATATTAGTGTCCACAGAGGGCTCAAGTAGTGTAGTATTTTTTAGTTGTTGATGCATACAGAGAGAGTTGAATCAAGATAGAAAAGATTATAAACACAATCTCTATTCTCTACATTTGTAATTCAAATACAGATTACATGGAATATCAATATTAACACTATATGCTTTTTATTCATATAGCCAGTCTCGTTTAGTATATTGAATTCAATTAGAATTTTACACAGTGCAGGTGTTCTGCTAGAACACATACTGTTACGTCTGTTATGTGAAATTGTATATTAACTGGAGCATATCTTTCATTTTTCTGCTTAATTGCACATGAAAATAAAGTTGAAATACATTGCAGTGTGAAAATAATAATAGGACATAATGACTATTATATATGCATTACACAAACAGTGATACAAGAGAAATTCAGAACAAAATGCTTTTCATGCTCATTTCAAATTAGGTCAATAGGCAACCTTTCTGATTTCCATTGCTAACTTTTGCATGTTCCTAAAAGTTTGGTACTTATCAAGTAAACTGACACAAACAGAAAATGTATTACTTTTTATCCAAGTAAAAATATCTACTGAAATACAATTCTAAAGTTTTTTTACATAGGATAGATGGTGCCCCATGCCATTTTATTTTTATTTTAGCAAGGTTCCCCCTAAGACCTGATGGGCCTGGTATGGATTTTAGGGAGACCCCCAAGCTATTTTTTTTATTTTGGTGCAGGTTTCCCCTTAATATTCATACCAGATCTGAAGAGCCTGGTAATGGACTGGGGGGAACATTACAGCCGCAAGCAGTTTTAAATTACATTTTTTTATTACATTTTTAGAAATTGAATTTTGCTGCTCTCATTCACTGCACTTAGTACAGCTACTATGTAAGCATGTGGGGTGTGGACTTAGACCCCTGAGCTATGATTGGCCAAAGGCACCTTGGCCTTGGCCAATCATGGCTCTCACAGCAGAGCATGCTGTGATTGGCCAAAGCATGTAGGTCAGGTGCATGTTTGGTTAATCAGCAGCCGTCAATGCACTGTGATCTCGTAGTGCATTATGGGGCGTTCTGCAGTGCTCGAATTTCCAGCGAATGCCCCATAATGTTCTAAAAATTGGCGAGCAGGCAAACACCCGATGTTTGAGTCGAACTTTGGGCTCATTCCTATTTACCAGAATATCACTGTGTCTGAATCTTTCTGAAAAAATGCCTTGTAAATCACAGTGTTTGATTCTCCACCAGTAAATATTTGGTAAAAGTTACAATTATAAATATGCTTATAAGCCATTGCCCCGTATTGTGCTGCCTGTGACGTCTATCAGGTAGGCATCCAAATGATCAATGGTTAAGATCTCCAGTAGTTACTTTGTACCTATTAACCTCAGTACAGTGCACTTTCATCCCCTTCCTGCCCAAGCCATTGTTTCAGCTTTCAGCGCTGTCACACTTTGAATGACAATTGCGCGGTCATACAACACTGTACCCAAATGAAACTGTTATCATTTTGTCCCCCCACAAATAGAGCTTTCTTTTGGTGGTATTTGATCATCACCTCTGCGGTTTTATTTTTTGTGCTATAAACAAAAGAAGAGGGACAAGTTTAAAAAAAAAAAAAAAAAAACAACAATGCATGTTGGGCCTCTCTTTGGCCAGGCTGTGGAAAAGTCCCACATATGTGCTATACTAAATATCCCCATATAAAAAAATTTGGGGGGGTATTTATATATAAAAAAACATTTTTTATCCTCAGTTTAGGCCTATACGTATTCTTCTACATATTTTTGGTAAAAAAAAATCACAATAAGAGTGTATTGATTGGTTTGCACAAAAGTTATAGCATCTACAAAATAGAGGATAGATTTATATCATTTTTATTATTATTTTTTTTTAACTAGTAATGGCGGCGATCTGCGATTTTTATCGTGGCTGCGTTATTGCGGCGGACATATCGGACACTTTTGACACATTTTTGGGACCATTCACATTTATACAGCGATCCGTGCTATAAAAATTTATTGATTACTGTATAAATGTGACTGGCAGGGAAGGGGTTAACCACTAGGGGGCGCTGAAGGGGTTAACATGTTCCCTGGGAGTGATTCTAACTGTAGGGGAAGGGGATTGACAAGGAGAGGAGACCGATCAGTGTTTCTCTGTACAGAGAACACACTATCGGCTCCTCTTTTCTGACAGGACCGTGGATCTGTGTGTTTACACACACTGATCCATGGTCCTGCTGTGTTACCGGGCAATCGCGGGTGCCCGGCAGACATCGCAGCCGATGGGCACGCGCATCGGGTGCCCAGTGACACGGCGGGTGTGCGCTGCCGGCGGTGCACGCGCGCTCCCTGGAGGGCCGAGAAGGGGAGGACATTATATGACGTCCTCCCGCCCTGAGAGCTACGCCGCCTGGTCGTCAATAGACGGCCTGCAGTCGTATAGTGGTTAAAAAAGCAATTTGCTCTTGGACATGTAAAATCCCCCAACCCGCTTGGATGTATCTAAAAAACTCATCAAGCAAACACAAGGGTATATCCCTTTTCTATAACATACTTCAACAGAAAAACATATTCACCAAAACCACTTCTATGCTTAAATGGGAATCGGAACTAGGACACATATACACAACTGAACAATGGGCCAAAGCATATAATTCCACCTACAAAGCCACTAGATGCTCCAATCTATGGGAACTGGCCATCAAAATATCTCAACGTTGTTGCTTTGCCCCAGTAAAGCCCCATACACACGTTCGGACAATCCGCGGACCAGGTCGGTCGGATCCTGTCCGTCATACTTTGTCTGATGTTGGTTTTGCGTACACACGGTCGGACAAAGTTGTCGGAAAATCCGATCATTCTGAACGTGGTGACGTTTGTTGCCTACGACGGGACTACGTAGAGGCTAGTAGCCAATAGCTTTGGTCTTGTAATGTGATCTGAGCATGCGTAGCACTTTGTCCGGTCGGACAACCGTACACACGATCGGATTTGGTGTGATCGGACCGTGTTGTCGGCAAATCTTTCCAGCAGGAGATAATCCGACAATCCGTCGGACAATACGTACACTGTCCGATGGTGCATACACACGGTCTGATTTTTCAACAACATTGTCCGATCGGACAGAATCCATGAAAAAGTCCGACCGTGTGTATGGGGCTTTAGAGTATCAAAATTATCTGAAAAGCTAGACGCTCATTGCTGGAGACATTGTGGTAAAAAAGGGGACATGCTCCATACTTTCTGGAGCTGCCCCAACTTGACACTCTTTTGGGAATGAACGTTCCAACTAAAATCTGAAATATCCCAAACTACAATAACTCCACAACCCAGCCTGGCACTACTATCCCTGGAATTAGACCAATATCCAAAACAACTGAGGCATATCATATCTCACATTTTACTATCAGCTAGACTGTGCATAACTAGACTGTGGAAAAACCCCACTCCACCCACCCTGGGAGAAGTACTGAGAACAACTCATTTACACTTCATATATGAACAAACAATTGCACTCAGAAACAGTAATAGGAACCACATTTTCCAAATGTGGCTCCAATGGTCAGCATGGATCGAGAATAACAACCTACTACCACTAAAGTGAGTAGGTCCCACACAACTCTAAACTTGGCTGTCAAGATAAAGAGTCACCCTCTCCAATACTTATATGTGAATAAGCTGTATTGACGTTACTTTCGTAAATGGTTTATTAGTTGATTATCTAAGAATAATAGAACACACTCACTTTACCTACCGGGAGGCGGACTAACCTCCTAGACACAGTCTTGATCCCGTAAGGGGTGTCTGGGTTGGGAGTCAGTTCCTCGTCTCACCTCAGCAGATAATACATGTACTACTGCCTAAAGAGGTCTACACAAGTAAGCTACATAAGGTTACCTCCATCAATTTATGCATAGCATTGTTTTACCGCCTCAGGATATACAATTGTTGTTTTATACTACTACCAGTTTTTTATACCATTATCAGTGCATTGAAATCATTTTCCTGTACTAAATGTTAAAAACTCAATACAAATCTATTATTAAAAAATAAAAAAATAAAAAGCAATTTGCTTAGGGAAAAAAGGAAATAGTAGGGCATAGTCAAAAATTTCCTTTTTTCCCTAAGCACTTGTGTTCAAATATCAAATTAAGAGGAACCTTTCATCCCACATCACCTCACAATTTAGTAAATCAAGCCCAGTTAGTCTCCCATGTTAAAACAGCACAGGGAATGAGGTTTCCTTAGTTCATGGCAAAAACTACCTTAAACTTGCAAAAGTCAATAACAGTAAAACACCATTATTACAAAAAATTAGAAGAGTGTGGGACTTTAAGTGAGGCTAGACTCAAACATTTATTTATGTACAATAAAAGATTTAATGTACATTAGTTGTCAAATTACACAGCATAGTGTGTGTCAAACAGTCATTGAATACATATACAAAACGTCTTTCAAGATACATAATATACATATAATAAAGTATGAAAACATGGTTGCCATAGTAAAGAAAAAGTTTTGCATAATGGGTAAATGCAGCTAATAATATACAGTCAGGGTACCCTGTCTGTATATTATTAGCTGCATTTACCCATTATGCAAAACTTTTTCTTTACTATGGCAACCATGTTTTCATACTTTATTATATGTATATTATGTATCTTGAAAGACGTTTTGTATATGTATTCAATGACTGTTTGACACACACTATGCTGTGTAATTTGACAACTAATGTACATTAAATCTTTTATTGTACATAAATAAATGTTTGAGTCTAGCCTCACTTAAAGTCCCACACTCTTCTAATTTTTTGTATTCAAAATAGGGATGGAGGCGCACTACCCCCCCTTTTCCTTGTGCGCTTCATTTAAAGTCCCAGTATATGGAGATATACATTCCCCCTTTTTTCTTTTTTGTAAACACCATTATTATTCAGTACCCTTAAGCAATAATGGTAGAATGTACAGTATATATACTAAGCATTAGGGATGAGCTTCGAGTTCCAGTCGAAATCATGTTCGACCCGAACATTGCCTGTTTGCCTGTTCAGTGAACATCGAACAATTTGGGGTGTTCGCGGCAAATTCGAAAAGCCGCGAGCACCCTGTAAAAGTCTATGGGAGAAATCTAAAGTGCTAATTTTAAAAGCCTATATGCAAGTTATTGTCATAAAAAGTGTTTGGGGACCTGGGTCCTGCCCCAGGGGACATGTATCAACGCAAAAAAAAAGTTTTAAAAAACGGCTGTTTTTTTAGGAGCAGTCATTTTAATAATGCTTAAAGTGAAACAATAAAAGTGTAATATTCCTTTAAATTATGTACCTGAGGGTGTCTATAGTATGCCTGTAAAAGGGCACATGTTTCCCATGCTTAGAACTGTCCCTGCACAAAGTGTAATTTTTGCAGGAAAAAAAGCTATTTAAAATCACTTGCGGCTATAATGAATTGCCGGCTCCCGTAATACAGAGAACAGTCATTCATTGATAAAATAAAAAAATGTAAAAAAAAAAGCGTGGGGGTTCCCCCAAATTCAATTACCAGGCCCTTCAGGTCTGCTATGGATATTAAGGGGAACCCTGCGTCAAATTAAAAAAAAAAATTACGTGGGGTCCCCCCCAAATATCCATACCAGACCCTTCAGGTCTGGGATGGATTTTAAGGGGAACCCCACACAAAAAAAAAATGGCGTGGGGTCCCCCTCAAAATCCATACCAGACCCTTATCCGAGCACGCAACCTGGCAGGCCGCAGGAAAAGAGGGGGACGAGAGCGGCCCCCCTCCCTCCTGAACCATACCAGGCCACATGCCCTCAACATTGGGAGGATGCTTTGGGGGTCTGTGACCCCTCAAAGCACCATGTCCCCATGTTAATGGGGACAAGGGCCTCTTCCCCACAACCCTGGCCATTGGTTGTGGCGGTCTGCGGGCAGGGGGCTTATCGGAATCTGGAAGCCCCCTTTAACAAGGGGACCCCCAGATCCCGGCCTCCCCCCCTGTGTGAAATGGTAAGGGGGTACAAAAGTACCCCTACCATTTTACCAAAAAAGTGACAAAAATGTTAAAAATGACAGGAGAGGGTCTTTGACAATTCCTTTATTAAAATCTTCTTTCATCTTCTTTTTCTGGTCTTCTTCCTTTCTTCATCCTTCGGTTTCTTCCTCTTCTTCTTCCATCTTCTTCTTCCATCTTCTTCTTCCATCTTCTTCTTCCATCTTCTTCCATCTTCTTCTTCCTCCGATCTGCTTCTTGCTCTGGTATTCTCGTCCGGCATCTTCTGCCACAGGGTTGGCGTCTTTTCTTCTGTGTTGGGCCGCTCCGCTCAATGGGAGGCTCCAGCTGTGTGAGGCTTTGCTCCGTCTGACAGTTCTTTTATAACGGACGGGAACGTCATGGGGACTTCCCTATGGCTTTCCCCATGATGTCAGAGGGGGCGGGGATGGCGCCCCGCCCCCCTCTGACGCACAGGGACATCATGGGGACTTCCCTATGGCTTTCCCCATGACTTTAGAGGGGGGCGGGATGGCCCCGCCCCCCTCTAATATCATGGGGAAAGCCATAGGGAAGTCCCCATGCGTTAGAGGGGGCGGGGTCACCAGGTGGCGCCGCCCTCCGTTATAAAAGGGTTGTCAGACGGAGGGAAGCCTCACACAGTGGGAGCCTCCCATTGCGCGGAGCGGCCCGACACAGAAGAAAAGACGCTGATGCCATGGAAGAAGATGCCGGACGAGAAGACCAGAGTAAGAAGGGAATCGGAGGAAGAAGAAGATGGAAGAAGATGGAAGAAGAAGATAAAGAAACCGAAGGATGAAGAAAGGAAGAAGACCAGAAGAAAGAAGATGAAAGAATATTTTAAAAGAAGGAATTGTCAAAGACTGTCTCCTGTCATTTTTAACATTTTTGTCACTTTTTTGGTGAAATGGTAGGGGTACAGTACCCCCTTACCATTTCACACAGAGGGGAGGCCAGGATCTGGGGGTCCCCTTGTTAAAGGGGGCTTCCAGATTCCGATAAGCCCCCTGCCTGAAACCAATGGCCAGGGTTGAAGAGGCCCTTGTCCCCAAAGGGGTCACATCCTCCCAATGTTGAGGGCATGTGGCCTGGTACGGTTCAGGAGGGAGGGGGGGCGATCTCGTCCCCCCCTCTTTTCCAGCGGCCTGCCAGGTTGCATGCTCGGATAAGGGTCTGGTATGAATTTTGAGGGGGACCCCACGCCATTTTTTTTTTTTGGTGTGGGGTTCCCCTTAAAATCCATCCCAGACCTGAAGGTTCTGGTATGGATATTTAGGGGGGACCCCACATCATTTTTTTTAAATTTGACACAGGGTGCCCCTTAATATCCATAGCAGACCTGAAGGGCCTGGTAATTGATTTTTTATTTTTTTATTTTATTTTTTATCAATGACTTTCAATGAATGACTGTTCTCTGTATTACGGGAGCGGCAATTCATTATAGCCGCAAGTGATTTTAAATAGCTTTTTTTCCTGCAAAAATGACACTTTGTGCAGGGACAGTTCTAAGCATGGGAAACATGCGCCCCTTTTACATGCATTCTATACACACCCCCCAGGTACAAAATTTAAAGAAATATTACACTTTTATTGTTTCACTTTAAGCATTATTAAAATCACTGCTCCTGAAAAAACGTCAGTTTTTAAAACTTTTTTTTGCATTGATACATGTCCCCTGGGGCAGGACCCAGGTCCCCAAACACTTTTTATGACAATAACTTGCATATTAGCCTTTAAAATTAGCACTTTTAATTTTGAACGGTCGAGTCCCATAGACTTTAATAGGGTTCTAAAGTTCACACGAGCTTTAGGTCTGTTCGCAGGTTCTGGTGCGAACCGAACAGGGGGGTGTTTGGCTCATCCTTACTAAGCATGTATGACATATATTTACAAACTACAAAAAGAATGTTTAAAAAAATATTAAAATGCATTGTGACAATTCGGGGTGATTAGGTTCAAGTGGTGCATGCAATTTTCCAGAAACGTGCCACTCCAGACTTGCGTTTTTAGGGTATGGCAGCCCACTTTTATTTAAAGGAAATTAAAAAGTTCAAACAAACAGTAATCTTCCCTCACAGGGGGTTCCACCATCACTGTATAAACAAACGATAGCCTCTTGGCTTACTCACTGTCAGCTTTGTGCTGCTTTAGTCACAGGCTACACCTGCCTGCTTCAGACGTACACACAGACTGCCACCTGCAGTCTTAGGCTCTGAGACCTCCTGTCTCTTACTCCTGGAACCCTCCTGACCTCCTGGCCAGACTTCCTGTCTGCCGGGAGGAGCTGTCTCCAAGTCTGAGCCCTGATTTATTTTCCTCGGATGTTTATGAACCCAGCCCACAGGTGTGCAATTAGTACTCCTGCCAAAATCAGTCATATACTGCTCATATGCACCTGTGACATGGGGTCGCATCTCCACAGCTTTAAGATGTGAAGGCCAGTCCTATAAACAAGTTATGCGGCGTACACACGAGCGGACTTTCCCGCGATGATTGTCCGCCGGACTGGAAACCGCCGGACAATCCGCCAGTTCAGACTTAAAATTGTGCGCTGGACTCGCGGACAATACCGCGGTCTGTATGGTAGTCCACGGGACTTTTGGAAATGAACGGACTTGCCGACACAAGATCGGAAAGTCCGTTCATTTAGAACGTGACTTCAGTTAGACGGGGCTAGCGAAGGCAGTGAACACAGCCCGGCCGGCCAGGAAAGGGGTGGGGACGAGCGAGCGCCCCCCTCCTGAGCCGTACCAGGCTGAGTGCCCTCAACATGGGGGGTGCCCTGGGGAAAGGGGGGCCTTGCGGCCCCCCCACCCCAAAGCACCTTGTCCCCATGTTGATGAGGACAAGGGCCTCTTCCCGACAACCCTGGCCGTTGGTTGTCGGGGTCTGCGGGCAGGGAGCTTATCGGAATCCGGGAGCCCCCTTTAATAAGGGGGCCCCCAGATTCCGGGCCGCCACCCTATGTGAATGAGTATGGGGTACGGTGTACCCCTACCCATTCACCTAAGGTGTAAAAGTGTAAATAAAAAAAAACACACACAATTTTTTAAAAATATTTTAATGCACTGCTCCGGGGTTCTTCCGTCTTGGGGGGTCTTCCCACGGACTCCTCCGCTCTCTTCTGCTCTTTTACTTAGCTCTTTCACAAGCGGAGGAGCCCGGCTTTCTTCTTCATCGTCGCCGCCATCTGGGGGTCTCGATCCGCCTTCGGGGGTCTTCTGGGGTCTCTTCTGTTCTTGCCACTGTTGCCGTCTTCTTCTTCTTCCTCTTCTTCTTCTTCTTACGATGTTGACTCGTCGCTGTCTCTGGCTGGAATGGCAGAGACGCGCGGTGTTGTGACTTGTATAGGGACAAGGGGGCGGGGTCACATGCTCATGTCACATGGTGACCCTGCCCCCTATGATGTCACAGTCCCGGAGGATGCTGGGACTGTGACATCATAGGGGGGCAGGGTCACCATGTGACATGAGCATGTGACCCCGCCCCCTTGTCCCTATATAAGTCACAACACCGTGCGTCTCTGCCATTCCGGCCAGAGACAGCGACGAGTCAACATCGGAAGAAGAAGAAGAAGAAGAGGAAGACGAAGAAGACAGCGGCAAGAACAGAAGAGACCCTGGAAGACCCCGGAAGACCCCCGAAGGCGGATCGAGACCCCCAGACGATGGCGGCGGCGACGAAGAAGAAAGCCGGTTCCTCCGCTCGGTAAAAGAGCTAGGTAGAAAAACAGAAGAGAGCGGAGGAGTCCGGCGAGAAGACCCCCTTAAGGCGGAAGAAGACCCCCGGAGCAGTGCAATAAAATATTTTAAAAAAATTGTGTGTGTTTTTTTTTATTTACACTTTTACACCTTAGGTGAATGGGTAGGGGTACATCGTACCCCATACTCATTCACATAGGGTGGGGGCCGGGATTAAAGGGGGCTCCCAGATTCCGATAAGCCCCCCGCCCTCAAACCCCGACAACCAACGGCCAGGGTTGTCGGGAAGAGGCCCTTGTCCTCATCAACATGGGGACAAGGTGCTTTGGGGTGGGCACCCCCCATGTTGAGGGCACGCGGCCTGGTACGGCTCAGGAGGGGGGGGCGCTTACTCGTCCCCACCCCTTTCCTGGCCAGCCGGGCTGAGTGCTCGGATAAGGATCTGAGATAGATTTGGGGGGGACCCCCATGCCGTTTTTTCGGCGTGGGGATTCCCTTTAAATCCATGCCAGGTGATGGGGCTAGAAAGGGCTGGAAAGTCCGGCGGTTTGTCCGCTGGACTAGGTCCGGCGGACAATCCCACCGGAAAGTCCGAGCGTGTGTACGCCGCATTAGGCTTTGCTGCAGTGAAGAGAAAATGCAGACATGGGTTGAGAGCAGAGTCAGCAAAGGGATGACTCATCACTGTGCTTCTGATTCCTCACAGAAAATGCATTTAATTTAGCAGAAATATTATTTGCATATATACTGTATGGTCTACTTCCATTCTTACACTCTTGTAATGTCGTATCTCAGCTTAAATACATAGGCCTCACACTAAACTATCCAGATAGGTTATGTTAAAATAGATTTTTATAATAGCAGCTATTCATCAATAAAGCAAGTTTCACTATTTGATACATAGAGTTGCTTGAAGGCACATGCATATCTGTATGTAAAATGTGATCAATAAAATGTAGTAGAACCAATGATTAAAGAGGAAGTAAACCGCTGGATTTTATTATTTTTTCTGACCTGCAAAGTAAAGGCATAATGTGCAAGTTTGCATTGCATACTTGCAGATTATGTGACACTTACCTGCAAACAGAGCATTCCACTGATGCGTTGTCACCGCTGGAGGCCACATTCATCTTCACCCATCTTCCTTCCAGGTCCGCGGACTCAGGCTGTGTGGCTGGCCGGAGTGCGTGTCGGTTACTGCACAGGGCTCTAAAGGAATGGCATGGGTGGCCGTTCCTTCAGCGTGCATGTGCCGATGATGTCATACAGGAAGTGTCAGCAGTGTATGTCTCAGCCTGATGCACCGATGATCACCGCCCTCCAGCACATGGAATGAACTCACTCCATGGATGTCTGGCAGTTTCTTGGTCCTATGCCCATTGTCAGTGTACCTTTGTGAGTACCAAATTTCATTAAAGCATGTGCCGATGATGTCATACAGGTTGGTGAAGAGGCCTGAGGAAGAAGCGTAGCTCCGCAAACGCGTCGCTTATTCGTCACGGAAGTGTCAGCAGTGTATGTCTCAGCCTGATGCACCGATGATCACCTCCCTCCAGCACATGGAATGAACTCACTCCATGGATGTCTGGCAGTTTCTTGGTCCTATGCCCATTGTCAGTGTACCTTTGTGAGTACCAAATTTCATTAAAGCATGTGCCGATGATGTCATACAGGTTGGTGAAGAGGCCTGAGGAAGAAGCGTAGCTCCGCAAACGCGTCGCTTATTCGTCCACCGGCTCCAGCACCCGGAAGTGACGTCATTCTCCTGGTTGTCGGCGTGCGTTCCACCGAACGGAAGTGTCAGCAGTGTATGTCTCAGCCTGATGCACCGATGATCACCGCCCTCCAGCACATGGAATGAACTCACTCCATGGATGTCTGGCAGTTTCTTGGTCCTATGCCCATTGTCAGTGTACCTTTGTGAGTACCAAATTTCATTAAAGCACCAGTGGCACCTCTGTTTCCATTTCCACTGCCGATGATGTCATCAGCTGCATATATAGTGAATATCTCCTAAATGGTGCATGTGTAGAAGATATCTACAGCACCTATAGGTAAGCCTTAATATAAGTACAATTAATCAATGGGAGTTTACAACCATTTTAAGTATGGGAAAATATCAAAAAATACTTTAACCACTTCCCGCCCGCCCATTGTATATAGACGTCGGCAAAGTGGTTGTCAAATCCTGACTGGACGTCCCAGGACGTCCTCAGGATTTTGAGCCGCTGCGTGCCCCGGGGGCGCGCATTGCGGCGATCGTTGTTGCGGGGTGTCAGTCTGGATCTTGATCTGGATCTTGTCAACTACGATCTTGGTAAAGAGTCTCCGACGGAGACTCTTTACCACGTGATCAGCCGTGTCCAATCACGGCTGATCGCAGTGTAAATAGGAAGAGCCGGTAATGGTCTTTTCCTCACTTGTGTCTGTCAGACGCGAGTAGAGGAGAGCCGATCGGCTGCTCCTCTGACAGGGGGGGTCTGTGCTGAATGATTATCAGCACAGCCCCCCTGAGGATGCCCACACTGGATCACCAGGGATGCCACCAGACCACCAGGTATGCGCAGCACAAGGTATGCTACCCTAGACCACCAGGGATGACACACAGTGCCCACAATGGATGCCAATCAGTGCCCACAATTGATGCCAATCAGTTCCCACAATGGGCATCACTGATTGGCATGCATTATTGTTTGGCACTGATTGGCATCCATCAATACAAAACAATAGTGCCTATCCGTGCCACCTATCAGTGCCCACCCGTGCCACCTATCAGTGCCCATCCATGCCCATCTGTGCTGCCTATCCATGCCTATCCGTGCCGCCTATCCATGCCCATCCGTGCCGCCTATCCATGCCAATC
Source organism: Lithobates sylvaticus (assembly GCA_028564925.1). Classification (NCBI taxonomy): domain Eukaryota; kingdom Metazoa; phylum Chordata; class Amphibia; order Anura; family Ranidae; genus Lithobates; species Lithobates sylvaticus. The sequence goes on along the minus strand of CM053028.1, from coordinate 322,406,251 downwards.
CCTGCCAGCTATCAGTGCCAATTTGTGCCAGCTATCAGTGCCCATTAGACATGTGCATTCGTTTTCGTCCGAATGCATTTTCGTCCGAATTTCAGGTATTTTCGTTATCGTTTTAACAAACGATAACGAAAGTGCAGAATCCGAAAAACGAAAGATCCAATATAAACAAATGCTTTATTTTCGTTGTGACAACAGTTCGATATAGATAGGAGATTCGACGCTGACAATAACAATCTGTGTCCATTGAACCTATGGTCGAATGTGCCTAACCTTAACTCTATTAGATTATTCTACATAGAGAGAAAAGATTCGACGTAGAAAGGAAAGATTCGACGTAGAAAGGAAAGATTCGACGTAGGAAAGATTGCTGCTGGAATTGGGTGGAATTGCAGCTAAACTATACAGAGTCAGTTTAGCTGCTCCGTCGAATCTTCTTTGAACTTTCTACAGACACCATAAGCCTTCAATGACAGATTCGACCTTAATTCATTTGGATTTTCGGACGAATGCAATTTTTAACAAAAACAAATAAATAAAAACGAATTTCGGGAGTAACTAAATAAATGTATTTTTCGGACGAAAACGAAATTCCAAAACGAAATATTTCAGTGTGCACATGTCTAGTGCCCATCCATGTCGCCCATCCGTGTCGCCTATCAGTGCCGCCTATAAGTGCCACCTATCAGTGCCCATCAATGCCACCTCAGTGCCACCCCATCAGTGCACATCAGTGAAGGAGAAAACTTACTTATTTACAAGTTTTGAAACTGAAACAAAAGAAAACATTTTTTTTTCAAAAATGTTGGTCTTTTTTTATTTGTTTAGCAAAAAATAAAAACCGCAGAGGTGATCTAGCTCTATTTGTGGGAAAAAAATGATAAAAATTTCATTTGGGTACAGTGTAGCATGACCGCGCAATTGTCATTCAAAGTGTGACAGCGCTGAAAGCTCAAAATTGGTCTGGGCAGGAAGGTGTTTAATTGCCCTGTATTGAAGTGGTTAAGGCTTGGATATGTCAAGTTAGCACAAAATTAACATACAATATAGTTTCCTTCTGGAGAGAAAAGGCATATTCCAAAGAATTCCATCCAATCAAAGTGTTTACAGTCAACGCAGGTTCACAAAGCTAATCTAAAGCTTACAACCTTCATTAAATCACCTCACACATGCTTTCACTTCTTATGGCAGTCTCAAGATTTGAAGAACATCATAATCATTGCCTCGTCCTACCGAAGTGGATGTTTTCCTTGAAATAACCAGAGATTTGTGACCAATGCTCACATTTGAAGCTCAGATAAAATGTGCATTCTCTGTAGATGAAAAATAGCATTTTATGCATCTTTACTGGTGGCACATTTGTCATTATCAACTTGAAGTTATATACTTCAAGTCCCAGTGGAGAGTTTTATGTCTGGAACAAAGCATAAAGACGAAATCTTTACCTCTAAAAAATACACAAAAATACAAAAGCACCTGTTTGAGAAAAAAAACAAAAGTCTTGTAAGGGTGAAAGATATGTAAAATCTTATGATAAATCTAGAATATACAGTTTTTTTTACACAATACACAAATACCTATAATAACAGAAAACCAAAATGTTTAAAAATCCTCTCTGACAATGATCTATTTGATTTGCCCTGTAAACGTGCCACAGATCACACAACTTTGTAGTTGTTCATCATCTTTCAACTCCAGCAATATGCTGACCATATATTAATTTCTGTACAGATTTATTAAAATGTATATTGGTTGGTATTACATTAGTTTTAGGTTGTCTTCACCACAATTGTGATCAGTTGATTATTAAATTAAATGAAACAAAGGTCCACAAATTGCTGTTGTTGAGAACAATAAAATTATTTAAAAGATACCAGTGCTCTTTTGTGCCTTTGGTACAGTCATCTCATAAGTTATGAAACTTGTTTTATATAGTCCTTGTGTCAGTGAGTCATATCAGGCATGAAGTAATGGGACAATTTACTCCCTCCTAGGAGGGGGCGTGGCGACCGAGCTCCGAGATGGCGGCGTGATCCGGAGCTCCGCTCGCCCACAGAGAACGATCGTCAGCGGACACATATAAACGGCGGGGAGACGTCCCTAATTAGCAGGTACTTACCTACATTCTCCGGGGGCACATTCGGGTGATGGCCAGACACCGTAAAAATCCCCAGCAGCCGCAGAAAATGTCGGGATACTATGCCGCAAACGGCGCGTCTCAAAATGGCGGCGGCGGGGGAGAAGCTAATACCTCATGGAGCTCGCAGGCACAAGCGGCAGACGCTAAAGACCCCCAAACACCTCATACTCCTCCTCAAAGGGGCCACAGTGACTCCTCCTCTGGGCCTACAACCCCCACAACCCGGAGCCCGGTCAAATCTAAGCCGAGGAGGGAATCCCCTTACAGGCCACAACAGCCTCTGGAGATGGAGGTAAGCAGAGAAACCATGGCGGCGGCCTTCCCTCACGCTCAGGCAGGAGACCCAATTGCAGACTTCCCCACGGATAACAAGCCAGTGTCAGACACAGTTCTAAAGGACATGTTGCTGTCATTACGTTCGTCCTTACAGGCTGATGTAGTCAGGGAGCTTGCTGTATGTAGGAGAGATGTTGATTCACTGGGCATGAGAGTGGATAGAGTGGAAAATAAAATGGAGGAATTTACCTCATCATACAATGTAATGGTGGACTCTAATAATGCTCAAGGGACTGAAATCGGATGGATAAAAGACAAATTAGCAGACCTTGAGGACCGCTCTAGGAGAAACAATTTAAAACTAAGAGGGGTACCCGAAGATATACCCCCAAATCAATTACTAGCTTATGCGCAAGCCCTTTTCTCCACCATATTACCTCAAGCGTCCACTCAAGACTTACTTATTGACAGGATTCACAGAATCCCTAAGCCCTCTTTCCTTCCTGCTGAAATACCTAGAGATGTATTATTACGGGTACATTATTTTAATGTAAAAGACCAAATTCTACAGACCTACAGGAGACTAGAAAATGTCCCTTCACAATTTGCCAATGTACGACTGTTACCAGACTTGTCAAGGCACACATTGCAACGCCGACGCAATCTTCTTACTGTGACAAAAGCATTAAGAAACCACAATATTCCTCATAAATGGAAATACCCTGCTACCTTGTCCATCACCTACAATGGTACTAATGCAATGATATCCTCTTTAGATGATGGCTTGAAAATGCTCCGCACATGGAATATTCTGCCCGCCATGGAACCCCAATATGCCAATCAAGCTGGGCCTTCTGCTATACAAAAAGAATGGCAGGTAGTATCTAGAAGCAGACCTACCAAATAACCCGCCGGTGAAATCTAACTAATCTGTGATTGTCTCTAAGGGAGAGTTATACAATCTCTTCTCTTCCCCCCTATTTACCATCAGCAGTTATAACTGCTCTTGGATCAGTTTATGGATCCATTTCTTATGTTTTGCATATGTGTTTTAATATTTTTTCTTTCCTCCCTTTTAAGTTTTTTTTTTGATATGCACGATCCGAACTACCTCATCAACTGGATGTCTTTTCCATGGGATGCTCTATACAAAATACATAGTGCCTTCTTGATCGCAGTGAGTTTTATTATTCTTTTTTCCATCTCAGTACCACATAATTTTTTCATGCTTAATCCATGACGATATCCTGTTTGTCTATTAATGCACATGGACTTAATCATCCAACCAAACGTTTCTCTCTATGGAAGGAGGCTTACAACCATAGAGCTGATATTCTTTGTGTTCAAGAAACGCACTTTCAAACTGACAAAAACCCACAATGTTCTCACAAAGACTACCCACATATCTATTTGGCTTGCAACCCAAGGAAAAAAGCTGGTGGGGTCCTCTTAGCGATTAAGAACACTCTCTCATTTCAGCAAAAGGACTCCTTCATAGATACTGAGGGCAGGTTTATTATTTTAACAGGTGACATTAATTCTCAACCATTTACTTTAGTTACCCTATACGCCCCAAATAGACATCAACTGCGCTTCTTTAAAAAAGTTTTACGCAAGATTGATTCTTTAAAATATGGCAAAGTACTTATCTGTGGAGATTTCAACACCACTTCGGATCCCAAAGTGGACACATCTTCGGTAAAATCTAACCAGTCACCAGCGCTTCAAGAGGTTCTACACAGTGAAGAACTATTTGATGCCTGGAGGTGTCTCCACGCGAATGAACGAGACTTCACTTTTTTTTCTAATAGACACAAATCCTATTCTCGTATTGATATGTTTCTCACTGATAGAATGTTATTGCAAGATATTGATGTGGCTACTATACATGACATTACGTGGTCTGACCACGCAGCAATATCGATACGTATAGTAGAGAGGGGTGTCTCCTCTTCACCTCCCATATGGCGTTGTAATAATAGGCTGATTCAGGAATCTTCCTCAAGTAAAATATTGTCGCAACACCTTACAAATTTTTTCCAAGATAATTTTGGCTCAGTTACCGACCCCCATATTTTATGGAACTCCCATAAAGCATATATGAGGGGAATATTCATACAAATGGGCGCCAGATTAAAAAAACAAAGATCTCAGCAACTATCTAATATTCTTGCTGATATTAAAAACTTTGAATCTCAGAATAAATTGGCATCTACCACATTAATATCGGATAAACTGACCTCTCTTAGAGAACAACTTAGAACACTTCTTTCCCAACAGTTTGATAAACACCTTAGACGTTTAAAATTAAATCATTATAATAATGCTAACAAACCCGGTAGGCACCTTGCCAATAGGTTAAAAGCTGCAAATGCCAAAACACGGATCGCTTTTCTTAGACATACTACCCTATCCCATAAAATTATTCACCCAAGAGAAATAGCTAACCAATTTGCAGAATACTATAGTTCCCTTTACAATTTGAAAGATGACCCGCATACACATCAACCAACAGAAGAAGCTATCCAGTCATTTCTGCATAATCTACAATTGCCATGTCTTTCTACACAACACCTAGACACTTTAAATGCACCATTCACAATCCGAGAAATTGAAAAAACCATTGATTCACTTCCAATTGGTAAATCCCCAGGCCCTGACGGGTTTTCTAATGAATATATCAAAACATTCAAACACATTATATCACCACATCTGGTTAATTCTTTTAATACAGCTGCTGAGTCTGCCAACTTCCCCCCTGATATGCTAAAAGCCTTCATTATTACACTACCTAAACCGGGTAAAGACCCAGATACTCCGGCCAACTTTAGACCGATATCCCTCTTGAATTGTGACACTAAGGTATATGCCAAATCATTAGCCATTCGCGTGAATCACATATCATTCCTTCCCTTATTAAAAACGACCAGATGGGATTCGTGATAGGGGAGACAAACTTCTGATTCAACTAGACGAATTGTGAATATTTTACATTATGCTAAATTGCATAGAACGCCTTGTCTGCTGTTGAACCTCTGGCTGAAAAAATTAGGACGCACCCTGTTCTTTCGTAACGATTCGTACATTCGTAAGAGTTATTTTTTCGTTGATTCGTTTTTTCGTTAGTTTAATTTTCGGACGCATTCGTATTTATTCGTACATTGGTAACATTCGTAACATTCGTAGATTCGTAGCCGGAGCATAATTCATAATTTTATGTATGTTATGTGTATGCTATTATTATAATGATAAAAAAAAAAAAAAAAAAAAATTTTTTAATTTAAAAAATTTGTTTTTTTTTTATTCGTAAGTCGTCGGTGTTCGGATTCGTAAAAAAAAGTTACGAATCAAAAAAAAAAGTTACGAATAGAAAAAAAATTTTACGAATGTACGAATTTTTTTGTTCAATAGAGACACAGAAAACTACAAAAAAAAAATCGAAAAAAAAAAAAAAAAAGTTACGAATCGAAAAAAAAAAAAAAGTTACGAATCGAAAAAAAAAAAAAAGTTACGAATCGAAAAAAAAGTTACGAATCGAAAAAAAAGTTACGAATGTACGAATTTTTTTGTTCAATCCATTCGAAGTACGTTTAGCAGCACCATTGTAAGGGACATGGAAAATTACCAATTAAAAAAAAAAATTACGAATGTACGAATTTTTTCGTTCGTTTTCGTTTTTCGGATTTTCTTCATTAGTACATTCGTTGTTTCTAATTCGTTTTTTTCTGATTTTCGTTGTTTTTCGGATTCCTTCGATTCGAATGATTCGTTAATCGGATTTGTTCGATTTGAACGATTCGTTATTCTGATTCGTACGATTCGAACGATTCGTTCATTCGTACGAAAACGAACGAACGAAAATAACTAAAAAAACCGAAAAACTAAAAAAAACGAAACGAATTGCACATGTCTACTCCCTCCTTGTTTCAGATTCGCTTTCCAAACTACTATCAGTGCCAGGGATTATCACAGGAAAGACCAAAAGCAAAGCTCATAGTGTAGCATGCAAATCATGTCAAGGAAGTGATGTCAGATGCTCACTGGGACAGGAAGTTGAGTATCTGCCATATTTGATGTTAACGATTATATATACTGATAAGACTGCTGCAATTTTTAACTCTTGTTAACCTATTTTTATTGAATAAATTGGTTTGATTAGTATACTGCCCTATGAGCTTTGCTTTTTCTCATTCCTATTATATTTCCTGTGCATTTTGTTTATTTTTAAGTGGGATCACTGGTCTGAAGTCACAATAGAGTGCTGGTATCTTTTTCATCATATTGTCTACCTGCCCAGGGGGACACAGTTATTCTAGAAGCTGGGGGTTGTTGTATATATGATTCGTGTTGAATGGTATTAGTATTCACCTGAGTGCTGAATGTTAGATTTTTACTTTAGAACAACAATATTGTGTGTATATCACATGGGTAAGAACCACTGTGTACAGCAAGGAAATGTAAAAAATCTTAGTAAATGTTAAGCAACATACATGCAATTGCACTGGTTAAATGGGCGCACCTCTAAACTTGACAATTTCTTATTTTTTTTACGCTGGTTCACCTTTATGTATTAGCATGTTACTTTGCCAACATGTGACATGCACCTTGTTAAAATTATGTAAAAAGACTCTCACTCCTCTAGCTCCTTCTAAAAGGGCATTTAACCTTCCCCTCTAATGCATATGATTTCCTTTGGGTAGCTTTTGCTTTTAACCACTTTCAGACCGGACCAATTTGCAGCCAAAGGACCAGGCCCCTTTTTGCGATTCGGCACTGCGTCGCTTTAACTGACAATTGCGCGGTCGTGCGACGTTGCTCCCAAACAAAATTGACGTCCTTTTTTTCTCACAAATAGAGCTTTCTTTTGGTGGTATTTGATCGCCCCTGCGGTTTTTATTTTTTGCGCTATAAACAAAAATAGAGCGACAATTTTGAAAAAAATGCATTATTTTTTATTTTTTGCTATAATAAATATCCCCAAAAATATAAAAAAACATTTTTTTCCTCAGTTTAGGCCGATACGTATTCTTCTAAATATTTTTGGTAAAAAAAATCGCAATAAGCGATTATTGATCGGTTTGCGCAGAAGTTATAGCGTTTACAAGATAGGGGATAGTTTTATAGCATTTTTATTAATAATTTTTTTTTTTATTAGTAATGGCGGAGATCTGCGATTTTTTTTGTGACTGCGACATTATGGCGGACACATCAGACATTTTTGACACATTTTTGGGACCATTGTCATTTTTACAGCAATTAATGCATTTAAATGCATTGATTTCTGTATAAATGACACTGGCAGTGAAGGGGTTAACCACAAGGGGGCAGTGTAAGAGTTAAGTATGCCTAGGGGTGTGTTTTTTTACTGTGGGGGGGCGTGGCTGTCAGCTAGTGAATGCTGATCTCTGCTCCAATCACAGGGAGCAGAGATCGGCGTCACTAGTTGCTAGGCAGAACGGGGAGATGCTGTTTATCTCGGCATCTCCCCGTTCAGCCGCCCCGTGAGACGATCGCGGGGGTCCCCGCGGCGATCGAGTCCGCGGGGACCGCGATCGGACTCACGGGGGTCCCGACCGGTGCGGGAGCGCGCCGCTCCCGGCGCGCTCCCGATGGCACGGACAGGCTAAAGGAGGGACTTATATATACGCCCTCCTGCCTGTACATTCTGTCGACGTATATCGTCGTGCGCCGGTCGGCAAGTGGTTAAAGGGGAACTCAACACTCCATTCTCCAATGCTCTGGTCTCCCCCCTCTAATCCCTTTAATTTCCATTGGCTAGCTTTTGCTTTTAAAGGGGTACTCCACTCCATTCTCCAATGCTCTTGTCTCCCCCTTCTAATCCCTTGAATTTCCATGGGCTAACTTTTGCTTTTAAAGGGGAACTCCACACTTCACTCCATTCTCAAAAGGCTGTGAGCTGCCTTCACCAATCCAAACCATATCCTTTTTCAGAGCATGCAACATGGCCAGCTAGGAAGGGGCGAGAAGAGCGATCGCCCAACCCCCCTCCTGAATCATACAAGGCCACATGCGACATGTTGGGCTCAGCCCAATACCAACCACAAAGCAACTTGTACCCACTAGTTTAAAGGGGCTTTCCACATTCTGTAAAGTCCCCTGTCTGCAGCCCCCCACAATCTCAGCCTAGGGTTGTGTGGAAGAGGCCCTTGTCCCCCTGAATATGGAAACAAGGTGGTTGACTTTTGGGGTGCCCGAGCCCCTCCGGCCCCCAAGCATCCACCACCCTTTCATGGGCTGGCTTGATGTGTGTTTGGGAGGGGCACACCCTTTTTTTTAATTTGGGGTGGAATTTTTCATGTGGGGGTTCTCATGTTAAGCCTTAACAGAACCAAATGGCCTTGTATGTATTGGGGGGGCAGGCTATTTTTTGTTTTGGGTTAAAATCTTGCAGCTGCAATGTATATTTGGCAGAGTAAGCCCCCCCAAGTTACTATCTTTTAAGCAATTATGCATTTCTAAAGGCACTTCTCCTTGTTTCGTTTTTGGGGTTGTCCAAATTGGTGACATTGATATATGTCCCTCAGGGTGGGACCTTGGCCCCATACCCATTTTAAGTCCAATAACTAGAATATAAGCCAGTCAAGTAGGGACTAGCAAATTTACAGTGGGGATCAAAAGTTTGGGCACCCTAGGTAAAAATGTGTATTAATGGCAGTACAAGATATTAACTCTGCAGGGTGCCCAAACTTTTGCAGATGCCATTTTTTTGTTTTCTCTAATTTTGAAAGTGTAAATGATGGAAATAAAATCTAACTTTTTGACATATTATAAGAATGTCTAATCTGTAATTTGATGCCATTTGGAGATTTTTCTATCTTTCCTTGGCTTCGTTATGCACATTAACACACATTTTTACCTGGGGTGGCCAAACTTTCGATCCCCACTGTAACAAGTCAGTTCCCATAGACTGCAATGTTATTTGTTGTATAACTTAGGCTCTTTGTCCCCCCCCCCCCGTCCCATCTGTAATTTTGTAGCATGCTAGATGATGTGCTTAATTTTGGACAGGGGGTGGCTTTTTGTGTGCTAGCTGCATTTGGGTTGATCTGGGCATGCTCAGGGACTTAGTTTTTTTTTGTGCTTTTTGTGTGTAAACAGCACTTGGATTTTTCTGGGCATGCTTAAAAAGTGTTTTTTTTTTTAGGTTAGTAATTTAAGGACACCCTTAACCGCTTCCCGACCGACTCATGCACATATACGTGTGCAGAATGGCACGGGCAGGGAAAATCACGTACCTGTACGTGATCCTTTAAATGCCTGCCCGTGGGTCGCGTGCGCGCCGACAGCAGCGCGCTCGCGACCTGGTCAGGAGCTCCGTGACCCCGGCCGCGGGACCAGTGGACCCAATCGCCGCTGGTGTCCCGCCAACCGGTTACGGTGCTGAAGAACGGGGAGAGGTATGTGTAAACAAACCTCTCCCCGCGCTTCATACTCTGCCTGTCATTGATTGGCTGTTCCCGGTCATCGGGAAAGCCGATCAATAAAGTCAGACGTCAGCCCCGCCCCCTAATGTAAAAAAACAAACACACGTCACAGCCCATAACCCCTCCCCTCCCCCTAGTGGTTATCCCCTTCACTACAACTGTCATTTATACAGGAATCAATGCATTTAAATAGCATTGATTGCTGTATAAATGACAATGGTCCCAAAAATGTGTCAAAAATGTCTGATGTGTCCGCCATAATGTCGCAGTCACAATAAAAATCGCTGATCACCGCCATTACTAGTAAAAAAAAAAAATATTAATAAAAATGCTATAAAACTATCCCCTATTTTGTAAACGCTATAACTTTTGCGCAAACCAATCAATAATCGCTAATTGCGATTTTTTTTACCAAAAATATGTAGAAGAATACGTATCGGCCTAAACTGAGGAAAAAAAATGTTTTTTTATATATTTTTTGGGCATATTTATTATAGCAAGAAGCAAAAAATATTGCATTGTTTTCAAAATTGTCGCTCTATTTTTGTTTATAGCGCAAAAAATAAAAACCGCAGGGGCGATCAAATACCACCAAAAGAAAGCTCTATTTGTGGGAAAAAAAGGACGCCAATTTTGTTTGGGAGCCACGTCGCATAACCGCGCAATTGTCAGTTAAAGCGACGCAGTGCCGAATCGCAAAAAGGGGCCTGGTCCTTTGGCTGCCAATTGGTCCGGGGCTGAAGTGGTTAACAGGTGTACCCACTTTGAAGTTCTGTCTCTACATTGGGTGAACTTACATTTTTTGTGTTTCATGGACTGTGCATGTGTTTTCAATTGCCCTATTAGCACACAAACCTATGTTATATAAAGGGTGAACAAAATATCTGCGCTAATTATAATACAAATGTGTGAAATAGCAGCCAACACAGTTTGTTGATCAGCAAACAGAAAAAATATAAAAACCAAAATGTGGCGCTATATATCATAAAGTACATAAAAATTAGTGAAAAGAAAGTCTGTGAGTGGAAACAATAATCAAATTATGATAACAGTCCATCGGTCAAATGGTAAAAAATGGTGCTGTAGAACAAAACAATCCTCTATCGGAAGGATAGTGCATAAGCCACACTCTTAGTGATTACAGTCTGCGTACCAGATAGAAACGGTAAAAGAGCGATGTTAATCATGTGATGCCAGAGGTAAATGAATGGAAACTTGATGAACATAAAGGGAAGACCAAATCCAATACGTCTCGATGGAGTGTTGTTGACCAGATTCACTCAGCCAGATCAGGTATATGCTAAAAAATCTCCCACGAAATGAAGGAAGAAAATAACAACAATAGTGAAGCCCGCAAGATGAAGTTCAAAGATTTTATTGCTTGTAGTCTACTTACATCAATGTAAAAACATCAGGGCACAGATAAGAAACAGTTCCACGTACTTGCATCAGCCCGCCTGACATGTTTCATCCAATGATGGATATCATCAGAGGCGTGTCTGATCGGATTTTGTTGTCGGAAAATTTTAGATCCAGCTCTCAAATTGCCCACACACGAGCCCACACACGATCGGATTTTCCGACAACATAATCCGATCAGACTTTTTCCATCGGAATATCCGACTGTGTGTATGGGGCATTAGTCATACATTTAGACCAAAATGTATTCAGCCACATGTCTTTGGTAAAAAAACGTCAATAAGCGTATATTTATTGGTTTGCGCAAAAGTTATACCCATTTTTAATGTCATGTGACAGTTTAATTTTCATTTCAGTGAGTTTTTACAGCCTGTTCATGTGTGGGCCTGCTGCCGTGTGATTTGAAAAAAGAGGCCCGTGTGACTTCAGTTCTGGTGCGATTTATAATCCCATACACTACAATTCGCATTGGAATTACACCTGCATCGCTGAACATCAGGCTTTAAAATTGCACTGCAAACCGGCCCGCACATATATGCAAACCGAGTCTGAATATGTTAGTTTTAGTATCGGAGCATTTGCACAAGTACTAGTATTCGTGAAAATGCTTAGTATCGGCACTAATACTGGTAATGGTGCAACACTATTGCGTGTATTACCTCCTCTCATACTTTCTTACATAACCTCCTCTTAACACTCCAAAAATGTGCAGTATAATTGTTAATAGCTAATTAACCTTTTATTTATTTTTTACCCTTGCACATAAATTTTTTTCCCAATGGCTGAACTTGGGTGTCCAAGTATTTCTATTTTTCTGTATATATATCTAGGCCATTGGGGTCTCAAGAGAATGTCACTGCTCTCCTATCTTTCTGTCCTAGGATAAACCACCATTCTGACCTATTATTGGAGGACCTCCTCAGATAGATACTAGGCCTCTGAGTTAGCGTTTTTTTTACGCACTCAGTATGCCACCTTTTTACTTTTCTTATTTGCACAATTTACTTACTATTATTTGACTATATGACTCTTACTCTCTCGTTCTTCCTATTTATTCTGTCTCTACTCCCCTCTTGGTTCTTGCCCCCCCCGGGATAATTGTAGACTCACAATCTATGAATGCAATATACTACAATATTTCCTTTAAGACTTACCGATGGTCCCCTTAAATGTCCTTACGTTAAACTTACAAGGTCTAAATATCCCACAAATGCGAACTAAAGTTTTTCACTCCTTAGATTCCTCAAAATGTTGTATGCCTCCAAGAAACCCATTTCGCAGATAAGACGACCCCTAAATAATTTTGGTTCAGCTCATCCCCAAGTTTTCACAGCCTCTGCCAAAACAAAACAACGAGGGGTGCTAATAGCGTTTCATCGTACTACACCCTTTTGCCTTGTGACAAAGATCAAAGACCCAGAAGGTCGCTATCACAGGATATCTATTCGATTCTCTAATCAAAGTGGTATCCTACTATGCTCCTAAAAAAACTCCATCCTCATTTCTCTCCCATTTATTACAGTTAATTGATACTCTGTGGAGATTTGAATCAAGTCCTTTATCCTTGTTTAGATAAATCCCCAACTCCTATTGCATCTAGTTCTCAATCTCGTAAGTTCCAACAACTTCTTCAACAACACTCTATATTAGATTCTTGGTGTAAAATCAATCCTGCTAGGGCCAATTTACTTTTTATTCTCATCCCCATAAATAATTTTCCCATATTGATCACATTTTGATCTCAATAGGCATGACCACTGAAAGCTTTTCTTCATCTAATATACCATTCACATGGACTGACCACTGTGCTGTACTTTCAACTTCCACTTCTCTAATACCCAAAACACAAGATTCTACATGGCATATTATTGACTCAATCCTATCTCATCCATCACACTCATCTGATCTAGAAATAGCCATAACAGATTACCTGGCCAATAATGAGACCCCAGCTATATCCCCACTGACCTTACGGGAAGCTCATAAACCTGTTCTCCGAGGGGTTTGTATACACGAAGCCTCATTTCTTAAAAGAGAAAAAATGACAACTAAAACAAAAATTTGAAATAGAAGCTTTATAAAGCATGTTTAAACCTTGACCTTTTTTTTATCAGAATCTGTAGATAAAATGTTATGTAAGTCTAAACATAAATTTTATCTCAAAGCAAATAAACCAGACACTCTTTTAGCCCGAGCACCTAAAAAACGAAATCGCCCCTTTAAACCGATTCAACTGAAATTATCTTATGATACATTTACTGGTAATCCAGTAAAGATCCTCTACACCTTTCAAAAATGTCTTACCTCCTTATATAAAAAAGAAGGATCTTTTGATAAAACTTTAGCAGAATAATTTTTTTTTTTTTTTGACAAATCAAACTTCCTACTATTCTTGGATCACATCTTCATACTTGGTGAGATTGCCCGGTAGCAAAAAATTTCTTGAAAGATGTATTTCTTATGATTTCAACACTGTTTGAAATCCCTATCAATCCGGATCCTACAATAGCACTTTTAAACTAAAAAAAACAGCCACTCTCTCCTACCACCAATTCAAACTCCTATTACAGATCACTGCAGTCGCAATACAAACAATTGCCAAAGCTTGGAAATCCCTATTTTTAATAATTGCTGAAACTAAAAATAGAGTCAATCAAGTACTGATCCATGCCAAAACAGAGGCTATAACACAAGATAAAATATCCAACTTTGAGAATATATGGAATCCCTGGGTGACTTACTTTTTGCCTTCCAATTTTGATGCCTTTCTACTAATACCTTGATAATCTTGATTTATACTACCATTCTCTGCATTCATGGTATGTGTTTATCACCATGTACTACCCCGGGGACCCCTACTACCTCTCATTTCTTTCTTCCCTATCTATTTTTTCTCCTACTTAAGATTCATTTTTCTTTTATCTTCTTTCTCTCTTCTCCCCCCCCCCTATTCTCTCTCTCCTCTTTCAATTTACTCTTTATATAGTTCTTGTAGCAGAACTTGTACTTCCTTGGTTATCATTACACCAATTGTACATAGTTCCAATATGTAGTATAAGATTTTAGATTCTATAATACATTATTTCTTTTTTTTTTTTTTTTTAAACTATACTCTTGATAATAATTAAGATTTTTTTTTGAGGTCATCTTATATTAACCTGGTCTAACTTGGTTTTATCCTCTCTTATGCAATGTATGATGCAACCTTTTGAGTAGTTAGATCCATGCTAAAAATGTTTTAGTTAAACTACTTTTAGTTTATGTTGGAACAACAACTCAATATTATTACCATATATGTGATATTTTCTTTTGCTGCCACCATATGTACTTATGTATACTAGTTGTTAAAATTCAATAAAAAAAATGACAAGGAGAAGGTAGGGCCCCAGGCAATAAAAGCCTGACAGATGTTATAATCTCTCTCCACTCTATCCAAAACAAAAAATGTTTTTCCTTTAGTTATATTTTGAAGTGAACAGATTTGCTCAAATCTTACTATATGGGTCATCATGTATGCATATTTGTACACATAGTGACCCCTTAAATGCATTTTCTCAAGGGAAAATAAACATATATAGACAGAAAGGTATGTGGGGGGAAGAATTTCATAGGATGGAATAGTTGCAGATGAAACTTCGAAAAAAGTAAACCTGCTATCATACTGCCACTGGATCTGCAAAAAAAATGAATAAAATCATCTTGGCATGCCCAGAGAATCATGTAGATCTGCATACTTCTTCAGGAATGTTTGCACCATGACATTCACCAGAAATCGTGACAATGTTAAGTCATTATAGCTGACCAAGATATCAACTTGGAGTAAAAATTAGTGATTAGTATGCTGGTCAAAACATGTCGAAAGCTCATCCTTCATATGAGCCAATGTTCATCAAGTGTACCCTTTATTGGGTGGTTAAAAGTAGGGATGCACAGATGCCACTTTTTTGACACTGAGTACCGATACTTGACATCATGTATTTGCTGATACCAATTACCGATCGCCTACGAAGAGGGGTGGTTTGGGAGGTGGCGGGGACTTGTTGTCTAGGAGCCAGGTGATGGCAGGTTGGGGGGGTGGGGTAAGTGAGGGCAAGGTAGTTGAGGGTTCAGGGACTGAAGGCGTGGTACAGGAGAGAGCCCCGCTGCTCAGTACAACAGGATGCCGCCCATACAGTGTCTTCATATAGAGCCCCCCTGTTCTCTGCCTCAGCATCCAGCCAGGGAGAGCCCGGATCCAGTGCTCTGTGTGGTGGAAAGTCAGAGCTGGAGGAGGGAGGTGGGCAGCAAGGAAACAATGATTGTGGGCTGTTAGGATGGGCGGGCCTGCACCTAGCGATGCCAATGGGAGGAGGAGGCGGAGAGGGCACTGTCTGGAGGGGAGGACGAGGGTGGGGAAGGCACTGTCCAGAGGGGAGGAGGAGGCGGTCCGATCCCAAGCGACGTTACTTCCAGTATCGGAGCATTTTCCTGAGTACCGATACTCACGAAAATGGCTAGTATCGGTATTGGTTCATCCCTAGTTAAAAGTATAGCTGATACCTAGTAAAGGTTTTTTACAATCATATCAGATAAAATAATAAAAGTATGGGAAAACTTTTTTTTATGTTTTTAGAGTCATCTTAACCAGTAAATGAGATCTCTTTTAATATCTGGAAATGTTGCACTAATGACTCACAATTTTCTATATATGCTATTCCAGAGGGCTATGCCAGTGTTATTATCCTTATCTAATCATACCTCAAATACAAGTAACTATACTATTAGGGCAATCCCTTGATGAGACATCTGTGCTTGAGATCCTGGAACTGAATACCATATGTGGCCACTGCTAGGCACATCAACTCCCCCTGCCAATTTTTAATATTGTATAATATGGTAATATTTTAGGTGGTGCTGGAATGTGTATAGGCAGATGAAAACACCCAAAATTCAAAGGTTAACAGAAAATAGGTCTTGAATTATGGCATGGATTGCTTGCCATTCAAGTATTCAAGACATACAAGAAACAAGTCCACCAGGCTACACTTATACCTAACATGTTTAATAAGATTGGACTGACCATATACGTGTACAAAATATATATATATATATATTTTGGATTGTATATTTTTTTGCAAACTTTATATGTGTGTCAGTAATAAAATATAACACTGTTCAATGAGATACTGACTTTTGAGAAATACCTACATCCATGATAAGGGCAAGTGACCTAATGACAAAAAATGGACATACATAGTAAACTATGGTTAAAAAAGGTGAATCAACATTTTATTACAGGATACCACTGTATAAATTGGACATTTAGGCCTCCCTTTTCACTCTTTTCTGCCAATGTAAATGTCCATGACCTGTTTCCATGATGTTGCCTAGAAAGATTCTGGCTGTGTCAAATTATTTTTGGCTGCTACTGCAGCAGCTAGGCTCAACGAAGATCAGCTGTTAGTTTTCTCTATGTTTTCTCTGTTTTTCCTCCAGTTTTGCCACCCCCAATGAATGTACAATATGGAATCATTATAAATATGTTTTAAATTCATGCATTAAAAAAGGAAAATTACAATATTACTTCCTGATGTAACTACAATGTGAGCAATGGGGAACAGTGACTAGTAATTATATGACCTATGGTGCACATGATAAAGGAAAACACACAGGTAAAGGTTTACGCTTTCCATGCTATTGATTTAATTTATCTAAACATGAATTCACTTTTGTTTAGTTTAATATGTAATCTTATCAGATAGCTTAAGTTAGTTAGCATAAATATGATTCTAGAACTTTTCTTTCTCATTATGTGAATAAAGTACAGGAACATATCAGTATAAAGCTGCAGGCTATATTGAATGCCACATCAATTTCATTATACCAGTCATTCTAAAATCCCTATTTGAACTTTAAATTCAATAAGCTGCTAGAGGCATGCTTAACAATAGTCCAACTGCTGTAAAACAGTAGCAGTTTTAGTGTGTTGAAATAAAGGGGTCGAAATCAATAATTGCTGTTTTTTTTTCTTAATACGAAGCATGACAGGTTTCCCTATTCATAAACCTAAGCTGGACAATTTCTCTGCTTCCTTTTCCTAAATATCAATAAAAGTGAATATAATTCAGAAAAGCTTTTTAAAATATAGATTTTACAAATTTCTCTGACAAATGTGTGACTCACCAGATTGTTTTTACCATAAATTTCAGTTGTAAATCAGGTCACCATAAAGACTGCTTAATTACCCTTTTTTAAGTCTTAAATTTTTAAAGAAATTGACACAAACTGATTAAAAAACTTGGTGGTATATATTTTTTTACTAAGAAAAACATGAATATACACATTTTAGTAGGACATTAAACGAAGCACGAAACCCCTTATTTTACTCAATATATCATTCTGATCATTCTGAACGTGGTGACGTTTGTTGCGTACGACTGAACTACGTAGAGGCTAGTAGCCAATAGGTTTGGTCTCCTAATTTGATCTGAGCATGTGTGGCACTTTGTCCGTCGGAATTCTCTAGACACGATCGGAAAAAGTCCGGTCGGATTTTGTTGTCTGAAAATTTGAGAAAAAATCGGAAAAAGTCAGATGGAGCCCACACACGTTTGGATTTTCCGCCAACATTGTCCGATCGGACATTTTCCGTCAGAATTTCCGACCGTGTGTACGGGGCATAACACAATTTCAGTGCATTGCTCTTAATATGCGATAATTTTTTTTGCCTCCATTTAATACCCAATAAAAAAGTAAACAAAAAAGAGCTTGTAATTGCCCGGCATTCGGGACATGCAGGCATTCAGGTCATGTGACTGCTGTGATTGGCTGTCACAGTGGTCACATGATGCAAAAGCTCCTGATCACAAGTATGCATCAGGAGATTTTTGGTCCTCGCTGGAGCATGCAGAGTGCTTGATCTCAGCACAGAAAAGTACTTGCATAGGGCCACATATATGCAGCCTCTTGGCATTAAAGTCCACCTGCCAAGAGGCCGCATATATGTGTACCATCAGTGGAAAGAGGTTAAAAGCATGCATAACTTTTTGTGTTTGATTATATTTTATTGCTTAAAGTGTTATAAACTCTGACAACAAATAGCAATATTGTTTGTTAATCCACGCTGGTTTCCTCCCAGAATAATTTATTTTGTTCCATAATGGCATTTCCATATTTGTTATGATGTTTACTACAGGTGCTGCTTCAATTATGCCAAAACTGTGTGGGTGATCCTCCCCAAGGTCTACATTGCTATGTCCAGCCACTCTGCTCCCCAACACACACAAGCAGCATGGAAAGGCTGGAGCTAAATAGAGCCTACAATCTGCCCACCCCTATGCCAACCTGCTATGATTGACAAAACAGCATCATGCATGTTCATTGCTCACGTGAGTGCTGATGGTAGATGTTGTCCTACCAATGGACATAGAGGATAACAAACATGCTCCCTGACCTGAAATAAGGTTGAAGGACTGTTCCCAGAAAATCAAAGTTTACTAATCTAAAACAGTAATTCAAACCTTACTGGGTACAATGAATAAACCCATCCACATGAGAAGTATGGGCATATTTCTTACTAGGTAATAAGGAATAAAAACTCCACAGTTGAATAAAGTAGAGTTGAAAAGACTATAGAAAGAAGATTGCACATTCAGTATATCACGCTCTTTAAGATTAGTTATTGTGATCCCTTACTTGTTCGTTCCACTAAACCTTGAAGCACACATTCATCTTTTAGCTCAGCTCTTATTCACTACTAGTATTTCCTATCCTTGATGAACAGTGTCTGCATATTGGCTTACCTTGTGCATGTCTGCATTTTTACTCTGGATCTATGTAGGTATTTTACATATACAATGACGTAGCTTACTAGGAAAGGTGAAATTACATTATTAACCACTTCCATACCGGGCCTATTCTGGCACTCCTCTCCTACATGTAAAAATCATATTTTTTTTTGCTAGAAAATTACTCAGAACCCCCAAACATTATATGTTTTTTTTAGCAGACACTCTATGGAATAAAATATTATTTATTGCAACTTTTTATCTTGTACGGTATTTGCCCAACAATTTTTCAAATGCGTTTTTTGGGGGGAAAAAAGCGAGTTTTTGAATAAAAAAATTTAAAAAACAGTAAAGTTAGCCTTATTTTTTGGTATAATGGGAATAGCGCCAAATTACAGGCTACAAGTTTAGAGTTACAGAGGAGGTCTAGTGCTAGAATTGTTACTTGCACTCTAACGCACGCGGTGATACCTCACATGTGTGGTTTGAATGGTGTTTACATATGTGGGCAGGACTTACGTGTGCGTTCGCTTCTGAGCAGGGGCATTTTAAAAATGTTTTTTATTGTTTATTTTACTTTATTTATTTATTTATTTTTATACTTTCTCTTTTACATTTTTTTATCACTTGTATTCCTATTACAAGGAATGTAAACATCCCTTATAATAAGAATGGTGCGTGGCAGGTCCTCTTTATGGAGAGACGCGGGGTCAAAAAGACCCCACATCTCTCCTCCAGGCTGGAAAGCTTGAGATAAAAAAAAATTAACGATCTCATGCTCACCAGCCACGATCGTTGCTTTGTTTACTATCGTGGCCTGGACGTGACGTCATAACACCCCGCCCGGGCCTCTGACAGTCATAGAGATGACTGGTCACTTCCGGTGACTGGAAATCTCTATGGCCATCATCCGGCAGTGGCCGATTCTTTCTATGGGTCCCTGATGGCACGGGAGAGCCCAGAGAAGCACCAGATGGTGGTGGGAGGGGGGGTGTCCCCTCCCGTTGCCTGTAAGAATGATCAATGAACTGCCGCTATGATCATTTTTATGGTGCACAGAATCGCTGTCTGAAAATGAGGATATCTGAATTATGCCTGTAGCTGCAGCATCTATTCAGATATTCCCACTGAAAGTCAAGGACGTCATATGACAGCCTTGGGCTGGAAGTGGTTAAAACTAATCAAATTTGATTGTAAAAACTGCACAGTGAATAAATTCGTATTGGGTTAAATACATGAATAAAAAAAATATTGCATTAAATAAGAGCTTTGTGGCTATGTGGACATGCCTATGTCCTGCACCAAGAAAGGCATATCCCACTTCAGTAAGGAATCTTCATGTCATGGTGCACTAGGGCCTGCACTTGACCTTCTTCTGACTTTCATTTGACCTATGACGCGACAGGATTGCGCTGGTTCGAGAAGCCTATCGCCAAGAACCAGAGCGACGGGATCGCGCTGGAAACACAATATCGGCGGCACCTACTGTATATGCATGGCAGTGTCGTAAAAAGTGTTTGGGGACCTGGATCCTGCCCCAGGGGACATGTGTCAATGCAAAAAAAAGTTTTAAAAATGGCTGTTTTTTTCGGGAGCAGTGATTTTAATAATGCTAAAAGTGAAACAATAAAAGTGTAATATTCCTTTAAACTTCGTACCTGGGGGGGGGGGGGGTATCTATAGCATGCCTGTAAAGTTGTGCATGTTTCCTGTGTTTAGAATGGTCTGACAGCAAAATTACATTTCTAAAGGAAAAAAGTAATTTAAAACTACTCGCGGCTATATGAATTGTCGGTCCGGAAATACACATAAAAGTTCATTGATAAAAATGGCATGGGATTTCCCCATAGGGGAACCCCGAACCAAAATGTAAAACAAAATGCGTGGGGGTCCCCCCAAATTCAATATCAGGCCCTTCAGGTCTGATGTGGATTTTAAGGGGAACCCCGTGCCATTTTTTTTTTAAATGGCGTGGAGTCCCCCCAAAACTCCATACCAGACCCTTATCTGAGCACGCAACCTGGCAGGCCACAGGAAAAGAGGGTGGTGAGAGAGTGCCCCCCTCCTGAACCATACCAGGCCACAGGGCTGGAGGGAGGCTCTGGAGGGTGCTTTGGGATAGCCCTCCAAAGCACCTTGTCCACATGTTAATGGGAGAAGGGCCTCATCCCCACAACCCTTGCCCGGTGGTTGTGGGGGTCTGCAGGCGGGGGGCCTATCGGAATCTGGAAGCCCCTTTAACAAGGGGACCCCCAGATCCTGGCCCCCCTGTGTGAATTGGTAATATGGTACAAATGTACCCCTACCATTTCACAAAAAAAGTGTCAAAAATGTTAAAAAAGACAAGGACGGTTTTTGACAATTCCTTTATTGATTTCTTCTTTCCCCACTTCTTCTTCCATCTTCTTTCTTCTGGTCTTCCTTCGTTGTTCTTCTTCTTCCTCCATCTTCTTCTTCTCCCGCTTCTTCCTCTATCTTCCTCCGCTTCTTCCTCCAGTATTTTCATCCGGCATCTTCTTCTCCGCTTCATTCTCTGCACAATCCACCTCAATGGGAGTCTCCCACTGTGTGACGCTTCTGTTCAGGTGAAAGTTCTTATATAATGGAGGGCAGGGCCACCCGGTGACCCCACCCCCCTCTGATGCACAGGGACTTCCCTATGGCTTTCCCTGTGTTGTCAGAGGGGGGCGGGGTCACCCGTTTACAACGCGGCGAAAGCCATAGGGATGTCCCCGTGTGTCAGAGGGGGCGGGGTCACCGGGTGTATAAGAACCTGAACAGAAGCGCCACACAGCCGAAGTCTCCCACTGAAGCGGATCGTGCGGAGGACGAAGCGGAGAATAAGATGGTGGACGAGAAGCCCGGAGGAAGAAGCGGAGTAAAATAAAGGGGAAGAAGAAGATGGAGGAAGAAGAACACTGAAGGAGGACCAGAAGAAAGAAGATGGAAGAAGAAGCGGGGAAAGAAGAAGAAATAAAGGAATTGTCAAAAAACTTATTTTATACCATTTTTGACATAATTTTTGTGAAATGGTAGGGGTACATTTGTACCCCTTTACCAATTCACACAGGGGGGGCGGGATCTCGGTGTCCCCTTGTTAAAGGGGGCTTCCAGATTCCGATAAGCCCCCCGCTCGCAAACCCCCACAACCACCGGACAAGGGTTGTGGGGATGAGGCCATTCTCCCCATCAACATGGGGACAAGGGGCTTTGGGGGCTACCCCAAAGCACCCTCCCAATGTTGAGGGCATGTGGCCTGGTACGTTTCAGGAGGGGGGGTGCTCTCCCCCCTCTTTTCTTGTTGCCTGTCAGGTTGCGTGCTCGGATAAGGGTCTGGTATGGATTTTGAAGGGGACCCCCATGCCATTTTTTTTTTATTTTGGCATGGGGTTCCCCTTAATATCCATACCAGACCTAAAGGGCCTGGTATGGAATGTGGGGGGACCCCCGGGCATTTTTTTTTAATTTTGGTTTGGGGTTCACCTGTGGGGAAATCCCATGCCGTTTTTACACTTTTATGTGTATTGCCGGACCGACAATTCATTATAGCCGCAAGTAGTTTTAAGTGACTTTTTTTCCTTTAGAAATGTAATTTTGCTGTCAGACTAAACATGGGAAACATGCGCCACTTTACAGGCATACTATAGACACCCCCCAGGTATGAAATTTAAAGGAATATCACACTTTAATATCACTGTAAGCATTATTAAAATCACTGCTCCCGAAAAAACTGACGTTTTTAAAACTTTTTTTTGCATTGATACATGTCCCCTGAGGCAGGACCCAGGTCCCCAAACACTTTTTATGACAATAACTTTAACCTTTAAAATGAGCACTTTTGATTTCTTCCATAGACTTTTAAAGGGTGTTCCGCGGCTTTCGAATTTGCTGCAAACACCCCAAATTGTTCACTATTCGGCAAACGGGCAAACAGCCAATGTTCGAGTCAAACTCATGTTCGACCCAAACATAAAGCCCATCCCTACTACTAAAGCCTAAACAATACATTACTTATCACATTCATAGTAAATAGTTGTAGAAAATTATTAATTCTAAAAGTCACAAATGTTAACAATTATTTGGCAATTAAAAAATATTTGATAATATACTTAATAATTATTTATATTTGCAATTAAAAATCACTAATAAGACCACACACACAGTAATATCAAATGTCAAATGTCATACAGTAAATTATTTTACTTGCATGGATAGCAACTATAATTGACCATATTCTATCCTTAAAGTCTTGACTGAAATGTGCTGGAATAGACTTAATACAACACTTAAATTCTTGATGGGTCACTTTTATGATGTTCATAAAAATGTCTAGGTATGCTGTAATCAAATATCTTATTTTAAATATTTCTTTTATGCTTTCCAAATGTAGCACACAATGTTCTAATACGAGGACACAGATAACAAATTACGTGGCTAAAATAAAATGACGAAGCTTGTAGAACACATAATAAACAGTTGGATCCAAAGCTACATCCTTATGGATTCTGCAAAGACCATCAAGTCATGCATTTTATACTGACAAACACCACTGTTAAGCCCCATACACACGGTCGGATTTTCGCATGGATTCTGTCCTATCGGACAATGTTGTCGAAAAATCCGACCGTGTGTAGGCACCATCGGACAGTGTACGTCGGATTGTCCGACGGACAAAGTCCTATCTCCTTCTGGATAGATTTTTTGACAACAAGGTCCGATCACACCAAATCCGATCGTGTGTAGCGTAGTCCGACGGACAAAGTGCTACGCATGCTCAGAAGAAATTCTGTGACGGAAGCGCTCGGTCAGGTAAAACTACCTTTCCTAATCGACACAGCACATTCGTCACGCTGCAATGTTAAAATGTCTTTAATGCAGCGCATTCTCTTTTTCTTTACAATGCAAGAAGAATGACATGTTTTAGCTGCTCCTATTCACCCGCACTTCTCACAAACTTAGTTCTTTATTACTTTTCACGATTTCTAGACTACATGTTTATTTTTACTCAGATCGTAAAAGAATCTTTGTTATATTTTTGGGATGATTTCTAATTTTTTTTTTGAAAACATATTTTAAGGAGATGTTTTTTTTTTTTTTGAGGGGGGTTGTGTGTCTCAACTTAGCAAAACAACATTATTAACATTTCTATTTGTTGCTAAAATTTACTAGGAGTTTGTTTTTTGTTGGTGCCCCTTGTTAATTCTACTTTATGATTAGTGAAATGTACCAGCCTACTCACAAATAAACTGTCATTGTAGAAAAGTAAAACACAATAGGCAATGTTTTTTTCAAATCAAAAATACCTTTATTTAGGTCTCAGCAACAAACCAAAGAGGAACGCAGCGATGAAGAACCTTGGGGAATTTGCAAAGCCTTGGACCCCCACGGCAACCATCATTTTAAAAGCCTCTAAAATTGGGGGCCTGAGGAGTACGTATCTTAAGGGGAGTGCTATCTGGTCCTGAAGTCCAAAACATCCGGAACTGCAGCAGATGCCATCTAGGTCCCCAGGCTCTGGTCCTACGAGAGGCTCCATCTTCTCTCAGACCAGACTGAATCCAGGTCGTCACTCTCAGGTCTTCCTTCCACGCTTCCTTGCACGCTGTGGCTGTGGTGCTGGTGGGGTGGCAGAAGGAGGAGGAGGAGGAGGAGGCGGAGCATGGTCACTATGGCAAACATGTGTGAGTGGGGTCATCTCCCCAGCCATACCCTTATTTAGGACCTTGAGGATGACCCCCTCACACATGTTGCGTTGCCCCGCCTCCATACCCATCATTTTCGTGACAACCACCAAGCCAAAGGTCTCCTCGTTGGTGGGTGTGGCATGTAGGGAGGCTGAAGCCTCTCTGATCATCCGGAGCGCTGACTCTCCCGCCTCACCCCCCCTTCTCGCCCTTTTGTAGGAAAGGCGGAGGGGAGGGATTTGGGAGTCAGTCAGGCTCCAAGGCCTACCCCCCTCTTGGTTGCCACTACCCACCTCTTGGCTTCCACTAACCCCTTCCTCCTCCTGACTGCCACATTCCACAGCCTCCTCCTGGCTGAGGTCTTCCTGTGTATGAAAAAGGGACATAGTTTCAGTTATTTGTTCATCAAACACACACAATTTTCATCTAGTGACTGTTGCAAAATGTTTACAAATCTAAAACCATACAATTCTCAGCCCTTTTTTCACAAAAATGGTTCCCAAACTACTAGACCTGGCTCAAGCTGGGCTCCTGCACATCTTCCAGACTGGAAGGCCCAGGTTGCTCCTCGGAAGCCTCATCAGGGGTGGCCTGCGCGCAAGGAATCGTGGAAGGAGGAGGCGAGAGTGACTCCGTGACATCAGTCTGGTCTTTGAGAAAATGGAGACTGTCATAGTACCAGAGCTTGGGGACATAGACCTCATCTGCTGCAGCTCCAGATTCTTGGGACTTCAGGACCTTCTTGCGCTCCCTGATATACGCACTCCTCAGGCTGTCAATTTTCTTTCTTAAATCACCAACAGTTGCCGTGGGGAACCTTGGCTTTACAAATTCCACAAGTTCCAGCAGGGCTGCGTACCTCATTGGTTTGTTGCCGTAATGGGGGTGTTTGGCCTGACATAAAAGGGGAATTTCCCTGTATTTCTCAATGAACAGGGGGAGAAAACTCATGTCGTTGAATCCCTGCATAATCTCTGCAAGACACAACACCACACAAAACACTATAAATAGTGTCCGGCAAAACTATCCTAATCTTCTCCAGAAAGAAGCCTCAAGGTCTAATCAGTCTAGGCTAGTTATGTACCAACGTCAAATTTCACCTTCGTTATAGCGATCGTCTCTTGCGTGAGCTTTCTCTCCCCTCGTCTCACAGATCGTGGCTACGACACAGGCGTGTGACGTTTTATATACAGTGCGCATGCGTGAAACTCCGCCCGCCCCTGACGATCTTTCTCGTCTATTCCCCACCCCTTCTCTTTACGGCGCAGTGGGGAGAGCACATGGCGGGGACACAGCAGGTGCGCACCAAATATCCCACCAACGAGGAGGAGGACGAGGAAAGGCCGAAGGCAGAAACGTCCCGATCCCGGAGCCTGAAATTCAAGGCCTCCAATATGTCATTTGGAGAAATGTTGGAGATGGTGGACATATTAAAGAGGAGCGACTATGATGGGAAGTATGGGCCTTACCTCAACCCCAATGTCCGCAAGGCCAAGATCATGTCTAAAGTTGTGAGGAGGCTGTACAATCATTTTGGGGTACAACGATCCAAGGAGCAACTGAGGAAACGCTGGTCAGACCTGAAACTGAGGGAGGCCGATCAGTACAGAAAGATCAAGCGAGTTTTTCAAAAAAGTAAGTAGTTGTGTTGTGTGTTTGATTTCTTGCTTGCATACTGCTCCATGTGTTTGTATTTTTACAAAGTAGTACATTCTAAAATGGCCACTTTCAGGTTTGTCTGTGCATTCGATCGTACTCAACCTCGATCTTTCTGCCACTGTCATGTTCGTGTGTGTGTCCATTCGATCGTACTCAACCTCGATCGTTCGGCCACTTATAATACGAGGTTTGTTTTTTTTTGGGGGGAAATGAAGTTTGTTCTCACTAGAAATGTCATCAAGAATGTAAAGCCAATTTATTCCATGTAAAGGAGAGGTCACCCAGTAGCTGATTACCCATCTGGACTCTAGAGCACTAGTGCTGGGACACCCAAACCCACTTTTTATTATGCTTTTTTACACATGTGCTACAGTGGATACTAGAGGGGGGTCTCCATCAGACAAACTTCTACCAAAAAGCTACTAAGTTAAGCACCTTTAAAAAGTGACTACATTCATGTTGTTGTCATTTGTAACTGGCCCAACAAAAATATTGTCCCTCACTTTCAAGCAATGTTTGACATTTCCTATTTCTGCCCTCAATAGATTGTGTTGCTAAATCTTCCTTTTGTACCTTCTCATAGGGGAGTGAAAACTCGTGACGTCTGAGGAAACCACCAAACCAACACCTCCCAAAGAAGGGGAAAGACCAGAAGCAGAGGAGGAGGAGGAGGAAGGAGAGATCATAGAAATTGGAGAACTTGTCACCACAACAGGTGAGTGTGGGAGAACACAGCTACTGGTAAGCTAATCAATGTATGCCTGCCTCATTTCCCAGACATTTATTTTTTTGGTTGTTTTTAGGTGACGTGGATGTTGTGGAAGAAGAATCGCACTTTACCACAGAGAGTGCCCACGTACTCATCGGGGAGATAATGGTCTGCAATAGAGATCTAGATGACATAAAGCAAAACATCAATGATGTTCAACAAAAATTGAAGAACATCATTGCTGTTTTAGGAAAAATATGAAAACGCACCAAGTAATTAACACACATTTGTGGCTGCTTCTGAACACATTTTCAACTTAAGAACTGTGTGAAATTTTTAACATGCACACATTGTGTCCACATGTGCTAGCTCCCATCATGGTGGATGAATGACAACGTTTTTTGGGGGTGCAACCACTTTACAAGCTACTAAAGTGGTTGTGGTGAAGGGGTTGCACCCCCAAAAAATGTCCATTCATCCCCATGATGGAAAATGGCACTTTTGAAGATTCTAGGCATGTGTTTTACCATCGAATGACCATTTTCATACCCAAATTGTGTGCATGTTCTAAATTTCCAGTTTCCAGGGGTGACCCACCATGTGATGAAGGCAAGATCAAACACACTTTGAACATATAGTCATGTCTGATCTTGTCTTCATTTTAGAAAGTTGATCTTTCCGAGTTCCTATGTTCTGTTTTGCTCCATGCCTGGTTTTACCAAATGCGGAATGTTTGTAAACAATGTTGTAAAAAAAACAGATCTTGTCAGTTTTGGCAAGAAGTTTGTAAACGCACTTGTGAATGTGTTGCAAGTAAACTTTTTTTAATTTTCTAAATGTGTGGCTTCCTTATTTAAAAACAAATAAACATTATGTATGTCAAATGTAAAGGATTTGGGGGGCAATGGGTGTTATTTACTAAAGGCAAGTCCAGTTTGCACTGCAAGTTTCTTTTCCAGGGCACTTTTGCACTGCACTTGTAGAGCATAGTGGATTTGACTTATGTAAATGACACCCACAGTGATTTGTTTGAAAACACGTAGCACACCATTTTTGAGAATACACACATTTCTGTCATGGTGAGGAAATGGAGTATTTTGGCTGTCAGTTATGCACTACAAACCTTCTCTAGACCAAAGATTAGGTATCAAACACACAACATGAGAAGAATCTCTTTGGGGAAGAAGAGACTGTTACATCCTTTTGCCCAGAAAGTGCATTCCCACTGTCGAAGCTAAAGGGAAAAAATTTCAAGGTCAAATAAGCAATAATACGGAAATGACAAGAAATCCTTGGTTGGTTTAAAAAAGAGATTTATTAAAAAATGCCTCTCACACATCGTCAGGCAGAGCAATGGCCCCCCTACCCACAAAGTAGTCCATATATTGCTCGCGGACCGCGCGGGCATTTAGAGGGGGCAAGCCTGGACGTGCCACTTGAAGGGCTGTGAGGTCAGCATTTGGAGGGCCCTCCACATCTGGGCCAACGGGCACCACGTAGTTGCTGTTGTGTCGTTTTAAAAAGTTGTGCAATATGCAACAGGCAAGAACTATGTGGTTCAGTTTGTATTCCGCCAAGTTAATAGCCGTCAAGAACAGGCGGAAGCGGCTGGCCAGGATGCCAAAGGTGTTCTCCACCAATCTTCGGGCGCTGGACAGCCTGTAGTTGAAGACCCTCTGGTCTGGGGTGAGGGTCCTCATCGGGAAAGGCCTCATCAGATGGGGAGTCAACGCAAACGCTTCATCTGCGACAAAGACGAAGGGGAGTCCTTCAGCATTCTCCTCTGGAGGTGGCAAGCACAGACTGCCACTTTGGAGACGCCAGTAGAACTCCGTGTGCGCAATGGCACCACCATCCGAAATCCGGCCGTTCATCCCCACGTCCACATACAAAAACTCGTATGTCGCCGACACCACCGCCAACATCACTACACTATTAAACCCCTTATAATTATAATAGTAGGACCCCGAGTTGGGCGGTGGGACGATGCGGACGTGTTTCCCATCAATTGCCCCTCCGCAGTTAGGAAAGTCCCAACGGCTGGCAAAGTGGGAGGCCACAGTCTGCCATTCCTGTGGCGTGGAAGGGAACTGTGGAGTGAAACAATAAAAAAAAAATAGTCACTTTGCACATAAACATTGCAAGCAGATTACACAATCAACATCTTGGAACAAGAGCATACTTTAACATTTTAGGCTGGAAAGTATTTGCATAGAAAAGTAGAGGGTCCCCTTCGCAGATTACTCACCCCCCATCAATACCCCCACTTCTGATGGGCCATTGGCAATAACTAGGGTTTGGGTGGGGGGTTGGACAGGTAACCCTCTGCACTTCATTGATTGCCAAATGGCTGAAGAATGTGTGCTAGTTTGGCCAGACCCTCTGTACTTAACACTATTGGCAGCCCACAGGAAAGATAAAATAACATTTCAAACCCCCCCCCCCCCCAAAAAAAAAGGAAAGCACATTGTGACATTCTGAAATTACCAAGCAAGCTAATAGGAGGGAAAGAACACAAAAAAAGAGGAAATGGAAAGTATGGAGGCAGCCCCTTGCACTACATGCTTTGCTGAATTCATCACTAAAGATGCACACTATAAAGAGGTAGGTATATAGTGTGTATTGACCTTGGGAAAGCCAGCAGATAGAGGATTGGTACCATCTGACAGAGCAGTTGGGGGAGGGGGTTCCTAATGAGTTTGCCCCCCCCCCCACAAAAAATAAAAAAAATAAAAGGGGCTCTACATGAAGTAAAACACACAGCAAACATTTGTGCATATTTTAGGGGGTGTTTGGGGGAAAACAATACTATGCAGCAGACAAAATACATTACTTAAGTGACTAGGCCATAGGTGTCTATTGGGCCAGAAGAGCATGCTGGGGAGGTAAGTGAAGGGAAAAATGCATGAAGGAGAAAAGGGGCACAGCATATTAGAGCATATTGCAATCATGGTAATTAGGGAAGGAGGTCAAAAATAGAAGATATTAGCAAACAGAGCATACATAGAAGGGAATAGTAAAGGAGAAATGTTACCTTAATATAGTCCTCCTGCAGGACCTGGATGATGGCAGAACAGGTCTCTGGAATAATGATTCCCAGGGCCTGGGGAGAGATACCTGAAGAGAACTTCAAATCCTGAAGGCTTCTCCCTGTCGCCAAGTACCTCAACATAGCAACAAGCCTCTGCTCCGGAGTGATGGCTTGTCTCATGCAGGTATCCTGCCGGCTGATAAAAGGGGTCAGCAAAGCCAAAAGACGGTGAAACACGGGGTCCGTCATCCGGAGAAAGTTCCTGAAATCATCAGGATTATTCTCCCGGATCTCACGAAGCAAAGGCATGTGCGAGAACTGATCACGCTGAAGCAACCAATTCTTGGTCCACATACTCCTCGTCACTCTGTTCATTGACGGGTCTTGGCTCAAAGCTAAAAGCCCGACACCAATTCTGCGTACAGCACGAACTCGGCGACGAGTACGTATGGGAAACATCGCTCACAAACGGTCGGCTGGTCAGATCGGACAAACAGAAAGCACCGATAAACAGCAAGGCCTGAAAGAACGAAATGAATACCAGAAACGAGCAGACAATAAGCAGTGCAAATCAAAGCGTCCTATATCAAGATATAGGCTGCAATGACCAACAAATGCGAACTGACTACACGCACTAATAAACAGATACGCATGACAAGCACAAACTGAAGAGCAGTAACGATCTGAGTCAGAAAACTGAGAAGCGCGAATCGTAAGTCCCCAAACTTCGACTAACTCGCGATAAACACGGGATCAGCAGAAGGAGCCCAACGGGTGCCTGACGTGGTGCTGAACTTCCCTTTTCTAATCTCGTGGAAGAGGACTTACGTCACGACGTTCTTGCAGACCGGAAATTCCGACAACGTTGTCCGACCGTGTGTACGCAACACCAACATCGGACAAAGTACGACGGACAGGATCCGACCGACCTGGTCCTCGGATAATCCGCGCGTGTGTATGGGGCTTTAGACACCTCAGATTTAAAAAATATATTTCCTGAGCCTACTAAAAGACACAAATCTGAACAAGCTGTAAAATTAATTTAAATATGGGCAACTTGACTTCTAACATCCAATACATTTGTATTATTACATGTTTTTCTTAGAAGACAGGAAACAAAAGAGGGTCCTTCTGAAGCCTATCGCATATTTTTCTTGAATATTCTGTATAATATTTTATTGAATTCAAATAGTTATCATTGAACTTAAAAGCCTTCTTCCAAAAGCTCCATATCAAACCATTTAGGCTGGATTCACATATGTGCGGCTGCAGTTTCCAGCCTGGGGTCCAGTGTGTTTCTGTTCACTGGTTCAGGTGCGATTCAGGTCTGAATTTTTGCCTGAATTCACACCTGAACCGGACCCAAAAACACACAGAACCCTTTTGGAGACTGCAAAGTGGCTGCCCTGGACATGTGTGAACCAGCACCATTGAGAGACGTCACACTCGCATTTCATGCAAAACAGATATGGTTAAAACCGCATCCAATTCACACATATGTGATCCCGGCCTTATCCAGGACCTTTTAATGAGAACTCTGTTTAACATAAACTTAAACTGTGCTACAATTTCTAGACAGAGTCGCAAACTGACCAAATTAAATGTTATGGAGCTTTGATGTGATGTTGGATGGTGGTGGCTGAAAAAATTTGATGATATTTCTTATTTTAGGCTTAAATTGTGTATTCGAGATAATATAACCTATTTCATGGAAGATGAATTCCAAAATAAGACATTTATGAATCATCACAGATGTAAAACTAATGACGTCAGCTTGCTCACTACACCAACTGTGGATGAGAGATATTATTACAGATGTATGGGGATATTTGTGATGAATCAGTTAAAAATATCCACAACTTATACAATGAGTTCCAGAAGATGACATATATGAATCATTACAGATGTAAGACTAATGCCAGATGGTTTCTGTTGACCCTACTGAATGATCTGTGAAATTAGCCCTTCTAGTTCATCACCTTCTTTAGTATTTTTGCTGGAATATTTTTGCAAAGGAGGCTATTGTGTTGGTGTCTGTATTTCACACTAACACTTGGTTTTGTTTGTTTTGGTTATTTTTTTGAGGAAGCTAGAGGGCAAGAGGTCTTGAGAAGAATGAAGAGAATGATTAGGTTGGTATTTTGAGGCTAGATCAGTGATGTAGCTGGAGACAGAGTTGTGGATGGCTTTGTAAGTAGTTGTTAGTATTTTGAATTGAATTTGTTGGGTGAACGGAAGCCAGTGGAGAGATTGACAGAGAGTAGTAGCAGACACAGAGCATTTGATAAGGTGGATGAGTCTGGCATCAGCATTCATGATGGATTGAAGGGGGGATCTATGTAGAGGTAAGCCAATGAGGAGGGAGTTGCAGTAGTCAAGGTGAGAGATGACCAGGGAGTGAATTAAGAGCTTTGTTGTGTAATTGGTTAGAAAGGGGCGTATTTTGGATAAGTTGTGAAGGTTGAGGCGGCAAGATTTGGACAGTGATTGGACGTGGATTTAGAGTCTAGGATTACACCTAGGACCTTGGCATGTAGGGATGGGCTTGATTTTGACAGAAAGATCAGGGGAAGAGGTATGAGGTGGAGATGGAGATAAAATGATAAGTTTGGTTTTAGATCGATTAAGTTTGAGGAAGTGGTGTCACATGTTGTACTCATTAAAAATAAATATTTTTTTTAATACAGTCCCTGGTCTGGTCCCTTTATTATTATATCAGAATTTTTTCAAAAATTTTAGAGGTCATTTTATATTGTAGAAGGCAATATCATTTTTGAAATCTCAGTTGAACATACAGTATATAGGATGCAAGTCAGGCATTGTTTTCTAGCATCATTGCCTGAAATTGGAGGAAACCACCTCAATTTTGTTTAATATTTATTCATTGGTTAGAGGTTTTAGGTCACAAAATAAATCAAAGTTACCATGAAGAATTTGATTTAATAATTTGAAATATTATTCATACAAGCAGATGGTTGAACAATAATAGCATGATTGTAGTGCAGTGTAGTTGTATGGTCCCCCCACCTATCTATATACTTACCTGAGTCTTATCTCAATTAAGCATTGTGCCCATCTGCATGGGCGAAAGTCTCTGTTCTTCAACTCACAGGACACAGAGGCAGCAATGGGAGCTATTGGCTCCTACTGCTGTCAATCAAATTCTGTGAGGTGGGAGAGGGAAATGGGACCCAGCCATGCTGTGTGGGTCTTTGGATGCACACAGCCTGACTAAGGAGTGATTAAGCGGCTTGAAGAGATGAAAAAGGGTGAAAACATTTATTGAATGTATGATATCTGGAAACCTTTAAAAAGCATTTCAGAAAAAGAAATACATTAATAAGCCATATTGCTATACTTTCCTAAACTTTCATTTAAAGTAATGTATATGATTTCTAGATATATGACATTACTGACAGCACAACTCCACATACAATCTATATTTTACCAAATTGTATTAAATATGTAGGATAGAGCAACATTATTTTTGGAAAATAAGATATGATGTTGTGTATTAAAATATACATAAAGTTTTGTATATGTAGCGCCGATTCCTAATGAGCAGACGCTATTGTTTTTTTAAAATTTAAGTTGTCTGAGGCCGCAGTTAGGCTTCAGGCTAATTATTCTAAAAGTTCTGGTCTCTGTGCCAGTTCAGCTGGATTGCACTGGTTTCTCCTTGACTGTGGGTGTTGCTCTCACCGCCAGTAAGTGTAGAAACACAGTTCAGCTGGATGTATTGAATGCCACCTATTGCTTGGAAATAGCTCAGTGGGAGTGTTCTTCCTGCTGTGCATTCTGGGAGATGGTATTTAAGGTACCAACGCCATTTTTCAGGGTTGTCTTTTGCGGTTTTCTCTGGGTTCACCTTTACCTCCGGTTCTTTACCATGGCCTTCTGGCCTGGGGTGTGAACCGCATGTATCCTGTGCCTCTGGGCAGGCTGGCCCGCGGCTATGCGACTGAGAGAGTAGGCCCAAAACAGCTTTGAGGTCTACTGATCCAGGGGTGCTCCTGTGCCGTCTCGCCTGAGGAGAGAGGCCAAGAAACTGGAGGATCCAGGGGAGGACTTTTCTGGGAGAGGACAGTGCGCAAGGCTGGTATCTCTGGAGGAGCCTGGAAACTCAGTTAAAGGACGCAACCCGGATCAATGCCCATACAGTATCGCCGGTTCGCCTGCAAGAGACTGGTATTGTATGACAGTTCTTTGAATCTCTCAGGAACTCTCAGTGCATGCTCTAATTTAATTAGTAAGTCTGTGGCAGAGACTTTGTCAAGTACCCCACCGGCTGCTAGATCAGGTGTGAGGGGCCTATCTGGTGGTTGCTGGATCCAGTCAGTGGAGCTGTTGTCTTCTGGATTTGAAGAATACATTTAAACTACAAATATTAAGTGCCTGAACTCACCCTTAACCCTCTGACCTTTTCTGAAAGACTTTGCCTTTATTTTAAATTAATAACCAAAAAAAGACTCAGTATTGGAAATTCACATTCTTTGGGCCACTTTCCAATAGACATGTGCACACTATAATGAAATATTTTGTTTCAAAATTTTGTTTTTGTTTTCGTCTGAAAAATAAATTTATTTAGTTACTCCCGCAATTCGTTTTTATCTATTTTGTTTTTCGTTAAAAATTGCATTCGTCCGGAAATCCTAATTAATTAAAAAGGGTGTCCATTAGAAAAAAAAATAAGTCAGCAGCTACAAATACTGAAGCTGCTGACTTTTAATAATCAGACACTTACCTTTTCAGGGGTCCAGCGATGTGGGGGTTGAAGCTCCGCCCATCCCCCGATCCGCTCGGCACCAGCATTGCAACTGTGGGCACCCGGCTGTGGCTTCACAGCTGGGAACCCACTGCGCATGTGTGAGCGGCGCCATGTGGCGTGATTGGCCGCGCAGTCATCTGGAACCTGTCACGTGTCCCAGATGACTGACAGGAGGGAGGGGGCAGAGCTGAGCCCTTCCTGTGCCAAGGGGAAGTGACGTCACTTAGCCCGGGCACTGAAGGAGGCAGACTACGAGGGACCCCCTAGCAACAGGCATTTAGAGGTGAGTTAAAAAAAAATGTTAGCAATAGCACAGGCTCTATGAAACATATATCTGGGGTACCCCCGCTGCAGGAACTGAGAGTATAAAACTCACACCCCTCTGTCATAAGACTTTTGGTCCCTGCATATTCTGCGTATCCTCAAAAATTGACCTATGGGGATACCCCTGATAGTATGTTCAGGATGACCTGTTTGAGCCATAAGTAAAGTATTGCCAGACATAGGTTTTCTGAACAGACTGGTGTAAATGTCCGTTCCAGAACCACACAGATGTACATCTAAAAAAATCTATCTCCTTTTTGTTGCATTGTCCCGTGAAGAGTAGATTGTTATCATTCTGATTATGATACAACAAGAAATTCTCTAGGGAGCCAAATTCAACATCCACAATAAAGATCAGATCATCGATGTACCAATGCAACAATTTAATCAATGATCTAAAAAGATTGTTAACACCATATATATGGTGGCATTCCCACCAACCCATATATATATTAGCCAGTGATGGCGAGAACTCCCATAGCTGCTCCACACTGTTGGAGAAACCAATCCCCATTAAAACAAACAATCTGAACTCAATACTGTGATGAGTATCACATTCTAAATATAAAGCAACCACTTCTAGTGCCTTATCATGAGGTATACAATAGTAAAAGCTTGAGACATCGCAGGTGATCCACAAGGAATTTTCTTCACATCTTGTGCCACCTGCGATGCTCAATAAATGATTGGTGTCTTTCAGATAGCTAGGGAGACTACACACCAAAGGTTTGCAATACACCATCCAACCACTGACCCAATTTCTCATTAGGGGAACCAATACCTGCAATGTAACGGATTTAGTCCCTTATCCACGTAACGGATTTAGTTTTTGGCAGCAAATGAAGCGCCTCGTCTGCAATCTTGTGATTGCATAGATGTGGCGCCTCCCATATTGCACTGTGCCCGGCGCCAGGATGCAGTGCACATAAGGACCTTTTTTTAAATAGTTTTTTTTCTTAAAGGGACATGTTTAAATAGTATGGAGAGATCCATCGCTCCAGGATGATCCACCCAAACTCAATCCCACAGCTGTTCCTATGGTTAGAGAACCCAGGTGCAGGCACGGCACAAGCTGATGAAGATGCAAATTAAGGACTCTGAACGGCTGCACTCCAAGAAAAATTCAAAAGCCTTAGTAAGCACTCTTGGTAGTGTGAAATGCATTAGCTATTTTCTTGCTTTGCTGTGACCTATTTTTGTGTGATTCCATATTTTACCAATAAAGGCTTTTGAATTTTTCTTGGAGTGCGGCCGTTCAGAGTCCTTAATTTGCATCTTCATCGACATGTTTAAATAAATGTATTTATTTATTTTATATATATATATTTTTAATGCCTGGGGACGGCGCCCGGGCGCCCCCTATGGACGGGCCGCCACTGGTTAGGTACCATCTTTGTGTGACTTTATGGGAGAGTTGCCAAAGATTGGTGAATTTAGTAGCTGAGTGGGAATGTTGTAAAGCTTTGTGCCATTGCTCTTCTGTGTAGGCAATAGCAAAGTCCCTTTCCCAGGCAAGCATAGAGTTTGTTTTCACGAGTATAGATTTGTTGTTGAGAACATTGTAGAATAGCGATATTCTGCCTCTGCAACTTTCTCTAGCAGTAAGATATATGTGTATCTTCCAAAACAATTCGTAATGTATGTAGTTACTACTTTTGAGATATGATGCTACACGAATATAATTGAATTGATCTGATGCCGGAAGGCTGTATTCTAGCTGTAAATGTGTGAAAGATTTCATAGTTGTGCCCACAAATAGGTCCGAAACCCATTTTATTCCCGGGATTCCTACTTGGTCAAGTTCAGTTCAGAGATTATCAGTGCTATTTGTGGTTATGGGTATCGCAAGATGGATAGTTGGGGTTAATAAAGATTTGAACAACACCATTTTTTTCCAAGATTCCAGGGTCGCTAAGACTGGAAGAGAGAAAGCTGTGCGTTTTGCTGTAAGATAACGGTAAGCCAAGATATAGTCATGTAGGTCTCCACCTGGTATTTGGGTTTGCTCCATGAGCCCCCATAGGGGAATAGATTGGTTAGGGAACCAGCCTCTAATATATGCTAATAAAGGCCTACTCCTCCTCCTTGTCTTGCTAAGTTTGCAAAAGGCACTTCTAGCTTTTATGCCTTCCCATAGGAATCTAGAAAGTGTACTTTGTAGGTTGTGAAGACATTTTTTGGGGATAGGTATAGGAACTGTCCTGAATATGTATAATATTTGGGGTAAGAGCTGCATTTTGAAGGCCCCCAATCTTCCTGACCACGATAACACATGTTTGCTTAATTTTTGCGTTCCATCTTTTAATTTACTTTCAAGTGGAAGGTAATTAGATTTCAAGAGCTGTTCAGGATGGGAAGTGAGGTATATCCCTAAGTAGTTTATTGCATAATCATTCCATATATATGGGAATCTGGTTTGCATGTCCAGTTTTTCTTGTTGGGATACCCTAGATGTAATATATAGTATTTGGTGTTGTTTACTTTGTAGTACGACACCATACCATATTCCTGAAGTAGACGAGATACACAATCCAGGGAAGACACCAACTTTGTGAGCATAAAGATTACATCATCAGCAAAAAGGCTTATGACATGTTTTCTGTTATTGATCATAAAGCCCTGTATTTCAGGTGTTTGTCTAATGTTGGTGGCTAATGGTTCTATTAAGAGATTAAAAATAACGGGAGATAGTGGGCAACCCTGCTTAGTGTCATTTGTAATCCCAAAGGGTTTGGACAGCATACCTGACATGTATACTCAAGCTGATGGTGAGGTGTACATTGCAAGAATGGTAGATAGTAAGTGGCCTATAAATCCAAATTTCTCAAGGGCATATGTCAGATACAACCAATGTACTTTATCAAATGCCTTCTCTGCATCTAGAGCCAGAAGCAGAGAAGGCGTTCATTCTTTCCTAGCATAGTGAATTAACAGGTACATTTTCAGAAATTGTAACTGGTAAACAAAAAGAAAATAACATGAACTAGAACTTAAAATTAGGGTATTTATAACCCAGGTGCAGAACATTCCTGCTCAGGTGTGTGGGAGCTTTCATTGTGCAAGGAGCTCCAAAAAGGCAGGGCCCTATGTTAGGGCAAGCACTGTAAGGCATCAGGGCATAGAATTCGATTTCTCATGGTTTATGAAGAGTCAGAAGCCTGTTTCCATTCAGGGAGATTCTGCTGGGGCTCCCTGCATTGGAGGATGCAGGAGGATCATCCGCTATAATCTTCCATTTTTGGAGGAGCCTGAAACCTTTGGTTGGGGAGGTGATCACGTGGGTTGATTCATCCCTAGTAATCAACAATGTAGTCGGGAATCCCCACCGATAGCTGCACATAAACCCACATAAACCCAAGGTAAGTATAGTAGCAAGTCCTAGTTGCAATCTCGGAACACCCAAGAGGATAGTATGTGACCGGTCAAAATATAGTAATGCATTAAAGTGTTTGTTCATCAATGCCAGAAGTCTGCCAAGCAAAATAGGTGAGTTGGAAGCTCTGGTGCATCAGGAGAGCTATGATGTAATTGGTATTGCTGAAACTTGGCTTCATTCCTCACATGACTGGGCTATAAATATTCCTGGCTATGCACTATTTCGGAAAGAAAGAGTTAAAAGGAAAGGTGGAGTGGTCTGTCTGTATTTGAGAAGTGATCTCAAAGCGAGTGTGAAAGAGTACCTGGTGGATGGAGAGTGTGATGAGTCTGAAGCATTATGGGTGGAACTGCATACAGATGTGCGTAGTTCAAAGTTTATAATTGGAGTTTGTTATAGACCACCCAATGTTAATGAGGAGGTGGAGACTCAGCTCCTTGCACAGATGGAAAGGGCTGCAAGGGCTGGGACAGTGATAATAATGGGGGATTTTAACTACCCAGAAATTGACTGGAGTAATGGCCCTGCTGGGACAGTTAAATGGCAAAAATTTATAAACCTATTACAGGACAATTTTATGGTCCAGTTTATTGAGGCCCCAACTAGGAATGATGCTCTGCTTGATCTGGTAATCTCAAACCATGCAGAGCGTATTACTAATGTTCAGATAAAGGAACATCTGGGTAGCAGTGACCATAACATGATTTCTTTTGATGTTAGCTGTAAGCAAAAATCACATACGGGAAAGATAAAAACACAGAGAGCAAGTTTTCCAAGGATGAGGGCTGCTTTCCAGGACTTAGACTGGGAGAAAATATTGGCATCAATAGGCACAGAACAGAAATTGGGATTCTTCAAAAAGACTGTTTGTGAACTCACTGCAAAGTATATTTCCATGGGCAATAAGTTTAAAAGGCTAAAAATAAAACCTATGTGGCTCACGGCCAAAGTTAAAAAAGCTATAAACTATAAGAAAAGAGCTTTTAAAAAATATAAAAATGAAGGATCACTAGTGTAATTTAAATGTTACAAAGAATATAACAGAATATGTAAAAAGGAAATCAAGGATGCAAAAATTCAAAACGAAAGACAGATTGCAAAAGATAGTACGACAAACCCCCAAAATTCTTCAAATATGTTAATAGTAAAAAGGTCAAGTCTGAGCATGTAGGCCTAGTCTAGAGTGGGTGACTGGGGACAAAGAGAAGGCTAATTTATTAAATACTTTCTTCAGCTCTGTGTATACAGGAGGATGGGGGAGCATATGTCCATAATGGGGGTGGTAGTGACACAGCCCCAAATCCACAATGGCTCAAAAGTGATTTGGTCCAGAAATATTTAGACAGAATAAAGGTGGATAAAGCACCTGGACCTGATGGCATCCACCCACAGATCCTAAAAGAATTGAGCTCTGTAATTTCAAAGCCATTGTGTCTAATTTTTAGGGACTCATTAATGACAGGAATAGTAACACTGGATTGGCACAGGGCCAATGTGGTGCCTATAAGGGAACAAAGTTTTTAACAAGTAACTATAGACCTGTTAGTTTAACTTCTATAGTTGGGAAGATACTGGAGAGATTAATAAAAGACCACATAAACGAGTTCTTGCAGGAAAAAAAATATTTTAAGAAACAGACAGCCTGGATTCATGAAAGACAGAAGTTGTCAGACAAACCTGATTTCTTTTTATGAGGTGGTAAGTAAAACCTTGGACAGAGGGGTGGTGGTGGACGTGGTATACTTGCATTTTGCAAAAGCGTTTGATACAGTTCCGCACGTATGGCTCATGTGTAAGGTAAAGTCTACAGGTTTGGAAATATCAGTTTGTAAATGGATAGAAAACTGTCTAAAAGACAGAATTCAGAGAGTAGTGGTTAATGATTCTTACTCTGAATGGTCTAAGGTTATCAGTGGTGTACCCCAAGGTTCAGTACTGGACCCTTACTTTTTAATATCTTTATAAATAATATTGGGTCTGGGATCAACAGTAACATTTCCGTCTTTACAGATGACACCAAGCTATGCAGTGGAATAACGTCCATACAGGATGTCTCCAATTTACAAGCCGACCTCAATGCTATGTCTAATTGGGCGACTATGTGGCAGATGAGGTTTAATGTTGATAAATGTAAAGTTATGCACTTGGGGGCTAAGAATATGCATGCATCATACATGCTAGGGGGAGTACAACTGGGGGGATCCGTAGTGGAGAAGGATCTGGGGGTTTTGGTAGATCATAAGCTCAATAATAGCATGCAATGCCAAGCTGCGGTTTCCAAAGCGAGCAAAGTAATTTCTTGTATTAAGAGAGGTATGTACTCCAGAGAGAGAGATATCATTTTGCCCCTGTTCAAATCA
Organism: Lithobates sylvaticus; assembly: GCA_028564925.1. Taxonomy (NCBI): domain Eukaryota; kingdom Metazoa; phylum Chordata; class Amphibia; order Anura; family Ranidae; genus Lithobates; species Lithobates sylvaticus. The sequence continues at coordinate 322,365,297 of CM053028.1, read as the reverse complement.
TTAGTAAGACCTCATCTGGAATATGCAGTTCAGTTTTGGGCACCAGTTCTCAAAAAGGATATTGGGGAACTGGAGAAAGTGAAGAGAAGGGCAACCAAACTGATAAGAGGCATGGAGGAGCTCAGCTATGAGAAAAGATTAGAGTAACTGAATTTATTCACCCTTGATAAGAGGAGATTAAGGGGGGATATGATCAACATGTAAAAAATATATAAGGGGTCCATATAGTGAACTTGGTGTTGAGTTATTCACTTTACAGTCAACAAAGAGGACAAGGGGGCACTCTTTACGTCTAGAGGAAAAGAGATTTCTTCTCCAAATACGGAAAGGTTTCTTTACAGTAAGAGCTGTGAAAATGTGGAATAGACTCCTTGCAGAGGTGGTTCTGGCCAGCTCAGTAGATTGCTTTAAGAAAGGCCTGGATACTTTCCTACATGTACATGATATTACTGGGTACCAACATGTATAGGTAAAGTTGATCCGGGGAAAATCTGATTGCCTCTCGATCAGGAAGGAATTTTTTCCCCTGCTTTAGCAAATTGGAGCATGTGCTGCTGGTTTTTTTTGCCTTCCTCTGGATCAACTGTGGGTATAGAATGGGGTATATGGGATTGTATGATATTTTTTTTTAATTATTTGTGGTTGAACTGGATGGACTTCCAGGCTCCAAGCTGAAGACATGATTTTTTACCTTTCTTAAAGCTGGAATACTTACCTTTTTTGGTAAAGTATCATACATGGAGAGACCCCTAGTATCCACTGGAGCACCTGTGTGGGACACCCTAAAATGGTGTTCTGGTGTCCCAAACTAATGCTCCTGCATCCAGATGTGTAAACAGCTGCTGAGTGTCCTCTCCTTACACTGAATCAAGTTTGCATTTCATTCTAGTTACAAACCCATCTAGACAACAATGTACTAAACTTCTTTTAATACAAATAGGCAGGGCTTTTTTTCAGCTGGAACTTGGTGGAACCTCTGAATCAGGCCCTTTGCTCCCTGCTCAGCACTATCACTGGTAAACACAGCTCCCACTGAGTGCAGGGTGGGGACAAGAGAGATGCAGGTGCCTGTGGTGCATTGCGTATGCCGACACCCCCACTGGATAATATCCCTGCAAGTTAGAGAGAAGGAGGCACCTATAGTGTGTAGGGAGATACTAGAGCCGGTTGGATGCTTCAATTTTATAACGCAACAAAAGTAATACATGTGGAAGATGGTAAAGCTCTTAAGGAGGGTATTTAAAGCCCCTTTAATACCCTTCCACTGTTAGTGAAATTTGACCACACCCACAATTTGATGGGGTTTGAAAAGTGTGTCTGGGGGAAGGGGGTTTTAGGGGGTTGTGGTTGAGTTCCTGCACCTATTTTCTGAGAAAAAAAGCCCTGCAAATAGGCATGAACAAATGTAGTTAACCTGCATCTGCCAAAAACATTGTATTAGTGTGCGAACAAACAATATTTACTACGAAAGTTTACTATGCCCACGAACCTGAAACTTGCCATTTTAAACTGTACAACAGTAAAGAAAAGCACATGGAGCAGCGTGCAATTAATAATAATAGGAACACAGGACAAATACTTACTTTTTAGAAGCAGTTTCCTGATCCTTCTGTACTGATCTTGCTCCCTCAATTTCAGGTCTGACCAGCGTTTCCTCAATTGCTCCTTGGATCATCGTACCCCAAAATTCCTGTGCAGACTTCTCACAACTTTAGTCATGATCTTGGCCTTTCTCACATTTGGGTTTCTGTATGGTCCATACTTCCCATCATAGTCAGCCCTCTTCAAGATGTCCACCATCTCCACCATCTCTACAAAGGACATATAGGCCTTGAATATGAGGACTTAAATCTCCTGGATCGAGACGTTTCTGGCTCCGGGCTTTCGTCGCCATTGCTGCAATTCTCACGCACCTGTTGTCTCTCCGCCGTGTGCTCTCCCACTGTGCCGAAATCTCCCACAGGCAGGATGCCTGTGGCCAATTATAGCTCAGGGGGTTTAGTACACCCCCCACACTATAAAAAGCCACCGGCCTTGTATATTGTGTTCCAGCGTGTCAGTGATATTATGTGCTGTGATCCATTCTGCAGTGCTGCTGACTGCTGATATTATCTGTGCTGTGATTCTGGGGATTAGTGTGTGCGTGCTGTTAGTACAGCATTGCAGTATCACATTAAAACACCTTCCTTCCTTTCTTCATCCTGTTGTGTCATCTAAGGCAGCCATCTGCGGCTAATGAATTGCCGGTTCCCATAACACAGAGAACAGTCATTCATTGAAAGTCATTGATAAAAATAAAAAAAAAAGCGTGGGGGTCCCCCAAAATTCAATTACCAGGCCCTTCAGGTCTGCTATGGATATTAAGGGGAACCCCGGCCCAAAAAAAATGGCATGGGGTCTCCCTCAAAATTCATACCAGATCCTTATCCGAGCATGCAACCTGGCAGGCCCTGGGAAAAGATGGGAGGACGAGAGCGCCCCCCTCCCTTCTGAACCATACCAGGCCACATGCCCTCAACATTGGGAGGGTGCTTTGGGGTCCCCCCAAAGCACCTTGTCCCCATGTTGATGAGGACAAGGGCCTCTTCCCCACAACCCTGGTCATTGGTTGTGGGGGTCTGCGGGCGGGGGGCTTATCCGAATCTGGAAGCCCCCTTTAACCACTTGACCACTGGGCACTTAAACACCCTTAATAACCAGACCAATTTTTCGGTGCTTTCGGTGCTCTCACACTTTGAATGACAATTACTCAGTCATACAACACTGTACCCATATGAAATTGTTGTCCTTTTTTTCACACAAATAGAGCTTTCATTTGGTGGTATTTAATCACCTCTGGGTTTTTTATTTTTTGCGCTATAAAAGAAAAAAGACAGAAAATTCCGTAAAAAATAAAATGTTCTTCGTTTCGGTTAAAAAATTTAGCAATCTTGTAATTTTTCTTTATAAATTTTGGCCAAAATTTATACTGCTACATATCTTTGGTAAAAATAAGTACAAATTGGGGTATATTATTTGGTCTTTGTGAAAGTTTTAGAGTCCACAAGCTATGGTGCCAATATCTGAAAATGGATCACACCTGAAGTACTGACGGCCTATCTCATTTCTTGAGTCCCTAACATGCCAGGAAAGTACAAATACCCCCCAAATGACCCCTTTTTGGAAAGAAGACATTCCAAGGTATTTAGAAAGAGGCATGGTGAGTTTTTTGAAATTGTAATTTTTTCCCACAATTCTTTGCAAAATCAAGATTTTCTTTTTTTTTTTTTTCACAAAATTGTCATATTAGCAGGTTATTTCTCACACACAGCATATGCATAGCACAAATTACACCCCAAAACACATTCTGCTATTACTCCCGAGTATGGCGATACCACATGTGTGAGACTTTTACACATCAGGTGTTCTGGAGCACCCAGGACAATTCTGACATTTCTCTCCTACATGTAAAAATCATCATTTATTCGCTAGAAAATTACATAGAACCCCAAAACATTATATATGTTTTTTTAGCAAAGACCCTAGAAAATACAATGGCAGTCGTTGCAACTTTTTATCTAGCACGGTACTTGTGCAGCAGTTTTTGCGAAAATGTTTTGTGCTTTACAAAAAACAAAACCGTAAATTTAGCCCAATGTTTTTGTATAATGTGAAAGATGAAGTTACGACGTGTAAATAGATACCCAACATGTCACCCTTCAAAATTGCACACGCTCGTGGAATGGCGCCAAACTTCGCTACTTAAAAATCCCAATAGGTGACGCTTTTACATTTTTTACTGGTTACATGTTTTGAGTCACAGAGGAGGTCTAGGGCCAAAAGTATTGTTCTCGCTATAACGTTCGCAGCGATACCTCACATGTGTGCACCGTTTTCATATGTGGGCGGGACTTACGTATGCGTTCGCTTCTGCATGCGAGCACAAAGGGACAGGGGCGCTTTAAAAAAAAAAAATTTTATTGTTCACTTTACTTTATTTATTTTAGTTTGACACTTTTTTCCCCCCAAAAAATTTTTTGATCACTTTTATTTCTAATACAAGGAATGTAAACATCCCTTGTAATAGAAATATGGCATGATCCTGGCTTCGATCGTAGCGAGTATCGCAGGGTATGGCTGGGTATCGCAGGGTATGGCTGGGTATCGCAGGGTGTATGGCTGGGTATCTCAGGGTGTATGGATGGGTATCTCAGGGTGTATGGCTGGGTATGGCTGGGTATCGCAGGGGGTATGGCTGGGTATTGCAGGGTATCGCAGAGTATGGCTGGGTATTGCAGAGTATGGCTGGGTATCGCAGGGTATGGCTGGGTATCGCAGGGGGTATGGCTGGGTATCACAGGGTATGGCTGGGTATTGCAGGGTATGGCTGGGAATCGCAGGGTATGGCTGGGTATCGCAGGGTGTATGGCTGGGTATCGCAGGGTGTATGGCTGGGTATCGCAGGGTGTATGGCTGGGTATTGGAGGGGGTATGGCTGGGTATCGCTGGGTATCGCAGAGTATTGCTGGGTTTCGCAGGGTATATATGGGTATCGCAGGGGGTATGGCTGTGTATCGCAGGGGGTATGGCTGGGTATCGCAGGGGGTATGGCTGGGTATCGCAGGGGGTATGGCTGGGTATCGCTGGGGGTATGGCTGGGGGTATGGCTGGGTATGGCTGGGGGTATGGTTGGGTATCTCTGGGGGTATTGTTGGTATCGCTGGGTACTGCTGGTTATCTATCCATCCATGCTCAGCCATCCCTCCATACCCTGCAATACCCAGCAATACACTGCAGGCTATTGCTGTGTATTGCAGGGTATGGAGGGATGGCTGAGCATGGATGGATGGACTGTGGGTACTACAGATCCAGCCCACAGCACTGCGTCCACCGATCCCTCCCCCTCTCCTCTCACACTGTACCGATCGGTAAAGAGAGAGGAACCGGCGTCATGAAATGACGCCGGTTTGCTTACATGTGATTGCTCCGTCATTTGACGGAGTGATCACGTGGTAAACGGCCACGATGAGCAGCCGTTTACCGTGACTCGTGATCCGCCGGGTCCTCTGGACCCGGCGATCATGGATGTTCTTGAGTGCACGCCCCAGGGGGCGCGCAAGAGGTGAATTCTGGGAGGACGTCATAGTACGCCCTCCCAGAGTTAAGCAACCGCCCTGTAGCCGTCTTTTGGCTATGGGCCGGTTGTTAAGCGGTTAGCAAGTGGACCCCCAGATCCCAGCCCCCCCCCCTGTGTGAAATGGTAAGGGGGTACAAAAGTACCCCTAACATTTCACCAAAACAGTGACAAAAATGGTAAAAATGACAGGAGACGGTCTTTGACAATTCCTTTATTAAAATCTTCTTTCTTCTGGTCTTCTTCCTTCTTCCTTTCTTCATCCTTCGGTTTCTTCATCTTCTCCTTCCGGCATCTTTTTCCATCTTCTTCTTCCATCTTCTTCTTCCTCCGATCCACTTCTTCTTGCTCTGGTCTTCTCATCCGGCATCTTCTTCCACGGCGTCGGTGTCTCTTCTGGGCCGCTCCGTGCAATGGGAGGCTCCCGCTGTGTGAGGCTTCGCTGCGTCTGACAGGTCTTTTATAACGGAGGGCGGGGCCACCTGGTGACCCGCCCCCTCTGACTCACGGGGACATCATGGGGAATTATCTATGGCTTTCCCCATGACGTCAGAGAGGGGCGGGGTCACCAGGTGGCCCCGCCCTTCGTTATAAAAGACCTGTCAAACGCAGTGAAGACTCACACAGCGGGAGCCTCCCATTGTGCGGAGCAGCCCAAGAAGAGACGCCGACGCCATGGAAGAAGATGCCGGACGAGAAGACCAGAGCAAGAAGAAGCGTATCGGAGGAAGAAGAAGATGGAAGAAGATGCAGGAGAAGATGAAGAAACTGAAGGATGAAGAAAGGAAGAAGGAAGACCAGAAGAAAGAAGATTTTAATAAAGGAATTGTCAAAGACCGTCTCCTGTCATTTTTACCATTTTTGTCACTTTTTTGGTGAAATGGTAGGGGTACCCCTTACCATTTCACACAGGGGGGGCGGGATCTGGGGGTCCCCTTGTTAAAGGGGGCTTCCAGATTCTGATAAGCCCCCCACCCGCAGACCCCCACAACCAATGTCCAGGGTTGTGGGGATGAGGCCCTTGTCCTCATCAACATGGGGACAAGGTGCTTTGGGGGGACCCCAAAGCACCCTCCCAATGTTGCAGGCATGTGGCCTGGTACGGTTCAGGAGGGAGGGGGGGCCCTATCGTCCCCCCCTCTTTTCCTGCGGCCTGCTCGGATAAGGGTCTGGTATGGATTTTGAGGGTGACCCCACGCCATTTTTTTTTTTTGGCCAGGGTTCCCCTTAAAATCCATCCCAGACCTCAAGGGTCTGGGATGGATTTTGAGGGGGACCCCACGCCATTTTTTAATTTTTTTTTGCGCCAAACAAACATAAAGTAATAGCTGCTAGCACAACAATCAGACGTAAATTGCAGACCTGGGGCCTTCCCCTAAATATCCATAGCAGACCTGAAGGGCCTGGTAATTGAATTTGGGGGGTACCCCCACGCTTTTTTTTTATCAATGACTATTTTTTTATCAATGACTTTCAATACACTCCCATAGATGGAGGCATACACCGCTAGACAGTGGGCAGCCAGGCTAAACCAAACAAACGATATATAGCTTATCTGACCATACAATCACAACAGTGAACAAAATAAAAGGGAAAATAGTCCACAGTACTGACGTGGGAATAAGCCCCTTCAGCACATACTTCTATCTGCCATCTATTCAGGACACTATATAACAATATGCAAAAAGTCCTGTTAGTAGGGGTGGAATGGCAGGAAAAATGACAGAGAACAGTTCAATCTGCAGTGTCTTCACTAGGTGTAGATGTATCACTGAAGATACTCAGGATGTATAGTTGGTTTAACAAGCTCTAAAGAAAGACGGTAAAGGTGGGTACTCTTACCAGAGCTGATGGACTCACCCCTCTCGGAGTGGGTCGGCAAAGCTTGTACTGGATATACCAGGTGGGTGATGGATCTGTGACGATCTGCTGGATCTCGCTGGACCGTTCCTCCAGAGGTCAATACAGTCGCTTACCTGTAGCTTTGGCCGGATTGTAAACGGTAAGCAATGGTAATAGCTTCTCTGGGGGATCCTTGTCAACAGCAGCTCAAATGGAGGAGGAAACAATTGGATTTGTATTATTTAATGCACATTTTTAAACACTCTTATCTGTACATGACTGTTCTCTGTGTTACGGGAGCCGACAATTCATTGAATGACTGTTCTCTGTGTTACGGGAGCCGTGAGTGATTTTAAATAGCTTTTTTTCCTGCAAAAATGACACTTTGTGCAGGGACAGTTCTAAGCACGGGAAACATGCGCCCCTTCACAAGCATACTATAGATACCCCACAGGTACGAAATTTAAAGGAATATTACACTTTTATTGTTTCACTTTAAACATTATTAAAATCACTGCTCCTGAAAAAACGGCCATTTAAAAAAAAGAGATTTGCATTGATACATGTCCCCTGGGGCAGGACCCAGGTCCCCAAACACTTTTTATGACAATAACATGCATATTAGCCTTTAAAATTAGCACTTTTGATTTCAAACGTTCGTGTCCTTTGTAATTAATAGGGTTATTAAGTTTGCACGGACTTTAGGTCCGTTCGCGGGTTCTGGTGAGAACCGAACCCGGGGGTGTTCGGCTCATCCCTAGTCAGGGCGGAGTTTTACATATGCGCAGTGTATATAAAGCATAACACGCGTGCGTCTTACGTACGATCTGTGAGCGGAGGACGGAGTAGTGTAAGCGCCAATCGTGCAAACAAAGGTATCATTTTAACGTGGGGCATGAGTGGTTAATGGCCTATACTGCTTATAAATTGAGGCCTATAATGGGACAATTTTGACACATTTTTGGGACCATTGGCATTAATACAGCGATCAATGTGATTAAAAATGCATTGATTACTGTAAAAAAAGTCACTGGCAGTGAAGGGGTTAACACTAGGGGGCAGTGAAGGGGTTAATGTGTGTCCTAGTTTGTGTTCTAACTGAAGGGGATGGGGACTGTGCAGGGAAACTAACAGATCGCTGTTCATACTCTGTATGAACAGACGATCTGTCAATTCTCCCCTCAGAGAGCCGGAAACTGTGTGTTTACACACACAGTTCTGGGTTCTCCGTGTGCCCTGAGCGATTACGGAGCCCGGCGGTGATCAAGACCACCGGGTTCTCGCATTGACTCGGGGAGCGAGCCCTAGTGGCCACAGGGCGAAACGACGTTACATAAAGTTGTTTCGCCCAGCCGTGGCATTCAGCCACAGTACAACTGCGGCGGCTGGTCGGCAGGTGGATAGATCAAGTTCACATTTGCCTGATTGAAATTGGGATCCTTCTTTTTGATGCTGACAATGTGTCTGTAAATTCTTTGCCAAAATTCTAATTTCGTTTTACCCACATAGTAACAATTATATTTGCACTGCAACAGATAAACTATCCCTGCAGTGCGGCAATTGACAAAATGTCTAGATTAAAATTTTTGTCCATTGGGTAGATGTATATTTTTACCAATATTCATATATTGACAATAGTTGCAGGTGCTGCATCTGAAGGTTCCTACTGGTTTAGTACTGGATTGTTTAGTAGTTTTGTATTCACTATGAACTAATTTGTCATGCAAAGAAGAAGCTTTACAATAAGCAATTAATGGTTGGGTGGGAACAAATGACGCTAGTGTGGTATCCATGCTGAGAAAATTCCAATATTTTTGTAGAATGGCTTTAATCTGTCAATGTCGTTGACAATATTTAGTAATTTAGTAAAGTGCCCATTTTGAAGGCTTAAATGCAAGTAATTCAGCATACAATGGTTATAGGGGTCCGGGTCCTGCCCTGTGGGACATGGATCAATGAAAAAAAAGTTTGTGAAAAACGTATTTTTTTGATTTTTAAAGTAAAAGCCTAAAAATGAAAAATTCCTTCCACTATAGTGCCAGGGGGGTCCCCTTAGTCTAACTGTAAAGTGGCAGATCTGTACCATGTCTATAATCTGCTGCAGCAATAATTGCATTTATAAAGCCAAAGAAAATGAAATTTTTCAGGCAAGCTGCCTTTATTTTGCTCAGCAACAGCTGTCAAACAGGTGCAGAAAAATTACTCTTTGGGTGTCAGGGGCGCCATCCGAACGTAACCCTATAGAGGTGCTCTTGATGAAGGAAAAAAAATTGCAATGAAATGCATATGGTTGGTGTTTTTGCCACGTTTGATGTGCCTGAGACACAGTTTGCAGATAGCAACAGTGCGATCTGCTGGAGGTGTGCTGGAAAAGGCCCAGACAGCTGAGCTTTGGGGAGTGGGCTGGGAGATTACAGCTGCAGAATGTGATGGAATAGGGTGGCTGCTCCCTACTCTTTCTTGATGTTGGCCTCCTTGGGGTTGTGCCGCCTCACCTTCAGTTTCCTCCTCTGCTCTGTCTGGCACCCAAGTCGCATCAGTGACATCATCATCATCTTCATCATTACCACTGGGGACAACTTATCAATACACTGTGGCTTGGGGAGCATGAATGACAATTTGTCTACCAGTGTTCCTCCCTCTCTCTAGGTTCATGTTCCTGTCATCCTCAACCTCAGAACCAGCATCTGAATCCAGTAATGGCTGGGAATCATCAAGGAGCAAGTGGCTGACGCTGTGGTCAAATAACTCAGCTGACTCTTCAATGGCTGATGTTAGGGCTGTGGCAGGAATAGATGTGGACAAGAAGGCATGTTTATCCACCCTGGCAACTGCAGGGGATTGCACACTTGTCTCTGTTTGAGTGACAGAGGATGAGGAGGATGAGGAAGGTTTAGTAAGCCAGTCCACCACCTCCTCTGCATGCTGTGGCTGGATAGCATGGGCAAACTCACTAAACAGAGGAAATTATGCCCTGCCCCCACCACGTCCACCTTTGCCTGTGGACACATTTGTTGCTCGCCCCGTTAACAGTGCCAAGGGAACGTCTGCCTCTCCTTGTTCTCCCAGACATTATTGGGAGGGGGTGGTGCTTATAAGCAAATGTAAAGGATAAGTTGAAATCTGTATGTAAATGCACTTTAATCAATGTAAAGAGGTGTTCACACTCACACTACACAGACACACTCCACAGATACAATATAATATACTGCAATATAATGCACCAAACGTACAGTGATGCACAGAACTATATGGCGTTAAATTTGTAGTAACGCACACAGAACTATATGGTGTTAAACTGACAGTAACGCACACAAAACTATATGTCATTAAACTGTCAGTAACGCGCGCAAAACTATATGACGTTATACTGGCAGTAATGCACGCAAAACTATATGGCTTTAAACTTGTGGTAACACACGCAATATGATATGGCGTTAAACTGGCAGTAACGCACACAAAACTATATGGTGTTAAACTATCAGTAACACACACAAAACTATATGGCGTTAAACTGGCAGTAATGCAAGCAATACGATATGGCGTTTAACTGGCAGTAACGCACGCAAAACTATATGGTGTTAAACTGGCAGTAATGCAAGCAATACGATATGGCATTTAACTGGCAGTAACGCACGCAAAACTATATGGTGTTAAATTGGCAGTAACGCACGCAATACGATATGGTGTTAAACTGTCAGTAACACAATCAAATAAACCGTCACTACATCTGAACTGTCCCTACTCTAGCTATATACTAATGTCAAGATTACTGACACAGTCTCACTACACTACACTGAAACTATCTGAGCTGTCCCTACTCTAGCTGCACACTATGAAAAGTTGAATGATGGTCCTCCTCACTACTCTCACACTATCCCTAGACTAACACTACACTAATATTCTACAATGTCAATTGAAGCAAAATAGCACAGTATAGCACATTAACTAAAAACACTGAACAGAGCCCTGTTCTATGTCTCTCCATGGCAAAATCACACTGAAAATGGCTGCCATTGGAAGAATACTTTTATACTGTGGGGCGGGAATGAGCCATTATTGGATAAAGTCATGATGACAGTGTCCAATCATGACTCTGACAGTGCTCTATGCCCTGATTGGCTGAAGCTTTCACTGCTTCAGCCAATCAGGGCTTGCAATGCACTGTTCAATGCCGCAATGCATTGTGGTCGGTTCGGAGGGCGAACAAATGGTCAAACGACCCGTTTGTTCGGATGTTCGCCGAACGTCCGAACAACGAATGTTCAGCCCGAACTTATGCTCAGGCCGAACCGTTCACCCATCCCTATTTCACAGCATGATGACATCGTCTATGTAATGGTACCAGGCCTTAACATGCCCCGAGAAGATACCAACAGCATCAACAGACAACAGTAGTAGGAGAGGCCATATGGGTTATTATTGCAGTGGGAGAAAAAAACATTGGCAAATACTACTAGAAGATCCTCATCTTAAACCCCTCTTACCAGATACACCCAGGGTAACCTAGAAACCATAACCATAGAATGGCACCCAACTTAAAAAACAAAATCAACCTAGTAAACTAAAACCACTCCAAAAAACTTTCAACACATACCTGTTTGATTCCTTCAAAGGGTATGTTCCAATGTAAAAAACCTTTGTGTAAAACATGTGGGTGGAGACTAGCTAAAGAAAGTGGACTTTATAGGCACAAAGGTACATATACTACAAAGTATCAAAAAAGGGTATTTTATTAAAAATATATATATATATACATTGAATCGCGATAAATCAGCGATTACATATGCTCAAAATATATTTTTTAGTGGGGTAGTAGACAGCATCAGACCTTGTTATCAGCAAAATAACACCCAAACATTAAGATGTATTAATCTTAGTAATATCATAAGTTGGCACATATACAAAGCCAGATATTCTAAAATAATCACTGGCATAAATGGTGTATATAGAAAATAAAGCTAGGTCCTGTAGTTCTGGGGTGATGCTGATGCGGAGGTCCGTTTTTTCTTGTCAGAGGATTTGGCTCGACATTTTCCGCGCTTTTAAAGTTAGCGCTTCTTCAGGAGCGATTGATTCTATGGTAATATATATCACAATGAGTTTTTACAGATTTAACCACTTTCCGACCGGCGCACGACGATGTACGTCCATTTTTTGAAGAGGGATATCTCGGTAACGGCAGCAGCTGCTGCCACAACCGAGGTATCCATCTCTTCAGGCGCCGGTCGGCTGTCCGATAATGGTGGTCATTGCGGCGGATTCGCCGCGAGATCACCGTTATCGGCGGCGGGAGAGGTGCCCCCCCCTCCCGCCGCTCTCCCGCGCCTTCCGCCGCTTACCGGAACCTTTTGTAAGTTTTTATATTCCCATTTAACCCCTGGTGGGAAGGCTCTAGTGACCCTTTATGATCTAAGGGTTCACTTGGTGAGGTGAGCGGCCATTCCTTCTGTGGTGGGATTTTTTCTTTCACGTTGTCACCTGCATGTACATGCCTCCGTCATCACCTTAGAAAGACACCATTGGACTGCTTTTGTGGACTTTTTTATTTTAATATATGTTTTCGTTTTATTTATTTGTTTACTTTTGAGTGTGTCTTAGCGCTGCACCTTTTTTCTATATATGTTTCTGCGGAGGGATTTTGAAGGTTGACCCTTGGTGCTCAGCAGCTTTTATTTTATTTTATTTTTTATTTATTTTTTTATTTCTATTTTTTATTTGTTATACCATTGCGCTGATTTATTTTTCTATCACAGTTTGGATTTTATCAATTTTCTTTCAAATTAGCAGCAAATATGGATGTTTTCCAGTATTTGGAGAAACGTGAGGTTAAAATCAATGAGGTTTTTTCCATAAACTCCACCACTGAGCCTGTTAATGATATACCACAGTCTTTTAAGAAATTGGGTCATATCTTTGAGAAAAAGGTTAAGACCTGGTGGGATATTACATCATTTGAGCAATATATCAGAGCCAGACTCATTCCTAGACGTCTAAGGTGGGATGTTCCCCCAAATGACGGCTTGGTGGATGATGAATCTGTGGTTGAGTGGAGAGAATTTTTTATCAAAAAGGGTCTAGAATTATTGGAGTTTCTCTTAAAGAGGAAACAACGGAAAATGAAAATCCTGGAATCCCAAATTAGAGATATTACCAATATTCTGGAACCTTTTAAAGAGAGCACAGAGTTTTTGAAACTATCAGGTGAACTAAAAAACAAACTTATTAAGTGGGATGTAGAGATCCAGACTAAGAAAAAGAAAAAGTTCATTAGGGACTCTAATGACTTCAATGGAGGGACTATATTTAAATGGCAGACACTTCATGTCCCTCCCACATCCTCAGGGCTGGTTCCTGGTGAAGCAATACCAAACGAGGTGGGGATGGATACACCTAAGAGAGAATCCTCCCATGAATACACATATTCTCAATCATACGATTATGGATCCCAGCATAATTTCTATCCAATTAGAACTAATAATAAAAGGGGAAAGAATAAGAGGGGGAGAGGTAGAGGTGGTAACAACTACCCCCCGTCTACATCTGGTGGAGCAGGTTATTCTAATCCCCCTTATTATCAAGATAATTGGAGAGAGAACCAACATAATGTAGCAAGAGGAGGTCAAGTGAATAGAGGAGGACCTCCTATCCCTCTTAACAGACCCATCCCTACCCATAACAATTTTACGCCATTAATTGATCAAACATCATATGAAGCGGGGACTTTTTTAGGACAACACAGGGGACAGGGGTCAGGCCCCCCGGTCTACCCTCCCACACAGGGAGAATGGTGGAGACAACCCCCGCCGTTCACACCACCGGGAGGTGTGTCACTAAGAAAAAGGAAAGAAAGAGAGGATGTAGAGGGGGCAGGCGGCTACAAAAAATCAAAACCCCAGTAGGGACTGGAATTTATAATCTTAGCGGGGTTCCGTTGGACAGAGATGAGGTAGAGGTCCTTGATAGGGGCCTTAAGTTTGCCCCTGTCAAGAACCTCGATAAATTCCAGACCTACGTTAGCTTGCAAAAATATATGAGAACCCTTAATATGAAAAAATACTTCTTATCCAATCCTACTAGAAGTATGGCACTCACTACCAATGACCATTCCTCGTTGAGGAATAAGTCTATTTTTAACCCTATCACAGTTGAAAGCAGATATATGGAAGTGTTTAAGAATATGGTCACCAAAGACCTAGAGGAACTAAAAATTAAAAAAGTCAAAGATCCTCTGACCATCAAACGTGGCATTGAGTCCTTGGCTGAACGTAAAGAGATCGTAATAAGGCCGGCGGATAAAGGGGGAGGGTTGGTGGTTCTTAGCAAAGAATATTACCAGAGAGAGATGAGCCGCCTTTTGAATGATGAAGAGACCTATAGGGTCTTAAATAAAGACCCCATGTTATCATTCAAGGACGAATTACATAATATCATAGAAGATGGTAAAGATCAGGGGATTTTAACTAAGAAGGAAGCCTCCTATTTGAACCCTTTATTTTGCAGAACACCTATTATTTACTTCCTCCCAAAAATTCACAAGGATAGTGTCAACCCCCCTGGACGACCCATTGTGAACGGGATGGATTCCATTTCCGCAAGATTAGGACAATACATTGATTCTTTTCTGCAACCGTTGGTTTTCAGCACCCCCGCTTTCCTCAAAGATACAAAACATATCATACAAATCTTGGAGCAATTACCATGCTCCCCTTCCAGCATTATGGTCACAGGTGATGTCAGTTCATTATACACTAGTATTGGACATAAGGATGCATTACAGGCAGTAGAATGGGCATTGTCGCACTCCTCTTTGTCGGGCAGACATCAGGAGTTTTTGATGACCAGTTTAGAGTTCTGTCTCAACAGAAACTATTTCTGGTATAACAAAGAATTTTATTTGCAAATGAAAGGCGTGGCGATGGGTGCTCGCTTTGCTCCCAGTGTGGCCAACCTTTTCATGGCCCACTGGGAGGAAGGTGCCATTTTTGACCATCGTCCGCCTGAGCTCATTTGCTACCGTAGGTTCATAGATGACCTGATTATGATCTGGGAAGGTGAAAGATCGAGTCTGGAAGTATTTCTAGATTCACTAAATGTCAACGACAAAAATATTTCATTGACTTGGAATATTGAAGTAGACAAGGTGGTCTTTCTTGACCTAGAAATAAACAGAGACATAGGGAACTTTAGGCTGTGTAACTATTTCAAACCTACTGATCGAAATGCTTATATTCCCCTGGGGAGTTGCCACCATAGATCATGGTTGTGCAACATCCCCAGGGGTCAATTCATTAGGTTGCGGAGAAATTGCACCTCCAGTAGTGACTTCATCGCACAGTCCGACATCCTGGTCTCCAGGTTTGAACAGAAGGGGTATGATACATCTGGCTTAAAGGATGAAGTTAATAAAATTAGCACTATGGAAAGATCTACTTTGACATCAGAAGTGGTTCGTGTTAATGATAGAGAGGGCCAAAACTTCAAGATGATCTTGGATTACAATGTCCAATACAAGAAGTTCGAAAAGATCATCTTGAAGAATTGGTCTATACTCAAGCAAGACAAGGTATTGGGCCCTGTTCTTCCCCCCCGCCCTCAGTTTATCTACAAAAGAGCTCCGACCCTTAGGGATCGTTTGGCTCCCAGTATCCTCAATCCTCCAATTATCAAGGAAAATAGAATTTTTAACTTTTTAGGGGGTTTTTATGCTTGTGGGAGATGTGTCCCCTGCAAACACTCGAAGGCCAATGTTAAAAAGCGAAAATCTTTTCTAGCAACAGCCACTCAAAAGGAATACAAGATAGAGCAACTTATCACATGTGACACTGCAGGGGTGGTTTATATGTTGGAGTGTGGGTGTGGTTTACAATATATAGGGAGAACATCGAGACCATTACACGTACGCTTGGGAGAACATGTAAATAATATAAAAAGAGGTCTCACCACTCACAACGTGTCTCGCCATTTCAAGCATGTCCACCAGCAGAACCCTAGGAGCTTGAAATTTTGGGGCATTGAGAGAGTAATGAAACATTGGAGGGGCGGTAATTTTATACGCCAATTGAGCCGTCGCGAATCCTATTGGATATATCAAACCAAAGTATTAACGCCTGGCGGACTCAACGTCGATTTTGATTTAAATTGCTTTATTACTGATCGCTAATTTTTAATATTATTTTTTTTTTTAATATTATTTTCTTTAAGATTGGTTATGCGTTTTGGATAGGGATTTTATAGAATTCCAATAAATATATATTTTTATATATATTTTTTTATATACATATTTTATATATATGTCATATTATTCTTGTTATATATTTATTTATTTTATAGGGTATACATTTATGAATTTGCATGTATATTGTGATATTTTCTGTTTTATAGTGGCACAGAGGGCTGTGAGTGGTGTCTTATACTGCCCAGTAATGCTGCGGCAATATATTTATATATTTTTCGTTCATTTTTGGATTTATACATAGTGTATGTCCAAATCCTCCCCCCCCCCTTTTTTGTTAGACTGTTTTTCTTTTTTTATGAAATCAATTCTTTATGAAATCATTTTTTTATTTTATCATTCTGTATGATAAATTATAGCCACTACAAGTGATGGAGTTGGACATTGACTCCACTTATTATGATCGATGTCCGGTTATTTTTTATTGTTGCACATTTCCTTCCTTCCTTTTTTCCTTTATGGGGCCGGGGACACTTCCTGGTCTCTTATTATTGGTTGGAGCGCACTCAGCGCTATCGCGCCATTGGCTGCAGTAACGTGGCTTCTTTCTAAGCCGTTACTGTGGCAACCTTTCTTGTTTACAGCTTCCCCTGGTCTCAGTTAGTGATGTGTCATATTAATGAGACGCACCGTGACGTCATGAGGACGCGCGGAGGTCACGTGGATGCTCTGGATGCCATGTGACCACATGAGAAAGGGGGAAGGAGACAGATTCATACAAACCTAAGGTAGGAAATGAACAAATAACTATAGGTCTATCATAATTTTAACAACATACAGCTGGCTTGTTTTCATTGATGTGTTGTCTGAGATCACTATTGATTACTAAATCCTGCTCCACCAATGGGAAGATAGTTAACTCTATTGCCTCCCTATTTAAGTCGGGTGTTTGTAGTCATGGTCGTTCCGCTGAAGAAGTCCTGTACAAGGACGTAATGCATACGGACGAAAGTGACATCACCCGCAGCCCTATTCTGTGCACTTTGTTACATGCTGTACCTTCCTAGCACCGGGACACAGGTGCTCTCTTTTGTAAGTTTTTATATTCCCATTTTCTCTTAAATAAATTGTTTGCAAGCAGAGAACACTATGGTCTTTTAATTTTTCATCCACATGATTGATGGCGATATGGACCTAAGTTGGACCTACTGACACCTATCCTGCATCTCTGCCAAGTGTGACGAATCTCTCCAGAGGATCGCTGTCATTTAACCCCTGGTGGGAAGGCTCTAGTGACCCTTTATGATCTAAGGGTTCACTTGGTGAGGTGAGCGGCCATTCCTTCTGTGGTGGGATTTTTTCTTTCACGTTGTCACCTGCATGTACATGCCTCCGTCATCACCTTAGAAAGACACCATTGGACTGCTTTTGTGGACTTTTTTATTTTAATATATGTTTTCGTTTTATTTATTTGTTTACTTTTGAGTGTGTCTTAGCGCTGCACCTTTTTTCTATATATGTTTCTGCGGAGGGATTTTGAAGGTTGACCCTTGGTGCTCAGCAGCTTTTATTTTATTTTATTTTTTATTTATTTTTTTATTTCTATTTTTTATTTGTTATACCATTGCGCTGATTTATTTTTCTATCACTTACCGGAACCGTCGGCAGCGGCGGAGGCGATCGGGTCCGTTCCCCTGATGTGTCTAGAGATGAGTGACGCTAAGATGGCCGCCACTCATCTCTATACCATAGGAGGGCGGAAGCGACGTCAAAAACGTCACTTCCGCCCATACCTCTTAAAGAGGAATTTTCAAATGTCATTTTTTTAAATGAAATTTTTTTTTTTCCTTGAAGTCCAAATATGAGATCTGAGGACTTTTTGACCCCAGATCTCATATTTAAGAGGACCTGTCATGCTTTTTTCTATTACAAGGAATGTTTACATTCCTTGTAATAGGAATAAAAGTGAGCCAATTAATTTTTTTTTTTAAAAAAAAAACAGTGTAAAAATAAATAAAATCAAGAAAAATAAATAAGAAAAACAAAAAAATATTTTTTTAAAGCGCCCCGTCCCGACGAGCTCGTGCGCAGAAGCGAACGCATACGTGAGTAGAGCCCGCATATGAAAACGGTGGTCAAACCACACATGTGAGGTATCGCCGCGATCGGTAGAGCGAGAGCAATAATTATAGCTGTAGACCTCCTCTGTAACGCAAAATATGCTACCTGTAGAATTTTTTTAAACGTCGCCTATGGAGATTTTTGAGGGTAAAAGTTTGATGCCATTCCACGAGCGGGCGCAATTTTGAAGCGTGACATGTTAGGTATCAATTTACTCGGCGTAACATTATCTTTCACAATATATAAAAAAATTGGACTAACTTTACTGTTGTCTTATTTTTTTATTCAAAAAAGTGAATTTTTTCCAAAAAAAGTGCGCTTGCAAGACCGCTGCGCAAATACGGTGTGAAAAAAAGTATTGCAACGACCGCCATTTTATTCTCTAGGGTGTTTGAAAAAAAACAATATATAATGTTTGGGGGTTCTAAGTTTTTTTCTAGCAAAAAAAACTGTTTTAAACATGTAAACACCTAAAATCCAAAACGAGGCTGGTCTTAAAGTGGTTAATAACATAAAATAACTAGCACATTTTTACATATAAAAAGAAAAAAGAGAAAAACATATATTATTTTATTGTAATATAGAGTGTCTGGACTCATGCCCAAAAAAGGAACCGCGGACACTGCGGGGAGGGGGGAGATGCGTGCGGACCAAAGAAGCAGCAGGGAACAAAGCTGAAGGATAGGAACCGTCTAGGCAGTTTATATGGACATATATATAAATACGTATGCATGCAACACACATATACATCTTGGAAAAAATGCCGCTATATAGTGGGGTTTTGATTGATCTATGTACTATATATAATGCAGTGTTTATATTTAAGCCGGTTTTTATAACGAAAGTTCATATAAGGCTATAATAAGCATTAGCATAAATAACACCAACATTTGTGTAAAACATGTTCTTTCGTTAAACATTGTAAAAAAATGTTTACCACAAAAGGAGGTGATTTTTATAATTGCGGTTCAGATTTCGTAGTTTATGGCCTTGTTTGCCCTTGCCACTTGTTATATGTGGGTTTCTCCATAAGACCGCTTAGACAAGGATTTAGCAAACACCAAAGAAAAATAGAGACAGGTAAGGATAAACATAGTGTCCCCCGTCATTTTTCTGAACATCACAAGTCCACAGAGGGCTTGGAAGTCTGGGTCATAGAACAAATCCCGAAAGATCTTTCTGATGCCGAAAGATTCCATAGACTTTGTGAAATAGAAATAGCCACTATATTATAAAATCATGTCTAACCATACATTTTCCCCTACCCCTCCTCCTTTTTTCAGGTGATGTGCTATATGTGACGTCACACCCAAAACATATATATCAGATAATGGGGGTGGTGGGCCTCTTCCCTTCGGGGACTGGGCCGCAGGGCAGAATTCCAACATGATAACGACCCCAAACACACCTCCAAGACAACCGCTGCCTTGCTAAAGAAGCCGAGGGTAAAGGTGATTGACTGGCCAAGCTTGTCTCTAGACCTAAACCCTATTGTGCAACTATGGGGCATCCTCAAATGGAAGGTGTAGGAGCGCAAGGTCTCTAACATCCACCAGATCCGTGATGTCCTCATGGAGGAGTGGAAGAGGACTCCAGTGGCAACCTGTGAAGCTCTGGTGAACTCCATGCCCAAGAGGGTTAAGGCTGAAATATAATAGTGGCCACACAAAATATTGACACTTTGGGCCCAATTTGGTCATTTTCACTTAGGGGTGTACTCACTTTTGTTGCCAGCAGTTTAGACATTAATAGCTGTGTGTTGAGTTATTTTGAGAGGACAGCTAATTTACACTTTTATACAAGCTGTACGCTCACTATTTTACATTGTAGCAAAGTTTTATTTCTTCAGAGTTGTCACATAAAAAGGTATAATAAAATATTTACATAAATGCGAGGGGTGTACTCACTTTTGTGAGATACTTTATATTTCAAATATATTTATGGATATCAAGAATCATCTTGAATATATTAAAATGTCTTTGAGGACAAAAATTGAGACCTTTAGATCGAAGAGAAGTCTCCTCAGGAGAAAGAGTCCTATCTGAAAAATTGAGGACATTGCTTGTACCTGTTAAGTCCTGCAGGATGAGGTCCAAACGGGATGCCACCCCCACTTTCAGACTCTTTTTTGTCCACTTCTTGTTTTTTGCTGCCTTTGTTTTTTTGTTTTTTTTTAACAATAAAGTTTTATTTAAAAAGTAAACAAGTATACAGTAGTGAACAAGTATACATTCAATAAACCTTTTGTATATACTTTACAGGTCACATATAACAATAGCGTAATTTCACTTATTTTGCGCTATAAAGGTTGTGTTGTTGGACGACTCTTTCCAAGACATATTTTTCAATCCTTCAACCAGTAAACATTCTAACATCTGAGCATCCTCAAAAATTGCTTTACCTGGGCTATAATATCTTTACAAAAATCCAGAGAACAGATCTAGAGAAGAGAAAGGGTGCTATCATGGGAGGATAGCACAGAAAAAGAGAAGAGAGATGGAAAAGGGGGGGGGGGGGGGTCAGGTGCGGGGAAGGGTCAGAGAGGGGGAGGGGGGAGCAGGAACTGTCGCCAGGTCCAGAGTCTTCAGGTAGACCCTCTTTACACCTGCATTAGAGCGTCATGTCTAGATGAATATTTAAAAATGATCCAGGGTTGCCAGACACTGTTGAATTTTTCTACTTCCTGTGCTATTGCCCTGAGCTCTTCCATCCTATATAGGATGTGAATCTCCCTTAGCCATTCTGAGATTGAGGGTGCAGTGGTACTTCTCCAGTGTCTCGGTATGACAGCTTTTGCAGCCGTAAGCAAAAACCTTGTTAATGAGCTTTTATATTTTGTCATAGAGCAGTTGGTAATATGTAGTAAACAGCACGCTGCATCTAGTTGGATACGCGTGTCAGTAATATGCTTTATCTGTTCAGTGACTTGGGTCCAATATGGACGAATCAGGCCACATTCCCACCATATGTGTTGTAATGTGCCCCTGTCTTGGTTGCAGCGCCAACAGTCCTCCGACACCGCCGGAGCCCATTTGTGTATTTTGGTCGGGGTGTTGTACCAGTTTGTTAATAATTTGAAAGATGTCTCTTGTAAACATGTGCTAATGGCACACTTTTGCGCAAATGTTCAAGCTTGCAGCCACTGGTCCTTTGTGAAGGTCCTATTCAGGGCCGTTTCCCAAAATGTTTTATGTTTATTTGGTTCTTGGAGGCTATCGGCTTGCAACCAAGCGTATGTCAGAGAAATGTTTTTCGTCGAGGTGTCAGCTAGGTAGCAGACAGTTTCAAAAGGCGTGAGAGGTCGTTTAAAATGTTTAAACCTCTGTGTGCTCGAGATATAGTCGTGTATTTGTCGGTATGAACAATGATCTAATGAAGGGGTTCCCAATTCTTCTTGCATGTTGAAAAGGGATTTAACCTTTCCATCCGTAATACAGTGTATTGCGAGTAGTGGTGAGCTTCTTTGTGCAAGATGTCGAGTCAGGCCCTGCAGGCTCGGTGGGAAATCTGGGTTTGCCCCTATAGGTGATAGTGGACCTATGGGTGTGGTCAGGGTCATCAGTCTTGTTACAGTCTGTATAGCTTTCAACCTATTAGTGGATGTTGTGTCAATCGTGGGGGGCATTGGGTCCATAGAATCCATGGCGTGTGGGATATTGGCACAATATCCATGCTGTTTTCCAGGGCTACCCAGTCTTTATTGTTTGCATGGCAGGTCCAGTCTATTTTTTTGGAGGCCCATAGAAAGCGTCTAAGTAGGGTATCTAATGAGCGGAAGAAGTTAGTGGGTATTGCAATGGGTAGGGTTTGAAAATAGTACAAAATTCTAGGCAGGATCGTCATTTTGATAATGGCTGCTCTACCGAACCAAGAGAAATGTTTAAGCGACCATCTCTCGAGGTCCTTTTGTATCTTCTGTAGTAAAGGTAGGAAGTTTTGTGGGTATATCGAATGTAGGTTTGGGGTCAGTTGTACTCCTAGGTATTTGAGTGATTTAGATTCCCATCTAAATTTAATATTCTGTTGTGTGCATCTAAGTGTAGTGTCGTGTAATGTCAAGTTTAGCGCTTCCGATTTTTTGTAGTTAATCTTGAAGTTCGATAAAAAACTGTAGTGAGTGAATATATTACATATTTCAGGCATAGTCACATGTGGCTGGGATAGAAAAAATAGTAGGTCATCGGCATAGGCTGAACATTTGTATGTTTTGCCTCCTACATGAAAGCCATGAACGGAAGGTGATCTATTTATCGAGCGTATCAAGGGTTCTAGGGTAAGTATGAATAGCAGGGGCGAGAGAGGGCATCCCTGTCTAGTACCATTGTGTATTATTACTTTTTCTGATAGCGTCCCATTAACTTTTATTTGGGCAGTTGGGTTGTGGTATATGGTTCCGATCCAGGACATCATATGATCTTTCAGTCCTATATGGGAGCATGTGGCGAATAAGAAGTCCCACGACACACGGTCGAAGGCCTTCTCCGCATCTGTTGAGAGGAGCATGCCTTTGAACTCTCCTGTTTGGGCCCGGTATATAAGATTTAATGCTTTCGTCACATTATCTTTTGCTTCTCTGCCTGGCATGAAGCCTACTTGTTCAGGTCCTATAAGCTTGTGTAGTAAGGGTCGTAGTCTGTTCGCCAGAATTTTAGTGTACAGTTTCAGGTCTATATTGAGCAATGATATCGGTCTATAGCTGGTACAGTCAAGGGGGTCCTTGTTGGGTTTGGGTAGTACAGTCACATGCGCTCTCAGAAAGTCTTCTTGTATCTCATGTGGTTCCCTAAAAAAGTTGAACGTCTTCAATATGTGAGGTGTCAGTAGATCTGAGAAAGTCTTATAATAATGTGCTGTTAGTCCGTCAGGTCCGGGGCTTTTTCCTGTTTTTAGTGCTTTAATAGCTGTTGCTAGCTCCGCTGCCGTTATGGGTTCTTCTAGCAACAGGGTGTCCTCCTCACTAAGGGTAGGGAGACCACTCTCTTTGATAAATTTATGAATAAGTTCTATTTTTGTCCCCGTTAAGCCGTTGGGTTTATGAGCGCCTGGTAGATTGTATAGACTAGTGTAGTATTCCTGAAATCTATGTGCAATCTTAGTTGTATCCTGTGTGATTTGGTTGGTACTAGTCTTAATGGCTGCTATGTTTGTTGATAGTAATGTGTCTTTGAGGGCTCTTGCCAGGAATTTGCCTGTTTTGTCACTGTGTTCATAGAAGAAACCCTTCCGTAGGAAGAGGATCCTCTGGGCCTTAAGATTCAGAGTAATCTGTAGTTCTTTTCTAAGTTCCAATAATTTTGTTGCTGTGTCTAGTGCCAGAGATTGTTTGTGTATTCTAGCTTGCTTATAGCCTGTATCAGATCATTAATTTATTTTTACCTTGCTCTCTTCTTTTCTGCGCCAATCCGCATGAAGTCCCCCCTGACCACACATTTATGAGCTGCCCATACTACGAGAGGCGACATATCCTCTGTAGCGTTTTCGTTAAAGTAGCGTTTGATTGTTTCAGTTATTCTACTGGTATTAGCTGGATCAGTAAGCAAAGAAGGGTTCAACCTCCATGAGAGAGCGCCCTTTTTTCTGTGCATTTTTTGAAATTGCAGTGAAATCGGTGCGTGGTCAGAGAGGGCCTTCACCCCTATCTTGTCATCTTTCACCCAGGGGATATCTCTTTGTGTAATGAATATGTAGTCTATACTTGTTGTGGAGGGCTGAGAAATAAGTATAGTCCCTACCTGAGGGATTGACCAGGCGCCAGGTGTCAATTAGGGTAAGTGATGCTAGGAGTGACTTAATCTTACGCAATTTGCTATATTGTATGCTAGTCTTGCCATCAGATGTGTCCACCAGGGGGTCCAACGCTAGGTTGATATCCCCCCCCCCCCAGTATGACACAGCCAGACGCAAAGCTTTTCAGTTCATCTACCAGGTGATGGCAAAAAGTGACTTGTGCAGTATTAGGGAAGTAAACATTCGCTATTGTAATTGGCGTCCCTGCCCAATGTCCTTTTAGGAATAAGTATCGTCCCTCCTCGTCTGCTACTTGTTGGGTGACGGTGATATCTGCATTTTTGTGTATTAAGATGGATACCCCCTTTGACTTAGCTTTGGCATTCGAAGCGTGGAAGGCCTGAGTGTAGAGTTTGTCGTGTAATCTGGGTACTGTACCTGTTTTGAAGTGAGTTTCCTGGAGAAGCACCACTGCCGCTCCTGTCTTATGAAGCTCCTTTAGTAGTGAGACACGTTTCTCCGGTAGGTTCAGACCTCTGACGTTATGAGAAAGCACAGAAATATTGTTACCTAGTTCAGAGTAAGACATGGTTAGCACACAAAATATTGTATACAATCACTGGCACCAATCTGGCGTATGATGCTATGTAAGGGAGGGAAGGGGGAGGGTATGAAGAGAGGACGGAAGAGGATAGAAAGATATAGAGAGGAAAAGGAGAGAAGAGAAAGAAATCTTTAGACACTCTCAGGTGGAGTGCCCCTTAAAGAGGTATGCAAGTATCGCGTCTCCTAGTATCAAACCTAGGAGAAAGCAAAGGTGAATTCCTGTTTGAAAGCCAAACAGGAATACACTATTGGGAGCAATGGGAGGAAAAACTACCAGAACTGTTAATCTGCAAGTATGGATCAATACTTGCTTTCAGATAACCAGTTCCAATAACATAACTGAGGTATGCCTCCCGCGACTCAAAAGCATATACGTGTATAACTTCTATAGTCATGTACCCCTTCCAGCCTTGAGGGTAGTAACATGAGCAAAACATATGCATGAAAATGCAATTCAAATCTCAACATATTGAGCAACGTTCTCAACTAATATTTCTAGGCACTTGTGAAATTGTATATTAACTATTCTTCCCGCAGAGTCCCTTCTAGCTAGCAAGACCAAAGGATCATGGAGCATAACAATGGTACCACAGGTGTTGCAAATATATCTCCTATGGATAATAGGCTGCATTCTGCAATCCCCCCACACAGACCCCAGACCTTGTTAGCTTCGTTTCAGCCAGGAACTGTAGTGGCGTGCCAAAAACCTAGTGTAGCAGGGTTCCTGCGTACCTTTCCCAGCCTGGCATAATAAACATGAACGTGAACGTGGACGCCCCCCCCTTCCCCCCAGCAAAACAGGGGGGCAAGGGGGGGGGGCGGCACACCCCAACCACGCAAGAGACTGTCCAATGTAACTCAGCTATCCAGTCTATGCTTTGCCAATGTAGTCAGTTAGATTATCTGGAAAAAAATCATCACAAGGTTCAATAAGCAACCAAATTGAATTGAATTTGCTGGGTTGCGTTTCCAAGTCTCGCCGAAAGATGGCAGTCCATGTCCAGACTTTCGACTTTCAACTTCTAAAATGGGGCAGCTCACTAGCCCAGCATTTGTCTCTTCCTTGTTAGACCAAAACAGTGAGTGGGGTTTCATAGAGCCAGTGAAGCCCTTTTGAGAAACAAATACAGTATATTACAAAAGGCCCACTCATGGGGGGAAAGTTCCGCATGGTGTGTGGCAGGGGCTCCAGGTCACCGTCAGATGGTGACTTAAAATGGGTGCCGGTCTCCTGACACAGCAGTGTGGTCAGATATTAAAGTGGTCCCACTTACTTTCATGTCAGCGACCAGGGTCCTCTTGAAGAATGAGGGGACTTGCCCGCTTCTGGCCCCATGTACTTTTCAGGATTGGATTTCTTGGTGGATGACGGTTTAGAAGGTGACGACCGTGGGGTGCCTGGTGGAGAGACATCTCGTGGGGGGGACCTGAATTCTCTGTACCACTCCGGTACATCAATAAGGGGTAACTGCAGTTGGTCACAAAAATGCGGTATGTCGTCCGGCAGTCTTAAGTAGTGCTGTTTCCCCAGGAATGTGGCGTTGAGTGCGAATGGAAAATGCCAGCGGTATGGGATACCTTTATCTTTCAAAGCGGTAATCATAGGGCGCAGTGCTCTCCTGTTTTGTAAGGTTATGTGGGACAAGTCTTGGTACGGGGCAGCTTGCCCTTCAAAAAGGATTTGGTCGCTCTTTCTTGCATTGCCAAGTATTTCCTCCTTCAGAGGGAAGCTCTGGAGACAGCATACAATGTCTCTAATGAGGGCATTGTCAGATGGCTTTGGCGCCAAGGCCCTATGCGCTCGTACAAAGTCTATGTCCGTCTCTTTGGGCCTATTAAGCAGGGTATTAAACACATTCTGGAGGGCATATTTGATCTGGGCTGGTTCAATCTTTTCATTTATTCCCCTCACCCTAATGTTCTGCCTGCGACTGCGATTATCTAAATCTTCCAGGTGTCTATTCATCTGGATTAGGTGGTTGGTATGGGCCGAGACCGTGGAGGATAAGTTGTCCACCACCCTGTCTCGCTTGGCCTCCGCTCTCTCTGTCTGGGACAGCCTGTCTGACAATTTCAGAAAGTCCGATCTCAGGTCGGTAATTGCAGATGACAGAGTAGTCTTAATGTCAGCAGCGATTTTAGTCATCTCCGAATATCTCAGAGGGTGGTCTGGGTATTCAGTGTCCCTTACCATGTCTTCCGTTGCCGACATGGAGTCTTCACTGTGTGACGCCTCGTGGTTCCTCAGCGCCATTTTGGCAGAGCGGCCTCTGGTTCTCTGGGTTTGGAGCTCAAAAATCTCCGGGATGCTGCGGGTTCCTGGCGTGGAAAAGGAGCGTTGTGATCCTGGGCAGATTAGTGTCTTGTCCCGCTTGCCCATCGCTCTCTAATAACGGCTGGAAGGGGATTAATCGTCGCGGTCTGGCGGAGCTCAGTTAATCAGCGTCCATTCCGGTCGAGCTCCAAGCCATGCCCCCTTGCTGCCTTTGTTGCGTTATCTCTTGTGGGGTTTTAGTTTTTGTGCCCTCGGTTTTGGAGGAATTACCGAGGTGTTATAACCACCAGCCTGTCTGGTGCCTTGTGTGTGTGCAGTGGAATGATCCGAATCAGAGGTGATGTAATCCACTTCCGTGTCAAAAAAGCTGACACGGTTACCTGGTGTGTGTCCCCGATTTCGTCACCGTTTCCACACATACACTGTGTCTGTATCGTAGTCCAATTTGTCTCTCAACATTTTCTTTCTTTGTTTCTATAATGTCTTTCTCTAATTTGTTGAATCTGTCGTTGAGTAATGTGTCCAAATCAGTGAAATCGGCGGTGTTCTGTAGTGGCTTAATATCCTCCTGTAGTATTGAAATTACATTTTGTAGCTTATCTATCTCCTTTTGGAGGAGATAAAAATTTTCATGAGAGCAATGGAACAACCAGAAAGTGTGTCAGTCCATTTCTTTTTATGCTCTTCATCGTGGAGCTCGAAAGTAGGACATTTCTTAATACGGAGACCCCCCAGGATGCTTTCCAGTGCCACATATTCAGACAAGGTACTCTTATCCCAAAACGACCTTATCTCCTTGCTCATTGCTTTTTCAAGCTGATAGAACAGGAGTTTGGCAGAAAATAGTTTGCCATCCGAATTGCTTTGCAAAATATTTCGGCCATTGGTTCTAACTGGGTTGTCCGTAGTTTGTCTGAAGGTCTGGCTCACAACCTGTGTAGTCTGGCTGACTGACATATTAAAGATAAATAACAAGCCCCATGCCGAGCTGGTGTAAAGATGAGATATCAAATCCAAAACCAAGAGAGAGCACACCGCTCCAGGCTGACTGGAAGTGATCAGGTCATCCTCGGCATACTATGAGGGGTATCCTCGTTGGTCAATTTTTGAGGCTACGCAGAATATGCAGTGACCAACAATCTTATGACAGAGAGGTGCGAGTTTTATACTCGTGGTTCCTGCAGCCAGGGTACCCCAGATATATTGTCAAACTTCACGTACCTGACTGATGAGCCCAAGATAGCAGGGGAAGGCCTCCCTTACGAGTCTGGTTCGCACCCCTGGTAGTATGGACAGGAGGCACGGGAGCACAGAGTGGTATGAGAGCCTGGCGGGTTGTTGCAGGAGAGGCGGCCCAAAGGGCTTAATGCAATAGCGTCAGTGATCTCCAAGCAGCTGGACGCTGCCAGCGGATTCAGAGCAGGAGCTGAAGAGGCAAGTCCAGTCACAGGCATGGTCGGCAACAGACAGGCGGCACGGTACAAGGGGTCAGGCAAGTTCAAAGTCCGGGTCACAGGCATGGTTGGCAACAGGTGGGCAGCGCGGTACAGTGGAGCAGGCTGGTTCAAGGTCAAAGACAGTCCGGGGTCAAAGGCAGGCAGCAGACAGGTCAATCCACAGGTCAAGCCGGGTAGTCAGGAGATCAAAAGCTGGGGAGCTGCAGATCGGATAGCACCGAGCACAATGCGGGGACAACCTAAATAGGCTGATTGGCGCCAAGCGACATGCGCGCGTGCCGACGAGCACCCGCGCACGAACATGTGCACCCGCACACTAGCGTGCACAGGCGCTCACCAGAGTGCCCAGCACCGCGTCCATTCCGAGCATTTCCCTGACATATGTGCTTGATAGAGACTGTGCTATTGCTAATTCAAAAAATAGGCAAGATCTCCTGAAAGGGTCAGGATGTAGATGGAGAGGTAACAATAAGCAACTGTTCAATAATCAGAGACCCACTTTTAGTACATCTTTTAGTAGGGAATTTAATGACATTATAAATATTGTACAGTACATCAATATCTACCTATCCTTTTTGAATGTGGTGTGGGTATCCTGAAAGATGGAATCAATTTTGTTTCCAGATGTGCCCAACACTAGGCAACTCTTTGTCTCCTAGCTTTTTTGATCCTGCCATTATTAGGTCCACTACCTGGTTGCACTTCAAAAGGCAACTATGGATATGGGGCCACTGGATGTTCGTGTTGCAAACATATCATCAAGGGCGATATGGTACGCTAATTTTTAAATGAAAAGCAACATCAGATTAATTCTTTCTATAATTGCATCACTCGGTACGTCATATATATTGTTACATGCAGATAATGCAATGTGCAATTTATAGGACGCACCAAGAGATGACTTAGGGACAGATTCCAGGAACATCTGCATAGTATTGAGAAATATCTGTCCACAAACGTCGCTCGATATTTCAACCAGTATCATAATGTCAGCAGTAAAGCAGTGGGAGTACAGGTGTTAGAAAAGGTTCAAGTGCCAAAAAGAGGAGGGGATGTGTTCAAACTCCTCTGTAAAAGAGAGTTTTTTTGGATCTTCCACTTCAAAACACACATATCATTTGGAATGAACTATGAATGGCATATTGCACACTTTCATGAGTAAAAAATCTATTTTGTTTTTCCAAATTCTTTCATATTCTTTCTACCAGTTATTGTTTTTTACGGTACACTGTTCTTCACCCTAGGTGATGAGTGCTTTCAAAGTTTTCATCTGTCTAACAATGTATTACATTATGATTATGACTTATATATATGTTTTTTGATTTCTATTCAGTACGTCGTGATATATATAATAGCATTTGTGAATATGTGCATTCAAATGGATATAGTTGTATATATGCATATTCTTTTTTAGGAACATGTTTACACGTATTCTGTAGTTCATGAGTAGATGCTTATTATATATATATGGATTTATTTATATTTATTTACTCATTTACGCTCTACATTGCTATGTGTTTAGTACCTAGTTCTCCAGACAGTTTTTGAGGTATTTTTGGAGGATATTTGGATCATGTTCTATAGTTCATTAGTAATATCTTGAAAACAGCTCGTTAGCCAATTATCTCTCCCCATGCCTTTATTCATCAGTTATGTACTATTTATGCACACATGTGTGTTTGTTTACTAGGTGGATTTTTTGGTGTTTACATTTTTGTTTAAAAATAAATAGTTTTTCTCTATTTCTTTCTTTCTTTCTTTCTTTTTTTTATTTTTGTTTTTATCTAGTTGTGTTTGTCAGTGGTTGTATTTAAATCATGTAATGTTTTTAACATATCAGTTTAAATGTTGTATGTTTTCATGATGTGATTCCCCAGAGCAGGTGGTTTTGGGTGTAGCCTCATTTAGATGATCACCTTAAATAGCCTCTCCGGAGAGCATATCAATGTTGTGAACAAGCAAGCTACACTCTTGTTAACCACTTCGCGCCCACACTATAGCCGAAAGACGGCTACAGCGTGGACGCTCCCTGCCGGGAGGACGTCCCTGGACGTCCTCCTGTTTACTTCCGCAATGCGCGCTCCTGATAGCGCGCATCGGGGAAGTTTTGTGCTGGCTGTGTCCCTCGGACACAGCCAGTCACAGATCGCTGTAAACGGCCAATCACAGTGGCCTTTACAGAGCGATCGGCATGTCCAATGGGAGATGATCTCATATGTAAACATATGAGATCATCTCTCAGCGCCGCTCTCCCTCCTCACACAGAGACAGCGTGTGAGGAGGGAGAGATGAACGGCTGCAGCGGCCGTGAGTAGAACAAAAAAAACAAAGCAAAAAAAAAGTGCCATCTGTCCCCACTGACACCACTGCCATCTTTCCCCACTGACACCATCTTACAATAAATGTTTCAATAAGTAATTCAGCTCATGTGATAATACATTTCTAAGCATAGTTGCAATATAAGTAAAGTAGCTTTTATAGGCTGAAGAGCCATTGACTCCCGCTATTATCAGTCACAGCCAGTGAGGAGGAAGAGAGGGGCAGGCTAAGCCTTGCACTGTGTGTCTTATGGGCACACAGAGAGGGCATGCAAAAGTACACCCATAGCAAGTGGCTTGCTATGGGGGCACTCACTGGGGGAGTGGGATAGCCAGAAGCTCTAGCAGGGGACCTGTGAAGAGTAGGGTCATGGCTACTCTATGCAAAACCATTGCACAGAGCAGGTAATAACATAACATGTTTGTTAGTTAAAAAAACTGAGCCTTTAGTTTCAATTTAACCAAAAAGAGGTTTCATTTTATGATTTTAGAACAATCTATGTTATTGAAAATGTAAAAAATAAATCCTTTACACTTAAATCAATATTTGCAATAAACCCAGGCTTTCTGTCTTACATGCCAGCAAAAAAAAGATTATTGTAATTATTTTTAATTCCTTCCAATGGTGTTTTAGAATCATTAGCTTTATGGCAAAGTATAATGCACAATAAACAATCAGGCTTGATCATTAAATAATAAAAGGAGCAAACACTAAGGGGCTCATTTAGAGAGGAGTGTAGATATTGCAACCCGCTCTTGGTTATGCTTTGCAGTGTTACACACACTGTGACCTGCATTTACAGCCTGTTTATAAAATCTGTGTGGTGCCTCTGAGAGTTCTGTGATTAGAGGAGGAGAGCAGGTCAAACTTGGTATGGGCACACCACTGCAATACTGATGTTTTTTATATGGATCCCCTAAATTCATGGTCAGTCAGAATGCATCTTGTACTGAATGGTCTTCAGTTGTTTTTTACTTAGACTTTCACTTCACATTTTTGGCACCTTTTACTAAATAATCCGAATTGTGTGCAAATGTACAAGATACAGATTTTGACTAGTTAACTGTTGAATCAATTTTTACCTTAGTTATGATCAGATGCCAAGGTAGAAATGTACTCTTTTACTAAGTCAGCCTGTTAAGTATACATTTGTGTAAACTCAGTTATGAGGTGGATAATACTAAAGTACCTTTATTCTCTTGTATTATTGAAAATACATTTTTTTTTTTTATTTGAATTTGGCATTCCAAACTTTTAGGCTTTAAAAAAAGATGCTCTTTTTAATACACTGCAAGAGAATGAGAAACGGAATCCCGACTTGCAGTATCCTAATTTGTAATTAAAATTACAAATATTTGTGTTATTATCTAGAAGCAAATATAGCTTGAATTAATAACAATGATTGAATTTGGTGAATCAGCAATGCCCATTTATTACATCTACCTAAATCTTTAAATGTAGATCTGACTGATTTGTGCAGAACCAGTTGGTTTAGGAATTAAGGAAAATATGATTTATGGATATATCTCTCTGCAGATTGCAGAAACCAAAACATTTGCAATTAAAGTGTTACTAAACCCAGGACTCTGCATTCGCTATATACAGTAGTACACATAGCATGTAAATTAAATTATTTTAGTAAATATAAACTGCTAAATACCTTTTCTCATCAACAGTATATAGCAGTCTTGTGACTTCTATCAGTTTCTGATTAAGGCTTGTAGGAGGAGTTTTCATTCTCGTCTGACTGTCCTATGAGGCTGCAGGACTCTTGATCCCCTGTCTGGACAGTGCTGATTAGTCCTGTACCGATCACATGCACCCTCCCAAGATTTTATTTTTATTTTCTAGCAATACACACAAAACTGAGAATGTGCAGATTGACCCTCCATGGGCATACACTTTAGTGCACTCCATGTGAATGAGGCCTTAGTAGGAATTTAGCAGGAATTCAGTAGGGTATGTTGTGTTTGTGTCCGCAAATAATGATTTTACTGTATTTTTGGTGAAAATAGTGATTTGTTAAATGTTTCACAACTATAGCACAGGATAAAATATTAGGAGCTAATTTTTTTTATTCTACAGGTCATGTGCTTTTAGAAAATGTATGGTTTGGGTGGTCTTTTACAAACTCTGAAAGCTATAAGAGAAAAAAAAAACAATGGAGAAACTGCAAAAATGGTCTGACTCTGGCCACCTGAGTTTAAAAGTGGAGCACAGGGACTGGTAGCAAAAAGGTTAAAGGACACCCTAGTCATTCAAGGATGATTTCTGCAGTGCCGCTCAATAGAATACACTTTTCAGTGCATTTTAGATACCCATGTAAAATAATTCAGCATTATGTACTGTATGTGATCTTATCATTGAGTGGTAATGTTTAAAAACCTTGTTCCTGTGTATAGTTTGCACATTTTTATATGTGCATGATGACAGCCATATTTATTCATTCTGCTTCACAATGGTTCTTCTTTACTGCTCTTTCTCACAATACAGATCTATGAGTTGTCAAACCTAATAAAAGCAATGAATTTTTTGTGTGGCTAATATCTTATCTCATCTTTTGTTATGTAGTGTGATTGAGTAATGCTTTTCTCCATCCAATAAATGAAATGCAAATCACTGTACTGATAAATTAAAATATCTGCCAATTAAAACTGTGATGTACTTTCTCTTTTAAAAAAAAAAAAACAGGGCAGTATATCATATGCTGCCCGCTGTGTGTACATAGAATCTCAGCATTCAGAGAGTGTTGTTTGGACTTTTTAATTCTGCTAAATAATATAAAGGTGACAACTTAACACAACAATAAGAAATTAATTACAAAGCCAAGCGGGATGTGCCAAAGCTTTGTCCTATCATAACGGCATGGCATTCATGCAGAGCATGGTCACAAGCTGTAGGTGTCCACTCTTTAAAGGCTGTCAGTGGCTTACTTTTTTGAAGGCTAACTACAATTTCATAGGGAAAAAAATAGTAAATAAATAAAATAATAGAGCATATACAATTGTGACACAAGTCATATTGTAATTTAATATTATTAAAAAATTACCTTTCCTTTTCAGTCTGCAGCTCTGTAATTTTCTGTAAAATGCAATGCAATATGGCTACCTGGAGGTCATCTGTACACAGAATGTGTACAGAACGCCCCCCAGAAACATAATGTCCTGCTTGTGTGATTGGCTCACTGATTTTTCCAGAAGTCTACACTAAGATACAAGTCAGATTTTTGGCATCCCCTGCAATGGTAAGATACTCATAATAGAAAATAACGCTCTCTTTGGAGTTTATTGAGCTAAATAAACTCTTTAACTGCTTTTTAATACTTATGCTGATAGCATTAATAATTAGATAGGAAAGTATATCATATTTACTTTTTTTTTACATTTCTTAAGTTACTTCCTGGTTTCCAGGCCTAGGCAAATGATTTCATATACTTAAAGAGGAGTGCCCACTAACATTTTACTTTTTAAAAGTCAGCAGCTACAAATACTGCAGCTGCTGACTTTTAATAATCGGACACTTACCTGTCCCAGGGTCCAGCGATGTCTGTGCCCGGGCACTGAAGGTGGCAGACTACGAGGGACCCCCTAGTAACAGGCATTTAGAGGTGAGTAAAAAATGTTTCTTTTGCAATTATTTTTTTTTATTTTTTTTATGATTTTTAAGCAAATTTTTTTTTTTTGGTGGCCACACCACTTTAAGGAGTCTTCATGAGGGGAGAAGAGGTTTTCTTAGCTAAGCATATCCTCCTGCCTGCGTGCCTAAGCTAAGGGCCGGTGGATTCCTGGAGGTACATTAATTATCTGCCTTTATTCAAGATGGTCACAGCTAGAAAGACCTGGGGCTTTCAACGTGATTTCTCAGAAATAAAAGTATGGGGACATGGATTTGATGGGTGAGTTTACTTTGAATTAATAATAATATATTAAACTGCATTTTTTGGTTTGCGGTGCTCTGATGCAGTGTAGTTCCATTTTAATAGCATTGGTAATATTGTTGAGATGAAGGGAAAATGTGTCTGGCATAGCATATAGAGTTTTACCAACTCTAAATTCCATAGTAAAAAAACTTTAAGCCCCTCCTCTAATATCGCTCCTCACATGTAATGAATTGCATACTCACGTTGTAAACTTATTGGTAGAATCTACCTCAAATTATAAACACATCTAAGGAGCTCATTTATAAAGCAGTATGGCATTACAATGGTCATACGTTTCAAAAAATCTTCCAGTACATTTATAAAGCACAGCAGTGTGCTTTACCAATTTGTGTTTTTTTTTTTACTTTGCACTCTATTCAGGAATCTGAAGCAAGCAAAGCTCTATTCATTCAAATAACTGGGTTAAAAAAAATGCAGGGAGCAGAGCCCAGTCAAAGTAATTTGACTAAGCTATTGTCCATGTAGAGTACAGTTTGAAGGACACGGTGAGGTAGATTTACTGAAGGCAATTAGGCTGTGCACTTTACAAGTGCAATTGCACACTGCAAGTGCAGTTGCCCTTGACTGCACTCTGCAAGTGTAGTTG
This sequence comes from Lithobates sylvaticus, assembly GCA_028564925.1. Classification (NCBI taxonomy): domain Eukaryota; kingdom Metazoa; phylum Chordata; class Amphibia; order Anura; family Ranidae; genus Lithobates; species Lithobates sylvaticus. Next base: position 322,330,136 of record CM053028.1, on the reverse strand, counting down.
CACTGATTTTACTTATTAAATGTATATGTGGCACATTGTAAAGAATATCCAATCAGGTGCAAGAAAAAAAAATGATTGGATGATAGAAATCAGCAGAGCTTTACCATATTTACTAAGCTCTGAGGAAAATGAGTGTAACTGAATGTGTAATGTGCACAGTCTATTTGCCTTAAGCAAATCCACCCAAATAGGCTCCATTGCACACTCTGCATTTATGTGCAGTTTGGAGTAAACACTACAATGTCCCTCAGATAGCGATTAAGCCGGGTACACACTACAGTTTTTTTTTTTTGTACAATATCATAGGTTGCATGAAAAAAAACTGACAGCTCCAGTAGGGAGCTACTGTACTAACCATGTAAGGTTAGTCCCGCAATCTCCTGCTGAGCTTTTGTGTTCTGACAGGGGGATGCCAGAGTACTTTGATCAGTGCTCTCTGCAATTGGACAGCTTCTGTTGGGCAGACTGACATACGCAAGGGCACGAATGTCGGCCGGTATTTTTTGTACTCGCCAATATCTCCTGACATTCTCCCCATGTGTACAGGGCTTTAGGCACCATTGTTACTAAACATGGAAACAAAAAGCTCTGTTGAGTCTAATAAATGACTTTTTTTTACACCCTGAATTGTACCAGTCTTGGAAAATGCTAATTTTTGAGAAATTGTACACCCTACCTAAACTCCTTTTAACTTTGTTGTGTATTAATATATTAGGTTGCAGTGTCATTTAATGGCAAGTACAGTTTATGTATTAATTAGCATTTTTTTATTTAGATAGTCATATGTATGTGAAATTAAACAAAAGCAACGGTTTACTTAAATAAAGGGGGAAGTGAAGTGAGTTTGTTTTAAGCATCCAAATATATTTAGCAGAACTATCTATTACATAAATGTGCCCTTCACATTTCTGGATGCTTGAAGTGAACACAAGTTCATTTCTTTCATTTTCTTTCACATTACTTTAGTAAAGGACCCCCAAAGACTTAAAAGCAAACAACTGGTTTCTATTGTAATGACAGTGCAATGTAATATAATTTCTGCTTACTAAGGCAAACAACCTCTTACCACTAAAGGAATTAGCTGGTATATATTAGATTTGTAAAAACATTCATTGCTTTTTTGAATTGAATCACTTAAAAGCTCTAGTGCTGATAGATAACACACATTCCAGTGGAAAAATGTAATACTGATTTTATCCAAATGCTTTTATTGAAAACAATAAATTATTCCATTGTAAGATCAAGGAGGGTTGAGATGCCTATATTCTCATAAGCTAAAGCAGACAATCAGTATGATAATTAGAGCATGTTAATTAGTCTCCACAAGCAATGAGAAAATGCAAATGATATACAGCGGGAAATTAACAGCAGTTACTGCTCAATATTGCATGACTTTTCCATTAAGAATAATATGAGAAGTTGTTAAATTATAGAAAATGAGAATAATAAGGATAGAATATTAAGAAGGTTTGGTTTCTGGTTGAGCTGCAGAGGGAATCATTAGGATATATTCAATGATGCACAATCTTCATTGGTAGGGAAAGAAAGACATTTAGGAGAATTTCAGAAATCTTAAATAATGCTTTTGTTTTGACAAGGTAAAACAATGTCATATTTTAAGATTATCCAAAAGGAAATTATTCAATAATAATTCAATGATGGTCTTTGAAGGAGCATAACTTATTTTTCCATTGATTGCGAAATGAATAGGGAAGAAATGCCATTAAACTAACGGTGATAGTTTTATGATTTTACTAAAATTAGACCTGCAGCAGAGCACAGACACAAAAGTCGTTATATCTTAATTGGCATAAAATTTGTTGAAATCTTATATTGCAGACATGACAAGAGTTTAATTTAACACTTTCTAAGATGGCCGTTATGAGCAAAACAAACACAACTTATAATACAATAACATTAAGGTCAAACTCCAAATAAAGTATGTTCTTTTGTTTAGATATCTATTAGGTATCATTTTTAGCAAAACTTTATAATTCAGTAAGATTGATTTACTAAAAAAAATAGGTAGTGAGGGAATAGTATAAGTTCAAGTGATAATAGGGAATACATTCATGTGGAAATTCATGCTGGAAAAGTAAATGTGTACATAGCTTAGTATATAAGATGTCATTTTGTGTTCCCTTCAATCATCTCATCATGCACAAGCAAACGTTTTCCTTACACGTTATTGAATATTCAGATTTACCTTATTTATGCTCATGAACATTCCCTTTATGAAATTACTTTTTTATTAGCAAATCAACCACAAGCAATGTAAATCTTTTCTTACTTTAGATTACTTTAACATACCAAAAGTGTATTATGTGTGTGAGCTATATTTGCGACTATATTTAATAAATGTATACCACAGAGCTACAAGGATTTAACACCATTTGTCAGAAAGTATTAATATGCTTCTTTTACAGAGTGCAGCTATGGAATCATTGAAGACTGTATTTCAGAAAACCCTTTACTTGAATTTCATATGTTTTTTGTATTAGAGTTCACAGGCCATGTTATAATGATGAGAAATGCCCCCGATCAATATCATTTTCCACATATAGCACAGTGGCCAGAATATGCGTCATTTGTTTTTTTTACATGGTATGCAAGGGTTTATATATAACATTTGAAAATGATCTACATAATAATGCTACTGTCAAAATGGGCACAGATGTAAGCTAATCCTATTTTTGGAACAAGGAAGATAATTGCCAACATATTATTGCTTTGAAATTCTTAGAAATTAAATACATAGATAATATGAATATTAACAACAAATTAGTTTTGGGTAGAAAACTGGATTTACAACCATAAGGCTAATCTGAAATGTTTAAAAGGTTGAAACACCAGAATGGAATATCCTCAGATTTTTTCTAACATTAATTTTCATTGAAGTCTCCAAACAGTAAATGGCATTACAATTGTCCCTAAAGCACCCAACACCTTACAAGAGATATCCATCCTGCATACAAGTCTAAATATTATTTTCCTCTGATGAATAATAAGACCCTGAATAATGGTTGAGCATGTTGAGTGAACAGTGATTCATTCGATGGTCTAATTTCTAAATCCGGCCATACATGGATTAAACTTTCTTTGGTTCAGCCAAGACCAGCACAATTTTGATCTATGTATGGGCAGGCTGGTTGTAGAGAAGTCGCTCTACCAATCTACTTCTGTACAACCAGCCTGTATGATTTACAGGCAGCAACGCTGATCAGTGTATTCTAATAGCGGCAAGTACAATATCTCCGGGGGGAGCATTATCGCATCCACACTGAGTGTGTAGATGGGGGAATTGAATCATATTTTTTCATTTAACCCACTGGTTGAACAAAATAAAAAGACTAATCTATGGCCTCTTTAACTTTGTAAAGATTTTATAAAAATGATACAGCACTAAAATATAACCCAATGGTGACAATACAGACCCCACTTTCATTCAGAGTGTATTCAGTACAGTGGGAGAGGCTGCAGGTGCTGTACATGCTGACACGCTGAGTGGGAGATTCTGCAGGCGCTGAACATGCTAATGTGCCGAGTCAGGAGACTGTTCCTGGGACAGCTAAGCATGAGGACGGAGTGACAAACAAAACTTAATAACCTGCGCCACAGAAAAAATATATAAGGTGCTAAATAAACATAAGATGTGGAAATCGCATGACAAACACCATGCGACAATATAATCACTTGACCCACAATACTGCTGCTTCTGCCTAAAAGGTTAAATGGACCTTAAAGATATACAAGAGAATAGAGGCTGCGCTAGCAAATGTGACTCACCACTGTGAGTTTGAGGTGAAACATATAAATAAGAGAGTAAAGGCTACACCAAAACATATATAGTATCGCCGTGTTAAACATGCAAAACATGTATAGTAATATATACCACAGGAATCCAAATAAACCGCCCCTATTTAGATGCCTCCCACTGCGCTCAGGTGATAATAAACTCCTAACTAAAGCTGCCACTTAAAGAATAAATTATATAGGTGAATTCACGTGAGAAAATCTTAAATTAAAAAGATTTATAGCAAATAGTGGCGCTATATATCAAATATCTGTGCACACAATATTCCAGTGCAAAAATAAATGGGGGTGAAACGCGTAGACGCAATTTCCGGTCAGTAAGCCAGTGACGCCTGCTTCCTGTTCTGCTTGGAGCGCACGCCGAGCACGCACCCGGAACTTGCTGATCCATGTCTGCTCAGTAGTGAGTTACTATTGCTTAGCATTGCACATGTTTAGCACAGCGATACTACACATGTTGTTCCTTTTTCTCCTCTCCACGGCATACATATTAATTTGGAGTCTCCGCTGGCCCGCATGAAATAGGATTTCTGACATCATCTACCCAACCGTTCCACTAACACGTACCTAGACCCTAGGACTGCAAAGCCGTGGGTCATATTGATTTGGTGAGTGGGGTTCTAAAGGGGATTACCATCCTAGGACTACCTGCAATTTATGACTATAACTATCCCAACCTTATAGTCTGTCAATTCTGATTATTTCAACTAACAAGTCACCTTTTCACTATTTTATAACTATTGTTGCACATTTTGTTTGATATATTACTATACATGTTTTGCATGTTTAACACGGCAATACTATATATGTTTTAGTGTAGCCTTTACTCTCTTATTTATATGTTTCACCTCAAACTCACAGTGGTGAGTCACATTTGCTAGCGCAGCCTCTATTCTCTTGTATATGAGGACGGAGTGGCTGCCTAAAGGGCACAAACAGCAGGCTGTTTGTGATTGTGAGGTGGGGAAGCTGTTAGAAGAAGAGGGATTATTTCTGAGCTGCAGGAGTGTGTGTGTGTGTGTAACGACAACAGATTGAATGAAGTTACACTGGAGCAACCTGAGTAGCTGTGCTGAGGACACTGAGGACATCTTACTCACATGATTGGGTGGAGTAGGCTGAGAGGTGAACCCATCAGTGATTGGCAGTGTTTGTTTCAGGAACACCAGGAGGACTGAGGCTCAGTGAGAGGATACCTTTGTGTACTGAAGAGCTGTGAGTAATTGGGAGCAGTGTGTGTAGTGTGTGTACTGAGAACAGGGAGTATTGCAAGTACTGAGAGTAAACTGGGAGTATTTTGAGGACTGTGAATACTTCAGAGTATTGTGAGCACTGAAGTCTGTGAGTATTTGGAAATATTGCATGTACTTAGAGTAACTTGAAGTATTGTGAGTATTGAGTAGCTGCGAGTACTGACAGTAAATGGGTGTATTGTGATCAATGTGATCAATGAGCAGGAGGAGGGGGATGCTGGACACTGTGTGATTAGTGAGCAGGGGTAGAGGACGATGAGGGTTTTGTAATCAGGGAGCAGGAGGAGAGGATGCTGGGGACCATATAATCAGTGAACAGGGAGAGAAGACACCACGGGTCGTGTGATCAGGGAGCAGGAGGAGAGGATGCCAGGGGCCATGTGATCATGAATAGAATAAATTAGAGTCAAGAAGTGAGATTAACACTAAATTGTGTAGAGTATAATTCCTAATCTAGGATTATCCCCATTAAATTAGTGGGTATGATGTCCAACAGGTATGGCATTGGGACATTGTGGAGGAGAGTAAAAAATCTTCAATTTAAAAAAAATATATTTTAACAGTAAGAAAGCAAGGTCAGAACATAAAGGCCCCATAAAAGATGATCAAGGGAAGTTGGTTACAGATGGTACGGCAAAGGCAACTGTTCTAAATGCATTCTTCTCACCAGTGTCCGAAATAGACTTTGAAAAAGTTAACACAAATAAATCTCCAGGACCAGATGGCGTACTTTTGAGAGTCCTCAAAGAACTAATAGGCTAATAGCCAGACCATTATTCCTTATGGACAACTTAAGGACATAAGGACTGGGATGTAGAAATTCAGATGTGGTACCAATACTTAAAAAAAGGGCTAAGATAGCTGGAAACTACAGGCAAGTCAGTCTAACATATTTTTATTTTTTAATAAAGGACTTGTCCGAAAGTGTCTCCTGTCATTTTTACTATTTTTTACATTTTTTTTTGGTGAATTGGTAGGGGTACAATGTACCCCATACCCATTTACATAGGGGCAGACCTGGGATCTGGTGGTCCCTTTATTAAAGGGGGCTTCTAGATTCTGATATTTGGTGCAGAGTTCCCCTCAATATTCATACCAGACCCAAAGGGCCTGGGGGGGGGGGGGGGGGGGGACCCATGCCATTTTTTTCAATGATTTTTTGTCTACATTGCCGATATCCGACAATACATTACATCAGTTTTAAATGACTTTTTTTCCTTTAGAAATGTAATTTTGCTGTGGTACTGTTCTAAACACAGGAAAATACATAAATAAAAATACAAAAAAAACCACAATATTTTAAGGAATATTACATTTCTTTTGTTTCACTTTAAGCATTAATAAAATGCTCCTGAAAAAACGGACGTTTTTAAAAACTTTTTTTTTTGCATTAGTACATGTCCCCTGGGGCAGGACCCAGGTCCCCAAACACTTTTTATGACAATAACTTGCATATAACCCTTCAAAATTAGCACTTTTGATTTTTCATGTTCGTGTCCCATAGACTTTAACAGTGTCCCCTTGTTCATACAAAGCTTTTGTCTGTTCGCATGTTCTGGTGCAAACCGAACCGGGGGCTCATCCCTAGTAATCAGCACAGATTTATGAAAGGTTTTTATTTGCAGACCAATCTGCTCACAATCTACCAGCAAGTGAGCTGCCATATAGATAAGGGGAGGCCCGTAGATGTGGTCGATGTGGTCGATGTGGTATATCTGGATTTTGCAAAAATATTTGATACAGTTTATCATAAAAGCTAAATGGCGTGGAGTTCCCCCCAAAAATCCATACCAGACCCTTTATCCGAGCACGCAACCTGGCAGGCCGCAGGAAAAGAGGGGGGGGCGAGAGAGCGCTCCCCCTCCTGAACCGTACCAGGCCACATGCCCTCAACATTGGGAGGGTGCTTTGGGGGTCTATGACCCCCCAAAGCACCATGTCCCCATGTTGATGGGGACAAGGGCCTCATCCCCACAACCCTTGCCCGGTGGTTGTGGGGGTCTGTGGGAGGGGGGCTTATCAGAATATGGAAGCCCCCTTTAACAAGGGGACCCCCAGATCACGCCCCCCTGTTTAAAATGGTAACGGGTACATTGTACCCCTACCATTTTACAAAGAAAGTGTAAAAAATAAAAAAAAAAACACACAGACACAGTTGGGATAAGTCCTTTATTAAAAAAAAAAAATTCCAGCGGTGGTAATCCACTCTTGGTATCCTGTGATGGGTGATCTCCTCTCCGGGGTCCAGCGATGGATGATGTAACAGAAACCTGCGTTACATCAGAGGGGGGCGGGGTCACCCGCACATCACTGGGAAAGCCTGGGTTTCCCCTTGCATCAGAGGAGGGCGGGGTCAGGTGATGGGTGGCCCCGTCCTCCTCAGCTAAGACCTGTCAGGCCATCACCGGGATTCCCGCAGTGTCTCTGGTGATACAGGATGTGCTGCGCTGGATGTCATTGGGTGAGATCACCCATCGCTGGACCCCGGAGAGATGATCACCCATCGCAGGATACCAAGAGTGTATTACCACCGCTGGAATCTTTTTTTATTTTTATTTTTTTTAAATAAATGAATGAATGATTTGTATAGCACTGCAAATGCAAACTGAATCGGCGCAAGGCGCTTGGTCTGTTCTGTGTTGTCCTGCTTGTTAGAAGAGGACTTATCCCAACGGTGTCAGTGTGTTTTTGTACTATTTTTTTACACTTTCTTTGTGAAATGGTAGGGGTACAATGTACCCGTTACCATTTCAAATGAGGGGACGGGATCTGGGGGTCCCCTTGTTAAAGGGGGCTTCCAGATTATGATAAGCCCCCCGCTGGCAGACCCCCACAACCACGGGGGCAAAGGTTGTGGGGATGAGGCCCTTGTCCCCATCAACATGGGGACATGGTGCTTTGGGGGGCTACCCCCAAAGCACCCTCCCAATGTTAAGGGCATGTGGCCTGGTACGGTTCAGGGGGAGGGGGCGCTCTCTCGTCCCCCTTCTTTTCCTGCGGCCTGCCAGGTTGCATGCTCGGATAAAGGGTCTGGTATGGATTTTTGGGGGGAACTCCACGCCATTTTTTTTTATTTGGCGTGGAAATCCCCTTAAAATCCATACCAGACCTGAAGAGTCTGGTATGGATATTTGGGGGGAACCCCACGTCATTTTTTTAAAATTTGACGCAGGGTTCCCCTTAATATCCATACCAGGCCTGAAGGGCCTGGTAATTGAATTTGGGGGGAACCGCATGCTTTTTTTTTTTTTATCAATGACTTTCAATGACTGTACTCGGTATTACAGGGAGCCGCCAATTCATTATAGCAGCGAGTGCTTTTAATTTACTTTTTTTTCTGCAGAAATGACACTTTGTGCAGGGACAGGTCTAAGCATGGGAAACATGCGCCCCTTTACAGGCATACTATACACACACCCCAGGTCCGAAATTTAAAGGAAAATTAAATGTTTATTGTTTCACTTTAAGCATTATTAAAATCACTGTTCCCGAAAAAAATGACGTTTTTAAAACTTTTTTGTGCATTGATACATGTCCCTTGGTGCAGGACCTGGGGTCCCCAAACCCTTTTTAGGACAATAACTTGCATATTAGCCTTTAAAATTAGCACTTTTGATTTTGAACGTTCGAGTTCTATAGACTTAAATAGGGTTCTAAAGTTCACACGAATTTTAGGTCTGTATGCAGGTTCTGGTGCGAACCGAACCGGGGGGGTGTTCGGCTCATCCCAAGTGGTGATAAATAGCATGCATTCAGAATGGTCTGGAGTGATAAGTAGGGTACCCCAAGGCTCTGCCCTGGGACCAATTCTGTTCAATTTATTCTTAAATGATATAGAGGTTGACATAAATTGCTCAGTGTTTGCTGGTGATCCAAACCTAAGCAAGGCAATCACTTCAGAGCAGGATATAGAAACCTTAGAGGAAGCCTCAATAAAATAAAGGGGTGAGCAACTAAATGAAAATGAGATTTAATGTTAAAAAATGTAAAGTATTGCACTTGGGGGTCAAAAATATAAATGCTTACTAAGTTACTTGCTGGGAGGAGAACCATTGGGAGATTCCAGGATGGAAAACGATCTGGTGTCCTAGTAGATCACAGGCTCAGTAATGGCATGCACTGCTGTCCAGTTCTAGTCACCAATCCTCAGAGAGGATGTGCTGGAACTGGAGAGAGTCCAAAGAAGGGCGGCAAAGTTAATAAGGGGACTAGAGAACCTCAGTTATGAAGAATGACTACAGACACTAAACGGTTTATCCCTGGAGAAGTGACCCTTGAGAGAAGATTTGACAGTGATATACAAATACCTCAATGGTGATTCTAGCATAGGGAGAAAACTATTCAGCTTCAGGGAGCTTAAGAAATCACACAGGCCACTCAATGAAATTGGAGGAGAAACTGTTTAACCTTTAACTGCATAGGGGGTTCTTAACTGTTAAGCCCCATACACACGCTCGGACAATCCGCGGACCAGGTCCGTCGGATCATGTCCGTCGTACTTTGTCCGATGTTGGTTTTGCGTACACACGGTCGGACCAAGTTGTCGAAAAATCCGATCATTCTGAACGTGGTGACGTTTGTTGCCTACGACGGGACTACGTAGAGGCTAGTAGCCAATAGCTTTGGTCTTGTAATGTGATCTGAGCATGCGTAGCACTTTGTCCGGTCGGACAACCGTACACACGATCGAATTTTGTGTGATCGGACCGGGTTGTAGGCAAATCTATCCAGCAGGAGATAAGACTTTGTCCGTCGGACAATTCGACGTACACTGTCCGATGGTGCATACACACGGTCGGATTTTTCGACAACATGGTCCGATCGGACAGAATCCATGAAAAAGTCCGACCGTGTGTATGGGGCTTTAGAGTGTTAAGGATGTGGAACTCCCAGTGGAAGTGTCAATAGTTTCAAAAAACTCTTAGATGGGCATCTTAACTAACTCAATATACAGGTATATGGGAAATGATATTGACATAAACACACACATACACACACCCGACACCGGTAGAACCAGATGGACTGGTGTCTTTATTCAACCTTATCAACTATGTAACTATGACATGGAATATGTTTTGCAGTGGATGTACCAGAAAGTGAATTAGTGAGTAAGTAGATACTACTATCCAGTAGGGATGAGCCGAACACCCCCCCCCGTTCGGCTCGCACCAGAACCCGCGAACGGACCTAAAGTCCGTGCGAGCTTTAGAACCCTATTAGTTATAATGGATGCGAACGTTCAAAATTAAAAGTGCTAATTTTAAAGGCTAATATGCATGTTAATGTCATAAAAAGTGTTTGGGGACCTGGGTCCTGCCCCAGGGGACATGTATCAATGCAAATTTTTTTTTTTTTAAACGGCCGTTTTTTCAGGAGCAGTGATTTTAATAATGCTTAAATTGAAACAATAAAAGTGTAATATTCCTTTAAATTTCGTACCTGGGGGGTGTATATAGTATGCCTGTGAAGGGGCGCATGTTTCCCGTGTTTAGAACTGTCTCTGCGCAAAGTGTCATTTTTGAAAGTAAAAAAGCTATTTAAAATCACTCGCGGCTAATGTGTTATTGACGGCTCCCGTAATACAGAGAACAGTCATTCATTGAAACTCATTCATAAAAAAATTCATTGATAAAAAATAAAATTTTGATAAAATTGATAAATTGATAAAAATAAAAAAAAGCGTAGGGGTCCCCCCAAATTCAATAACCAGGCCCTTTAGGTCTGGGATGGATATTAAGGGGAACCCCAGCCAAAAAAAAAAAAAAATGGCGTAGGGTCCCCCTCAAAATCCATACCAGACCCTTGAGGTCTGGTATGGATTTGAAGGGGAACCCTAGCCAAAAAAAATGGCGTGGGGTCCCCCTCAAAATCCATACCAGACCCTTATCCGAGCATGCAACCTGGCAGGCCGCAGGAAAAGAGGGGGGGACGAGAGCGGCCCCCCCTCCCGCCTGAACCGTACCAGGCCACATGCCCTCAACATTGGGAGGATGCTTTGGGGGTCTAAGACCCCCAAAGCACCTTGTCCCCATGTTGATGAGGACAAGGGCCTCTTCCCCACAACCCTTGCCATTGGTTGTGGGGGTCTGCGGGCGGGGGGCTTATCGGAATCTGGAAGCCCCCTTTAACAAGGGGACCCCCAGATCCCGCCCCCCCCTGTGTGAAATGGTAAGGGGGTACAAAAGTACCCCTACCATTTCACCAAAAAAGTGGCAAAAATGGTAAAAATGACAGGAGACAGTCTTTGACAATTCCTTTATTAAAATCTTCTTTCTTCTTTCTTCATCCTTCGGTTTCTTCATCTTCTCCTTCCGTCATCTTCTTCCATCTTCTTCCATCTTCTTCTTCCTCCGATCCGCTTCTTCTTGCGCTGGTCTTCTCGCCCTTCTCGTCCGGCATCTTCTTCCGTCGGCGTCAGTGTCGGTGTCTTCTTGGGCCGCTCCGCGCAATGGGAGGCTCCCGGTGTGTGAGGCTCCGCTCCGTCTGACAGGTCTTTTAAAACGGAGGGCACCTGGTGACCCCGCCCCCCTCTGATGTCATGGGGAAAGCCATCATGGAATTCCCCATGACGTCCCTGTGCGTCAGAGGGGGCGGGGTCACCAGGTGCCCTCCATTATAAAAGACCTGTCAGACGGAGCGGAGCCTCACACAGCGGGAGCCTCCCATTGCGCGGAGCGGCCCAAGAAGAGACAGAGACACCGACGCCGACGCCGACGGAAGAAGATGCCGGACGAGAAGGACGAGAAGACCAGCGCAAGAAGAAGCGGATCGGAGGAAGAAGAAAATGGAAGAAGAAGATGGAAGAAGATGACGGAAGGAGAAGATGAAGAAACCAAAGGATGAAGAAAGAAGAAAGAAGATTTTAATAAAGGAATTGTCAAAGACTGTCTCCTGTCATTTTTACCATTTTTGCCACTTTTTTGGTGAAATGGTAGGGGTACTTTTGTACCCCCTTACCATTTCACACAGGGGGGGGCGGGATCTGGGGGTCCCCTTGTTAAAGGGGGCTTCCAGATTCCGATAAGCCCCCCGCCCGCAGACCCCCACAACCAATGGCCAGGGTTGTGGGGAAGAGGCCCTTGTCCTCATCAACATGGGGACAAGGTGCTTGGGGGTCTTAGACCCCCAAAGCATCCTCCCAATGTTGAGGGCATGTGGCCTGGTACGGTTCAGGCGGGAGGGGGGGGCGCTCTCGTCCCCCCCTCTTTTCCTGCGGCCTGCCAGGTTGCGTGCTCGGATAAGGGTCTGGTATGGATTTTGAGGGGGACCCCACGCCATTTTTTTTGGCTGGGTTCCCCTTAAAATCCATACCAGACCTCAAGGGTCTGGTATGGATTTTGAGGGGGACCCTACGCCATTTATTTATTTTTTTTGGCTGGTGTTCCCCTTTAATATCCATCCCAGACCTGAAGGGCCTGGTTATTGAATTTGGGGGGACCCCCACGCTTTTTTTTGTTTTTTATTAATGAATGACAGTTCTCTGTGTTACAGGAGCCATCAATTCATTAGCCGCGAGTGCTTTTAAATCGCTTTTTTCCTGCAAAAATGACAATTATTTGCAGGGAAAGTTCTAAGCACAGGAAACCTGCCCCCCTTCACAGGCCACCTATAGACACCCCCCAGATGTGATACTGCAATGCTGTTCTAACAGCACGCACACACATATCCCCAGAAATAGAGCACATATTGTCAGCAGCACACTGACACGCTGACACTGACTGAAACAGAATATGCGAGGCCGCCGACGCGGCGGCCTCTTATACCGCGGGGCGTGTACTAAAGCCCCTGAGCTATAATTGGCTACAGGCATCCTGCCTGTAGCCAATTATGGCTCTCCTCGCTGCCGGCGCTGTGATTGGCCAAGCATGCGGGGTCACAGTGCATGCTTGGCCAATCATCAGCCAGCATTGCACTGCGCGGGCCGCAATGCATTGCGGGGCCGCTCGCATCACACGAATTTGATGCGAGCGGCCCCAATAGTTCTGGGCTCGCCGAGCGAGCGAACGCCCGGTGCTCGATTCGAACATGGGTTCGAATCGAACACCGGGCCCATCCTTACTATCCAGTGTGCAGAGCCAGACCCTCCCTCTACACAGAGGAATCTCAGCTCCTTAACCAGTGACCACTGCCCAAGCTGGAACTCACACAGGACTGTGTAATACAGCAGACATCTGATGTGCATGGCTAGTCTATTCCATTGGGGTTTGTTATGTCACTACTGACTGATATTTATTATTTTGCATTTGTTTATGTTAGAGGTAGGAAGTATTGTTAGTACTGCCCCATTCCTTATTCTTTTTTCACTGTTTATTTTTTCACTAGGTTAGGCTTCTGAGCAGGAAAGGTTCCTTTTGTGAGTTTGTGACAATAGGTAATTGATAATAATTAGTTGGCTTTAGAAGTGCATAGTAAATAGTATATATAAAATATTCAAATCTCTAATTCATCTATAAGATATACTTGCTAGGAGAACAGGTTATACATTTACTTCTAAACATTTACTGTACTTATATTAAACAATATTTACAATTCAAATGTGTTTTCTTGCTTTGTTGTTGACAGCGTCTATTGTTTTTTAACTGTAAGCTTCTAACTACATCAGTGAGTAAGGTCATTTTTATGTCAACACTTTACATTTTATTTGAAATACCAAGAATGACTACTCAGGTATTTATCATTTAATGCCTTGTTGGAAAGTATTCAATAAAAAAGGAAGTAAAAAAGTCACTCTATCAAAAATAAATTATTTAGGAAATATGCAACAGATGGTAAGACTTACACTCATTCTATCAGATTAATAGTGTTCTGTCCACATTTCACATCTTTGCTTTCCCAAAAGATGTTGTTGGGTGGAGGCCATATTGACAGCTGGCATGTTCCTAATGTAGTTAGTTTGATATACCTCATCTATTAAATGTTGCACATTCTCCAAAATAACACATGACAAGTGCAATTGATCACCTGGGAAAGGGCATATTCAGCTGAAAGCTTTCATTTATCTTACTTTCTTCAAGTTTGTTTCAAAGAACAGGCAAATCTTAATTCCTTATGCTTTTGGTAACAATTGCTAATAATATTGTAATATCCGCCAGACTTTGCAAAGCACTGCCGGAGTAAATGGTACTTTGAAAATTTGGTTCTGACATGCAGTGTGATGAAACTAAAGAAGAGTGATGAGGAAAATTTTGCAGCATATTGCTATTGCTATACCTGATTTTGCTACAGCCATTATTATCACCTTAAAAAAAGATAAATAGAAGTATGTGTTTCATTTAAAAATGTGATCACAGATATTGTTTTAATACTTAGGTCATCATTGGTACATGCAGGAAAACTAAGTAAGCATTCAGTAATCTGTCCTATCAAAGGCCGTGATCTGTGCTGCCAAGGAGGATAGCTGTTAAATCTTTTTTTTTTATGACAATGTTCATGCTAGGTGGCTCATTTGAAGCCCTTACCATTTACAATATTTCTTAATGGTTTATGAGTAATTTTAGCTAAGTAAAGCCAATGAGTGAACTGCTAATTTTACCCGGCAAACAGTGCAATTTTGCTAAAAGTCAAAAACTCAACACATGTTACTGTAACAAAATCTCTCTGTAATCAATTGTAGCTAACGTTTACAAATGTCATCACATGTTTATGGGGTACTGCTTGAAGCACTGGTGATGAATTTACTTTTATGCTTCTTTTCTCACAGATTAAGACCCCTATCACACTGGGACACCCGGCAGTTAGTGCTATAGCGCTGCTCGTTTTAGCAGCGATTTTCGGCCACTAGCGGGGCACTTTTTACCCAAAAAAATGGTAACAAGTCCCATTTTGCGGTGCTTTCAAATCACTTTTAAGGCACTTTGGAAGCGCTGGCCATTCATTGCAATGGGCAGGGCATTTTGGGAGCGCTAAATACAGTGCTCCCAACCGGCCCCAAACATGCTGCTTGCAGGACTTTTCGTAATGACCCGCAAGCTCACCTCCCCAGTGTGAAAAGACACACTGCACTGAATGGGAGGTGCTTTTCAGGTGCTTTTCAGAGGCTATTTCTAGCACTAAAGCGCCTGAAAACCATCTCAGTGTGAAAGTAGCCTTAGATTTCCAAGATAGGCTTGAAAAATTGAGGAGGACAAGGAGTTGGTAGTGAGTGTGTTTGAAAATACCTCTCTAGCATTATAAGAAGAGGAGTTCCAAAAGATTATCAACAAAGGGAGTTAAGTTTGCTATAGATGGCTTGAATCTCAGACAGTTCAGTGGGGACCGGCCGAGCTTTCACCTGATTTGTACCCAAGGCAATCCATCGATCAATTTGGGTACAAATAGCATGTTTGATTTTTACATGTGATTATTGCCAGTGGTTATAGCTGCTAGTAATAATCACCACCATGTTCTTCTGGCAGCGATGACTCCCCGTTCCTCCCCAACACAATAGCTCCGTGGGAAGGATTCACCAATCAACACTGACTGTGACCCGTGGTTGCAGGTAAGAAAATCTCATCATCTACGGTTTTAGATGGCCTACTGAGCCACAACAATGCATGAATGAAAAACTAAAGTAATGAGTAGGCAGGCTTGATTAAGTGTACATATTGTGGCAATAAATAGTCGTGACAGTATTAAGGTTAAAGCAAGTTATCATATCAATGTGTGTTACTATGTGTTTGCAACAATACATTTGCATGGATAAAAGCCACAGTTGCCCATTGAATAACAGGATCTGCTTTCTATTTTTCAATACTACACAACGACTGAACTAGACTTTTCCAATAATGCAAGTCTATAGGTCTCAAAGACACTAAAATTAATGCATTTCAATTGTGTCTTCTAAATGTTCACAGTTGATGAGTATGGAATGTTGGTTCTGAAATATGAGGGCCGATTTACTAAAGTAAAGCCACTTGGGGACCACCTACCGCAAATATACTGCACCAGATCATGTACACATACTGTACATGATCTGCTTCTTCTGGGTAGGGGCGCACACATGCCCTCCGCTCCCTCCGCCATTTACTACAGCACAAGCCGATCAGTGGGTCCCATCCAATGATTTCTGGATGGCACCCGCTGATTGGCTGAGCAAATGACAGAAGAGAGATCTGTGTACATAAACAACACAGGGTTCTCTTCTGACAGCTGCGATGTGTGTTTTTTTCCTCCCCGCAAAGCAGTAAAAACCAGCACATCCCTTATGCTACTTTCACACTGAAGCATTGCTGGCGCTGGCGGTGGCACTTTACCATCATTTTAGAGGCACTATTCAGTCGCTAGCAGGGCAGTTTTAACACCCGCTAGCAGACGAAAAAGGGTTAAAACCGCCCACAAAGCACTGCTGCAGCGCTGCCCTATTGTTTTCAATGGGAAGGGGTGCTTTAGGAGCGGTAAATACACCGCTCATACATCGCTCTAAAGATGCGGCTTGCAGGCCTGCAAGCGCACCACTCCAATGTGAAAGCCCTCGGGCTTTCACACTGGAGACACATCAGCGGCTGTTTCAGGGCACTTTGCAGGCGCTATTTTTAGCGCTGTAGCGCCTGCAAAGCGCCCCAGTGTGAAAGGGGCCTTAGTGAAAATACAACGCAGCAGACACAGTAAACACAGTAAACATTGTAGGCACACAGTTAACCCTGGATTTAACCCTAAATGTTAACCCCTTCCCAGACAGTATCATGAGCACAGTGACAGTGCATACTTTTTATCACTGATCACTGTATTAGTGTCACTGGTGATGTCAGTGGCAGTTAGTCAATCCCCCCAGCGTTAGTTAGTGTCAGATTGCCCACCACACTATCACAGTCCCACTATAAGTCACTGATCACTGCCATTAGTAGTATAACACAAAAAATGTATTTCTGCATATAGTATATATCATTGTTTGTAGATAACTTTTATGCAAACCAATTAATATACACTTATTTAGCGGAAAACATCAGAAAACATCGTAAAACAACGTTGGAAAACATGTGAAAACATTGGAAAACAGCGGAAAACATCGGAGAACATTTGAAAACGCCATTCTGTGCATGTGCATCCAAATTGATTTAATAACAAAAAGGCAGTCCCTAACCTGTTTGTGACTCGGGGACTCCCTGTACATTTTGGCCTAAATTAATGACAAAATTCGATTTTTTAAATAATTTTTTATTGAATATGCAGCAGAAAGTAAAAAAAAAATAGTTTTTTTTTTTTTTAAATCAGCCTTTTAAGTTTATAGCACAAAAAACAAAGTGGTGATCAAATACCACCAAAAGAAAGCTCTATTTGTGTGCAAAGAATTTACAGTATCTCACAAAAGTGAGTACACTTACGTTTTTGTAAATATTTTATTATATCTTTTCATGTGACAACACTGAAGAAATTACATTCTCACTGGTTGCACTTTAAAGGCAACATCAAATGTGTCTTTTGCTGTCACATTAAAATTTTGTTATTTCTTAGTTTTTTTAACTGAAACACTAAGTTTCTGATGTATGTCATCACCTGCGAGTAGTATCCAATTCGTGGATCGGACGACACGCAGGTTGAAAGATCTTCTTTATGACCATTATGTGACATAGAAAAGAACCATTCTATCAATGTGGCCAAACACTGGAATTTAGTCCACAATAAAGATTTTCTAGTTTGTTTATACAGGGGATCGAACAGATAGTGATGCCAGTCAGAGGGGCGGACAGAATCAGAGCGCTCTGTAAAATAGAAGTTTTCAGGATTTTTTCCCTTAATACAATAAATCTAGCTGGGTTAAACTTCGAATGGGATGTTTATTATTAATTTGAATAGTTATTTATAGTATTATATATTTTTATGACGTTGGTATATATTTAACAGCAGATGCCTTTACTTATCAATTAGTTCTATATTTGTTTATAGACTATGTCTAAATATTTATTTAAATATTTATTTAATTTATGATAGGGTATCCTTATGATCTACCTAACTTTACACCAACAATAAACTACAAATTTATAAGCTAGTACATTCTTATATAATATTATTTAATGTTATTTATTAGCATAGCGGTTATACAGCGTATCAATTTCACGAGTAGAGCAAAATGTTACTATTATTATCACTATAGTTGCTTTTGTTATTATTATTATATTTACCTTTTATGACCATTTTTCTATATTCATTAGTGCTATTACTAGTAATATATCTATTATTGCTAATATATCAGGATATGGCTCTCTCTCTCATATATGTTTCTTTTCCTTTTAGGTCATTTATCCTTTTGCATTTACATGCTTAATCTATATACTTACATATTTGTGCATTTTATTTTTCATTCTGTTGCATTTCATTTTGTTGCATTTTCATTTTGATGTTTTGGTATTAAGGTATCGGTAAGGTTTCTATGCCTTTTTCCATTTGACCTTTCATGTCGCCTGGGTCTATTGACTAGTAGTAGGTTTGCTGCTAATTAATGGGTTCTTTTAGTACTTTGAGTTTACTTATTGGACCTTGTAATTTTCACACCTGCAATTTTCTCATTGGCGATTCATGAATTGACATCTATGCACACAGGCATCGTTTGTTTTTACATGTTTTGGTATATTTTAGATATTTTTCATTATTAAAGGTTACTTTGTAACCATATCTATATGTTTTTTTGTTTAGAACTAAATTGAAATGGTTTAATGACCGCATATGTTTGCAATCAAAGACAATTAAGTTTATCATGTGATATATTTTACATTCAGTGGCGGAGCTACCGCCATAGCGAACCACGCGGGCGATATGGGGACCGCAGCCGAGAGGGGCCCGTGGGGAAGATGGGGAATGCATACTGCGGGGGGCAAGCACCGCCCGCACGGTCCCCCAGCCAGGGGGAGTGAATGAATGAATGAATAATTTGTATAGCGCTACAATGCAAACCGAATCGCCTCAAGGCGCTGTATTAGTGCTTTGTTGTCAGCTTCTTAGAAGAGGTGGGTCTTGAGTTTTTTCCTGAAGTCCTGATGGTTTTCTTCCATGCGGATGTAGGTTGGTAGAGCATTCCATAGCCGTGGTCCTTGGACAGTGAATCTTCGTTCCCCTTTTGATTTGTAGTGGGACTTGGGGATGTGGAGGAGGTTTTGTTCAGACGATCGAAGACTGCGATTGGGTGTGTAGTGTGGAAGTGAGGAGAGGAAGAGGCAAGCTGTCCGTACGAGCAGAGAGCTGTAATAGCTTTCATTTGAATTTCCTGTGTTCCTGGGGCTCACCATCACATAGCCCCACCTCTTGGCCCGGCGCCTTTGATAGACATAACACCGATCCAATGCCAGATGTGTGACATCATCAAATCACTTCCCCTGGCTAGGGGACCGTGTGGTTGGTGCTCGCCCCCCCCACTCTCCAACAGCCATTTGAGGGCTGCAGTATGCATTCCTCATCCTCCTCGGTAGTTCTGCCACTGGCTCGCCTCTTCCTCTGCACAGGTGAGGCTACATTGTGCACGGGTCACGCTGCATTGGGCACAGGTGAGGCTGTATTGGGCACAGGCAGGCCACATTGGGCACAGGTGAGGCTGCATTGTGCACCGGTGAGGCTGCATTGGGCACAGGCAGGTCATGCTGCACTGGGCACAGGTGAGGCTGCATTGGGCACAGGTGAGGCTGCATTGGGCACTGGACACACTGCATTGGGCACAGGTGAAGCTGCATTGGGCACTGGACACACTACATTGGGCACAGGTGAGGCTGCATTGGGCACAGGCAGGTCACGCTGCATTGGGCACAGGCAGGTCATACTGCATTGGGCACAGGTGAGGCTGTATTGGGCACTGGACACGCTGCATTAGGCACAGGCCATGCTGAATTGTGCACAAGTGGGCAGAGGTGAGGCAGTATTGGGCACAGGTGAGGCTGTATTGGGCACAGGCAGGCCACTCTGCATTGGGAAAAGGCAGGCTGCATTGGGAACAGGCAGGCCACATTGGGCACAGGTGAGGCAGTATTGGGCACAGGTGAGGCAGTATTGGGCACGGGCAGGCCACGCTGCATTGGGAACAGGCAGGCCACATTGGGCACAGGTGAGGCTACATTGGGCACAGGTGAGGCATTATTGGGCACAGGTGAGGCTGTATGGGGCACGGGCAGATCACGCTGCATTGGGAACAGGCAGGCCACATTAGGCACTGGTCAAGCTGCATTGGGCACAGGTGAGGATGAATGAAGTGCTAACACCAGGTGTTTGAAGTATCTTTATCTGTTGATTGTTAAACTTTCTGGAATACATATATTGCTATTGTGGTGTAGGATTTGTGCCTGTTGTCCCGACATCCCTTCTCTCTCCTTCCCTCCCTTTCTTTCTTTCCTTCTTTCCTTCCTTCCTCCCTCCATCCCTCATTCATCTCAGAGTCGAACCACACCCCCTTGGGGCCACGCCCTTTAAGCCATGCCTACTATTTAATTTAAGCCCTGCCATTTTTTTGTTGGTGGGGCTGTTTGCAGGGGGGCCATACAACATTTTGCTATGGGGCCTTGTGATTTCTAGTTGCGCCCCTGTTTACATTAGTATATATTTGTTAGCAATATGCATGGTCATTCAGCTATGACTAAGCACGATGATGGTGTGAAACACATCAGCTGTCTTGCCCCTGCTTCTGCTGTTACATGAACTTTTGAACAGATTTTTTACAAAAAAGGGCATTCTATTGGAGTGCGGCTGTCCAGATTTTCCTTTTTCACTATTGTGTGCTGAGCCAGCACCTGCTACTTCCACACTGAGGAGGGTGCCATCTTCAGTCCACCACCTGGAGCGGTTCAGTTTCTTTCTGGGATGCCATTAAAGTTCATGTGCATGTAGTCATGTGTACCAATACTTATGATGCTATAGTAGATACTTGTTTCAAACAATGTACTGTTTATGTGAGCTGAGACATATATTTTAGGTCCCAGATTATATAGGGCTAAAATGTTGTTAAAACATCTGTAGCCATAGCATCTCCTTTTTAAAATCCCTCCATAAATCAATATTTAACTTCATCATTTGAAACATCCACATGCATTAAAAGCTGCCATTGCAGTATCACCTTAATAAATCACCCTTTGACATATTGACATTTACAACCATCAATATATACTCTTACAGAATTTGAACAAAGTTTACAACATCAAAAATACACAATGGTCTTCAAAGGGAATTTTATTCCTGATACATTTTTTTTAAATATATGTTAATTTCCTCAGACAAATATTTAAGGAGATGTAAGAGTATCTATATAATAAATATTACACTATATGTAAACAAATGTATAAAAAACTTTTTTTAACATTAATCTTTACTTGAAAACACTTTTACTTTGACAAATAGTAGGTAAAACTTTTATATTTATTAATTACTGTTTATATTAATAAAAGGGAATTCAAGATGATTCACCATGTCATTTATACAGTAAGTATCCAATAGGAATTATACTTTCTACACAATAAATATTCTAAAGTAAATATAGTTACTGGGGAAGTACTGGGTCTATTGCATTGTCATTATCCTTATAGGGAGTATACATTTTTTTTTAAATAAAACAATCACCATAAATACAGATTTTAGCAAATTGCTACTCCAATTATTATTATAATAATGAAAAATATAAAGCTTTATGGTTTCTTATTCCCTCAAAAGTCTGAAGTCTACCACTTACCCAATATAATTTAACTCCTTCATCCCACCTCCTGGTGAATCTTCAAGTGGGCTCTAAAGCTACCATGGCTTCTCTATTATGTAAATGATGTGATCGGCATTTAAAGCAGTTAAATGATTGGAAGCTTATGCTACTGTCACAATCAGAAGCCATGGCTGAGAGCTGATTTGTCAGTGTGCGGTGAGCATTCAGTGAGAACACTCTCAACACATAACCTCAGGCCACCATGGATGCATATGTGCAGCGGCTATGCATTAAAGCCCACCTATCCTGTTGTTGTATATAAGCACTACACAGTCAGCAAGAGGTTAGGAAGAAAATACTACAAAAGACCACATGAGCACAACCATATTAAATATATATTTAATGCAAAAATAATACTGGCAGAGCTGTGTTTTTATTCAGATTTTTATTACACAAGACATTGCTAAAAAAAAAAAAAAAACATGGTACAACGAATCCCATTAGGACTTTAGTTTGCTCTGCTTATGCTATATAACATAGATCTATAGTTCACAATCATTTCTTAATATTCAGAAATAAAATAACCACTTTGAAGGTTTGGTATAGCCACACCCACTGTTTAGAGAACAGATTGATAAGCTCCCAAACATTTTTTTGGGGATAAGTCCTGAGATTTTTACAAAGATATCCAAGAATTAAAATTCATACAAAATATGTGAAACAAACACTGAACCAACGATAGTCAGTGACATTTCTCCATTAACATATGGCAAGGCAAGGTAGCTTGTAATCTTGAGCAGATATGAATCCTATATGAATCCTAAAAGGTATCACATATATATCCGGGATTGATGCAAGTATGAACAGATTCCGGGCACTGCAGTTGTGCTTCAACAAGCACTGTCAAAGCAATACCCAATTATCAGTCCTTCGGGAAATAATACTCTTGTTCTGCCACAGAAGATTCACTGGCTCAAAAATATCATCAAAAAACTTAGCTTTATTTGGAATTTCTCCACATTAGGGCAGAATCACAATTGGGGGCATTTACTATAGCGCCAATATTTGATCCTGCAGTGCCGGAAAATAGCACCCAACTAAGGCCAATTAGGACTTCAACTCTCAGAAACTGGGCATACATGCAAATGGAAAGTTGCGATATTGCCGGCAAACATGCCAGTCAGATCGGCATATGTGGGAATAGTGGAAGTCAATGGGGCTCGAACCTGCAATATCCAAAGTTCTCACGGAAGGCTTGTATGCAAGTTCTTTGCCATAAAAAGTGCATGGGGACCCGGGTCCTGCCCCAGGGGACATGTATCAATGGATTTTTTTTTTTAAAGAGACGTTTTTTTAGGAGCAGTGATTTTAGTAATGCTTAATGTGAAACAATAAAAATGAAAAATTCCTTTAAATATCGTGCCTTGGGAGTCCCCTTAGTCTGCCTGTAAAGTAACACGTTTCCCGTGTTTATTACTATACCGGAGCAAAATTACATTTCTAAAGGAAAAAAAATCATGTGAAATTGCTGTAAATATGCCTGTAAAGTGGTGCATTTTTTTTTAAACCAGACTGGTCTAAACAGGGGAAAAATGCGCCACTTTACAGGCATACTATAGACACAGGTATGAAATTTTAAGGAATATTTCACTTTTATTGTTTCACTTTAAGCATTATTAAAATCACTGCTCTCGAAAAAAACTTCAGTTTTTAAACAGCGATTAGTGCTTATTAGTGTCGCGGCGCTATAGTAAATGACCCCCAATCTGTCACATTCACCTCTGCTGTAATTTCCTACATATAGTAATGCCTTAGTAGTGGCAATGTTAGCCAAATATCACACATACAGTATAGGGAAGAGCTTAATGTTCGGGTCAAACACAAGTTCGACTAAAACATTGGGTGTTCTCCCGTTCGCAAAAACAAACATTATTGAGCGTTTGCGACAAATTTGAGCACTGCGGAATGCCTCATAATGCACTGCAAGATCACAGTGCATTGCTGTATGATGATTGGTCAAAGCATGCACCTGACCTGCATGCTTTGGCCAATCCCACTGCCCTCTGCTAAGACAGCCATATTTGGACAAAGGTAGGGTGCCTTTGGCCAATCATCGCTCAGGGGGACTAAGTCCATGCCCCACAATATATAAGACTGCCTACACGGTGGCCATGTGTAGTGTTGTTGGTGTGGACAGAGAGATACTGGGTCAGGGGAGCTTGGCTTCTTTTTGTCACGCCAGTGACTACTGATCAAGGATGCATGCACTGTCCTGTCACCATTTGAGGAGGCCACGAGGATGGTGAGCAGCGACAATGCATGCATCAGTGATACTGTCCCTCTTGTCTTCCTGTTGGAGCACATGCTTCGTGGAATCATGGACAGGGCACTTGAGGAAGAACAGCGGGAGGAAGAGGAGGACTTCCTTACCTCTTAAGGCCCCCTTTATCCAGATAGTATTGCTGCGGGCCACCAAACACACAGGAAGAAGTGGAGGAGGAGGAAGAGGATTGTGTCAGCATGGACGTGGAGGATAACACTTTGCAGCAGTCTTCAAGGGATGGTTTTCAGTCCCCAGAAACCCAAGGAGTTGTATGTAGCTGGGAGGAGGTTGTTACAGATCATGTGATCCTTAGTGACCCAGAGGACTCAGAATCGATGCCTCTGCAAACTTACGCTGCACGGCCTCCCTGATTCTGCAAAGCCTGCGAAAGGACCCTAGGATTCAAGGAGAGGAATCATTACTGGCTGGCAACCCTTCTTGATCCACGTAACAAGGGTAAGGTTGCAGAACTCATTCTGCCTTCCCAGAGGGAGCAGAGGATGAAACATTTTCAGGAGGCCTTGAAGAAAGGTTTGTGCAATGCATTTCCAGACCCTAGGAGGTTACAATTTCCTGGTGCTGGACAACGTGTTGCTGAGGCTTCGTTCAGTCAGAGGAAGATCGGTGGAGAAGGTGGCTGGCTGACCGATGCCTTTAGACAATTTTTACGTCCTCAGCGCCAAGGTCTGATTGGTTCAAGCAACCATCGCCAGTGTCTGTATTACATGGTGCAGGAATATCTAGGGGCAAGAGCAGACTTGGAGACCTTTCCAACAGAGCATCCACTGGGTTACTGGGTCTTGAGGATGGACCACTGGCAAGAACTTGCTCAATATGCAGTTCAGCTACTGGCCTGTCCTGCATCCAGCATTCTTTCTAAATGCACATTCAGTGCTGCTGGAGGGTTTGTAAGGGATCATAGAGTGCGCCTGTCCACAGACTCTGTTGATAGGCTCACATTTATTAAAATGAATCAGTCTTTGATCAGCAGCTATCAAGCACCCGATGCTGATGTAACTGATAGATTTTTCTATGGATGTGGGATCCCTTGAAGACTGCCTATGCTGACTATCCTATTCCTCCTCAATCTTGATTATGCTAGCTTCCAACAATATTTTTGGTTCAGGGCACCACCACCACTGCCTAAGGCCCAATTTTTCTGTTCCTGTTTAACAACTTCCCGACCGCCTCCACAGATATACTGCGGCAGAAGGGCACGTACAGGCAGAATCACATACCTGTACGTTGCCCTTTAAGAGGCGGCCGGTGAGCGCGACTGCCTCACGGAGAGGAAGAACGGGGAGATGCTAATGTAAACAATCATCTCCCCGTTCAGCCACGCCCCCCACAGTTAGAAACACGCCCCTAGGACACACTTAACCAATACACTGCCTCCTAGTGGTTAATCCCTTCACTGCCAGTGTCATTTACACAGAAATCAGTGCATTTGTATAGCACTGATTGCTGTATAAATGACAATGGTCCCAAAAATGTGTCAAAAATGTCCAATGTGTCCGCCATAATGTCACAGTCATGATAAAAATTGCCGATCGCCGCCATTTGAAAAAAATTCAATTATTAATAAAAATGGCATAAAAATCGCTTATTGTGATTTTTTTTACCAAAAATATGTAGAAGAATACATATCGGCTTAAACTTAGGAAAACATTTTTTTTTTTCAAAATTGTCGCTATTTTTTTGTTTATAGCAGAAAAAATAAAAACCGCAGGAGTAATCAAATACCACCAAAAGAAAGCTCTATTTGTGGGGAAAAAGGACGTCAATTTTGTTTGGGAGCCACGTCGCACGACCATGCAATTGTCAGTTAAAGCGATGCAGTGCCGAATTGCAAAAAGTGCTCCTGTCAGGAAGGGGGTAAATTCTTCCGGGGCTGAATCAGTTAACAGGGGCATGTAATTACAATTTTTGATCTAATGTTTCACAGCAGGGCCCGTTCCTGCACCCACCAAGAGTAACTGTGAGGGCTTACAGTGTTGTCGCACCACCACCAAAGGCCCAATTTTTCTGCTCCTGTTTAACAGGGACATGTAATTACAATTATTGATCTAATATTTCATAGCAGGGCCCATTCCTGCGCCCACCAAGAGTAACTGTGAGGACTTAAGGTGTTGTGGCACCACCCCCAAAGGCTTAATTTTTCTGCCCCTGTTTAAACAGGGGCATGTAATTACAGTATTTGATATAGTATTTCACAGCAGGTCCCGTTCCTGTGCTCACCAAGAGTGACTGTAAGGGATTACAGTGTTCTGGTACCACCAACACCTAAGGCCTAATTTTCTGCAGAGTATATAGGGCAGGCCGTATAGTATAAATACTTCTGTTTTGAGTATATAGTGCCTGGGGGCCCCCACACCATTTTATGGTGTGGTTCCCCTTTATATCTATACCAGACCCAAAGGGCCTGGTAATGTTTTGGGGGGGCATGCTATTTTTCTCAATGATTTGCATCTATATTGCCGGGACCTGACAATACATTACAGCCACAAGCAGTTTTAAATTATTTTTTTTCCATTTCAAATGTCTTTTTGCTGTGGTATTGTTCTAAACACAGGAAACTGTGCCACTTTACAGGCATACCATAGACACCCCCCAGGCACGATATTTAAAGGAATATTTAATTTTAATTGTTTCACTTTAAGCATTATTAAAATCACTGCTCCTGAAAAAACAACCGTATGTAAAACTTTTTTTTGCATTGATACATGTTCCCTGGGGCAGGACCCGGGTCCCCAAACATTTTATGACAATAACTTGCATGTTCTGCTGCGAAGCGAACCGGGGTGTGTTCGGCTCATCCCTAATACAGTATATGCTGTGTTGCGCAGTCATTGAAAACGTGATATACTGTATTATGCAGGAACACAGCAGCCACATATAAACTTGGATGACTGACACTTACTGTTCTATATATCCAATTGTAATGCAACATACATCGACCAGCCATACCTTTATAACCACCCACCTTAAACCATGGAGGCATTACCTCCATTAGACTTTTTTTTTTATATGTAATCTTTAGTTAAAAAAATTTTTTCTTTTATGACATTACAGTAATAAAATGTAACAAAATACATAGAAAAACAGTAGGAAGTAGGAAAGACTGTCCGGTCATGTATCCATGAAACATACTGTACACTAGGCCCGGATGGCCACCAACAACAAGGGTATAAGTGACGGAGGCGTCTAATTTTTAATAAAACAACATATGAAACCAGACATTCTGAGAGTGTCATCCACCCTTTTGTTGTGTGTGGAGGATGATTGAAAGCGGATACCATTAGGTCAGGCAGGAGAATGACATATAACCTAAAAAAGAGATAACCAACAACGAATGCACCCATTCGTACATCTGCAGCCAGCAATGGTTATGTTATTCTGAAGCAGATATCATTTAGTTTAATTTACTTTATTTTAGTTTAGTTTTGGTCCCCTCCCGTTGGAGACCGGTCTCTTGGCGGTGAGCCCGTAGTGTCTTTCCCTGCGTATTGAATCCAGGTTGCCCAAGTGCTATACCATTTGTCATATTTATCTCTGCACTTCGCGATCCAATCCTCCAAGGCTTTAATGTTGTTAACCAGCCAGATCCAGTTCAAACGACTGGGTATCTGGCTATTTTTACAGAATACTGGAATCAGTCTCCTGGCAGCATTCAGGAGATGAGGCAGCACTGATTTTCTGTAGAGGCCAAGAGGAATGGTGGGGACATGCAGGAGAAATCCCAGTGGGGAGTCAGGGAGGTCTATATCTAAAATCACCTTAATTTGGGTTCTGACATCCTGCCAAAATGGGCGTATCTTGGGACAATCCCACCATATATGCAAGAATGAACCCCTATGGCCACATCCACGCCAACAAGTGTCCGATGACAGTGGGTATATCTGTTTAAGTCTTGTAGGCACCCTATACCATCTGGTCAACACTTTGAAACAGTTTTCCTGCATTTTTGTGTCAACCGAGCTGGAATGCGTGAGTCGGTATAGTAGGCTGAGTTGAATGTTAGTGAATTCCAGCTGCAAGTCCCTTTCCCATTCCCAAATATATGTGGGTTTCCCAAGGGGGCCCTGTTGCTGAAGTAATTCGTAAAGGACAGATATGGAGTGCGGGATCGTGCTGGACGACATGCACATCTTCTCAAAGGGGGTGGTAGATGTAGGGGAGCGTATGGCGTGTTGTAATCCAATGCGCAAAATGTAAGAGCTGTCCATGTCTCCAGCTGTCCATTGGGAATTTACCATATAGGGATCTAAGGGCCTCCAATGGGAGCAGGCTTTGGTCCTGAAAGAACCTGCCACACCTCAACTCCCCATCTGCTGTCCAGGTACGAAAAAAGTGTGGGTGTTCCCCGGGGAAAACCAAGGGAAACCTCCTAAAGGTGTCAGCGGGGAGAATTGGGGAGCAAGTTGTCCTGACTTGTTTAAGGCGTCCCATAGTTTCAATGCATGGGTAGTCAATGGAGAGACATATGTGGATAAACCCCTATGAGTCTGGGGGAGCCACGGGACATGAGATAAGTTACATCCCACTAAGAATTTTTCAAGCGGCACCCATACCCAAGTGGATACCCCATGGTGGCAGTCCAGTATTCGTTGGAGGGCAATAGCATCATAGTACTTGCGCACGTCCGGGACACCTAGGCCTCCCATTTGTTTGGGTCTTTGCAGGGTATGGAGAGCCAGACGGGGGCTCCGTCCCTGCCAGATATATTTGAGAAATGCACTGTTAAGGCTTAAAAAGAAAAACCTGGGAAGTGAAATCGGCACCATTTGGAGAAAAAACAGAATGCGGGGCAACACATTCATTTTTAGCACACTGACTCGGCCCATCCACGCGAAGGCCGCTCTGTCCCATCTCTGCAAATCTGATTTGATCGTGGAGAGTAGCTTGTAGCGTGTTGTACACACATGAAATATCTAGGGGTATATCTTACTCCCCTCTATTCTCAGCTTTATAATAGTAACTATGTCTACTATTATAAAGCTGAGAATAGAGGGGAGTAAGATATACCCCTAGATATTTCATGTGTGTACAACACCACGTGAAAGGGAAGGAAGATTGCAACTGTGTATGCAGGCTTGGGGTGATATTTAAGGACAGAATCTCCGATTTAGAATAATTAATTTTAAAGTTTGAGATGGAGCTAAACCTCTTCAATTCACTCATAATATTGGGAAGGGAGATCAGTGGATCTGATACATAAAACAGGACATCTTCCGCATAGGCAGATCATTTATGTTCATGTGATCCGACACTCAGGCCCTTAATATTGGGGTTATTGCGGATCCTGTTGAGCAGGGGTTCTAGGGTGAGAGCAAAAATTAGAGGGGACAGCAGGCACCCTTGTCTGGTCCCATTTTTGATAGGGAACGTGTCTGAAAGAATTCCATTTACCTTGACCCGAGCCTCTGGACAACTGTAAAGTGAGGAAATCCAGGTGAGCATATTGGGCCCGAGTCCCAATCTGGTCAGCACCACGTGAAGATATGTCCAATCCACCCTGTCAAACACCTTTTCGGCGTCTGTGGAAAGCAGGAGACAGGGTGGATGGTCATCACGTGTTTGTAGCCAATGGGTCAACTGGATGGCTCGATTAGAGTTGTCCCTCACCTCCCTCCCAGCGATAAACCCCGTCTGGTCAGGGTGAATGAGGGAAGGGAGAATTGGTTGGAGGCAGTTCGCCAAAATCTTCGCTAAGATCTTGACGTCTGTGTTTAATAGTGATAATGGCCTGTAACTGCCCGGGACCGTGGTGTCCTTCCCCTCCTTGGGCAGCACTGAGATGTGGGCCAGCAGACCTTCCTTGGGCATAGCTGTGCTGGAAGCCAGCGCCTTAAAATAGATGCATAATTGTTTGGAAAGTAGGGGAAGGAACGTACGGTAGTAGGCGTTCGCAAAGCCGTCAGGGCCCGGGCTTTTCCCTTTCGGGAGATCTTTCACTATGGTTTCTAATTCTTCTTGGGTAATTGGCTTTTCTAGAAGTTTGCTGGTTTGGTTTGATAGTTGGGGGGTCCAGGCCTCAGTCAGATAGTCCAAGATATGCTCTTCTTTCTGGTCTGCTGTCAGGTCAGGTAAAGTGGTGGGGAGCTGATATAGTTGGGCGTAGTATTCCCTAAAGATAGCAGCAATCTTGGAGGAATGAACCACAGGGGGACCTATCCCGGCCTGTAGCTTACAGTGGTGTGAAAAAGTGTTTGCCCCCTTCCTCATTTCCTGTTCCTTTGCATGTTTGTCACACTTAAGTGTTTCGGAACATCAAACCAATTTAAACAATAGTCAAGGACAACACAAGTAAACACAAAATGCAATTTGTCAATGAAGATGCGCTTATGTGAAATCTACATTAATATCTGTACAATATTGTAATTAGAAATATATTTCAGTTAGAGGGAAATATATATATTTAAAGTATTGAGGGTTGTGTTGGTGTTACTGTAATTAGTTCAACTTCAAAGCTTGGCCGTTTGTTTTCCCTGATAACATCTCACCTGGGTAGTAAACAACAGCCTTCTTTGATTCATCCAATCAGGCTGTGCCCAATAGACATGTACTAGGTGACCAATTAGGGAGAATTATATTAGCCACACTACAGGAAGTAGGGGGGGGGATATAATGCTTTGTGAGAAAGCTAACGATTCCTTTTTTCTGGTGGGGAAACACACAGCAGTCATCATGGGCTGAACTGAACAGGTAATATAACTCTATACTTGTATTGTAAATATGGTTCTGTGAGTAATATGTAAATATCATGTAATCCAGGGGACCTACACTGTACATTGTGTTGTAAATTCTGTCTGGTGTGTAATTTGTATATATATTATGTAACCCTATCAATAAATGTGTATTAGCTTGAGTTTTAACTACTTGTAACTAAACATGTTTGTAGATCAAGGTCTGAAGGGATATAATCTATATTCCTTCATATATATATTTTATTTCAACCTAGCATTTTCTGCCTTGATGTGCTAGGGATTTGTGTATTAGCTTGAGTTTTAACTACTTGTAACTAAACATGCTTTTACCACACGGTCTGAAGGAATATAATCTATTTTATTTCAACCTAGCATTTTCTGCCTTGATGTGCTAGGGATTTGTGTATTAGCGTGACTTTTAACTACATATAATAAATGTTATTATATTCAAAGCCTTTCCTCCTGGTCAGTAGAACTCTTATTTAACCCATATCATATTTTGTGATTAATAAATCAGAAATAGAGATTTTAGAGGTTACAGATGGCGGCCACGAAACCAGTACAGGACGGAAGGCGTTTGAATCTAATATCAAAATCGATGTATTAGAGATTAAGACTAGTAGTTGAACTTAAATTGAGTCAGTTTGTTCAATATATCTAGGGAAAAATCTAGGTAAATATTTTTCTTTTTCTCTCTTTTGTAGTTTAGTTATATATTTTTTTTTGTATTATATATATATATATTATATGATTATTTTGCTGAAGGTACCTAGTAGCTTGAACTTAAATTGAGTCAGTTTGTTCAATATATCTAGGGAAAACTGTAGGTGAATTTTAATTTTTTTTGTGGTTTAAAAATGGTGGTGTTGCTGAAGGTACTTAGTAGATTGAACTTAAATTGAGTCAGTTTGTTCAATCTATCTAGGGAAAACTATAGGTATTAACTCTAAAAATGAGAGAGGATACACCACATATTTTGTTTTGCATAAATATCCCGTAAATTTTAATTGAACAAGTTCTTTGGATGTACCATTTACAAACCGGTTATGTAATGGGGAGGAAGAAACTTGGCGGGAAAAAGTGTTATTTCTTTTTATTATTTTTTTTTTAATGCTCACAAAGCTTAATGGCTCTCTCTAAACCATTGTTTGAGAGTGACATGTTTCATTGGAAAGACACCATGTGAGTGGGGTCTTGGTTTCCTGTTGAAAAGTTTCAACAGATTTTTAATTTAAATGGTCTGTCCACTAAATGCATAATATTTGTGTATAGGACAGGAGAGCAGTAATATTCTCATTGTTGTCAGTTAAAGTACAGGACTGTGGAAGTCTTGTTGCTGAATGCTGAAGCTAATATCTGAGAAAGATTATTAGTATAATTTAACCCATATCATATTTTGTGATTAATAAATCAGAAATAGAGATTTTAGAGGTTACAGTGTTTATTATTAAAGGTGAAAAAAAAATCCAAACCATCATGGCCCTGTGTGAAAAAGTGATTGCCCCCCTTGTTAAAACATACTATAACTGTGGTTGTCCACACCTGAGTTCAATTTCTCTAGCCACACCCAGGCCTGATTATTGCCACACCTGTTCACAATCAAGGCATCACTTAAATAGGAGCTGCTTGACACAGTAAGGTCCACCAGAAGATCCTTAAAAGCTACACATCATGCCGAGACAAAGAAATTCAGGAACAATTGAGAAAGAAAGTATATGAGATGTATCAGTCTGGAAAGGGTTATAAAGCCATTTCCAAAGCTTTGGGAATCCAGCGAACCACAGTGAGAGCCATTATCCACAAATGGCGAAGACATGGAACAGTGGTGAACCTTCCCAGGAGTGGCCGGCCGCCCAAAATTACCCCAAGAGCGCAGCGACGACTCATCCAAGAGGTCACAAAAGACCCCACAACAACGTCCAAGGAACTGCAGGCTTCACTTGCCTCAGATAAGGTCAGCGTTCATGCCTCCACCATCAGGAAAAGTCTGGGCAAAAATGGCCTGCATGACAGAGTTCCAAGGAGAAAACCACTGCTGAGCAAAAAGAACATCAAAGCTCGTCTCAATTTCTCAACAACACATCTTGATGATCCCCAAGACTTTTGGGACAACATTCTGTGGACCGATGAGACAAAAGTGGAACTCTTTGGAAGGTGTGTGTCCAAGTATATCTGGCGTAGAAGGAACACTGCATTTCAGAAAAAGAACATTATACCAACAGTAAAATATGGTGGTGGTAGTGTGATGGTCTGGGGCTGTTTTGCTGCTTCAGGACCTGGAAGACTTGCCGTGATAAAAGGAACTATGAATTCTGCTGTCTACCAAGAGATCCTGAAGGAGAATGTCCGACCATCTGTTCGTGTACTCAAGCTGAAACGAATTTGGGTTCTGCAGCAGGACAATGATCCTAAACACACCAGCAAGTCCACCACCGAATGGCTGAAGAAAAACAAAATGAAGACTTTGGAGTGGCCTAGCCAAAGTCCTGACCTGAATCCTATTGAGATGTTGTGGTATGACCTTAAAAAGGCCGTTCATGCTCGAAAACCCTCTAATGTAACTGAATTAGGACAATTCTGCAAAGATGAGTGGGCCAAAATTCCTCAGGACGCTGTAAAAGCCTCATTGCACGTTATCGCAAACGCTTGGTTGCAGTTGTTGCTGCTAAGGGTGGCCCAACCAGTTATTAGGTTTAGGGGGCAATCACTTTTTCACACAGGGCCATGATGGTTTGGATTTTTTTTCACCTTTAATAATAAACACCTTCATTTACAAATTGCATTTTGTGTTTACTTGTGTTGTCCTTGACTATTGTTTAAATTGGTTTGATGTTCCAAAACACTTAAGTGTGACAAACATGCAAAGGAACAGGAAATGAGGAAGGGGGCAAACACTTTTTCACACCACTGTATGTACGTGCCCCGAAGACTGCTGCCTCCTCAAAGCTCTTGCTAGTAGTCTCCCGCATTTATTCCCATACTCGTAGAATTTATGGGACCAGTGACGCATGCGGGCACGTATGCAGGTATCTAGCAGGTTAGCGAGTTCCAGGCGAAAAGTCTGGAGTTCTGCCGTTAGCTCTGGGGTTAGATGGCGTTTATGCTTAGTTTCCGCTATTTGTATTTTCCGCAAAAGCGATTGGAGATCCCCCTCCCGTGCTTTTTTCAGCCGTGCACCCTGGGATATAAATTCCCCTCTGATCACTTCCTTGTGTCCCTCCCATATAGCCGCCGCTCCTACTTCGGCCGACGAGTTTTCAGCAAAGTATAAAGCAATTGAGTCTGAGACACCTTTAGACGCTACAACGTCATCCAAGATGTTCTCATTCAGGAGCCAGGTCCATGACCTGGCTTCTGAGGAGGGCGGATAGATGGAAAGGGACACAGGGGCGTGGTCCGAAATGGTTATAGAACCAATAGATGCACTGGATAAGGTCTCCAGAGAAAACTGGTCCATCAAAAGCAGGTCAATACGGGTATAGACTTCATGCGTTGCAGAATAATAGCTAAAATCCTTGCCTGTGGGGTGGAGCAGTCTCCAGCAGTCAACTAGATTGTGCGTTTGCAAGGACTTCCTAAAACGTTTGAGGAATGCATGTGAGTGGGCAGAGCGCCCTGTCGACGTGTCGACCTTAGGATCAGGGCTGATATTAAAATCTCCCCCTAGAATTAGTTGACCTTCCCTAAAAAGTGAAAGGGATTCCAAAACGGAGTAAACATTTGCAAAGGTGAATTTGCGACCTAAGATGGTTCTTTTAATAAAGACATATCTGCCTTGTGGGTCAGTAACCTGGTCTGTCAGAACAAAAGGGCAGAGTTTATGTATGGCTATGGCAACTCCGCTCGACTTTGATCGAGAGGAGTTGCCAAGGAACCATTGAGAGTACAAGTGGGTGGGTAGGCGGGGGACCGAGTCAATGCGAAAATGTGTTTCCTGCAAATAAGAATTTGTGCCCCCAAGCGTTTAGTTTCAAGCCACAACTTACTGCATTTGTTAGGTGAGCCCAGTCCATGGACGTTATACGACAGCACTTTCAGGGAAGCCATAGGGTATATTTGTCAGGGGGGGCCTCAGTCTCCAGACGGGAGGGGACGAGAATTTGCAGGTGAGTGATCTGTGTACCGATGAGCGCTGGAGAAACAATATGA
This sequence comes from Lithobates sylvaticus, assembly GCA_028564925.1. NCBI lineage: Eukaryota > Metazoa > Chordata > Amphibia > Anura > Ranidae > Lithobates > Lithobates sylvaticus. Next base: position 322,295,312 of record CM053028.1, on the reverse strand, counting down.
ACAAGAAAAGACAAAAGAAAGGAAACTTGAGAACATGTAAAACAATAGCATAATAAAACACATAACATAGCAAGTGGGGGAAGTACCATAAGGGTCTCCCTATGCATCCCAATCCAGGCAGTCGGGGACCTCCGCCCAGAAGCCCAAAAGACCATTGGGGGGAGGTCAGCGAGTGGCATGGGGTCCCAAACTTGGGACATAACTCAGAGGAGTTGGCCTATTTGGGGGAAGAGGTACAGCAGCAAGCGTGGGCTCCTCTGTACTCCCTAGCCTGCAATATCAGATGGGCATAGTATAATCATGTCCATCTGGTGCTAACAAAATATACCACAGCAGCAGCATGTAAAAACTTCAAAAGAAAAAGTGCTCCAAAAAGGGAAGAGGGGGGGGGGGGAACAGACCTGTAGGCCCTGTAGTCAAAACCAGGTTTTAACACTGAAACTTTTTTTTTTTTTTTAAAAGCTTATGCAACATTAGAGATGTCTAGTTTCTTCAGGTTCTCCCTTGGTGGGGGGAGTGTGGTAGAGAGTGCGGGTCATCTTGGCGGACATCAGCTTGGGATCTGCGTCTGTTCCGGCCCTTGCGGCGCGATGTACGCCAGGGTTGCTGCTGGGGTCGCATAGGCAGCGGAATGTCAGGTGCAGTTTTCCAATCAGGAACTACGACGGATGGGAGATCCAGTTGTTGCAAAAAATGCGGCAGATCATCCACAGTGCGCAGTACAACTTGTCGACTATCCTTAGTAACTGATAGTTGAAAGGGTAACCCCCGCTATAGGGCAATTGGGCATCTTGCAAGGCTTCCAATAGGGGTTTTAGGGCTCGGCGTTGCATCAGGGTGCGTCTGGAGAGGTCTGGAAAAAAGGACAGTTGGGCACCGTCAAAGTCCACATGGGGGACGCCTCTGACGCGTGTCATAATGCTTTCTTTCAGGGAATATTTATGCAGTTTGCAGATAATGTCCCGTGGTTTATCAGGATCATCTGAAGGTGGGCGCAGGGCCCTGTGGGCTTGATCTATTTCAATAAAGGCTGGTGCATCACGGCCTAGGACCTGTTTAAAAAGGCCCTGTAGGGAAGGGACTATATCTCTGGGACCAGTAGCTTCAGGCATGCCTCTTATGCGTATGTTAACTCTGCGGCTCCTGTTCCCAAAATCATCCATTTGATCGATTAAAGGTTCAATCTTACGATCTTGCCTTTTGCAGTGCTCATGGAGAGCTTGTAGGGCCGGTGATACTACATCCCATTGTGCTTCCAGCTCCTCTACCCTGCCTCCAATGTGTGCAGTATCCGCCTGCAGCTCCTCAATATCCTGCCGTAGGGCCTTCTCCATCCTGCTAGCAAACAGTTCCAAATATGCTTTAGTAGGGAGGGCTAGGATGTGGGCCTTTAGAGCGGCATCCCCCATGACTTCACTCAGGGTTGTGGGGGCCTGTGAGCTGACTGAGCTGGTTGGAGAGGCAGGAGGAGTGAGCGAGGGAGAGGGTAGCTGCGGTGAGGGTATGGGGGAGGCCACGTGTGCGGCCTTGTACTTGCCCGCTGGCGCCATCTTGGATGTCTCTAGTCCGGTCTGCAAAGTACTGATCCAGCGTTCTGGATCGGTGGCGGGATGTCCGCTGAGGTTGCGGGATGTCCGCCGCTTGGGAGGCATATTTGGGGCCGAAATTCCCCCTTAAAGTGCTGCTGTGGGTGCTATGAGGCTGGTAGGCAGACGGAGCTCTTCAGGCACACGTCCTCACACTTCCATGCCGTGGCCATGCCCCCCAACTCCATTAGACTTTTGAAGATATGCTGCTGTATTTGGCACTGAGTCATCAGTAGAAGATCCTTTAAGTCCTGTAAGATGCAAGGAGGATTGGAGATTTAGATCTGAGAATTTGGAGGCCAAGTCAACACCTCAAACTCATTCTTGTGTTCCTCAAACTATTCTTTTTTTTTTTTCAATTAGTTTTTATTGAAAGAAAGCAAACAATAATACAAAGAAAAGTGTAGTACTTTGCAAAATTTTTCCATATACAAGAATACGAACAAAACATGAGTCTTGAAATAGGTGAGTCTAGATTGTAATAAACAATATACATTTAGTCATAAAAAAAGAAACTGACAGTATAAACCTCAAATGGGGATCTCTCTGGGGAGGTTCTGATACATTTGGGTTGAGTTGTCGGGGATATGTAGCCTACTGAAACCCTTTCGTCTAGTTAGATAAGACTTAATATTATCTGTCCGCTCTGAGTTTACATGCGTAGTGAGTGTAGACTTATGTCTCATTGGTGCATAGTTCTCCCATGGAGTTCTTAAGTGTATACACGTAGAGGAATAATAGAAAGATACCTCAAACTATTCTTGAATTCATCAGACCAGACCCACCTTTTTTACATTGCTTTGTGGTCTAGTTCTGATGCTCATGTGCCCATTGTAGGTGCTTTTGGCTGTGGACAAGGATCAGCATGGGCACTCTGACCAGTGTGCCACTACAAGCACCATACACAGCAAACTGCCATGCACTGTGTTCTGACAAGTTTCTTTGGGAACCAGCATTGACTTTTTCAGCAAAAGCATTACAGGAGCCCTTTTATTGGTTTAGACTACACTATTATACTATGTGCATCAGTGAGCCTTGGCCGCCAATAAATTTGTCACAAGTTAGACATAAGACATGTAGCAGAATACATTTTGACCTAAATTTATGAAGACATTCAATTTTTTAAAAAATTTTATTGGATATGTTTTATTGCAGAAAGCAAAGTTACGTTTTTTTCTCAAAATTTGCGGTCATTTTTTGTTGTTTATAATAAATATTTAAAAACCCTGTGGTAATCAAATACCACCAAAGGAAAACTCTATTTTTGTGGAAAAAAAACATAAATTTCATTTGAGTACAGCATTGCATGACTGCATAATTACCAGTTAAATAAGTGAATTGCTAAATAGCAAAAAATGGCCTTGTCATGAGTGGGGATAAAACCTTCTGATGCAGTGGTTAAGAAGTTATTTTCTGAGCTTGAATCAGCAAACCATTTTTTCATGACATTCACACAAAGAGATACAAACAGCTACATTTATAGTAGAGGAAATAATTAAACTGACATACTCCATGTACCTAATTTACAAAATTTACATAACTGGACCTCACATGCTAAAAAAAATAGGACAATTAAATTCTGCTGCTGCCCAAATCTAGAGGTATAAGAAACATAAATGCCAATTAAAAAAATCACTTATTTCCTTTTTATTAAAGGAATATGGTGGTGATCTGATATAAAACAGAAGGCTGCATGCTTATATACTTGCTTATAGTACCATTTATCATCCTTATCTGTAAACAACAATCACAAATGTCATGATGTCTAAGATATTTATTTCTGTACAGTTATAGCTCTTTGGCAGACTTTCCAGCACTTGTTGTGTTGGCAGTTTTGCAGTTATCACTTGAACTGTCATGGAGATAGACTGCTGATGGGTTCTTTGAGCTGCCTTATCCTCCTAGATGCCATTTTCATTTGACTTTTGGATGTCACAGTCTGTGACTTATCGTTAAATATGTTCAACCTGTATATTCCTGTTCACTTGTGAATTTGTTGTTTTGCAACCACCTGTGGGATTTAAATGTGCAATGAATCATATGTTAGATTTCATATAGCCAATTCTATACATGGAAAAGTCATTTGCTTCCTGACTTTCCTTTTCTAAAGAAAGATGAAACTTTTAAAATGATTACTAAAACAAAATAATAGTTTTCTCTATCAAAACTCTGGTTCATTTATTAATTATGAACACCTGGGTAATGAAGCATTCATGGAGCACAATAAAGGGAGCTAAACTAGATTTGAAAATGCTAAATTAGTGCCTATTGTTAAAGTTTTTCTGCTTTGAAATGAATATTTGATCTTAAATGCAACTTGTCTTTTGTTCATCCAATTTAAATAAATACCAAGTAAAGTAAAAAATGTAGTTAGCTGGGGGGATGGTGACCGTGATCCAAGATGGCCACATCTTAACTGGCCCACCCCTGGAGCATTCTGTCTCATTTGGCTGTACCCTTACCCTGTACAGATTTCAAGCAAAAAGAAGGATTGCGTCCAGCCTTAGAAACTTTTGGCATATTTTACTCACGCCGAATGTAGGCCTTGACAAAATGGCGCTGTCATGTCTGGGTTACATAGAGATGACGCCTGACCCTTATGCAGCTCTGCCTTCCTGACACTCGAGCCCCATCTTCTGCTAGCTTTAGCTCTTCAACCCCATTTACTAGGGGCCTTATGAAGTCAAAGCCCAGGATAATGGCACCAATAACCTCTGCACAGAAAGTGGCACATGGGGCGATAAGCAATCATGGTGAGATCATGGATGATTCAGAGCCTCACACAGCTTCTTTCTTGCCCTTTTTAACACCAGGTCATGCTCCAAAAGTATTCACAGCCTTTGCTCAATACTTTGTTGAAGCACCTTTGGCACCAATTACAGGCTCTAGTCTTTTTAAGTATGGTACTACAAGCTTGGCACACCTATTTTTAGGCAGTACCTCTGAAGCTCCATCAAGTTGGATGGGGTGCTTTGGTGCACAGCCATTTTCAGATCTCTCCAGAGATGTTCGGTCGGGTTCAAGTCTGGGCTCTGGCTGGGCCACTCAAGGACATTCACAGAATTGTCCTGTAGCCACTCCTTTGTTATCATGGCTGTGTGCTTAGGGTTGTTGTCTGGTTGGAAGATGAACCTTCACCCCAGTCTTAGGTCCAGAGCGCTCTGGAGTAGGTTTTCATCAATGATGTCTCTGTACTCATTTATCTGCATTAATTTTTTCCTGAATCCTGACTAGTCTCCCAGTTCCTGCCACTGAAAAACATCCCCACAGCATGATGTTGCCACCACCATGCTTCACTGTAGGGATCCTATTGGCCAGGTGATGAGCAGTGCCTGGTTTCCGCCAGACATGCTATATACAGGAAGAAAATACAGGAAGATACTTATCTATCATGCCATACCATCCGGGAGGCATGTGATTGGCCCAAATTAATTCTGCAGCAGGACAATGACCCCAAAAATACAGCCAATATCATTAAGAACTATCTTCAGTGTAAAGAAGAACAAGGAGCCCTGGAAGTGATGTTATGGCCCCCACAGAGCCCTGATCTCAACATTATTGAGTCTGCCTGGGATTACATGAAGAGATAGAAGGATTTGAGGCAGCCTACATCCACAGAATATCCATTGTTAGTTCTTCCTTTAAAAAACGTGGGCAAATGTATCTAGATGAATTGAAGAAATGATGCTCTTTTTTTAAGACGAATGGTGGTCAAACCAAATATTCATTTGATTTGGATTTCTCTTCTGTTCATTTACTTTATATTTTTTTTTCATTGATAAAAATAAATTATTAATACTTTTATTTCTGATAGCATTCTTACGGCATTTTTCTCACAACTGTCTAAAACTTTTGCACAGTACAGTACAGCAGCAGCACCCAATGTGATGCACTCTGATTATTTATCAAGTAGGACTAGGTCTGCATTGAACTGTGAAAGCAGCAACCAAAACAGATCTCAAAGTATAGGAAAGTTTACTCTTAAAAAATAAACAAAAGACCTCAACGTCATAGAAATTGGCCAGTGGCAAAATATCATTATAGTTTTTGAGCTCCCTTTTTGGCAGGACCACACTATATTATTGCCACCAATGTAAGTTGGCAGCGGGGGGCTTATAATGAATGGAGGAGTCAATAATGTATGTAAAGCTGACAAGCCAACTGTTGGCAGTCAGGTGGTCGGGCTTTACAGCCACCTGTTTGTTTCCTCAAATCCAAGGTACATTTACCCCCCTGCACCTCCACAAAGTTTCCAGAGAAGAAAATTACACATTACACTGATATTTAGATCTAAAATATTTTTTTTAGATATGTTTGCAAAAATAAATGCAAAATGGCCTTGGAGATGTAAAATATAAGCACGCAGACAAAACAAACAAAAGCCAGCTCTAAGATTGATCAGATGGACAGTAACAATGGACTGCCTCACCTTCAGCACCCTAAACATAAAGAAGTACCTTATTAATATGAAAAAATCGACCCCCCCCCAAAAAAAAAAAAAAAAATCCCTAAAATATCATCCCTGAAACAAAAGTACAATTTTTAAAAGGAAAGCCTTGCATAAATCTGGCTATTGATAACTCTGAGAACTAAATACTGGTCCAGACTAGGGATGGGCCCGGTGCTCGATGCGAACCCATGTTCGCATCGAGCACCGGGTGTTCGCTCGCTCGGCGAGCCCAGAACTATTTTGGCCGCTCGCATCACGTTCGTGTGATGCGAGCGGCCCCGCAATGCATTGCGGCCGGCGCGGCCGGCGCAGTGAATTGCTGGCTGATGATTGGCCAAGCATGCACTGTGACCCCGCATGCTTGGCCAATCACAGCGCCGGAAACTCGAAGAGCCATAATTGGCTACAGGCAGGACGCCTGTAGCCAATTACAGCTCAGGGGCTTTAGTACACGCCCCCTCTTATAAAAGGCCGCCACGCCGTCTGCGCCGGTCACATGCTGTTCCGGCGTAGATAGAGCAGGATCGTTCTGTGTCACTCTGCTGGATTTAGTTAGAGAGATTTACTTAGAGAGATTGAGTTAGATAGATTCATTTAGAAAGATTGATTTAGAAAGAGGGGCTTGTAGTGTGTTCGTGGCAGGCAGGCAGAGCTCCTATATTTTGTTCCCAGAAGCACCTATAGGACTTGTAGTGTGTTCGTGGCAGGCAGGCAGAGCTCCTATATTTTGTTCCCAGAAGCACCTATAGGACTTGTAGTGTGTTCGTGGCAGGCAGGCAGAGCTCCTATATTTTGTTCCCAGAAGCACCTATAAGACTTGTAGTGTGTTCGTGGCAGGCAGGCAGAGCTCCTATATTTTGTTCCCAGAAGCACCTATAGGACTTGAAGTGTGTTAGTCCCATCACACAGACCTATATTTTCTTCCCAGAAGCACCCATAGGACTTGAAGTGTGTTAGTCCCATCACACAGAGATCATATATTTTGTTCCCAGAAGCACCTATAGGACTTGAAGTGTGTTAGTCCCATCACACAGACCTATATTTTCTTCCCAGAAGCACCCATAGGACTTGAAGTGTGTTAGTCCCATCACACAGAGATCATATATTTTGTTCCCAGAAGCACCTATAGGACTTGAAGTGTGTTAGTCCCATCACACAGACCTATATTTTCTTCCCAGAAGCACCCATAGGACTTGAAGTGTGTTAGTCCCATCACACAGAGATCATATAGTTTGTTCCCAGAAGCACCTATAGGACTTGAAGTGTGTTAGTCCCATCACACAGACCTACATTTTCTTCCCAGAAGCACCTATAGGACTTGAAGTGTGTTAGTCCCATCACACAGAGATCATATATTTTGTTCCCAGAGGCACCTACAGGACTTGAAGTGTGTTAGTCCCATCACACAGACCTATATTTTCTTCCCAGAAGCACCTATAGGACTTGAAGTGTGTTAGTCCCATCACACAGAGATCATATATTTTGTTCCCAGAAGCACCTATAGGACTTGAAGTGTGTTAGTCCCATCACACAGACCTATATTTTCTTCCCAGAAGCACCCATAGGACTTGAAGTGTGTTAGTCCCATCACACAGAGATCATATATTTTGTTCCCAGAAGCACCTATAGGACTTGAAGTGTGTTAGTCCCATCACACAGACCTATATTTTCTTCCCAGAAGCACCCATAGGACTTGAAGTGTGTTAGTCCCATCACACAGAGATCATATATTTTGTTCCCAGAAGCACCTATAGGACTTGAAGTGTGTTAGTCCCATCACACAGACCTATATTTTCTTCCCAGAAGCACCCATAGGACTTGAAGTGTGTTAGTCCCATCACACAGAGATCCTATATTTTGTTCCCAGAAGCACCTATAGGACTTGAAGTGTGTTAGTCCCATCACACAGACCTATATTTTCTTCCCAGAAGCACCTATAGGACTTGAAGTGTGTTAGTCCCATCACACAGAAATCCTATATTTTCTCTCCAGAAGCACCTATAGGACTTGAAGTGTGTTAGTCCCATCACACAGACCTATATTTTGTTCCCAGAAGCACCCATAGGACTTGAAGTGTGTTAGTCCCATCACACAGAGATCCTATATTTTGTTCCCAGAAGCACCTATAGGACTTGAAGTGTGTTAGTCCCATCACACAGACCTATATTTTCTTCCCAGAAGCACCCATAGGACTTGAAGTGTGTTAGTCCCATCACACAGAGATCATATATTTTGTTCCCAGAAGCACCTATAGGACTTGAAGTGTGTTAGTCCCATCACACAGACCTATATTTTCTTCCCAGAAGCACCCATAGGACTTGAAGTGTGTTAGTCCCATCACACAGAGATCATATATTTTGTTCCCAGAAGCACCTATAGGACTTGAAGTGTGTTAGTCCCATCACACAGACCTACATTTTCTTCCCAGAAGCACCTATAGGACTTGAAGTGTGTTAGTCCCATCACACAGAGATCATATATTTTGTTCCCAGAGGCACCTATAGGACTTGAAGTGTGTTAGTCCCATCACACAGACCTATATTTTCTTCCCAGAAGCACCTATAGGACTTGAAGTGTGTTAGTCCCATCACACAGAGATCATATATTTTGTTCCCAGAAGCACCTATAGGACTTGAAGTGTGTTAGTCCCATCACACAGACCTACATTTTCTTCCCAGAAGCACCTATAGGACTTGAAGTGTGTTAGTCCCATCACACAGAGATCCTATATTTTGTTCCCAGAAGCACCTATAGGACTTGAAGTGTGTTAGTCCCATCACACAGACCTATATTTTCTTCCCAGAAGCACCCATAGGACTTGAAGTGTGTTAGTCCCATCACACAGAGATCATATATTTTGTTCCCAGAAGCACCTATAGGACTTGAAGTGTGTTAGTCCCATCACACAGACCTATATTTTCTTCCCAGAAGCACCCATAGGACTTGAAGTGTGTTAGTCCCATCATACAGAGATCCTATATTTTGTTCCCAGAAGCACCTATAGGACTTGAAGTGTGTTAGTCCCATCACACAGACCTATATTTTCTTCCCAGAAGCACCCATAGGACTTGAAGTGTGTTAGTCCCATCACACAGAGATCCTATATTTTGTTCCCAGAAGCACCTATAGGACTTGAAGTGTGTTAGTCCCATCACACAGACCTATATTTTCTTCCCAGAAGCACCCATAGGACTTGAAGTGTGTTAGTCCCATCACACAGAAATCCTATATTTTCTCTCCAGAAGCACCTATAGGACTTGAAGTGTATTAGTCCCATCACACAGACCTATATTTTGTTCCCAGAAGCACCCATAGGACTTGAAGTGTGTTAGTCCCATCACACAGAGATCCTATATTTTTTTCCCAGAAGCACCTATAGGACTTGAAGTGTGTTAGTCCCATCACACAGACCTATATTTTGTTCCCAGAAGCACCCATAGGACTTGAAGTGTGTTAGTCCCATCACACAGAGATCATATATTTTGTTCCCAGAGGCACCTATAGGACTTGAAGTGTGTTAGTCCCATCACACAGACCTATATTTTCTTCCCAGAAGCACCCATAGGACTTGAAGTGTGTTAGTCCCATCACACAGAGATCCTATATTTTGTTCCCAGAAGCACCTATAGGACTTGAAGTGTGTTAGTCCCATCACACAGACCTATATTTTGTTCCCAGAAGCACCCATAGGACTTGAAGTGTGTTAGTCCCATCACACAGAGATCCTATATTTTGTTCCCAGAAGCACCTATAGGACTTGAAGTGTGTTAGTCCCATCACACAGAGATCATATATTTTGTTCCCAGAGGCACCTATAGGACTTGAAGTGTGTTAGTCCCATCACACAGACCTATATTTTCTTCCCAGAAGCACCCATAGGACTTGAAGTGTGTTAGTCCCATCACACAGAGATCCTATATTTTGTTCCCAGAAGCACCTATAGGACTTGAAGTGTGTTAGTCCCATCACACAGACCTATATTTTCTTCCCAGAAGCACCCATAGGACTTGAAGTGTGTTAGTCCCATCACACAGAGATCCTATATTTTGTTCCCAGAAGCACCTATAGAACTTGAAGTGTGTTAGTCCCATCACACAGAGATCCTCTATTTTCTTTGCAGAAGCACCCATAGGACTTCTAGTGTGTTAGTGGCATCACACAGAGCTCCTATATTGTCTTCTCAGCAGCACCCACAGGACTTCTAGTGTGTTAGTGGCATCACACAGAGCTCCTCTATTTTCTTTGCAGAAGCACCCATAGGACTTCTAGTGTGTTAGTGGCATCACACAGAGCTCCTATATTGTCTTCTCAGCAGCACCCACAGGACTTCTAGTGTGTTAGTGGCATCACACAGAGCTCCTCTATTTTCTTTGCAGAAGCACCCATAGGACTTCTAGTGTGTTAGTGGCATCACACAGAGCTCCTATATTGTCTTCTCAGCAGCACCCACAGGACTTCTAGTGTGTTAGTGGAATCACACAGAGCTCCTCTATTTTCTTTGCAGAAGCACCCATAGGACTTCTAGTGTGTTAGTGGCATCACACAGAGCTCCTATATTGTCTTCTCATCAGCACCCACAGGACTTCTAGTGTGTTAGTGGCATCACACAGAGCTCCTCTATTTTCTTTGCAGAAGCACCCATAGGACTTCTAGTGTGTTAGTGGCATCACACAGAGCTCCTATATTGTCTTCTCAACAGCACCCACAGGACTTCTAGTGTGTTAGTGGCATCACACAGAGCTCCTCTATTTTCTTTGCAGAAGCACCCATAGGACTTCTAGTGTGTTAGTGGCATCACACAGAGCTCCTATATTGTCTTCTCAGCAGCACCCACAGGACTTCTAGTGTGTTAGTGGCATCACACAGAGCTCCTCTATTTTCTTTGCAGAAGCACCCATAGGACTTCTAGTGTGTTAGTGGCATCACACAGAGCTCCTATATTTTCTTCTCAGCAGCACCCACAGGACTACCGACTACAATGGCTGGAAGACCGCCAAGGGGAGGCAGAGCGTGCAGAGCCAAGAACACAGGGCAGGCAGGCTCTGTTTCTAGTGGACGTGGCCGTGGCCGTGGACGTGGTCGTGCATTGTCATCAGCATGTGGCCATGGGACACGCGCGTCTTTGTTTTCGGCAGCTGGACATGTGGAGCCGCATCATGCTGAAGGCTTGGTAGAATGGATGACCAAGCCCTCCTCATCCTCCTCATCCTCTCTCACCCAGGCTCAGGGTACTGGCAGAGCAGCTGCCAACGCGTACTCAATGGCATCATCAGCCACCCCTTCCCTAGACCCACCATGTCCTCCTGAGGAGTCCCCCGAACTCTTTGAGCACAGTGTTGGGTACATGCTCCAGGAGGATGCCCAATGATTCGAAGGCTCGGATGATGATACCCAGCTTGAGGAATCTGGCAGTACTGTTCCACCAGCTGCAGCTTACTGCCAGGTTTGCTCTAGTGGTGAAGAGGGAGGGGATGATGAGGTCACTGACTCCACGTGGGTGCCTGAAGGGAGAGAGGATGAGGAGGAGGACGAGGAGGAGGAGGATGCGGCGTCACATGTCCAACGAGGCAGGATGCCCCCTGGAGGCCAGGTAGAGGCCAGCACAGCAACTGTACAACACCGCAGAGCTCCGCCTGTGCAGGGCGCTGCCTCTGCACGTTATCAGAAAAGTTCTTTGGTGTGGGCCTTTTTTGAGACGAGTGCATCAGATCGCACCACTGCTATTTGCAATATTTGTCTCAAGCGTATCTCGCGTGGCCAAAACATCAGCCGCTTGGGCACCACAAGCATGACCAGACATATGTCGACCTGCCATGCAGCTCGTTGGCAGGCACACATAAAAGACCCACACCAAAGAACTAAGCGGACCTCTCCTTGCTCCTCATCAGCTGGGATCTCCATCCCCACTACACCTTCAGTCCTCTCTGAAAGCTGCTCTGAGAGGACTGAAGGTGTAGAATTAGGTGTGTCACAACCAAGTACTTGCAGTACACCGACGTCCGATTGCAGCAGGCAAATTTCCCTGCCCCAGCTGCTGGACCGTAGAAAGAAGTACACTCCCAGCCATCCACATGCCCAGCGGTTGAATGCTAGCTTGGCTAAATTGCTAGCACTTCAACTGCTGCCTTTTCAGTTGGTAGACTCGGCCCCCTTCCGTGAGTTTGTTCAATGTGCGGTTCCTCAGTGGCAGGTTCCCAAATGCCACTTTTTCTCACGGAAGGCGATTCCGTCTCTCTACCGGCATGTGGAAGGCAATGTCCATGCCTCGCTGGACAGGGCGGTCAGCGGTAAGGTGCATATTACCGCTGACTCATGGTCCAGCAGGCATGGACAGGGACGGTACCTTTCTTTCACGGCCCATTGGGTCACTCTATTGGCAGCTGGGAGGGATGCAGGACAAGGTGCAGTAGTGTTGGAGGTTGTTCCGCCACCACGCCTCCAAAACGCTACTACTGCTACTGGTTGTGACACACCTCTCTCCTCCACCCCCTCCTCTTCTTCTTCCTCCAGTGCTCTGTCCTTGGAACCAGCGGTGCTCCGTAGGCGTACAAGGGGCTACGCAAGTACGCAGGCAAAAAGATGCCATGCCGTGCTTGCGCTGGTGTATTTGGGGGACAGGAGCCACACTGGGCCAGAGGTTCTGGCAGCTCTGCAGGGGCAGGCCGAGAGGTGGTTGACGCCACGTCAGCTTAAGCCAGGAATGGTCGTTTCTGACAATGGCACCAACCTCCTCTCCGCCCTGCGACAGGGGCAGCTCACCCATGTGCCCTGCATGGCTCGCGTCCTCAACCTGGTGGTGCAGCGGTTCTTGGGCAGGTTCCCAGGCTTACAGGATGTCCTGAGGCAGGCCAGGAAAGTCTGTGTGCATTTCCGCCGATCTTATAATGCCAGTGCTCGGCTGACTGAGCTGCAAAAGGAGCTGAACCTGCCCAAGAACCGCCTAATATGTGACATGCCCACCAGGTGGAACTCAACGTTGGCCATGCTGCAGCGACTGCACACGCAGCAGAGGGCCATCAATGAGTACCTTTGCGACTACGGCACCAGGACAGGGTCAGGGGAGCTTGGTTTTTTTTCCCCACGTCAGTGGAGCATGATCAGGGATGCATGCACTGTCCTCTCACCATTTGAGGAGGCCACGAGGATGGTGAGCAGTGACAGTGCATGCATCAGTGACACTGTCCCTCTTGTCCACCTGTTGGAGCATACGCTGCGTGGGATAATGGACAGGGCACTTGAGGCAGAACAGAGGCAGGAAGAGGAGGACTTCCTTGCCTCTCAAGGCCCCCTTTATCCGGACAGTGTTCCTTCTGTCCCACCCATCACACAGGAAGAGGATGAGGAGGAGGAGGAGGAGGATTGTGTGAGCATGGAGGTGGAGCCTGGCACTCAGCATCAGCAGCAGCAGTCTTTTAGGGATGATGTACAGTTCCAACAAACCAGTGGACTTGTACGTGGCTGGGAGGAGGTGGCTGGCGATCATGTCATCCTCAGTGACCCAGAAGACTCCGGACTGAATGCCTCAGCTAACCTACGCTGCATGGCCTCCCTGATCCTGCAAAGCCTGCGGAAGGATCCTCGTGTTCTTCGGATCAAGGAGAGGGACCATTACTGGCTGGCCACTCTCCTTGATCCGCGGTACAAGGGTAAGGTTGCGGACCTTATCTTGCCGTCGCAGAGGGAGCAGAGGATGAGACATCTCAGGGAGGCCTTGCAGAAAGGTCTGTGCAACGCGTTCCCAGAAACTGGGAGGTTACAAACTCCTGGTCCTGGGCGACGAGTTGCTGAGGCTTCGGTCAGTAGCAGAAGGAGCGGTGGGGAAGGTGGACGTCTGACCGATGCGTTCAGACAATTTTTTAGTCCGCAGCCCCAAGGTATGATCGGTTCCAGCAACCATCGCCAGCGTCTGATATACATGGTGCAGGAAAACCTTGGGGCAAGGTCAGACTTGGACACCTTTCCCACCGAAAATCCTCTGGCTTACTGGGTCCTGAGGATGGATCACTGGCCAGAGCTTGCACAGTATGCAATTGAGCTACTGGCCTGTCCTGCCTCCAGCGTTCTTTCCGAACGCACATTCAGTGCTGCTGGAGGATTTGTCACCGATCATAGGGTGTGCCTGTCCACCGCATCGGTTGATCGACTGACCTTCATCAAAATGAATCAGTCTTGGATCACCACCAGCTACCAGGCACCTGAGGCGGATATAACCGAATAATTTTTAATGTCACATCCCTTCAAGACTGCCTATGCTGATGCTGAGTGACTGTCCTCTTATGTTCACTGACTATCCTCTTCCTCCTCCTCAATGATCCATGCCACCACACCAGTGCCTAAGGCACAATTTTTCAGCCCCTGTTTAACAGGGGCGTGTACATACAATTTTTATAAAAAAATGCTTCGCAACACGTGTGACTGCTGTGCTCCAAGTACAGTATCTGTGAGGGGTTGCAGTGTTGTGGCACCAGCACCAGTGCCTAAGGCACAATTTTTCAGCCCCTGTTTAACAGGGGCGTGTACTTACAATTTTTTAAAAAAAATGCTTCGCAACACGTGTGACTGCTGTGCTCCAAGTACAGTATCTGTGAGGGGTTGCAGTGTTGTGGCACCAGCACCAGTGCCTAAGGCACAATTTTTCAGCCCCTGTTTAACAGGGGCGTGTACTTACAATTTTTTAAAAAAATGCTTCGCAACACGTGTGACTGCTGTGCTCCAAGTACAGTATCTGTGAGGGGTTGCAGTGTTGTGGCACCAGCACCAGTGCCTAAGGCACAATTTTTCAGCCCCTGTTTAACAGGGGCGTGTACTTACAATTTTTTAAAAAAATGCTTCGCAACACGTGTGACTGCTGTGCTCCAAGTACAGTATCTGTGAGGGGTTGCAGTGTTGTGGCACCAGCACCAGTGCCTAAGGCACAATTTTTCAGCCCCTGTTTAACAGGGGCGTGTACTTACAATTTTAAAAAAAAATGCTTCGCAACACGTGTGACTGCTGTGCTCCAAGTACAGTATCTGTGAGGGGTTGCAGTGTTGTGGCACCAGCACCAGTGCCTAAGGCACAATTTTGCAGCCCCTGTTTAACAGGGGCGTGTACATACAATTTTTATAAAAAAATGCTTCGCAACACGTGTGACTGCTGTGCTCCAAGTACAGTATCTGTGAGGGGTTGCAGTGTTGTGGCACCAGCACCAGTGCCTAAGGCACAATTTTTCAGCCCCTGTTTAACAGGGGCGTGTACTTACAATTTTTTAAAAAAATGCTTCGCAACACGTGTGACTGCTGTGCTCCAAGTACAGTATCTGTGAGGGGTTGCAGTGTTGTGGCACCAGCACCAGTGCCTAAGGCACAATTTTTCAGCCCCTGTTTAACAGGGGCGTGTACTTACAATTTTTTTAAAAAAATGCTTCGCAACACGTGTGACTGCTGTGCTCCAAGTACAGTATCTGTGAGGGGTTGCAGTGTTGTGGCACCAGCACCAGTGCCTAAGGCACAATTTTTCAGCCCCTGTTTAACAGGGGCGTGTACTTACAATTTTTAAAAAAAATGCTTTGCAACACGTGTGACTGCTGTGCTCCAAGTACAGTATCTGTGAGGGGTTGCAGTGTTGTGGCACCAGCACCAGTGCCTAAGGCACAATTTTTCAGCCCCTGTTTAACAGGGGCGTGTACTTACAATTTTAAAAAAAAATGCTTCGCAACACGTGTGACTGCTGTGCTCCAAGTACAGTATCTGTGAGGGGTTGCAGTGTTGTGGCACCAGCACCAGTGCCTAAGGCACAATTTTGCAGCCCCTGTTTAACAGGGGCGTGTACTTACAATTTTTTTTAAAAAATGCTTCGCAACACGTGTGACTGCTGTGCTCCAAGTACAGTATCTGTGAGGGGTTGCAGTGTTGTGGCACCAGCACCAGTGCCTAAGGCACAATTTTTCAGCCCCTGTTTAACAGGGGCGGGTAATTACAAATCTTGATCTAATAGTTCACAGCAGGGCCCATTCCTGCGCCCACCAAGAGTAACTATGAGGGCCTACAGTCTTGTGGCAACACCGTCCACCACCACCGCCAAAGGCCCAATTTTTCTGCCCTGTTCATCAGGTGCTTGCAATTACAAATCTTGATCTAATAACTCACAGCAGGGCCCATTCCTGCGCCCACCAAGAGTAACTGTGAGAGCTTACAGTCTTGTGGCAACACCGTCCACCACCACCGCCAAAGGCCCAAATTTTCTGCCCTGTTCATCAGGTGCTTGCAATTACAAATCTTGATCTAATAACTCACAGCAGGGCCCATTCCTGCGCCCACCAAGAGTAACTATGAGGGCCTACAGTCTTGTGGCAACACCGTCCACCACCACCGCCAAAGGCCCAATTTTTTCTGCCCTGTTCATCAGGTGCTTGCAATTACAAATCTTGATCTAATAACTCACAGCAGGGCCCATTCCTGCGCCCACCAAGAGTAACTGTGAGAGCTTACAGTCTTGTGGCAACACCGTCCACCACCACCGCCAAAGGCCCAAATTTTCTGCCCTGTTCATCAGGTGCTTGCAATTACAAATCTTGATCTAATAACTCACAGCAGGGCCCATTCCTGCGCCCACCAAGAGTAACTGTGAGAGCTTACAGTCTTGTGGCAACACCGTCCACCACCACCGCCAAAGGCCCAAATTTTCTGCCCTGTTCATCAGGTGCTTGCAATTACAAATCTTGATCTAATAACTCACAGCAGGGCCCATTCCTGCGCCCACCAAGAGTAACTGTGAGAGCTTACAGTCTTGTGGCAACACCGTCCACCACCACCACCCCCAATTTTTCTGCCCTGTTCAACAGGTGCATGCAATTACAAATCTTGATCTATTAACTCACAGCAGGGCCCATTCCTGTGCCCACCAGTCTTGTGGCTACACCAACATCTAATAGGGCAAATTTCTGCAGAGTATATACGCCAGGCCCCTACTTTCAAACATCCAACTTACAAACGACTCCTACTTGCAAATGGAAAGAGAAAACAGGAAGTGAGAGGAAATCTACCCCTAGGAAGGGAAATTCTATCCTGTTAGATTTAATTTGGGAAAAAGGTATCTCCTCTCTACTGATACTTTATCACCAATCCTTGTTTCAATTAAAACCCCACTTTTTCCAAAAACATTTGTCATTGGGACGGAAAGTGAGGTGACATGTTCTGAACAGATGTGCAAAGACAGCAAATGTTACAGGGGTGATAACCCCTCCCTATGTTCTCCAAAAAGCTTAAAAATAGATTTTTTGGGGATGGAGCTACACTTCATAATGTACCTGTTCAGATTCTACTTAACCGCTTCCCGACCGGCCACTGCATATATACGTCAGCAGAATGGCACGGGCAGGCAGAATCACGTACCTGTACGTGATTGTGCATGTGCCTGCCCGTGGGTCGCGCGCGCGCGCGCCGCTAGCGGCGCGCTCGCGACCCGGTCGGGAGCTCCGTGACCCCGGCCGCGGGACCAGCGGACCCGATCGCCGCTGGTATCCCGCGATCGGGTTACGGAGCTGAAGAACGGGGAGAGGTCTATGTAAACAAACCTCTCCCCGCGCTTCCTACACTGACTGTCAGTGATCGGCGGTTCCCTGTCATCGGGAACGCCGATCAATGACGTCAGACGTACAGCCACGCCCCCCTACTGTAAAAAAAAACACAACACGTCACACTGACTCCTCCCCGCCCCCTAGTGGTTAACCCCCTAACTACAACTGTCATTTACATAGGAATCAGTGCTATTTAAATAGCAGTGATTGCTGTATAAATGACAAATGTCCCAAAAATGTGTCAAAAATGTCCGATGTGTCCGCCAAAATGTCGCAGTCACAATAAAAATCGCTGATCGCCGCCATTACTAATAAAAAAAAATATATTAATAAAAATGCTATAAAACTATCCCCTATTTTGTAAACGCTATAACTTTTGCGCAAACTAATCAATAATCGCTAATTGCGGTTTTTTTTACCAAAAATATGTAGAAGAATACGTATCGGCCTAAACTGAGGAAAAAAAATGTTTTTTTATATATTTTTTGGGGATATTTATTATAGCAAAAAGTAAAAAATATTGCATTTTTTTCAAAATTGTCGCTCTATTTTTGTTTATAGCGCAAAAAATAAAAACCGCAGGGGCAATCAAATACCACCAAAAGAAAGCTCTATTTGTGGGAAAAAAAGGACGCCAATTTTGTTTTGGAGCCACGTCGCATGACCGCGCAATTGTTAGTTAAAGCGACGCAGTGCCGAATTGCAAAAAGGGGCCTGGTCCTTTGGCTGCCAATTGGTCCGGGGCTGAAGTGGTTAAGAACAAACCTAAAGCCGCAAGTGGTTTTAAATGGCTTCTTTTTTTCCTTTACAAATGTCATTTTGTGCAAGGACAGTTCTAAACACGGGAAACACATGCCACTTCACAGGCATACTTTAGACACCCCCCAGGTACCATATTTAAAGGAAAATTTCACTTTTTTTTTTTTCACTTTATGCATCATTAAAATGACTGCTCCCGAAAAAACGTTAGTTTTTAAAAGTTCTTTTTGCATTGATATATGTCCCCTGGGGCAGGACCCGGGTCCCCAAACCTGTTTTATGACATTAACATGCATATTGGCCGTTGTAATTAGCACTTTTGATTTCGAACGTTCGCGTCCATTATAACGTATAGGGTTCGAAAATTCGCGCGAACTTTCGGTCCGTTCGAAGGTTCTGGTGCGAACCGAACCCGGGGGTGTTCGGCTCATCCCTAGTCCAGACAGTGGATGAGATTCAGGTAGAGCATGGGAGTGAGATAAATCCAACCTGCTCACTGTTTGCAGACAGAAATGTGTAGTTCTTTTACCACAGAAACTACCAATAATACGATATAGATAGATGCCTTGCGAGCTACCAATGAAGAGTGTCCAAAGAATGTTTTAAACGTAAGAGAACCAATCCACAGCCACTAAGCATATTCACACTCCCGTAATCTGTGTATAAAATATTAAAAATAAACAAGCAGGGAGGGGCATCAGTCAAAAATTGTTTAGTAAGGTGTATTAGTCTAGCAGCAGCATTCATAATAGCCTATGTAAAGATACGTTAATAAGGAGAGAGTTGCAGTAGTTGAGGTGGGAAATAACCAGGGAGTGAATAAGTTGTTTTGTGGTGTCGTTAGTCAGAAAGGGGCAAATTCTGGAAATGTTGCAGAGGTTAAGGCAGAAAAATGTACTGTAGCCAGTGATTGGATGTGGTGGCTGAAGGAGCGGTCAGAGCCTAGGATTACACCGAGCACCCTGGCATGTGTGGAGGGACCAATGGTTGTTCCGTTGATCTTAATGGTAAAGTCATTGGTAGGAAATCGGGGAGGAGGAAATATTACAAGCTCAGTTTTAGAAAGATTGTGTTTGAGGAAGAAGTGTGATATCCATACTGATATATTACTCAGTAAGCTTGTGATACGTGCGGAGATTGAGGGGGTAAGTAGAGGAGTGGAGCAATAGATCTGGCTGTTGTTAGCATACAGGTGGTATTGAGGCCATGGGAGGTTATCAACTGGCCTAGGGAAGTGGTATAGAGAGAGAATAGAAGGGGCCCAAGGACGGAGCCTTGGGGTAACTCAACAGAAAGAGGAAGAGGAGCGGAGGAGATGGTGTTGTATGTGACACTGAAAGTGTGCTGAGATAGAACCATGAAAGAGCAAAATCACTGAGGCCAAGGAAGTGGCATTTGTTGAGGAGGAGCGGGTGGTCAACTGTATCGAAGGCAGCAGAAAGGTTCAAGAGAATGAGTATGGAGTACTGGCCATTGCTTTTAGCAGTTAGAAAGTCATTGGTGAATTTTAGTAGGGCAGTTTCAGTGGAATGTATCGGGTGGAATATAGCCAATGAAAGCTTGGGGAGCTAGTGTTACCATTGGGAATTGGTCGTGTGTCTTTACTTCTAGGTGACTTATTATTTTTTTGTGAATGCGTAAGTGTACTATGTAACCCATACTCATTCATGTGGAGGGTACGGAACCTGAGGATTCCCTTATTAATAAAGGGGACTTCCAGATTCTGAAAAGCTGCCCCTTCAGACCCTCTTAACCTTTGGGATAGAATGGTGGGGATAAGGCCCTTGCATTTGAGGTACTAGCCTGCCTTGCTGCTTTTGTCATGTCAGAGAGGACCTTCAGAACAGTGGTGGGATTTGTGACTGAGAAACTTTATTTTATAACCTTGGGTAAGAGTTTGAAGTGCTCTGGGTACACAATGGGGTGATTTACTAAGAAGAAGGCACTGCATCAGTTCATACATTAATTGGTGCGCCGGAAAAGTCATTAATCAAACGTGCGAGCCGGCGCACATTGAAGCGCAAATAGCGATAATAAATACTTGCATATGTAAACTGCAACTGTCACTAGGGTAACTGTGGTTTTCTCATTGATAATAGCCCTCGCCCAATACAATTGGTTAATTTCATCTTATTGGATGTGTCTTGTTAGGCAATTAGAAGGTGTTTCCAGTTAATTAACCCTTTTAAAGGTAATCTCATTCCTATCATTTCTAATATATCTTTGAAATGTGTTTTTTCTTTTTTTACCCAAATCTTTCAATACATTACAAAGAACAGAGAAGTATTTCTAAACCCAATAAATTCATTTTTTTCCGATCTTGATCTTTAAAGGTGACCATACACTGCAATCAGTTAGATCATAAATACATTTGATTTCCCATCCCATGAGGCATTGTAAAGCTCTGACATTCACAGACATGACTAGGCATGGTGGGAATTGTAGTTCCTGAAAAAATGGAGGGCCGTAGTTTGAAGACCCCTGTGCTAGACCATTATTATGCCTCCAGAATTGGGAGTGTGGCATCTACCCAACATCTCTCTGCTGGTGGACACAAGAATCTACATCTATAGATATATATATAGATATATCTATATCTATATATATAGATATAGATATAGCTATAAATACGCACACACACTGAAGCAGGAAGCAATATACATTTGCCCAAAAGTGAATCTGTACACAGAAAGTAGGTGTGTGTTTTGAGGCCAAATCATTTAGACATACACACATGACCCACACAAACACCACCCCATGTAAAAATAAATAAAAAATGATCTTAATTTGAAAATAAGGATCATCTCTTCATCAGAGAACAGTGAGACGGGCATGGTGGGAAGAAATTAGCAGCAGTACAAGCAACTTCCTAGAGGGGTGTGATGTCATTGCTGTGTGTAGGCTACCGCTTCTGGGAACCAGATATGCGCCACGGGTACATACCTCTGCGCCACAGCAGTTGCGCATCTCACATACACAGCGGTCATGCATCTAGATGCATTTGATGCTTCTAGATGCAGGAATTTTTATGGAAATTATTAGTAAAGCAGATGCAGATTTCCAGAACTGGACTAATAAATGTTTATAGTGAAAGGCAACTGGTGTTTTCTATTAAGCAAGGTCTAAATGGGCCATTGACATGCATCACAGTTGAACTTAGGAATGTGTCTTTGCAAAGTTAAGCTAAATGAAATCCTTTCTTATTTTTGCTTGGGGATAGAGTACAGAGGGATTAGAAGTCTTGTCAGTTTTTGGGGATGTCTGCACCTCTGATAGGGTGAAGACACCTCCCAAATTTTACCAGTTTCTCCTTCAAATGTATTCACTTCCTGTCACATAGCCAAACAGGAAGTGAGGGTAAAACCCTTCCAATGTCTTTCCTTGGGGACACACAGGTTAATCCAAATAGTTTCCCCATTAGGCAAATGGCAAATCCACTTTGCACTACAAGTGCACTTGGAAGTGCAGTTGCTGGAGAGAAAATTAAAATACAGCATCTTTGCTTCTACATGATTGGATGATAAAATCACCAGTGCTTCCTCTCAGATTTACAGTGAGCACACTTGTATTGCAGAGTGCATTTGCCTTTAATAAACCCCAAAATACCTAATAATTTGGGGTATACACAACAAAGTGCTAGAGTGCAATTTGCCTAATGGAGACGCTAGTTAGATTGACCTGTGCGTCCCCATGGAAAGACATTAGTAGGGTTTTACCCTCACTTCCTGTTTGGCTATGTGATGGGAAGTGACGCCAATTTTCAGAAAAGGGACACAAAGCCCAACTTAAAATAGACAAGCAGGGTTTCTAACACTCACTTGGTTTCCCTCAAATGCCCACAATTAGAATAGGATTGTCTTGAGCTATATTTTAGCTCAGTGCTCTAAATCAGTACTTCTCAACCCTGCCCTCAAGTACCCCCAACAGGCCATGTTTGCAGGTTTTCTTTTATCTTGCCCAGGTGCTTTAAATCACAGTCAATGGCTTGGTATATGGGACAGCTATTTTAGCTAAGATAAATTCCCAAAACATGTCCTGTCGGGGGTACTTGAGGACTGAGGCTGAGAACCACTGCGCTAAAATCGAAAATTGAATACTTACCTCTCTGTAATTATCCTTTCCTGGTGCCTATCCATGGCAGCATATGCACAATCAATGTGTATGCTGCCATGAAGGCACCAGGAAAGTAGCTTTTAGACAAATCACACCTTTTGTGTTTTGCCATGCCAATCAGCCTAGTTAAGCTGCAGCTGAGAAATCTGTTGCATGACATTTTTTTTGGGGGGGGGGTAAAATGCATTACTTGGATTGAGTATGCATCTGCAAAACAAATTTTAACATAACACATAGCAGCTGATTTACGAAAGCCATGCTCCATCAGTAGAGGCGCACGGCTAGGCGCAGTGCACATTTTCATATTGACGAAATGGTGCGCTGGGAACAGAGTGCAAATCCCCCCTTTTTCTATAGTGATCTCGGTGCACGGGAGAATGCAATCAGTGCGCTACTATGGACATGGCGCATGGCATCTTCAATTCAATATTAACAGAAGATAGAGGTGCCAATATTATGGGATGATGTGGAGTGATGTGAGGAAGTTTAGTAACAACTGCCCAAGTAACAAATATGCCTAAAATAGAATGAGAGAGTAACTTTTTCAGAGCAAGCCTGCTGTGCCTGCAAGTACATTTAGAACTGCTTGAGATCAATGTAAGCACTGCGCATGCACAAGCAGCTCTTGCGCTTGTTTAAATGCATTTGTTCATTGTGCGGCCAAAATCTTAGTAAATTTCAAGCAACGTAAATGCAATTGCTTAGATTAAATGGGCACATCTCTAAACTTGAATTTTTTTTGTTTCATGCTGGTTCACCTTTATGTATTTTTTTAAGGAGATTTGCACACAGGTCATGTTAGCATGTTACGTTGCCAACATGTGACATGCACCTTGTTAAAATTATGTAAAAAAGACTCTCGCTCCTCTAGCTCCTCCTAAAAGGGCATTTAACCTTCCCCCTCTAATGCGTATGATTTATTTGGGCTAGCTTTTGCTTTTAAAGGGGAACTCCACACTCCATTCCCCAATGCTTTTGTCTCCCCCTCTAACCCCTTGGATTTGCATGGGCTAACTTTTGCTTTTAAAGGGGAACTCCACACTCAATTCTCCAATGCTCTTGTCTCCCCCCTCTAGCCCCTAGGATTTCCATGGGCTACCTTTTGCTTTAAAGGGAAACTCCACATTCCATTCTCCAATGCTCTTGTCTCCCTCCTCTAACCCCTCGGATTTCCATGGACTAACTTTTGCTTTTAAAGGGAAACTCCACACTCCACTCCATTCTCAAAAGGCTGTGAGCTGCCTTCACCAATCCAAACCATATCCTTTTTTCAGAGCATACAACAGAGCGAGAAAGGAAAGGGGCAAGAAGAGCGATCACCCAACCCCCTCCTGAACCATACAAGGCCACATGCACTTAACATAGCTGGCTGCCTTTGGGGCATGTTGGGGTCAGGCCAATGCCAACCACAAAGCACCTTGTACCCACTAGTTTAAAGGGGATTTTCACATTCCATAAAGCTCCCTGTCTGCAACCCCCCACAACCCCAGCCTAGGGTTGTGTGGAAGGCCCTTGTTCCCCTGAATATGGGAACAAGGTGGTTGACTTTTGGGGTGGTGGAGCCCCTCCTGCCCCCAAGCATCCACCCCCCCCCTTTCATGGCTAGGGGTTTGTTAGTGTGTGGGAGGGAAACAATATCTTTTGAGCTTGGGGTGGGATTTTTCATGTGGGGGGTTCTCATTTTAAGCATTAACAGTGGGGGGGGGGGAGGGGCTCAGGCTGTTTTTTGTTAGAATCTTGCAGCTGCAATGTAGATTTGTACATTTTCTCTAAAACCATACATCTTTGAAGCAGCATTTTGGATACATGCTAAAGATGCACAATTTTACAGGCAGAGTAAGCCCCCCAAGTTACTATTTTTTAAGCAATTTTGCATTTTTAAAGGCACTTCTCATTGTTTCATTTTTGGGGTTGTCCAAATTGGTGACATTGATATATGTCCCTCAGGGTTGGACCTGGGCCCCCATACCCATTACCCCATACCAATTTTAAGGCCAATAACTAGAAAATAAGGCAGCCAAGTGGGGACTAGCAAAATGAACAAGTAGACTGCAATGGTATTTGTTGTATAACTTTTGCCCATGTTAGGCTCCCTGGGCGGGGGGGGGGGGGTGTTTGTCCCATCTGTAATTTTGTAGCATGCTGGATGATGTGCTTCATTTTGGACAGGGGGTGGCTTGCTCAGGGACTTGTTTTCTTCTTTTTGTGTGAACTGCACTTGGATGTTTCTGGGCAAGCTCAGAGAGTGTTTTTTTTGGGGTTAGTAATTTAAGGACATCCTTAACAGGTGTACCCACTTTGAAGTTCTGTCTCTACACTGGGTGAACTTGCATTTGTGTTTCATGGACTGTGTGCATGTGTTTTCAATTGCCTCATTAGCACGCAACCCTATGTTATATAAAGCTTGCAGATAACATTCTTTACCTTGCCCTGAAAAGTGGCAAGATTGTATGTGGGGCTGGCAAGAGAGTACATTTGGGTGTTCTTATAGAGTTTGTAACACATGTATTTTCTCGTTGTATTTTGTTTCCTATGTCTTTGCAAAACAGATGTTTTTTAGAGCAAGTTTTTTTTACTTTTGTTTACTGTATTTTTTGGGTGGGGGAGATATTTTCCCCTGAAATATTTTTTATGTTGTCAATGTGTGTCGTTTGTAGGTTGCTTCACTTTGATTTAATTGTCTGTGCTGCATTATTTTGCAAAATCTTCCTCAAGATGTTGTGACCAATGTTTAAATCGTTAATAGATGTCCGTTTGTGGACGCAGTCCTTTTAACTCCTGTTAATTTCCTATGCAAAATGGTCAGACCTCAAAACCATATTCTGTTAGTGTCTCAAATTAACATACAAGTGTTTTTTTTGTTTTCCTTGCTCTTTTCCAAGTCCTGTTTTGTTTACCAATAAAGTTTGTAGCAAATCTTTGTTTTGTGTGTTTTTGTTTATTTTCATGCAACAGATTTCCCAGCTGCAGCTTAAAGTGGAGGACCACCCTAAAAAAAAAGAGCATTAATATTCTTCTAAAAATAAAAAACATTTGATAAAAAAAATTACCGTAACAGAAATCCCTGTTGCTAGGCAGTCTTCCTAATCTGCCTCCTTCATACTCCGCAGTGATCTTCGTTCTTCTTCGGTCTTCTCAGCTCCTCCGCTTTGTCTTTTGGGTAATGGAGCGCGCTGTGTTCTGGGAACTGTGTGTTCCCTAACACAGCGTGTCCCATTCACAAAGCGACGCGCGACTCATGCATGCGCAGTAGGAAACGGGCAGTGAAGCTGCAAGGCTCCACTGCCTGTTTCCCTTAGTGAGGATAGCGGCGCTGGGACCAGAGCACTGAGGGACATGTCGGTCTCGGCGGCCGACATCGTGGGTGCCCTGGAAAGGTAAGTCTCCATATTAAAAGTCAGCAGCTACTTTTTTTTTAGCTGCAGACTTTTAAAAAAAAAAAATGCAGATGAAACACCGCTTTAACTAGGCTGATTAGCATTACAAAACAAAAAAAGGTGCATTTTGTCTAAAAGCTACTTTCCTGGTGTCTTCATGGTAGCATATGCATGGATTGTGCGTATGCTGCCATAGATAGGCACCAGGAAAGGAAAATTACAGAGTGGTAAGTATTCAATTTTCCATTTTAGCGCAGTGGTTCTCAGCCTAAGTCCTCAAGTACCAGCCGACAGGACATGTTTTGGGAATTTATCTTAGCTATAATAGCTGTCCAAAATACAAAGCCATTGACTGTGATTTAACGCACCTGGGCAAGATGAAGGAAAACCTGCAAACATGGACTGTTGAGGGTACTTGAGGACAGGGGTGAGAAGCACTGATTTAGAGCACTGATGTAAAATCGAGCTCAAGACAATCCCTTTTCTAATTGTGGGCATTTGAAGGAAACCAAGTGAGTGTTAGAACCCCTGCTTGTCTTTTTTAGGTTGAGCTTTGTGTCCCTTTTCTTAACCACTTGCCGACCGGCGCACGACGATATACGTCGACAGAATGGCACGTACAGGCAGGAGGGCGTATATATACGTCCCTCCTTTAGCCTGTCCGTGCCATCGGGAGCGCGCCGGGAGCGGCGCGCCCCCGCGCCGGTCGGGACCCCCGTGAGTCCGGCCGCGGTCCCCGCGGACTCGATCGCCGCGGGGACTCCCGCGATCGTCTCACGGAGCGGCTAAACGGGGAGATGCCGAGATAAACAGCATCTCCCCGTTCTGCCTAGCAACTAGTGACGCCGATCTCTGCTCCCTGTGATTGGAGCAGAGATCAGCATTCACTAGCTGACAGCCACGCCCCCCCACAGTAAAAAAAAACACCCCTAGGCCTACTTAACCCCTACACTGCCACCTTGTGGTTAACTCCTAAACTGCCAGTGTCATTTATACAGAAATCAATGCATTTAAATGCATTAATTGCTGTAAAAATGACAATGGACCCAAAAATGTGTCAAAAATGTCCGATGTGTCCGCCATAATGTCGCAGTCACAAAAAAAATCGCAGATCTCCGCCATTAATAATAAAAAAAAAAAAATTATTAATAAAAATGCTATAAAACTATCCCCTATCTTGTAAACGCTATAACTTCTGCGCAAACCGATCAATAATCGCTTATTGCGATTTTTTTACCAAAAATATGTAGAAGAATACGTATCGGCCTAAACTGAGGAAAAAAAAATGTTTTTTTTATATATTTTTGGGGGATATTTATTATAGCAAAAAATAAAAAATAATGCATTTTTTTCAAAATTGTCGCTCTATTTTTGTTTATAGCGCAAAAAATAAAAACCGCAGGGGCGATCAAATACCACCAAAAGAATGCTCTATTTGTGGGAAAAAAAGGACGTCAATTTTGTTTGGGAGCCAGGTCGCACGACCGCGCAATTGTCAGTTTAAAGCGACGCAGTGCCGAATCGCAAAAAGGGGCCTGGTCCTTTGGCTGCAAATTGGTCCGGTCTGAAAGTGGTTAAAATTGGCTTCACTTCCTATAACATAGCCAAACAGGAAATGAGGGTAAAACCCTAGCAATGTTTTAACTTGGGGACACACAGGTTAATCTAACTAGTGTCCCCATTAGACAAATTGCACTCTAGCACATTGTTGTGTACACCCCACATTATTAGGTATTTTGGGGTTTATTAAAGGCAAAACAACTCTGCAATACAAGTGTACTTGCTGTAAATCTGAGAGGAAGCACTGGTGATTTTATCATCCAATCATGTAGAAGTAGAGATGCTGTTTTTTATTTTCCTTGCATGCCCTCCTCCGATCTCTAGCAACTGGGGATTTGCCTTTAGTAAATAAATCCCAAAGTCCAAGATACCTAATAATTTGGGTGTACACAGCAAAATGCTAGAATGCAATTTACCTAATGGGGAAACCATTTAAATTGACCTGTGTGTCGCACAGGAAAGACATTGGTAGGGTTTTACCCTCACTTCCTGTTTGGCTATGTGACCTGAAGTAAATAAATTTGAATGAGAAAGTGGCAAAATTTGGGAGGTGTCTTCACCCTATCAGGGGTGCAGACACCCCCAAAAACTGACAAGACGTCTAATCACTCTGCACTCTATCCCCCCAGAAAATAAGAAAGGATTTCATTTAGTTTAACTTTGCAAAGACACATTCCTAAGTTTTACTATGATGCATGTCAATGGCCCATTTAGACCTTGTTTAATAGAAAACACCAGTTGCCTTTCACTAGAAACATTTGTTAGTCCAGTCCTGGAAATCTGCATCTGCTTTATTATTAATTTCCCTAAAAATTGGGTTTCCGCAGCTAGATGCACCACCACTGTGTATGTGAGATGTGCAACTGCTGCGTGCGCAGAGGTATGTAACTGTGGCACATATCTGGTTCCCAGAAGCGGTGGCCAGCACACAGGAATGACATCATGCCTCTCCAGGAAGTTGCTAGTACTGCTGCTAATTTTTTCCCACCACCATGTCCCCGCTCACTGTTCTCTGAGGAAGAGATGATCCTTATTTGAAAATTAAGATAATTTTTAATTTATTTTTACATGGGGTGGTGTTTGTGTGGGAGGAAACCGGAGTAAACCCTTGCAGGCACAGGGAGAACATGCAAACTCCAGGCAGATGGTGCGACCCTTTTTGCTGCTAGGTGAAAGTGCTAACCACTTCACCACTGTACTGCCCAAATATACATCTATAGATGTAGGTTCTTGTGTCCACCAGCAGAGAGAAGTTGGGTAGATGCCACATTCCCAATTCTGAAGGCATAATAATGGTCTAGCACAGGGGTCTTCAAACTATGGCTCTCCAGTTGTTCAGGAACTACGATTCACATCATGCCTAGTAATGTCTGTGAATGTCAGAGTTTTACAATGCCTCATGGGATGTGTAGTTCCGCAATAGCTGGAGAGCCGTAGGTTGAAGATTCCTGATCACTCTAGCATGTCTTGAAAAAAGGTGGTTTCTCATGTGCCTTGTATAATGCCCAAGAAATATAGTTTGGAAAATACAAGTGGGTCATGGCACATCTACATTCCATATTTGGCACTTAAGATGGTTAAGCACTATGGAATCTGATTGGCCAACCTCTGTCCAAGTCGATATTTAGGAAGATGCACTTGAACAATTAATTCAAATTATAGAACGATCAATCAGACTCTTGCACTAAATCTAATTTATTTAAGAGCTAACTGATTGCAGTGTATGTCCACCTTTAAAGATCAAGATCTGAAAATATACATTTATTGGGTTTAGAAACACTTCTCTGTTCTTTGTAATGTATTGAAATATTTGGATAAAAAAGCAAAAAAACATTTCAAATATATATTAAAAGTGATAGGAATTAGATTAGCATTGAAAGGGTTAATTAACTGAGAACACCTACTAATTGCCTAACAAGACACATCCAATGAGATGAAATTAACCAATTGGATTGGGCGTGAGCTATTATCAATGAGAAAACCACAGTTACCCTAGTGACAGTTGCAGTTTACATACGCGAGTATTTATTATCGCTATTTCCATTTCAAAGTGCGCCGGTTCGCATGTTCGGTTAATGACTTTTCCAGCACACCAATTATTGTATGAACCGGCGCAGCACATTCGTCTTAGTAAATCATTTCCAATATGTACATTCCAGACAAATATTTCAATGCTTTAAAATACTAAAACTGTAGAACTATCACATAATTTTTAAATCTCACAAACATAATGCGATTTTTCAGAGCAATGTCTGGTAAACAAGGGTGCCAAATGTGAGAGAGAAGTGCATTGTTCCACCATTGACTTATATAGTACTATATTGTAAGATAAGATTGTAAGTACCTAAAATCACTAATTACAGTTGATTTTTATTTATTTTTTGTATTTCAGAGCGTATTATTAAATTGTTTCTACCAGCTGTGTGTTATCTGTTTTACTGTGACTAATATTATTTTATGATCTATATGCTATTTCAATAAAGGGGATTAAAATATTAAAAGATGTTTAACATCTTCACATAATTTATGATAGAACATGAAAATGATATAGCTTCCCATCTAGCCTTTTTTCTAAGTTCTTTAGTGTAGGTGTTTGACTGGTTAAATAGTTGATTTATTAAAAATTGAAAAGCACCCAGATGAAATCACTTAAAGGAAAAAGAAAATTAAATTGGACATTACAAGAGCTAGGCATATTATTTACTACAAGAATAGTTCAGCTGGGAAATCAGAGTGAATAAAATAGACCAGGAATAGGAGTAAAAGGAAATTAAATATGAAAATTATGCTGGTGACATGTATTTGTCGGAATACTTAGAAGTTGTGTGTTTTTGAAAGGTGGTTGCATGAAGCACCCTATTCGCATTCCCAGTAGACAGGCGTTAAAGAAAAGATCATTTTGATAAGTGATGCAGTGGTTCACAGGGAAACTGAAGGTGTAAAAACATAGTTGGACATATTCAGAAAGGCAGTGCACTGGATATTTGAGTGCAGTCACTCAAAGCAACTGTCATCTATAAAAATTTCTTATTCAAGACAATTCTTTACTTTTTGATGGAGGAGTAATAATTTTGGAATGTAAAACTGTTGTATTTTTGTGATTGCTTCTCATTTGCTTTTTTTATGCTCACACAGATCTGCTTCTATTTCTTTACAAGCTTTATTAAACAAACTGAACAGTACATTGGAAGTATAAGGATGTAAAAGGATAATTGGATTACTAGCATGTGGGGTTGTAAACTGCAACTACATGTAGAGAATTGTACATGTGCATTCCTATCTTCTATATATTTAAAGCTGAACTCCGGGCATAAATTCATTAATTTAAAGCAGTATTAAATCCATAAGCAAATATTTATTATATTACAGCTTACCACTTCTTAAGCCCCATACACACGGTCGGATTTTCGCATGGATTCTGTCCTATCGGACAATGTTGTCAAAAAATCCGACCGCGTGTAGGCACCATCGGACAGTGTACGTCGGATTGTCCGACGGACAAAGTCCTATCTCCTGCTGGATAGATTTTTCGACAACAAGGTCCGATCACACCAAATCCGATCGTGTGTATGGTAGTCCGACGGACAAAGTGCTACGCATGCTCAGAAGAAATTCTGTGACGGAAGCGCTCGGTCAGGTAAAAATACCTTTCCTAATCGACACAGCACATTCGTCACGCTGCAATGTTAAAATGTCTTTAATGCAGCGCATTCTCTTTTTCTTTACAATGCAAGAAGAATGACATGTTTTAGCTGCTCATATTCACCCACACTTCTCACAAACTTAGTTCTTTATTAGTTTTCAGGATTTCTACACTACATGTTTATTTGTACTCAGATCGTAAAAGAATCTTTGTTATATTTTTTGGATGATTTCTCATATTTTTTTTTTTTTTTGTTGGAAGACATATTTTAAGGAGATGTTTTAATTTTTTTTTTTGAAGGGGGTTGTGTGTCTCAACTTAGCAAAACAACATTATTAACAATTCTATTTGTTGCTAAAATTTACTAGGAGTTTGTTTGTTGTTGGTGCCCTTTGTTAATTATACTTTATGATTAGTGAAATGTACCAGCCTACTCACAAATAAACTGTCATTGTAGAAAAGTAAAACACATAGGCAATGATTATTTCAAATCAAAAATACCTTTATTTAGGTGTCAGCAACAAACCAAAGAGGAACGCAGCGATGGAGAAACTTGGGAATTTGCAAAGCCTTGGACCCCCACGGCAACCATCATTTTACAAGCGTCTAAAATTGGGGGCCTGAGGAGTACGTATCTTAAGGGGAGTGCTATCTGGTCCTGAAGTCTAAAACATCCGGAACTGCAGCAGATGCCATCTAGGTCCCCAGGCTCTGGTACTACGAGAGGCTCCATCTTCTCTCAGACCAGACTGAATCCAGGTCGTCACTCTCAGGTCTTCCTTCCACGCTTCCTTGCACGCTGTGGCTGTGTTGCTGGTGGGGTGGCAGAAGGAGGAGGAGGAGGAGGCAGAGCATGGTAACTATGGCAAACATGTGTGACTGGGGTCATCTCCCCAGCCATACCCTTATTTAGGACCTTGAGGATGAGCCCCTCACACATGTTGCGTTGCCCCACCTCCATACCCTTCATTTTTGTGACAACCACGGAGCCAAAGGTCTCCTTGTCGGTGGGTGTGGCATGTAGGGAGGCTGAAGCCTCTCTGATCATCCGGAGCGCTGACTCTCCCGCCTCACCCCCCCTTCTCGCCCTTTTGTAGGGAAGGCGGAGGGGAGGGATTTGGGAGTCAGTCAGGCTCCAAGGCCTACCCCCCTCTTGGCTGCCACTACCCACCTCTTGGTTGCCACTAACCCCTGCCTCCTCCTGACTGCCACATTCCACAGCCTCCTCCTGGCTGAGGTCTTCCTGTGTATGAAAAAGGGACATAGTTTCAGTTATTTGTTCATCAAACACACACAATTTTCATCTAGTGACTGTTGCAAAATGGTTACAAATAGAAAACCATACAATTCTCAGCCCTGCAGTTTAGATTCTGGCCCCAACTGTCTCCAACACTACTGTCAGTTGATATGTCAAACACGTTAGGAACTAAGCAATTGGTGATCCTGAATTCAGTGAACATCATTCCTTTTTCACAAAAATGGTTCCCAAACTACTATACCTGGAACAAGCTGGGCTCCTCCACCTCTTCCAGACTGGAAGGCCCAGGTTGCTCCTCGGAAGCCTCATCAGGGGTGGCCTGCACGCAAGGAAGCATGGAAGGAGGAGGCGAGAGTGGCTCTGTGACATCAGTCTGGTCTTTGAGAAAATGGAGACTGTCATTGTACCAGAGCTTGGGGGCATAGACATCTGCTGCAGCTCCAGATTCTAGGGACTTCAGGACCTTCTTGCGCTCCCTGATATACGCACTCCTCAGGCTGCCAATTTTCTTTCTTAAATCACCAACAGTTGCCGTGGGGAACCTTGGCTTTACAAATTCCACAAGTTCCAGCAGGTCTGCGTACCTCATTGATTTGCTGCCGTAATTGGGGTGTTTGGCCTGCCATAAAAGGGGAATTTCCCTGTATTTCTCAATGAACAGGGGGAGAAAACTCACGTCATTGAATCCCTGCATAATCTCTGCAAGACACAACACCACACAACACTATAAATTATGTCAGGCTTAACTCTCCTAATCTTCTCCATAAAGAAGCCTCAAGGTCTAATCAGTCTAGGCTAGTTATGTACCAAAGTCAAATTGTACCTTCGTTATAGCGATCGTCTCGTGCGTGAGCTTTCTCTCCCCTCGTCGCACAGATCGTGGCTACGACACAGGCGTGTGACGTTTTATATACAGTGCGCATGCGTCAAACTCCGCCCGCCCCTGACGATCTTTCTCGTCTATTCCCCACCCCTTCTCTTTACGGCGCAGTGGGGAGAGCACATGGCGGGGACACAGCAGTTGCGCCTGAAATATTGCAGCAACGAGGAGGAGGACGAGGAAAGGCCGGAGGCAGAAACGTCCCGATCCCGGAGCCTGAAATTCAAGGCCTCCAATATGTCATTTGGAGAAATGTTGGAGATGGTGGACATATTAAAGAGGAGCGACTATGATGGGAAGTATGGGCCTTACCTCAACCCCAATGTCTGCAAGGCCAAGATCATGTCTAAAGTTGTGAGGAGGCTGTACAATCATTTTGGGGTACAACGATCCAAGGAGCAACTGAGGAAACGCTGGTCAGACCTGCAAACTGAGGGAGGCCGATCAGTACAGAAAGATCAAGCGAGTTCTTCAAAAAAGTAAGTAGTTGTGTTGTGTGTTTCATTTCTTGCTTGCATACTGCTCCATGTGTTTGTATTTTTACACAGTTGTACATTCGAAAATGGCCACTTTCAGGTTCGTCTGTGCATTCGATCGTACTCAACCTCGATCTTTCTGCCACTGTTATGTTCGTGTGTGTCCATTAGATCGTACTCAACCTCGATCGTTTGGCCACTTATAATACGAGGTTTGGTGAATTGTTTGGGGAAAGGAAGTTTGTTCTCTCTAGAAATGTCATCAAGAATGTCAAGCCAATTTATTCAATGTAAAGGAGAGGTCATCCAGTAGCTGTTTACCCATCTGGACTCTAGAGCACTAGTGCTGGGACACCCCAACCCACTTTTTATTAGGCTTTTCCACACATGTGCTCCAGTGGATACTAGAGGGGGGTCTCCATCAGACAAACTTCTACCAAAAACCTACTAAGTTTAGCACCTTTAAAAAGTGACTCCATTCATGTTGTTGTCATTTGTAACTGGCCCTACAAAAATATTGTCCCTCACTTTCAACCAATGTTTGACATTTCCTATTTCTGCCCTCAATAGATTGTGTTGCTAAATCTTCCTTTTGTACCTTCTCATAGGGGAGCAAAAACTCGTGATGTCAGAGGAAACCACCAAACCAACACCTCCCAAAGAAGGGAAAAGACCAGAAGCAGAGGAGGAGGAGGAGGAAGGAGAGATCAGAGAAATTGGAGAACTTGTCACCACAACAGGTGAGTGTGGGAGAACACAGCTACTGGTAAGCTAATCAATGTATGCCTGCCTCATTTCCCAGACTTTTTTTTTTTTGGGGTTGTTTTTAGGTGACGTGGATGTTGTGGAAGAAGAATCGCACTTTACCACAGAGAGTGCCTACGTACTCATCGGGGAGATAATGGTCTGCAATAGAGATCTAGATGACATAAAGCAAAACATCAATGATGTTCAAGAAAAATTGAAGAACATCATTGATGTTTTAGGAAAAATATGAAAACGCACCAAGTAATTAACACACATTTGTGTCTGCTTCTGAACACATTTTCAACTTAAGAACTGTGTGGAATTTGGAACATGTGTCCACATGTGCTAGCTCCCATCATGGTGGATGAATGACCACGTTTTTTTGGGGGTGCAACCACTTTACGAACTACTAAAGTGGTTGTGGTGAAGAGGTTGCACCCCCCAAAAACGTCCATTCATCCCCATGATGGAAAATGGCACTTTTGAAGATTCTAGCCATGTGTTTTACCATCTAATGACCATTTTGCGACCCAAATTGTGTGCATGTTCTAAATGTCCAGTTTCCAGGGGTGCCCCCCCATGTGATGAAGGCAAGATCAAACACACTTTGAACATATAGTCATGTCTGATTCCGAGTTCCTATGTTCTGTTTTGCTCCATGCCTGGTTTTACCAAATGCGGAATGTTTGTAAACAATGTTGTAAATAAACCAGATCTTGTCAGTTTTGGCAAGAAGTTTGTAAACGCACTTGGGAATGTGTTGCAAGTAAACTTTTTTAATTTTCTAAATGTGTGGCTTCCTTATTTCAAAACAAAAAAACATTATGTATGTCAAATGTAAAGGATTTGGGGGGCAATGGGTGTTATTTACTAAAGGGAAGTCCAGTTTGCACTGCAAGTTTCTTTTCCAGGGCACTTTTGCACTGCACTTGTAGAGCATAGTGGATTTGACTTATGTCAATGACACCCACAGTGATTTGTTGGAAAACACATAGCACACCATTTTGGGTAATACACACATTTCTGTTATGGTGATGACAATGAGTATTTTGGGTGTCAGTTATGCACTAGAAACCTCCTCTAGACCAAAGATTAGGTATCAAACACACAACATGAGAAGATTCTTTTTGGGAAGAAGAGACTGTTACATCCTTTTGCCCAGAAAGTGCATTCCCACTGTCGAAGCTAAAGGGAAAAAATTTCTAGGTCAAATAAGCAATAATACGGAAATGACAAGAAATCATAGGTTGGTTTAAAAAATATATTTATTAAAAAATGCCTCTCACACATCGCCAGGCTGAGCAATGGCCCCCCTACCCACAAAGTAGTTCATATATTGCTCGCGGACCGCGCGGGCATTTAGAGGGGGCAAGCCTGGACGTGCTGCTTGAAGGGCTGTGAGGTCAGCATTTGGAGGGCCCTCCACATCTGGGCCAACGGGCACCACGTAGTTGCTGTTGTGTCGTTTTAAAAAGTTGTGCAATATGCAACAGGCAAGAACTATGTGGTTCAGTTTGTATTCCGCCAAGTTAATAGCCGTCAAGAACCGGCGGAAGCGGCTGGCCAGGATGCCAAAGGTGTTCTCCACCACTCTTCGGGCTCTGGACAGCCTGTAGTTGAAGACCCTCTGGTCTGGGGTGAGGGTCCTCATCGGGAAGGGCCTCATCAGATGGGGAGTCAACGCAAACGCTTCATCAGCGACAAAGACGAAGGGGAGTCCTTCAGCATTCTCCTCTGGAGGTGGCAAGCACAGACTGCCACTTTGGAGACGCCAGTAGAACTCCGTGTGCGCAATGGCACCACCATCCGAGATCCGGCCGTTCATCCCCACGTCCACATACATAAACTCATATGTCGCCGACACCACCGCCAACATCACTACACTATTAAACCCCTTATAATTATAATAGTAGGACCCCGAGTTGGGCGGTGGGACGATGCGGACGTGTTTCCCATCAATTGCCCCTCCGCAGTTAGGAAAGTCCCAACGGCTGGCAAAGTGGGAGGCCACAGTCTGCCATTCCTGTGGCGTGGAAGGGAACTGTGGAGAGAAACAATAAAAAAAAAAAATGAGTCACTTTGCACATAAACATTGCAAGCAGATTAGACACTAAACATCTTGGAACAAGAGCATACTTTAACATTTTAGGCTGGAAAGTATTTGCACAGAAAAGTAGAGGGTCCCCTTCGCAGATGACTCACCCCACATCAATCCCCCCACTTCTGATGGGCCATTGGCAATAACTAGGGTTTTGGGGGGGGGGGTTGGACAGGTAACCCTCTGCACTTCATTGATTGCCAAATGGCTCAATAATGTGTGCTAGTTTGGCCAGACCCTCTGTACTTAACACTATTGGCAGCCCACAGGAAAGATAAAATAACATTTCAAACACCCCCCCCCCCCCCCCCCAAAAAAAAAGAAAAGCACATTGTGACATTCTGAAATTACCAAGCAAGCTAATAGGAGGGAAAGAACACAAAAAAAGAGGAACTGGAAAGTATGGAGGCAGCCCCTTGCACTACATGCTTTGCTGAATTCATCACTAAAGATGCCCACTATAAAGAGGTAAGTATATAGTGTGTATTGACCTTGGGAAAGCCAGCAGATAGAGGATTGGTACCATCTGACAGAGCAGTTGGGGGAGGGGGTTCCTAATGAGTTTCCCCCCCCCACCAAATAAAAAAAAAAAGGGGGCTCTACATGAAGTAAAACACACAGCAAACATTTGTGCATATTTTAGGGGGTGTTTGGGGGAAAACAATACTATGCAGCAGACAAAATACATTGCTTAAGTGACTAGGCCATAGGTGTCTATTGGGCCAGAAGAGCATGCTGGTGAGGTAAGTGAAGGGAAAAATGCATGAAGGAGAAAAGGGGCAGCATATTAGAGCATATTGCAATCATGGTAATTAGGGAAGGAGGTCAAAAATAGAAGACATTAGCAAACAGAGCATACATAGAATGGAATAGTACAGTAGAAATGTTACCTTAATATAGTCCTCCTGCAGGACCTGGATGATGGCAGAACAGGTCTCTGTAATAATGATTCCCAGGGCCTGGGGAGAGATACCTGAAGAGAACTTCAAATCCTGAAGGCTTCTCCCTGTCGCCAAGTACCTCAACGTAGCAACAAGCCTCTGCTCCGGAGTGATGGCTTGTCTCATGCAGGTATCCTGCCGGCTGATAAAAGGGGCAAAGCCAAAAGACGGTGAAACATGGGGTCCGTCATCCGGAGAAAGTTCCTGAAATCATCAGGATTATTCTCCCGAATATCACGAAGCAAAGGCATGTGCGAGAACTGATCACGCTGAAGCAACCAATTCTTGGTCCACATACTCCTCGTCACTCTGTTCATGGACGGGTCTTGGGTCAAAGCAAAAAGCCCGACACCAATTCCGCGTACAGCACGAACTCGGCGACGAGTACGTACGGGAAACATCGCTCACAAACGGTCGGCTGGTCAGAACTGACAAACAGAAAGCACCGATAAACAGCAAGGCCTGAAAGAACGAAATGAATACCAGAAACGAGCAGACAATAAGCAGTGCAAATCAAAGCGTCCTATATCAAGATATAGGCCGCAATGACCAACAAATGCGAACTGACTACACGCACTAATAAACAGATACGCACGACAAGCACAAACTGAAGAGCAGTAACGATCTGAGTCAGAAAACTGAGAAGCGCGAATGGTAAGTCCCCAAACTTCGACTAACTCGCGATAAACATCAGCAGAAGGAGCCCAACGGTGCCTGACGTGGTGCTGAACTTCCCTTTTCTTGTCTCGTGGAAGACGACTTACGTCACGACGTTCTTGAAGACCGAAAATTCCGACAACGTTGTCCGACCGTGTGTACGCAACACCAACATCGGACAAAGTACAACGGATAGGATCCGGCCGACCTGGTCCTCGGATAATCCGCGCGTGTGTATGGGGCTTTAGATGTAATGGCTGCATTTGTCTTCTTTTTAAGGCTTTCTTTCTTCTATTTTCAACTGGGGATCCAGCCAGTAAGTCTGTTGTTTTGGAGAACAAGCTCTCCAACAAATATATTGGTTTACAAGGATGAGGCAAACCATTTGTCATTGGCAGGGGTGCTTACAATGGCCAGCTTTTATTCATTCCCGTAAAACCTTCCTAAAAGGAAGAAAAAACCTGTTTGCTGTAGTTGCTTATAACGATTTAGCAGGAGTTTGGCCTCAATTTGTTAGTATATTTGAATCTGCCATTATACTGTATTTAACACTACTCCCCCACCAAGACATGTTACTGGCCAGATCACCAGGTAAAAAAAGAGGGGAAAAAGCTTAAAAAAAGAAAATTGATACAGCCACCACATAATATTTTGTAGGCTTCAATATAGTACATCTTTGGTTTTAAGTTTAATACTGCTTTAAATGTATTCCTCAATAGCCCCAGGGGATTGCGTGTATTAAACAGCTTTGCAAACTCAGATATTACCAGGGAACATCATCACTGTTCTGCATGCTGTGGGAAACAGCCTTAGCAACTGTTCCTACTCCCTTCTTACATACAATACTCAGATGATGGTACCTATTTTTTGTTTATTTCCCACTTTGGGACTCTAATTTTGAAGCAAACTTGCAACTTTTTGCTGCTGTTCTGCACACGTATACAGTAACTACAGGTTGTCTGCAGAAAACTACAGGAGGAGGCAGATACAAGACCAGTTATCTTGCACAAGGAGAGAGACCAGCAATGACTGTTCTTTTTACAGGAAACTCTTGTACAGAGGCAGAGTTTCACACTAGATTGCTGCACACATCTAATAGAAATAAACAAAACACACCAAGATACGAGTAAGTATACACAAGTCTCTTGTATTTAGGAAATATTTGCTAATGGCATAGTTCGGCTTTCACAACTTCAGCATTCTTGCCTAACGTTGGTCATACACATTACAATATGATGGTACAATCCCCTTTAGATTTCCCAATAAATAAATGCTTTGAACGCTTATCTGAGTGGATATAAGTAATAAGGATTGTTTATGTATTCCTTTACACGGCATACAGTAGTTATTTGTGAACTAAAGGAGAATGAATAAAGACCATACAATTAGATTAAAATGTGTGTGGCCAGCTTTAGAGTTCAGTTTCCTGCTGATGTCACTAACAGAAGGTGGGTTCTAAAGCCCCATACACACGCTCGGACAATCCGCGGACAAGGTCGGTCGGACTTTGTCCGACGTACTTTGTCCGATGTTGTCGTTGCGTACACACGGTCGGACTACGTTGTCGGAATATCCGGTCCGGAAGAACGTCGTGACGTAAGTCGTCGTCCACGAGATTACAAAAGGGAAGTTCAGCACCACGTCAGGCACCCGTTGGGCTCCTTCTGCTGATCCCGTGTTTATCGAGAGTTAGTGGAAGTTTGGTGACTTAAGATTCGCGCTTCTCAGTTTTCTGACTCAGATCTTTACTGCTCTTC
Source organism: Lithobates sylvaticus (assembly GCA_028564925.1). Lineage (NCBI taxonomy): Eukaryota > Metazoa > Chordata > Amphibia > Anura > Ranidae > Lithobates > Lithobates sylvaticus. Next base: position 322,255,453 of record CM053028.1, on the reverse strand, counting down.
AGTTTGTGCTTGTCGTGCGTATCTGTTTATTAGTGCGTGTAGTCAGTTCGCATTTGTTGGTCATTGCGGCCTATATCTTGATATAGGACGCTTTGATTTGCACTGCTTATTGTCTGCTCGTTGCTGCTATTCACTTCGTTCTTTCAGGCCTTGCTGTTTATCGGTGCTTTCTGTTTGTCCGTTCTGACCAGTTCTCGCACATGCCTTTGCTTCGTGAGATCCGGGAGAATAATCCTGATGATTTCAGGAATGTTTCCCGTGCGTACTCGTCGCCGAGTTCGTGCTGTACGCGGAATTGGTGTCGGGCTCTTTGACCCAAGACCCGTCCCTGTACGCGGAAGAGTGATGAGGAGTATGTGCACCAAGAATTGGTTGCTTCAGCGTGACCAGTTCTCGCACATGCCTTTGCTTCGTGAGATCCGGGAGAATAATCCTGATGATTTCAGGAACTTTCTCAGGATGACGGACCCCGATTTTCACCGTCTTTTGGCTTTGCTGACCCCCTTTATCAGCCGGCAGGATACCTGCATGAGCCATTACTCCGGAGCAGAGGCTTGTTGCCACGTTGAGGTACTTGGCGACAGGGAGAAGTCTTCAGGATTTGAAGTTCTCTTCAGGTATCTCTCCCCAGGCCCTGGGAATCATTATTCCAGAGACCTGTTCTGCCATCATTCAGGTCCTGCAGGAGGACTATATTAAGGTAACATTTCTACTTTACTATTCCCTTCTATGTATGCTCTGTTTGCTAATGACTTGTATTTTTGACCTCCTTCCCTAATTACCATGATTGCAATATGTTCTAATATGCTGTGCCCCTTTTCTCCTTCATGCATTTTTCCCTTCACTTACCTCACCAGCATGCTCTTCTGCCCCAATAGACACCTATGGCCTACTCACTTAAGCAATGTCTTTTGTCTGCTGCATAGTATTGTTTGCCCCAAAACACCCCTAAAATATGCACAAATGTTTGCTGTGTGGTTTACTTCATGTAGAGCCCCCTTTTTTTGTTCTTTTGGTGGGGGGGGGGGGGGGAAAAATAATTAGGAACCCCCACCCCCAACTGCTCTGTCAGATGGTACCAATCCTTTATCTGCTGGCTTTCCCAAGGTCCATACACACTATATACCTACCTCTTTATAGTGCGCATCTTTAGGGATGAATTCAGCAAAGCATGTAGTGCAAGGGACTGCCTCCATACATTCCATTTCCTATTTTTTTGTCTTCTTTCCCTCCTATTAGCTTGCTTGGTAATTTAATAATGTCACACTGGGCCTGCCTTTTTGGGGGGGGGGGGAAATGTTATTTGATCTTTCCTGTGGCCTGCCAATAGTGTTAAGTACAGAGGGTCTGGCCAAACTAGGCCACATTATTGAGCCATTTGCCAATCAATGAAGTGCAGAGGGTTACCTGTCCACCACCCCCCCCCCCAAAACCATAGTTATTGCCAATGTCCCATCTTTTTTAATAAATCTGATATTTTAAACCAACCTCTGATTTCTTGTCATTTCAGTCTTCTTTTTAGCTTATTTTACTTTGACATTTTTTCCCTTTGTTCGGTCAAAAGGAGGTACACATTACACCTATATGATGACACCCAAAATACTCCTTTTCAGCACCAGGTGTGACACAATCCCCTATTAGATTTCCCTGGGAAAGGAAATTGCCAAAGTGGATTTGCAAAATAAACCCATTGCCCCCCATATCCTTTACATGCTTTTTTATTTAAATAAGAACGCTTATCTGCGTTTACAATCTTCACGCCAGTGGATTTACAACATAAGTAAATAAGGATTGTTTATGTAGACATGACCTTTACACGGCATACAGTAGTTATTTGTGAACTAAAGGAGAATGAATAAAGACAGCTTGCATGTACAATTAGATTAAAATGTGTGTGGCCAGCTTTAGAGTTCAGTTTCCTGCTGATGTCACTAACAGAAGGTGTTTTGGATAGAGGAGGGGAGGGGAGGTTTTTTTTGTTGTTACCATTTTTTCTTTGAGTAAGCAGGTACATTTTATTATTTTTGTTAGCAAGAAATACAAATGTAAATAATGTGTTTTTGGTAATTTGAGACACACAACAAAAAAAAAAAAAAAAACGTGTATGGGGCTTAAGAAGCTTGAGTCTAAAGATTTGGATTTTTTTGGTTTTGGATAGAGGAGGGGAGGGTTGTTACCATTCAGGTTATTATTTTTGTTACCTACACTTAATGTCCTGGAGGGGAATTTCTATCTTAGACTATTTTCAACATTTGTGAATGGAAAAGGGGGGGGGGGGGGATATTGTGCTGTGGCTATTAATTAGTATATAGAGGGAGCAGCAACATTTGCTGAAAGACTAACGGTATGTAAAATTTGTAAATAGAATACTGTTGTGCTGGAGTGTTAATGTGCATGTGACCTATGGGTATTGGTCAACCATGCAATGATAAATATTGTGTTGATAAGTGAAATGATAAAATATAATCATTCAATATAAAAACACATATAAATGAAAAACATATACTCATAAAATCGTGAAACACATATAAATGAATAGAAGTGTGATAAAAGGAAAAGACTGAGTGTCAGTCTAAAAGTGCATGTGAGTGATCCAAAATAAGGATATACAGTGATCTGATGGCAAAAGGTCAAAAATATTCTAATGAACTTAGTATAAAGTGACTTTGCTTGTGCTTTGTGAATAATATGCTGGATGCGACAAAGTCCATATGGGTATTGAGGTCCTTTATGGAGTGGGAAATTCGTGCAATCATCCAGCGGCACTAGAAAGTGCTCTGAGTGCGATGGTGATGATCCAATGGCATCAAGGCCTGTAGGAATGCAGCTTACCGGAAGTCACGGACTTGGGAAGGCATATGCTTCACAAGTCGTGATAGGCTTTTGGTTATAAAGCTAGTGGATCGCGGTTCCACGGATTGTTTCCAAGGCTTCCCTCAGGGTATATGGCAATAAACAGAGGATCAACGTCAAAAACTCAGTGTGTTCATGCATGGTCATGTGTACCGGAACAGGGTAAAAACAGAACTCGCATGGCGTAATAACGTTCAACAGAACAATTTATTGGTAAAACATGGTAAAAATGCTCACATTTGACTAGAAGAAGTATGGCAAGGATTTCAATAAGTAGTAGCGTAGTGCTGATGCTGTGGTCCATCCAATGCGTTTCGTCCTCTAAGACGTCATCTGGGGTATTGTCAAAATTTGTACTTGTTGGATGATCTACCCTCACCTCTTTCTCCTGATTTCCATGATGACAATGGTCACCAAGACAAATAAAGAGATGAATCTTCCAAGTGGGGACACAGGCAGCAATAATATTTTTGCCTTTACATACACTTTAACAGCAGATATATTATATATTGCAAGGGGCCAAACTTAACTATTCAATTTATTTGCTAAGTAGTATATCTAAAGCAGATTGTGGCAAGATTTAGTTGGATTCTCCCAGGAGCTACTGTGAGATCTAATTGGGGAGTGGAAGGTAAAATACAATGTCCGGGATTTTTTGAGCTAAACGTTTTTTCACACAAAGGCAAATTAATAGATATGAGTACAATTCAGTTTTTAAGGGAAAAAAAAACTGGCAAAAAAATTTACATTTTTAAATGAGCATTAACATCTATCACATTATACAAATGAACACTGTCCAATTTGTTGGAGCTTATGTATGTCACTGCTATATATTGAATACCAAATACTTAAAAAAAACATGTGTGAATTGCCTTTAAAAAAAATAAATTTATTTTATTTTAATTGTCCTTATTCCAAAAATATTTGTCAGTAGAAAGATAAGAATTTTCAACAGTCTGACACCTGTTGTTAAGCATTAGCTCACTCCGAACTAAATGAAAACGTATTTATTAAATTGACTGTCTAATAACTTTTGTTTAGTTTCTCCTTATTTCACTATTCCATACATAGAAGCATGCATCCATATACACCTTTCGGTTTAACATTCAATTGTCACACATTGTACAATTTAATTTTCTTATTAGCAGTAACACACACTCTTCCTGGGTTCTCCCCATGTTTGCATTGACTTTGCCTTTCCTCTCCCTCCAGTCTAGTCCCTCCCTTTCTCATTTCCCAGGTTCTCTCTCACAACTAGGCACTATCATTATTCCCCTTATTCTCTGCCTGTTACTCAGCTAGTGTCAGTTATGCCGAACTCCTCCTCCAATCCCCTGGGACTTTCCTTAATCCCTCTCAACCCCCCCCCCCCCTGATCACTCAATCAGTGCCAGTCATGCCAGGTTCCTTCTCCAATCCCCTGGAACTTTCCTTACACCCCTCCTCAAGTCACACAATCAGAGCAAGTCTTGCCAGACTCCTCCTCCAATTCCCAAGGGCTTTCCTTGCCCTGTCTCTTCTCTCTCAATCAATGCCAATCATGCCAGACTCCTCCTCTAACTTACTGGGATCTTATTTCTTCTTCTTCTTCTCTTTCCTCCCCCTGTCACTCAATGCCAGTCATGCCAGACGTCTCCTCCAATTCCCCAGGACTTATCTCCTCCTCTCCTCCCCCAGCACTTTTTTTCCCCATTGAAACCCTAATGTGCAGCGTTGCCATCCTCCATTGCTGCTCTACAACTGATGAGTTGTTACTCCATGTGGAAAGTTTAATTCTGGTTCTAATATAGGTGATCTTCTCAATTTGGATACTTTCTACCTACTTTACTTCATGACTGTCTTTTTCATCATAAACATGGCACAAAATGTGGTTGTCATTTATTATCTAAATCATATCTATGTCATTGCATCTCTTAATCCATCCAAGTTTTATGCTGTGTTGAGGTATGTTTCTCTGTGTACCCCATCCCACATCCTTTTAATGTTAAGATGTCAAAACAGCTGCTTCTGCAGCTCTGATACAAATGTAACCACTATAAAAATCAATGAGTTTTACTGGTGTCACAACTTCTGTCATGAATATAATCTTGGCAACTGCCATTCTCCTTTGTATGACAATATGAAAATACGACTAAAGCTTCTTAATCAGTCTCATGTAACCACTGGGACCACTTTTATAAGGCTTTCAGTATCTGTAGCTGCTGTTCTCCTGTAAATGCAGATATGTTTATTTTATTTTAGCTGTCAACTAGTCTTATTTCTGCAGCTTGGTTTCCTAATATTTTTAGTACTTAAGCAGTCCATAGATTACTTGTTTAGCTTTTCTTCCACCATTTGTGAATGGAAAGAAAATCACTCAGTTACAGTCAGTGTTGATGGGGGAATGCCTCTGACAGTGCTATTGTATTCTGCCAGCAGTGGGGGGGAGTTTACAGGCAACCTTCCTGGTCAGCAGACTACAATGATTACTGCTAGCAGCTATAGCCATTGGAGGTAATCTCATGCAGAGAAATCTGACAGGCAGGTTGTACCCAAGGCAATGAATGGTTCAACTTGGGTACACTCAGCCTGCCCTACATGGGTCAAAATTCACCTGCTGAAATGGATAAATTTCAATCCATGTATGGCCAGCTTTACGGTATATTTTTTTGTTTACAAACTATTTTATTGGGTGCAAAAGGTGGTACAAAAAGAGTACAAAAATATGTCGAAACATTGACAGTAATAATAGGTTTTACATATGTAACATTGTAAGATACAAATAATTAAGTTAGTAATCTTACCTGTGGTACAAAAGTTTTGATTATGGTATATAGTACATTATAAAGGATAGACTGGTGTTTTATGAGTAGACATTCTCAGGTTGGATTAAAAAAGGATATTGAATGTTTAAACCAAGGATCCCATTTTTTATTATATAAATGGATGGTGTTCTGAATTGTATGAAATATTTTTTCCATGAGATTGATGTTGTTAATTCTGGTTTTCAAATGTTCTAAAGGAACTGATTGGGATTTCCAATGATATGCAATTAACCAGTGAATTGCAACACAGATTGTATGTACTAATCTAGTATTGTGCGTAGAGAGACCGATGACAGGTGCGAATAAGAGACAACTGTGTGGGGTAAGGACAATGTTGTTTTTTGAGATTATAGAGGTAAACCTTTCTAACTGTTTCCATATATGTGTAATCTTATTACAGTCCCAGAATGTATGTATGTATGTATGAACCAGGGGTATCACGGCCTCTGAAGCATGTTTGTGGTGTTGTGGGGAATATGGAGTGTAGTTTGACTGGGGTATAGTACCATCTGGTGAATAGTTTCAATGCTGTCTCCTTAACTGTGATAGATCTAGTGCATTTATGTAAGTTGTTAATGCATGTATCCCAGTTTTGGACAGAGAAAGAGATGTTTAATTCTTGTTCCCATTTGAGCATGTATGGTAGTTTGTTTGTTTCTGTGTTGTCTATTAAGTTCGAATATATCTCTGATAAAAGGCCAGATTTTCTTGGGGACTTTAGACATATGTTTTCGTAAAATGAGGGTGGGGGAGAGTTTGTTGTTTGAAAATATGTGTTAAAAAAATGTCTGATCTGCAGGAATTTATGAAACTCAGTGTTAGGAATGTGGTGTTTGCTCTTTAGAGAAGAGAATGAGGTAAAATTATTATTATCTATGAAATTTGTGAGAGATGTCAGATTGTTGTTAGTCCACCATGAAAAGTCAGCTATATCATTATTATTATAGGGAAATTTTGGGTCACAAATGAAGGAGGCGTGTGGGGGAGACTTAGATATAAGGTTGAATTTTTTACTATATAGTTTCCATAGATGATACGATTGAGAGACTATTTGATTGAGGGCGTCGATAGTGTGGTTCGCGATCTTGTTTCCCCATAATATGCCTGAGATGGAAAAGAGTTTGATGGAATCTCTTTCAAATGTGACCCATGGAATTTGGGGATTGAGAATATGCCATTGTGCCATTTGAGACCATCTAGCTGATAGGTAGTATAGCCAAAAGTCTGGGAGGCCGAGACCTCCGCATCTTTGTGGTTTGAATAATACAGTTTTTGGTAAGCGAGGGTGAGAGTCTAGCCATATGAATTTATTGACATCTGATTGGAATTTGGTAATCATTACTTTATTTAGTCTAATTGGGAGTGCCCTGAAGAGGTATAATATTTTGGGTAAGATGGTCATTTTAACTGCTGTGATTCTGCCTAAGAATTATATTTTGAAGGATTTCCACATTTTTAATGTCGATCTTAATTTTTGCATTAGGGGTATATAGTTTTTGGAAAAAAGATCTTTGATATTGGGGGTAAGGAAGATACCTAAATATGAGAGTGATTCAAATGACCAGGAGAAACTAAAGGAGGAGCGCAGGATATAAACTTAGTATGTACGCTGATGACATGATCCTCTTCCTTACACAACCAAATATTGCCCTACCAAACCTCTTACAAACCCTTAATACTTTTGCTTCTTTATCAGGCCTCACAGTAAATGTCTCTAAATCTATTGGTTTACCAATTAGCTTTACGGTATATTTTAACATTTATTTTAGTAGCTAATTAGTCTTAGTTCAGCAGCTGAGTTTCTTAGTGTTTTATAGTATTTTTGCCATTAGCTAATTTGTTTCCTTTCAACAGCTTGGTTTTGAGTGCTTTGCAATTACTTTCAGCTTGATATTTCAGTACTTGTTTGCACAATTTCTTTTATTGTACTGCACATCTTCTTTTCTTATTCATTTGTATCCCTTTTTTAATTTAACTGTAGTTCATGTGAAATGTTGTTGTGTGATGTTCTAGAATTTGTGGTACATACTGCATACTTAGACATAATTTTTCATCATTATGACTGTGTTTTTTGTTTATTCTTGCAGCCCTGATGAAGGGAGGTGGTGCCTCCTCCGAATCACTTTGGCTGTTTTTATATGACTTTTTTACCAAAAATTTAAATTCTCTTAAACATAAAATCCATCTGGTTTTAGTCTGGCGCTCTTTTCTGCATGTTTATCTTTAATGTGTAAGGCTATTTGTCTTCAATGTTGTATCATAATGTAATGACAATGTACCTGCTCATAATCAAAATAACTGGTAAAATAATAACTGGCAATTTAAGAAACAATGGAATTACCAGTATTTAATAATATAGGTAAAGAAATAGTTAAATCACACATTACACAGGTTAAATACAGAATAAACAATTATCAGTGTTGACAGTGAGCTACATCAGCTAGGATAATGTTCTTTTTTTTCCTTGACTTTAGAAGATATAAAACAGTGAAATGACAGTTTTTTGCTTTTATCATACTACAAAAAGAGCAGATTACTATCCAAAGAACGAGGCATCAAAGTAAAGACAGCTTTAGATGTGTTATATGACTACTGTCACCTGTTTTCTTCAGATTATGCAAAGCCCAAAAAAATGAATACCAAAAACAAACTAAGCATCATAAAATGTTTAATTTTATTATCATTTGAACTATATGGAAATGGCTAAAATGTAAATACATACTAACTGTCAGAATTTACCAATTACATTGTAATGAAATGTAATCATTAGGGCATTGTTTTTTTAGAAAATTTTTATGCAAAAATAAATATTAAGACAATGACAAAGTTTCAGATATGTTGCTTATATTTTGGATTTAACTAAAAGTTAAACAAATTGTTACCCCAGCTCCACTGTTAATATAAAAGTCCACAAACTGTGATCCAGTGCTCTAGCCAGGACATTCAGGCCCCACAGATACAATACTTAAATCAGGAAGGCTGGCAACGGGTGCTCTTGAATAAAAGTACTTTATTAGTTACATGGGTACATGGGTACAGGCTACAAGCTGACGTGTTTCGGCTAAGAAGCCTTCATCAAAGCATTTTTGCAGCGTCAGCATATAGCCTGTACCCGTGTACCCATGCAACTAATAAAGTACTTTTATTCAAGAGCATCCAAGTTGCCAGCCTTCCTGATTCCTCAGAACCTGGAAAACTGTGATAATTCAGACTTAGGGGCAGAAAGGCTAATGGCATCTCAACCTCCTCAAATATATAATTCAAAGAAGCTTAGAATCTAGAGATTGCAAGAGATTTAAAACATTTATAAAAGAAACCTTCTGAATTCACAGACTTAACACCCTGTTCCCTGATGTCCTTAATTAGGGGATTGAATCTTTGTAATCCTTATCAATATACTTCTCTAATCCTATTATCCAGGCTCAGACTGAGACAAAAATTAGGCCTTGGTAGATGGGCATTCGCAAGGGTGGTAATGGAGCACTGCGATATAAAGGGGACTGCACTTTAAAGGAAACTGTAATGATTAAAGTGCCCCGTTTACAGTGCAGTACCCTTTTGATCACAGTGTCCCTATCAATCACAGCCCCCCATTACAGTGCCCCTTACTGTCATGCCCCCTCCTTTTTATCTCTAATCACAGTGGCCCCTTTTACTCTATTCCTTCCCTGCACAATCCTACCTTCGGCAGGGCAGAGGCGGGATTCAGACTGTGTGTCCTCTACCGCCTCTCCCACTCTTCCAACGATGTCATCCTATCAGCAGAGCAGGGGGCGGAATGAGCTGTAGATCTGAATTATATTAGGAAGAAGGTGATTACCTGCTTGCTGACATGAAAAGACTGCCACTCTCTGTGCAGATCTACAGCTCCTCCTATCCCCTACTCTGCTGATAGGATGGCATCATTGGAGGGGTGGGAGAGCCAGTAGAGGAGACACAGGCATGGCCGCATGGCATCCCCCTCTCTCAAACACTTTGTATATCAGATCTATGTAAGTAGATCACTCTCTCTATATATCAGATCTCTCCATGTATCACACCCTTCTCTCTTTTTCTGTATATATGGGACCTCTGTATAGTATTTTTCTCTCTCCCTATATAGCAGATATATCCATTTAACTGACTCCCCCTTTCTCTCTGCATAGTAGATTTCTCTGTATAGAGGATATCTCCATTTATCAGATCGCTGTATTTCTGAAAAGTGGATCTCTCCCTGTGTATATGGGATCTGTGATTTGGATTTCTGTATCTCCAGATAGTAAATCTCTCCCAACCTCTCTCTGTATATGGGATCTCTGTGCATAGTAGATCTCTCTGTATACAGACCTCTCTTCTACTTATCTCTCTCTCTCTGAACATGGGATATCTTTCTGTACAGTACATCTCTCTCTGTATTATAGAGCTCTGTGTTAGCTCTCAGCACTCTCTCTGCGCTTTCTATAGTGTCTCCCCTTTTCTCTCTCTATACAGTATCTCCCTCTCTCTACATACAGTATCTTACTCTCTCTGTATAGTAGATATCTTACTCTCAGGGTCCCTGGGGCTCTCTGTACCTCTAGGTTCTGGCTCTCCACCAGTCACGTGTAGCCGCTCTGCAGCAACTGGCCAGGCATGGTGTGGCCTCTAAACGCTCCTCCCCGAGTGTCAGTCTTGGTACCGCCCCCTCCCTTGCTCCTCAGACCTTCTATTCAGCAGTGGCCAGGCCAGCCGTCTGTGTGCAATTATCAGTAAGAACTGTGTACTGCTCCGGGGGGATCGGGCTGGATTGGCTGGGAGAGGGATCACCTCTGATGACTCCCGCTGTACAGATCTCTAGCTCCTCCTGCCCCCTGCTCTGCTGATAGGAAGACATCATCGGCAGGGCAGTAGAGCCTGGAGAGGAGACACAGGCATAGCCGCATAGCAGGTGGTGATCGGCCACCGTGGCCTGTGTTACCCTGTCCAGACCACGGTGGCAGCTTACCTCCCGCCTTGCAGACCAGTCATCAACAGGCATCGGACCGCAGCCCCGAGGTTGAGCCCGGCAGCCCTGGCCCACCGGGAAAATTCCTGGTGTGCCCTATGGCCAGTTTGGGCCTGCTATTATCACACTGTCTAGCTCATTTGTCCATCCCTTCATTTCAGTGTCCTTTATATGCTTTGGTTTACTTTTTTTGCAACCCAATCTTCTCAGTTTTGCTAGGTCATCTGCATATTCAAGGTGGATGAGCAAATCCTCCAAGCCGCACTATTATATTCTGACAGCAGGACTCTTTTGCTGTCAAAATATGCTGATCTGTGCTGCAGCCGATCGGTCACAATGTTTCCAACAGTCCTATTAGATAGGAGTCAATAATTCGATTTCTGAACTGGCCAAATTTTGAATCATCATCATGGCCAGCCTTAGTTGCTCTGACAAACCTCTAACTATCATTTAGACAACATCACACATTCCTTATCCCATAACACTTTTCAGTGCATAATTAGTCATTTGCATTGAAGTAGAATAAAAAAACTGCTGCATACTGAATAGAGCACACAGTAATTCACACTTCTCATATGTAAGTTAGCACCACGTGCTTTGCACATTGCTCTAATCTGAACCCTTTATTGTTAAATTTTTATTACCAGCATTAATTTCACAATATATTTTTGAACATATACATTTTTTCTGTCTTTTTGTATTTTTATTCTCTCATGTATGTGATTGCATACGTGTGTATATGTGTTTATAAATGTACAGTATGTGTGCATAAGAGTAATGCCCCGTACACGGTCGAAAATTCTGACGGAAAATGTCCGATCGGACCATGTTGTCGGAAAATCCGGACGTGTGTGGGCTCCATCTGACTTTTTCCGTCGGAATTTCCGACGGAAAAAATTTGAGATCCTGCTCTCAAATTTTCCGACAACAAAGTCCGATCAGACTTTTTCCGATCGTGTGTAGAGAATTCCGACGGACAAAGTGCTACGCATTCTCAGATCAAATTACGAGACCAAAGCTTTTAGCTACTAGCCTCTACGTAGTTTCGTCATATGCAACGAACGTCACCACGTTCAGAATGATCGGATTTTCCGACAACTTTGTTTGACCGTGTGTATGCAACACCAGTGTCGGACAAAATCCGTTGGTAAAGATCAGACGGATTTTGTAGTCGGAATTTCCGACCGTGTGTACGGGGCATAAGTATGTATATTTATGTATGTACTGTATGTATGGTTTCGTACATGTATGGAATTGTACAGTATATGTAGATATACTGTATATATGTACAGTGCTGTATTTGCCCCTTTTTTTTTTTTGCATATTTGTCACACTTAAATGACTCAGATCATCAAACTAACTTTAGTATATTATATATCCCCCTCCCATTTCATTATATTTCTACTTCCTCTTATTGTTGCTTCCTGGCCAATCAGTACCAACCTTCCGAGTCTATTACCCATGTCTATTAACCGCTTGCTGACCAGTCGCTGCAGTTTCACTGTGGCAGGTTAGCTCCGCTGTGTGAAATCACGTTATTGTACGTGATCTTGCGAGGTCCGGATAGCAGGCATGCACATGCCCGTACAAGCTCCGTGATTCCGACTGCGGGTCCCGTGGACCCGATGTCAGTGGGGATACCCGCGATCGTTTCACAGAGAGGAAGAACGGGGAAATGCTGATGTAAACAAGCATTTCCCCGTTCTGCCTAGTGACACTGTCACTGATCACAGCTCCCTGTAATCGAGAGCAGTGATCAGTGTTGTGTCACACATAGCCTATCGCCACCACAGTTAGAATCACTCCCTAGGACACACTTAACCCCTACAGTGCCACCTAGTGGTTAACCCCTTCACTGCCAGTCACATTTACACAGTAATCAATGCATTTTTAATCGCACTAATCACTGTATAAATGTGAATGGTCCCAAAATAGTGCCAAAAGTGTCCGATGTGTCCATCATAATGTTGCAGTCATGATAAAAATTGCTGATCGCCGCCATTACTGGTAAAAAAATATATTAATAAAAATGCCAAAAAACTATCCCTTATTTTTTAGACGCTATAACTTTTGCGAAAACCAATCAATAAACGCTTATTGCAATTTTTTACCAAAAATATGTAGAAGAATACGTATCAGCCTAAACTGAGGAAAAAAACATTTTTTATATTTTTTTGGGGATATTTATCATAGCAAAATTTAAAAAATAATGCTTTTTTTCAAAATGTATGCAATTTTTTGGTTTATAACGCAAAAAATAAAAACGGCAGAGGTGATCAAATACCACCAAAAGAAAGCTCTATTTGTGGGGGAAAAAAAGACGTCAATTTTGTTTGGGAGCCATGTCGCACGACCGTGCAATTGTCAGTTAAAGCGACGCAGTGCCGAATCGCAAAAAGTGCTTTGGTCTTTGGCCAGCCAAATGGTGCGGGGCTGAAGTGGTTAATAAAAATATGTGCGGTGAAAGCTCTTTTTACTCATGTCGATATCAGTATCAGCATAGCTTCCAACTGTCCCTGAATTTGAGGGACTGTCCCTGATTTGGAACAATGTCCCTCTGTCCCTCATTCCTCCTCATTTGTCCCTCATTTTGGTCTGATCTATATAGATGTATATAAAATGTACTTTTTATCTATTAAAAAGTGTTTTCCAGCGCTAAACCTTTCATATGATTTCTAAAATCGCTGCGTTTTTAAATTCCAAAAGCCAATATAAAGGAATAGTAGTGGTAAAAAAAGCACTGGGTTTAAGAAGTCTTGTTTTTTGCACAAGTCTCCTTTAAGGTGGCGTGGCAAGGGGTGTGTCCTATGCCTGCATACTTTTGCTGATAGGTGTCCTTCATTCCCATCTCAAAAAGTTGGGAGGTATGGTATCAGTGTCTTTCCATTCGTGTACCAGTATGTTTACACAGCTCTCATTCACCTCTCTGCAGCTTCACTCCTCCTTTCATTCTCATCTGGGACCCACCAGTACTGTTCAGTCCTCCCTTTGTGCATCATCTATGTCAACAACAGTACACTACCCCATAGTCCTTTTGCAACAGGTATCCTCCCCCCACCCAAATGTGATGTTTTTTCTTCTATTTAAATCCCCACAATGGAAAATCACTCTCCTTTGCTGTACTCATTTAAGCTTGTTATATACTAGTAGAATTTCAAACTCAAATTTATTTAAAAAAATAATTCATAGGAAAATGTGTACAAAAATGCTCAGAACATTTGATTGTTGTTTGAAAGTAGTTCAAGGTTTCATTTACTATTAACATTTAATTTTGGAATGAAAAGACTTTACCAAACAACAACCATACTGTTAGAAATTTGTACATATGAGAAAACATTTCCATCCTGTTTTATAAAGCTTTTCTTGTCACTGTGGTCGAAAACAAGCGTTAATTTGACCCAATAATGATTAGAAAAATGAATGCATGTTCTTACAACAAAAAATGTTGAACAAAATTCTACTAGTGTATACCCAGCTTCACAATGACCTAACCTGCCCTTCTGAAATGTTTCTAAGCAGTGTAACACAGGTATGTGTCTCTTTATGTTCTCCTTCATGTGCTCTCTTATTCACTGGTATGCATTCACCCCATCATTTCCACTGTGAGTTTGACATTTCCTTTCAGTACAGATCTGCTCACCTGAGTCCATTTAATCACGGTCTAAATACCTGAGGGATGCTTTCACTCATTTTATAAAATTTTGCAGAGATAAAAATGTATTGATCGCTTTTGAACATAATTACAATGATTTTACTTACCATAACATATTTTGTGGTCTTAGGTTTGTTTATGCAGTAGTTTCAAAGAGTAAATTTGTATATGATGTTCTAGACACAGTGATTCTCATAACATGGTCATTTAACATCACTGGCAAGTCTCTTTTAATTTCTGTGTTTAGTTATAATATTCATTGTTTTATAGAGATATTGCTTACAATTGTATTAGTTGCACTCTTTGCTAAGGAAGTCTTTGGCATTAGCATGTAAGATATCTCTAAGTATGCTATTCACTGGTGTCAGATATTGTATGGAAAAAGATATATGCCTGTTGAGTTTTATATTTATTGTTTTTTTTTACTTACATATTTACTTCTATATCAATGGCTTATTAGTTTTAGTTTTATGACTTACGTTATACAGTTGTTTTGTAACCCTGATGAAGAAGGAGACTATTTGGCCCCCAAAATGTGTTCGATATTTTTATGAACAAGTTTTATAATTAACCACTTACCCACTGGGCACTTAAACCCCCTTCCTAACCAGACCAATTTTCAGCTTTCGGTGCTCTCACACTTTGAATGACAATTACTCAGTCATGCAACACTGAACCCAAATTAATTTTTGTGTTTTTTTCACACAAATAGAGCTTTCTTTTGGTGGTATTTAATCACCGCTGGGTTTTTTTAATTTTTGCGCTATAAATCAAAATATACTGAAAATTCGGTAAAAAAAATAAATAAAAATTCTTTGTTTCTATTAAAATTTATTGCAGAGTATTGGCAGAGTATTGGCGAGTATTGGTGAGTATTGCCAGAGTATTGGCGAGTATTGGCAGAGTATTGGCGAGTATTGGCAGAGTATTGGCAGAGTATTGGCGAGTATTGGCGAGTATTGGCAGAGTGTTGCAGTGTTGCAGTGTTGCACAGTGGTGGCAGAGCATTGCACAGTGGTTATAGAGCATTGCAGTGGTGGCAGAGCGTTGCACAGTGGGGGCAGAGCATTGCACAGTGGTTGCAGAGCGTTGCACAGTGGGGGCAGAGTATTGCACAGTGGTTGCAGAGCATTGCACAGTGGTTGGTGGCAGAGCATTGCACAGTGGTGGCAGAGCATTGCACAGTGGTGGTGGCAGAGCATTGCACAGTGGTGCAGAGCATTGCACAGTGGTGGCAGAGCATTGCACAGTGGTTGGTGGCAGAGCATTGCACAGTGGTTGCAGAGCATTGCACAGTGGTGGCAGAGAGTATTGCACAGTGGTGGCAGAGTATTTCACAGTGGTGGCAGAGCATTGCACAGTGGTGGCAGTGTATTGACCAGCGCTGTGGGCACTACACATCCAGCCCACAGCGCTGGTCCCGTCTCTCCCCCCTCTCCGCTTCTCTCCTCTCTGTACCAATTGGTACAGAGAAGAGAGGGAGGAACCGGCGTCATGACGTGACGCCGGTTTGTGTACATGTGATCGCTCCGTCATTTGACGGAGCGATCACGTGGTAAAAGGCCGATATCAGCGGCCGTTTACCGTGATCCGTGATGCGCCGGGTCCTCGGGACCCGGCGGTCAAGGATGTTCTCGAGTGCGCGCCCCAGGGGGCGCGCGGGAGCAAGTTTCTGGGAGGACGGCTGTAGCCGTCTTTTGACTATAGCGCGGCCGGCATGTGGTTAAAACCTTTGGACTTGTGGACATTTGTTTGGTACTTGCATTTGACTATATATAATCAATCACCCATGTCCAGCCTGGCAAGCATGGCTGTCTTTGACATGGGCAGCAGAGAACAGGAAAAAAATCACTGTACATAGGCTCGGGGGACATTAAACTGAACACAGGAGCAAGTGTGATGGGGTGACAATGTTAAGCATGAGCCTACGAATAAAGATAAAACTGACAGATTCAGCCAGATATTTTATTACCAAAAACAAACTATTGGGAAAGACAACTGACAGCACATCCTTACACTTTATCTAAGTGATAAGGGATTGTTTAAAGTGTTACTAAAGTCCAAAAAGTTTTTTTAATTGAAATAACAAACATGTTATACTTACCTGGTCTGTGCAGTGCTTTGCAGTGCCCGATCCTCCTTTTCTGGGGTCCCCAGCGGCGATCTTGGCTCCTCCTCTTCTTCTTGGAACTACCATAGCTAGCCGCTGGCTATAGGGAGAGTATAGCATGCGCACTCCCGACCTGTGTATCTATAGAACTGCGCTCCATAGACTTACACAGCAGGACTTAGGCCCGCCCCCCCACTTCCTCTTCACTGCATCTGACTGACAGCAGCAAGAGCCAATGGCTTCTGCTGCTGCTCAAATGCTGTGTGAAGAGGAAAGGAGGGGAGAATAGATGCAGCTGTGCACAGCGTTAATTCCCCCCCCCCTCTCTTCCCCTTCACACAGGGAAAGGGGGGCACAGAGAAACTGGATTTTTTTTTACCTTAATGAAAACAATGCATTAAGTTAAAAAAACATTTTTAGGTTTAGTAACACTTTAAGGGCTCATTTACATTTGCTTTGACTTTAACTGACATTTAAGTGCCTACCACTTCAGCATTATTTTTTTATGTGTTTTTGATGCTTCATGGTGCTTTGATGATGCTTCTGTGGTGCTTTTTTGAAGCTTTAATGAAGCTTGGCAGATGTCCTGTGTGTGTGTTGATATCTCATACCTGCATTTTCTCCAAAACAAAGCGAGCATAAAGCTACATAAAAGCCTCTCAAAAGCTTCATGTGCTTCAAGCGAGGTTTGTCATAGACATAATAGACAGTTCATAGATATCTATGGAGGTTTTGAAGATGCTTTAAAGCATCAATAAAGCGACACGGGGTATCGTTTTATAAGCAAAGCAAACGCAAGATGTAAACAGAACTGTAAACTAACCAATTTATTTAGTGACAGGGGCTTTGCCTGGCATTCAGTGAGCTTTAAAAAAGTATGTCCAAAGCCATGTTTTGAAGCAAGTGTAAACGAGCCCTAACGGTATTTACTAAGTGATAGGGAATTCCAACCATGATAATGTTTATTGTGTTTATTACATGTGTGTCTAGTTTTTCTGTTGCATTTATCTCATAAAATAGATGCCCTTTCACAAAACTTACAAGTTGATAAAACTATGATGAGAAAATACACAGTGAAAAACACATTTCAAATCCAACAGTAGATTGAGAGATATTAGCAATTGTATTTATATGCAAATCTAGCCTTTTCTTGTGAAGTGCCTGCTGTCCCTATATTCTGAGCCTCCTTATTGTTAAGTAAGGTTGCCCTGACCTTGTTTTAAGCATTTCCTTGCCTTAAAATGTACTATACATTATTGACTATCTAGAATAGGTGCAGCAATGATATAGTATGCACATCATTGGAAGTCAAAGGTTTATGGTCACCATAAATTTCAAAGGGTGCCCCATATAGTTAAAACAGAAGTATCTAAATGTATTCTCCAAAGGTGAAAGTATTATTTCATTAGAACTGATTTAAACAGACATGAAACATATTATAGAAAAAAATCAATATCCGTTTTAAACAATATTTTTTTCTATATGTTTAGAAGCTTGAAAAAATAATATTTTGCACACACACACACACATACTGTATATATATAGATATATATATATAGATACTGTATATGTATATATAATTTTAGATATACTTGCAAAAGACCAATTTAAGATCAACATTAAACACAGGCTTTTTTTATGACACTAAACTTGCAAAGTATAACCAGATTTCTAATTTAAAAAAAAAAAGCAAGTGATGAATGCTTTGCAAGTTTAAAATCCAGGCAGATTCCTTCTCTGCTAGCAGGGTTAGGAGGAAGGGCCCTAATCTGGGTCATTCAGCTGCTTCCTATTTATATGGCATATCTGTGTTTATCAAGACTAGTAGCCCTACAAAGCAGGAAATTCATGATGCTTTGATGTTGCCACACTATATAAAATGTACTTCTGTTTTTTTTTTCTGTCTTATCTGAAAGCTTAGTAATTTTCCAAGACTGGTAATTTTCTGTTATTGCTCCACTCTGTATTATTTATTTTCAATAAAATTATCATCCTATACTTCTATTGTTGGCCTCCTTGTCTGGTCCAGAGCTGTTAGTTCTCTGTCGTTAAATTGTGCGTTGTGTCACAGTGTACAATATTTATTTTCTATTTAACCACTGGCCTACTTTGCACTTTTGCCACCTTTCTGCAAAGACTAATTTTCAGTTTTTAGTGCTGTCACATTTTGAATGACAATTGCGCAGTCATGCAACACTGTACCCATATGACATTTTTATGATTTTATTCTGACAAATAGAGCTTTCTTTTGGTGCTATTTATTAATTACTGGGTTTTTTATTTTTTTGCTAAATAAACAAAAAAAATGAACTGTGACAGAATCCACTGTCACTGTGTGTTTTGGAGGGGGCTGTGGGCTCGCCTACTACCTGGTCCAGCAGAGAATGTGAGATTTGGAGGGCTATTTGCCGTCTCCCACCACCTGGAGAAGATGCCACCTCCAGACATTTGTGTCTGCAGTTTATCAGAACCGAGTGAACGCGGTATCTGTGGCTGGGCTTGTGGAGTCGTTTCTGGCTACCTAAACCTATTGGCCCGGCTGGGCTAAATATATACTTTTATTCCACAAACAATGTACTTTTAGCTGATAAAGGCATATACAAGATGGCGTTATTCCCAAAGCATGGGGCTATGAGACTTGGGGACAAAATGGCACTGAGATAATGTAATGTAATGCTATATCCCTTCTCCCCCATTACCCCCTCTTGTTGATGTGTTTAATTGTGTTGGGTCATGGCACATAGACAAAGGTCTGGAGACACATCTCAGCAGGGGATGTGTAAGGAGGGGCTGCCTGCTTATTATAATCCCTTTATGTGTTTCAACTGTAGTTGTTTGAATATACAAGTGTTGAGTTTCCATTGGTTCTTCCTTGTCCCCTACCCCCTCTATGACAAGGCTAAGGGGAGTGTCCCTAACTGTATTTAAAAGTGTATGTTTGATACTTAATAAACAGTTTATGCTCTGGATGTTTAACCCTCAACACCTGTGTGGCTTGTCTCGTGATTGAGGGGTTAAGGGCTGGTTATGGTGAGTCTGCAGGCTGCGGGTGCGTTTGGAGGACAGGAGACACAGGTCTGGCGGAGATGCTCAGCAGGGGCATCCGAGATTCGTCACACGAACATTTTGAAAAAAATTAATAAAATTTTATAGTTTGTTTTAACCTCCTTGGCGGTAACCCCGAGTCTGGCTCGGGGTCAGTTTTTTATGCTGGGAGCGGTAACCCCGAGCCAGACTCGGGCTTGCGTTGCGGGATGCAGGGGGGAAGTTACTTACCTTTTCCCCTGGATCCTGCGATGTCTCCCCGCTGTGTGAGCGAGCCGTCCGCTCGCTCGATTCACACAGTGCCGGGTGCCGCCGATCTCCGTTCCCTGTGACGTTACGACGCACGGGAGCGGAGATCGGCGCCAAATTCAAAAAAGTTTAAAAACACAACACATATACAATACTGTAATCTTACAGATTACAGTACTGTATACAAAAAATACACACCCCCTTTGTCCCTAGTGGTCTGCCCAGTGCCCCGCATGTCATTTTATATAATAAAAAGATTTTTTTTCTGCCTGGAAACTGGAGATTGTCCATAGCAACCAAAAAGTGTCCCTTTATGTCAAAAGTGGTTTTAGACCAGCTAGAAAACACCGATAAAAAAATAAAATCACAATTTATCATCAAACAATAAATTTAATGACAGCGACTATTCTGCAACTGAGCAAATTTCAGTGTTTTTGATTTGATTACATTATTGAATCATTTTTATATATATTTTTATTATATTATAATTTATTATTTTGTGTTTCAAACTTTATCATACCCGGGATGTCTACTAGACTCTGGTTCGGACAGATTTAAGTGAGTTATTCATAAGAATTGCAGGCCTACAATATAAAAACGCCAAATTTCCATGCAAAATAATTGTACCGCTTTCAGCACTAAATTCCAGCCAGAATCATACCGCCAGGGAGGTTAAAATTTTGCAAATTTTAAATTTGCAAACAGGTAATTTTTCTCCTTCATTTATGGGCACTGATGAGGCTGCACTGATGGGCACTGATAGGCGGCACTGATGGGCACTGATAGGCAGCCCTGATGGGCACTAATGAGGCTGCACTGATAGGTGTCACTGATGGGCACTGATAGGTGGCATTGGTGGGCACTGATTGGCAGCACTGATGGACACTGTTGGGACTACACTGATAATCAGTGCCCTGATTATCAGTGCATATGTCCCTAACACAGGCTGGTTACCGACTCCTGTCTTCTCTCCTCACACTGTAAGTGTGAGGGGAGAAAAGCCGATAACCAGCTTTTGTTTACATCATGTGATCAGCTGTCATTGGCTGAAAGCTGATCATGTGGTAAAGGGCTGTTGTGATTGGCCCTTTACCCCGATCTGTAATCAGCTGAGTTTGAAGGACTGGACGATCACAGAGTGCACTGCCCACGTGTCACAGGGGATGCCCACCTGGGACTGGAAGCCTGCACTGCAGCCATCTTTTGGCTATAGCATGAACGGCAAACGGTTAAATTAATCTGTTTTTTTCATTGCTGATTTTGTGTATACTCTTTGTGTATACTCTAGGTTTTCAAGTTATGATGCATCATGGAAAAACATTATGCTGTTGAACTCTATAAGAACATTATTTTCATTGTAGATGTGCGCTGAGGCCAATAAAGGGGTTGGAACTCAACAAGGAGCATTTTTTCTCTGGTTTTCTATGACAAATAAGCAAATGTGACTGAGTCTTAAGACTGAATTAGAGAAATGGTTGGTGGAGAAGGTTGTAGTTGCTCAGAAATGTCCATTAATCCCTAGTAAGATGCTAGATTAAAGTAGTAGTTTAATATATTAGTGTATGTTGTTTTATTTGTGATTGCTCTCTGTTTTTTTTTTTATATTATCAAATCTTTATTAGTTTTCTTGATATTTACAATTAACATCACATTTTTTGTCATAAGTATAAATACTTCTACATATAAACATCTTTATCTACCTTCCATGTTCTTCCCTCCCCCTTTTTTCCCAGCAACCCACACATAGCCAAAAATTAAATAAGTAAATAAGTATATATAAAAAAAAAAAAAAAAACAAAAGCCAAAAAAAAAAAAAAAAAAAGAAACTCCCCTCCTCCCCCCCCCCAGACCCACTCCCCCCCCCCCCCCGCTCCCCCCCCCTTCTCTTTCCCCTCTCTCTGTCTCCACTGTTAGTCTTCCCCCTCCCATTGTGTAGGGCGACAAAACAAAAAAAAAAAAAGAGTTGTTAAAATTGAAACGTTGAGTGTTATTAGTTGTTAGTTTAGTGTCTGAGGCCTCTATCGGCCATTTTATTCCCTTTTAAATTTCCCTCTTTCTCTCTTCTCCCTTCCCCCAATATTCTCTAAATCTATATTTTCTAATTTCCCATTCCTATGTGCCTTATATGTGTGTGTTGGTAAGGGGTGGGGTTCGCCCACAGTGGGTCTGAGGGTGCGATTGTGAGGGTATTGGGGTGGGTGGTGGGAGGGCGGAAAAGGGGTCGAAAAAAAATTTAGGGGGGCGGTGGAGAAAGGGGGAGAGTAAAAGTATAGAAAGAGACAGAAGAAAAAAAAAAAAAAAAAATGGAGTTTCCTAAATTTAAATAAAACAAGAATACATTACATGCCAACTCTCTCCCACCTCACCCTTCTTTGGGCATATTTCTTATTTATTCAATTTCTAATGAGCAGATTTCCCATTCTGTCCATATTTGCGTAAACTTTTCCTTTCTGTTATGGATTATATGGATCCATCTTTCAGCCTCTTTTATCACGTTCACTTCCTTCTTCCAGTCAAGCAGGTTTGGACACTTAGTCTGTTTCCATAATCTAGGTATCAATAGTTTTGCGGCATTTATCAAGTGCGGTGTGATACTGTTCGTATATGCTCTACGTGATTTCATTGACCCATGGAACAGGAAATTTAATGGCGTCAACTCCATCTTCCCCCTTGACAGCCTCCTAATCCATGGTGCAATCTCTCGCCAGAACCCTCTGATCATGGGGCATGACCACCATATATGAAGAAGGGTGCCCCTCTGCCCACATCCTCTCCAACACCTTCCATCCACATTCTGATACATCTGAGCTAGTTTCGAAGGTGTCAGGTACCATCTGGTTAGAAATTTGTATGACATTTCTTGAATTTGAGCACTTCTCGATGTACCATATGTAGACTCGATAAGCTCTTTGATTTGCGTTGCGGAGAATTTATATTTTAACTCCCCTTCCCACTCTCTAATATAGTAGGGTGTTGAGCTCTTGCTAGTACCGAGGACTAACTTGTACATTTGTGACAACAGATGTTTATGCGTCGTCATCTTTACGCACTTAGATTCAAATATGGTAAGTGAATCAAGGGTTCTCAGCATAGCCTTTTTTTTGTTGTAGAAGCACCCCAGTTGGTGATATCTCCATTCGGCCATTTGTATAGTTCCGTACTTCCGTATCAGTTCTACTAACGGTAGTAGGGTTCCCTTTGGTGCAAGGTTGCCACATATCATGTCTTCTTCTCTCCCCCAGCTTCCCATGAATCCCATCTCTTCTCCCGGTGGGAACCACGAGAAGCCTTCCATCGGGGTTAATGGAGATATCTGAGGGGCATAATCCCCTGACTGGTTAAGGTGGTCCCAAATTTTTAAAGTATTTTGGGTTAGTGGTGATACCCATTTTGAAAGACCCCTATTTGCCTTTGGAATCCATGATATTCCTTTTAATCTCCTTCCTGCTATTGTTTGTTCTAGAGTAACCCATATTTTATTTGTTTGATCGTGGTTCCAGTTTAAAATACGCACTAGTGCCATCGCCTTATAATATAACTTGACGTCTGGTAGTCCCATACCTCCTTCTAGCTTCCCTTTACATAGTATCCCATGTGCGAGTCTGGGGCGTTTTTTGTTCCACACGAATGACGTGAAAGCCCTCTGTATGTTTCTGAAGAAGTTCTGGGGAAGTGGGATTGGGACAGTATAAAGTATGTAGAGGATTTTGGGCAGTATATTCATTTTTACTGCACTCACCCTTCCAAACCATGTTAACATTTGTCCTTTCCACTTCCCCAGGTCTTCTATGACCCCCTCCATCAAAACCCTATAGTTGAGATCATATAATAGTTTAAGGTCCGATGTTAAGTGTATCCCTAAATATACCAAGGATTTTTTATTCCATATGAATGAGTATAGGCTCTTTAGGGTTCTCACCATTTCTGGGTGGATATGACAAGGTAAAATAACTGACTTTTCGAAGTTTATCTTAAAATTGGATAGTTCTCCAAATCTAGATACTTCTGTCATCAGTGCCGGTAGTGATGTCTGTGGAGTTGATAGATAAAATAATAAATCATCCGCGTAGGCCGATACTTTATGTTCATAAGCTCCTATGCTAGTCCCTTGGATTTCGTTGTTTTTTCTTATTCTACATAAAAAGGGTTCTAATGTCAGGGCGAACAATAGAGGTGACAGGGGGAACCCTTGTCTCGTTCCGTTGTTTATTTGAAAGTATTTTGAAAGGGTGCCATTCACTTTCACCCTCGCTCTTGGCTCAGCGTATAGTGCCGCTATCCAGCCCATTACTCGATCTCCCACCTTTATCTCTCTTAAAACCTCTGTCATATAGACCCAGTTCACCCTGTCAAAAGCCTTTTCGGCATCCATTGACACTATCATTCTCGGGATTTTGTCGGGGCCTTTTTCCATCCAGTGTAGGATTTGCAGGGCCCTTAGGGTGTTATCTCTAGCCTCTCGGCCTTTCATAAATCCCGTCTGGTCAGGGTGAACTATTTTTATTATTTGGTCCTGTAATCTGAGTGCTAAAATTTTGGCCAGAAGTTTGGTGTCTGAGTTTAACAGGGAGATAGGTCTATAGCTTGCGCATCTTTGATGGTCTTTTCTTGGCTTAGGGAGTACTGTAATGTAGGCCAGTAAGGCTTCGGGTGGGAGAGGGTTTAACTTATTGATCGCGTTAAAGTAGTTGCATATTGGGGTCCCTAAGGTTGAGGCAAATTTCTTATAGTATGAGTTTGTAAAGCCGTCTGGCCCTGGGCTTTTTCCCATCGCCAAACTCGCTATTACTCTGGTTATCTCTTCAACTGTAATTGGCCTATTTATTTTCTCGGTCACTTCTGTTGATAATGAGGGCATGTCCGAGCTTCTTATATATTCTCTGATTTCTTCCCTTTGGTGGTCTTCCTTGGCTTTTGATGGATCTGTCTGGATGTTATATAGGGCTTCATAGAACCCATGGAACTCTGCTGCAATGGCTTGAGTTTCCACTATCTTTTTATTTTGTACTGTTAGTTTATGTACGTGCCTGGAGTCTTGTTGTTTTTTAAGCTGCCTTGCTAAAAGTTTGCCACATTTATTTCCCTGTTCATAAAATCTGTGTGCATAATACCTGGTTTTGTTTCTGATTTTACCGTCCAGGCATTGTGTTAGTTTATTCTGCGCCGTTTCCAGACGTTTGACTTCTCCGGGATCTTGTTGTCTTTTATGTACTTTTTCCAAATTATTAATCTCCTCCAGTAGATCTGTTATTTCTTTTTGTTTCTCTTTTTTTTTCCTTGATCCATGTGCTATCAACTCACCCCTGATCACCGATTTGTGGGCTTCCCATATGGCCTGGTCAGTGGTATCTCCAGGCACGTTTATTTCAAAATAGGTTTTTAATTTGGTGTCTAATGCCTCAACTATATGTTTATCATCCAAAAAGGTCTCATTAAGTCGCCAAGTTCGTTCCAAGTGTCCCATTGCTATTGGGTATAAGGTTATCGTTATCGGCGCATGGTCTGAGATTGTGATTGGTTCTATCGTACACGATCGGATCCTTTCCAGGTAGAACTGGTCCACCAGGAAAAGGTCCAAGCGGGAGTACATATTGTGTATTTTAGAATAGTAGCTGTAGTCTCTAATCTTATCATGTTTTACTCGCCATCCATCTACTAGATGGAGAGATCTTAGTAATTGTTTTATATGTTTTTGTGCCCTAAAGGATATGGGGGTTTTCCCTGTTGAGGAGTCCATACTTGGGTCCAGTACCAAGTTGAAGTCTCCCCCTAGAATCAGAAATCCCTCTTTATATTCTTCAAGTATTTTCAAAGTTTTTATTAAAAATTTTACTGTTCCTGTGTTTGGTGCGTATATTGAAGCGAAGGTGTAACAATAGCCATTTAGTCTGGCCTTTACGAAGAGGTAACGCCCTTCAGGGTCTGTCTGCGTGGATACCACTATTATCGGGCATGTCTTTCTAAATGCTATTGTTACCCCTCTTGCTCTAGCAATCGGGGATGGTGCATGAAACCATTGGTTGAACAAGTTTAATCCCATATTTGGTATTTCTCCTATTCCAAAGTGTGTTTCTTGTATAAAGATCACATCCGCCGCATAGTGGTGCATCTCCTGCCATAGGCGTCCTCTTTTCTGGGCTGATTTTAATCCTCTTGTATTATAAGATATGATTTTTATTGGGGCTGTCATTGCTGTTTTATTTTTTTTTTTCCCATCTTCTTAACATTTCTTTTCTGCTCATTACATTTGTCCACAGGTGAGGCGGGGGAGAGTTGGTCACTAAACAGTCTCCAAAAAAAATAAATAAAAAAAAAAATAAAAATAAAAAAAAAAAGACCCAAAGAAAAGGAAAGACAAAAAAAAAAAAAAAAAAAAATAATAAATAATAATAATAATAATAATAATAATAATAATAATAATAATAAATAATAATAAATAATAATAATAATAAAAATTGCTCTCTGTAAAGTGTTGCAGAAATAGTTTACTTCAGAAGATGTAAAAAAAAACAAATACACTAGATTTGTGGAAAAAAATTAGCTACTACAACATAACTTAAATGAGAAAAAGCATACAGGAAAATAACATTTCTTGCTTTCATACTTTCTCTATCCAATGAATAAATTATATCAGAATATTAGTTATTAAAGTTCTATTCGGACTATAAATTAGCCTCTTATTGACGACAGTATGCAAATATGCGTACCAAAATGTAAACAAACATGTGCCGAGAGCACACACCCTCCGCGCTCCCGGCACAGCTACCTGCGCCTAACAGAAAACTCCCGATCGCTACTTGAGATCGGAAGCTTTCCGAGCATGTGACCACTGTGACAGCCAATCATGGTGGTCACATGATCATAAACCTTGCCCCACATCCCAGCATCAGAAACCCCTTAAAGTGCTGGGAGGAGCTGGCGTTAAGGGCTTAAATAAAAGCACCTTTTGGATAGATAGTTACATGCTAAAAAGGATGGCAATACAGTAACGTGATGTCAAGTGTATATTTTAAAATATATATATACATATATATACATTATATATATATTCTGTAAAAGCCTCATTGCACATTATCGCAAACGCTTGGTTGCAGTTGTTGCTGCAACCAGTTAGATATTAATTTATTATTTATTGCAAACAATTTTTCACACCACTGTATTTAAAAAAAATTTGAAAAGGGGATTTATAGATATTTAACTGACTCGGGATGGTAATACTTAATCGAAATAAGGAATATATTAAAATTATAACTGAAAATGTCTCAAGTGAAGAAACCCTTATATCAATTTAATTTATTATAGTATGTCCACCGGCTGATGCTGCATCTAATTTATAAGCTTTCCAAACCAAATGATTAGTCCATTTAAAAATAAATTGATAATGTCAAGTTTATTTAACTGGCAATTAAATTAATGAATCTTATTTAAACCTAGGTACCATTTTAATATGTTGAATTGGGTAAGCGTTTGTACACAAGTAAATGAAAAAAGTCAAGAAATCAAGTAGAATTCAAATCTTATCTGAAAAAGATTGTTAAATTTAGCACTACAATTCTATTTTAACCTGAAGGATCCACAACTAATGCCCTGTACACACCATAGGATTTTTTTCGACAACAAAATCCATGGGATTTTTTCTGACGGATGTTGGCTCAAACTTGTCTTGCATACACACGGTCACACAAAATTGGTTGGAAATTCCGAATTGTCAAGAACGTGGTGACATACAACACGTACGACGAGCTGAGAAAAATTAAGTTCAATAGCCAGTGCCGCTATTCTGCTTGATTCCGAGCATGCGTGGCACTTTGTGCGTCGGAATTGTGTATACACGAATTTCCAGACAACGGATTTTTTTTGTCGGAAAATTTGAGAACCAGGTCTCAAATTTTGTGTGACGGAAATTCCTATGGAATATGTGTGATGGTGCCTACACACAGTCGGAATTTCCAACAACAAGGTCCAATCACACATTTTCCATCGGAAAATATCTTTCGTTTGTACAGGGCATTACAGTGTAAAAAAGTTATTGTCCTCAGTTTTTTACCTAATTGATGCCTACAGTAAGTAGTGATAACCTGAACGTACGTCGTGACAGTCCTCAGGCTGGTTCAGCAAGCTCTACTGAAGTTTGGATGATGAATTAGAACCAAAATGAAGTCATGGGGGGCTGTTTCAGTGATGGCTATTTTTGAGGTGAACAAACAAGGTGTTGGGGAGGAGAGGGAAGGGGGAGTGGGCACTGCCCTGGGGCACATGTACCAAATCAATTTTTTTTTTACATTCCATTTGGCAGGATGCAGCTATTTCTATAATGCTTAAAGTGATACATTAAAATGCTTTTCTTTAAATAACATGCCCTTACAATGATGGCCTTAACTTGCCTGTAACTAGCACATCTATATGAGATATACAACCTACTCCAGCAAAACTGACATTTCCAAAGAAAAAAATTGTTGTTTAAAGTGGTTGTAAACCTCAGACATGAAATCTGATCAAAGCACATATTTCTATAATGTTTACATGCCTCCCTCCACAGCACAAATTTTTTTTTCTCTCTGCTGTCTGGTTCCTCTGTTATCTGCCATAATTTATGAAAAGTTTTCCTGACACCAGGAGGTAAAAAGGTGACAATGGAGAAATCTCCAGCTGATTGAGAGCCTTAGCACTGTTCCTGTTTGCTGTGTGAAAGGGATGTGTCCCTTGGCTCCAATCAGCTCTCAGAGCTCTTGTAGAGTGTGTAACTGTAGATTCCTGCCCCTTGCTTTGTGAGTCTGTGAAAAATCCTTTTCATCTCTGAGATTTACAGGGATTTACAGTAGAGAAAAATGGCTGCAAATAAACAGGTACAATGTGTGTAGGAGGATTTGTTTCACCTCCATATCCAGTCACTTCACAGGGTATAGGTAAGGGTTTACAACCTCTTTAAATTACCAGTAACCATCGGCTCCCAGGTGCTTTGTTCTGGTTTTAAAAACTATAAGGCAAACAATTGACATCATGGAACTTTTTTTTTTAAAAGAAGGACTTGTCAAAAAGTGTGGTGTCTTTATTTGCTGTTTACTTTTATTTTGCAAGGAGTAGGGGTAATATGTACCCCTACTCATTCACATAGGGAGGGACTGGTATCTGGGGGTCTTATCATTTTTAAAGGGGGCTTACAGATTCTGATAAGCCCATGCTAGCAATCCTCCACAGACAGAGGGCTGATTTGTACGGAAGAAGCTCTTTTCATGTTGGTGGCATGTGACCTGGCATGGTTCAAAAGGGGGTGCTTGCTTGTCCCCAAGTTTTCCTAGCCTGCCAGCCGCATGTTCAGATAAGGGCCTGGTATGGATTTTGGAGAGGCCCCCATTTTTTAAAATCTTTTTTTGTCCACACAAATCCATACCACACCTCAGGGGTGTAGTATGGAATTTGGGGGGACCACAAGCTTTTTTTGTTCTATTGTTTTGTTTTTAACTATCCCCATCCCTTTGTTTATATTCATATGACAGTCGAATAGATCGGGCAGGGATACATCACTGGTTGCTAGGCTATTGGCTGAACCCTTGAACAAGCAAGACCCAGAGCTCATCTCTAACTGTAAGCCAGCAAAAAATTGTTTAGCTTGATTACAGTGAAGATTTAAATAAAGAAGGTTCACACAAGGTCCATTTAGGTGTTGAAACACTGGTACTTTAAATATATATATATATATATATATATATATATATATATATATATATATATACATTCAGTATAGTACATTGTGAAGGAGAGTCTTCCTTATGTCTGGACTTTTCCCTTTAAGAATGGGTGGTTTTAATGAGCCCTATATAGGAAATAAAGAGATAGGTACCCCCTGGATGAAGAACCATTTAGGTTTCAAAACTTATTGGAAGAAAACGATGAAACTTTTTTTCAATGTTTTTTATCTATATTGCAGAGACCCGACAATTCATTACAGCCGTGATCAGTTTTGAAAGACTTTTCTTCCTTTAGAAATTTAATTTTGCTGTGGTACTTAATGTGTATTCTGTCCCACTGGACGTGCGTCGAGAAAGTCTATTCTTTTTTTCTTTAGAGACTAGTTTGGGGAATTATATCTCATATATTAAACAATCTGATTCTACAATCTCCTTTAGATCTACCATCAACTATGACAAATGTGACAAATTTAGCAAAATGCACTGTAGAAGTTGTGCAAACTACAAAATGTCCCATGAGCTACTTTGCCACATGTAGGGCAGCCCATTGAAATCAATGGGCTGCACTATGCGTGTCATGGAAAAAATGAGCCAACAAAATATGCGCTCCTACTACAATAGGTGGGATGGGGCCTGAAAATGAAATTGGTGTGTTTTCACAAGAGCAATGAGGCTTTATTCACATCTGTTCATTTCCAAATGCATTTCCAAAATGCTGCAAATGTGCATCATTACAAGTTAAAGGTACCCCAAGTGTGGCAAATGCACCAAAACATGCATTAAAAAACACACCGCGCTCTACTGCAAAAAAAAATTTGGAGCTTCTCTGGGGAGATTGTCGCATAGCCCATTCAAGTGAATGGGCTGCTCTATGCATGACGAATGAATACGTGCCAAAATGCCCCAAAAAAAATGCTTGCATGAATGTGAATTTCAGTTACGTGGAGATTGCCTGACAGCTGAGTGTCTCCATCCACTCCCTTCTATGTACTTGTATAAATATGGCCATACACTATACAATATAATTGTACAATCTCTGTACAATTTCCTTTTGAATTACCAGAACTATGGAAAAGGGGGACCCATCTGAACAATCCATTAAATTTGTATCAAATCAGACAGACCCTTGTACTACATAGCTGATGGAAGATCTAAAGGAAATTGTACAATCAGACTGTACAGAAAGTAGGTGGAAGGTGGTATTGTAATAAGAAAGGTGTGGTATGGAGTGGTGAACACGTCTTATTACACCGTCTTCTGTGATGCAACAAGGAAGAGAATGCTACTGGGAGATTACATACAGGAAGTGAATGCTGAAAGATGATCTACAAGGAGTGATGGAATCTGAAAACCATTTTAAAAATCCAAATAGCCAGATGAGCTATAAATACCTTCTATAAACAAGGTAAGTGAGAGAAAAGCACATTGGGATAACTGGGCTATTAGAAAACACTTCTATTTATTATGAAAAGTAAAATTCTGGTGAATTTAGGTGAAGGTGAACATAGCCCTTCAATTTATTATTCTAGTTTCCTTTTTTTCTTGTAATTTAAATGAATGCATGTGTGTTTGTAAGTGCCAAGAGGCCTACAATATGTCTTCCTAAACAATTAGAGCTAAACCCCCAAATATAGGTAGGTAAAAATTGGCCAGGTTCACTACAGTTGCATATCATCAGGCAGGCTTAAATGTGGAGACCAAGGGTTTGTTCACATGTATGGCAGTCTCTGAAAAGTGATCCACAGTGGACTGATTTACAGAGAGCAGTACAGGAGTAGCTGACAGGCATTCAGGAAGAGATACTGCCACATTCTGATGCCTGTGCTTTGCTTACATCAGAACAGGGTTTTTGAATGGAAAAACCACTTGAGATGGTAAAGTTCAGCAGATGTACTGCCTGCCAACCGGGAAGTATATTTTTGAAGCATCATGCCTGCAGCATCTTTCCCCCCTCACGGGGTTACCCATGGTAATGTAAAAAAAAAAAAAATTAAAGTCTACAAATGCTGTAGATGCTTACTTTTAATAAACAGATACTTACCAATCCAGGAGTCCAGTGCTGTCTTCGCCGAGGCCACTTCTTCACTGGTCTTTAGGTCTCCGGCACAATCATCTTGGCTGTGGTAACCTGGCTTTGACTTCCTTTGAAGCAACCATCTCCCTACTGTGCATGCGTGATATGCGCTGTGCTTGAAGACTGGTCCCACAGTCTCCTTGGACTGTGATGTGTCCCTTGA
Organism: Lithobates sylvaticus; assembly: GCA_028564925.1. NCBI lineage: Eukaryota > Metazoa > Chordata > Amphibia > Anura > Ranidae > Lithobates > Lithobates sylvaticus. Next base: position 322,223,851 of record CM053028.1, on the reverse strand, counting down.
GAGTGGGGGGTGGGGGGGTGAATTCCGCCCCTCTCACCTAGGTGTGAAATATGGAAGTGAGAGTGGGTACCTGTCAAAAAGAGGAACCCACTTCCAGAAAAAAAAATATTGCAGAGGGGGAAGGAGAAGTATGAGTGGAACTTTCAGTTTTAAGTGAAGTTCCCCTTTAATTATCTGCAATATCATGTATCTATCAAAGGGGAAGTCCAATGTTGGAACACACGCAAATTCACTAGTTTTGCTATTGCACATAACTGGGGACATGACTACTTGTTGTCCAACTCAGAAGCCCACAAGAAAGAGTGAAGACACTACAAATGAATGATCCTGAGCATTGTCATTCTAAGAAAAATGTGCCTTGGGAAACTTGTTGATATGACCAAGAATGATTTAATTAGAAGCAGGAAATAGTGAAAGATTAAACTGTTTGATATTACTGGAACGTGTGCAGTGACTCATTTGGGTCAGGTTTTTAGGTTTCAATCAATTTTAATCAAGAACTAGGCTATACACAGTAACTCATATTATACGAATGGAAAGTGATCTCTTATTATGTTAGTCTATTAAATGTAATTCATATATTTTACTGTATCGCTCACATATTGCAAAAAAGAAATTGAACTTTAAAGTGCCCTCTTCTTTATTAACTCTCTAATACAGAAGATACATACAGATGAAGCTAGTGTGTGTAAATATATATATATATATATATATATATATATATATATATATATATATATACACATACATATATACATATATATATACAGGTTTAAAACTTTAAAGTACTCTTTAAAATATTTTCAATTACCACTCCAATCTAGAAGACACAGAGACTGAATTGAGAATTTGTATACAATAAATAAAATGAATGATCATTTCAATTATCCAATCATGTGGAAAGGTAATTCCTGTTTACTTATTTTGGCTGCACATGATTGGATATTCAAAGTGAACATTCACACAAAATTCTCCTTAATCAATCAGCCCAATGATTTATCCATGTTTGAAAATGTAATGTGTATTTTCACTTTTGCAGCCAAATTGGGATAAAATCTATTTTATATTTGCTCATATTCACATAGCATAACTTTCAAAAAATAGAAAATGCTGCTTACCTTTTTAATTGCTTAACATTCTACCTAGCTTCTCCCTTTTACTGTATGTAATGTTAAGCAAGGTCTGAGGTAAAATATTTACCATAAATGGCTCTGTCTGTACTGTGATGTCATATATAAATATGGTCACAAGGAGTGCACACTAGTCTGTCTTAACAAATTGGTTAAAAATCTCAAGACTTGTGATACATTGTATGTTATTGCAGCTGTTCATATATGTGTTCCCTTCTTGCTCATTGAAAGCTATTTCGAATATTATCAAGCTTCCTATACAGTCTTTTGTAGAAAGCTGCTCCAAAAAATTAACTAGCAAGGTAATAAAATGTATTGTAAATTATTTTTAGGTATGCGGTGTGAATAGGAACACATAACAGTGTTTGTCAAAATTCTTTGCAAAAGTGGAAATGCACTTTAAAATACACTTTAACATTAACACTCTAATCTCAAAGAAAAATGACTACAGTATCTTAAATATTTTATGTAACATGATTTTAAGGGAGACAGATAAATAAATGTTTTCTAAATTAAGATTTATTTTCTTACTGTAGAAGTAAATATAATATATTTTATATTTTACATCAGCAGTTTTAAAACTATTGAAGTTAGCCCACCTGAGATGTGCCCTCTGTACAAACTAGTGAAGTATGACAGACTTTTCAGTCAGCATTTTCTTTTATCTAAATTGTTGCTTTGAGATATAGTTTTGCAATTGCCTTGACATACAATAAACTAGAGAACTATTTATCTTGGAAGTTTGTGCGCAGTCTGGAAGTGCCAGATCTCCATTGCTCACTTATTTCAAGTCAGCAATGTTACTACATTTCCTATTAGTGCTATTAGATCACAGGTGGTAGAGAATCCTGCCCCAGATCCCCTGTCAATAAATACAAACTAGATCCCAATTGGATCCCGCTCAACTCGCTCAAGCAAAGAAATCATGTACTTTGAAGGCATCACATTTGGTAAGTGGTCTGAAGAACCTACCAGTTAACCAAACGGAAATGTAGATCCATAGAGATTATATTATACGGTAACCTTTGTGTTTGATTAACTTATAGTAAAAAAAAAAAAATCAATTAATGTGACCACTGCTATAATAATGGAAACAAACGTCTGTCTTCTGTCAGCCACGGTTGCTTATTTTTAAAAGAACAAAATCTGGGGCTACCTTTTTATGCATGCTCCTCTACATAGTAGTAACCAGTGCATGAGTTTTGAATTGTTAATGGGGCATAACATAATAATAAAGATAAAAAGGATAGCTCTGGAGCTTACACTTTTAAAATAAATCAACAGGTACAACTGGTATTAAACCCAAAACCAGAAATGTAATATATTCCAGCTTATCAATCGTTAGATGTGATGGCTGCAGCAGTTTTCTTTCCTATGGCTTTTTTTTCCTCTGTTTTCACCCGGCGATCTGGCCAGTAACACACCCCCTGTATTAGTGAGATACAACTCTGGAGGAATGAGCATAAGAGGCATGGCAGAAAGCAGCATTGTCAGTTGGGGGGGGGGGGGTAGAATTAAATGTATTAGAAGATTTAGATGCACTGACAGATTGAAGCCAAACTCCAGTTCATGTTTTGTAATCAGTTACAGCAAACAGCTTTTAACTTTTGGGATGAAGGTTTAGCATGAATAAATAAAAGCTGATCATTTTAATTACCCCTGCCAGTGTTAAGTGGTTTGTGTCATTCATGTAAACTGATACATTCTGCTGGAAAGCTTGAGCTTGTGAAAAACAACAGATTTGCTGGTTGAATCACCAGATGAAAATATAAGAAAGAAAGCATAAAAAAGAAAATGTATGCAGCCATCACATCTAGGAATTGGTAAGCTGCAATATAATAAATGTTTGCTTTTGGTTGTTTATACTGTTTTAAGATACCACATTCTTATATATTTCCATTTTAGGTCTACTTGTATAACACATTAGAAGTAAGATATTTTGATGTTTTAATTGTTATTGACTTCCAGAGAGATATTAATCTATATTTTTGATGGTAAAACACGTTTACACCCCAGCCCTAGGAAATATTTACTTTTGAAACACTGTACCAAAGAAATTTTAAAATGATAGGCTTCTTATTCTAAATCATATTCAATTATAAGGATGCAAAGTGTAGCAGAGATACTGAAAATGATTTATCTTATTGAGTTGAAATATAAGCTTCTTATAAAGAAAGGTTGGTAACAAGCCAAGGTTCATGAAGTGCATCACTGAGTTATCAAGATCAAATACATAGTTACTGATTTAAAGTGGGGAAGATTCCCATTGGAGTTACACTACCGTTTGCATGTGATGTGTACCATCATTATTTCTCCACCTGAGTATTGCGGAAATCCACATTGAATTTCTGCCTTCAAACTCACAGCTGTTTAATTTGCTTTCTTAGGGCTCATTGAGCTGTAAGAGATTATTGGAGTTCTTGATGTTCTTTAACAGGCACAACAAAGCAATGCACTGTCCATTGCTGCTTTTTGTTCTTTTATTTAAATGTGTTATTTTTGCTGTGCAGTTCTCTTGATTCTCTAACAACATTAAAAAAAGAAATCTGCTACATAAATGACCATAAAAGTAATTTTGTTTTTAGGCTGTTTTGTGTAATTATATACAGCCAGCAATGTTGTGCTGTTTTAAAGGGTAAGTTCACTTTTGGAACATGTAACATATTCGTTGTTAGGGTGGAACATGTAACATATTCCAGCATCTGCAGCCCCCCCCCCCTTCTGAAAGTGGGCAGGGGATCTTCTCCCCGCACTTCTCCCCGTCACTATTTGAAAACAAAGCATGGCCATTTGGGGCTCCACCCACCTCTTGTCATTCATTCACACTTTCCTGTGAATGACTGCCTACAAGTACCATCATCCATTGTGGCTGATGGAATGTCGTTTTCAAAGAAACTGGTGAGTGTCCTCATAGTTCAATGATCTCTCAGGTAACTGCTTACCCGTATTAGCAACAAACAGACAGCTATCCTGAGAGTATGCAGGATCTGGACATTGCACCTGTGATCTGCTGATTGATGGTGTGATGCTCTGCAGGCTCCTTAGAAAAAATAAATGTTTTACCTCAAGAATAAACTTATCATTTAAAATGGGTTGCTAGTTGTTGCATAATGAGCACAAATATGCATATACATATAGCAACTGAATAAAAAAAACACTGCTGTCCCACAGCCAACCAATCAGCTGCAATTACTGGGACACTTCTAAGAGTCTGAAAGCTAGCAAAACAATCTCTAGCCAAATCCAAGGTTTTTCTGGAAGCCCAAAACATTGATAATTTTTTCCATTCAATCAGCATTCAAACAAAAAATGGTCTGATTCCCGCATCCACACATTCATTATGAATGAGGGAATCATTCCCACTGTGATATTGTATTCTGACAGTGGGGAGCCTTCCCCATCATCAGAATCATCAGAATACAATGATCAGTGTTGCCGACTGTAGTCGGCAAAACTGATTATTCTGGAAAAAACAGACAGGCTAGTTGTACGGAAGCTGATAGAAAGATTAACTTCTGTACGACTGTCCCCATACATGGTTCAAAATTTGGTTGACCTCTGCTGAACCAGCCAAATTTTGATCCATGTTTAGCTGGCTAAATGCTACTGTGAACTGATCAATGAAATGGCATGAGTGTTAACATAGTAATGCAAACCACAATTTGTTTTTTAAGGATTCGTTTTAATAAAATGAGCTATATAACCATATAACCTGCTATGACCTCTACATAGAGCAATGGGGGTCCATGTGGGCCGAGTAGACAAATCCTGTAGATACTGTAACTCTTCAGGACCAAAAAATGCCACCTCGTGTCCCTGGCTTGTATTCATAGCTTAAAGTGGTAGTAAGCTTGCAATAAAAAAAAAAATCTTCCCCCCGGTCTTCCATCTGAGTTCACGGGCTCCAGCTGTATGAGTGGTCATCGCTGGTAATGTCACCGGCTGCATCCAGTGGGAATATCTCCAAAACACCACAAGTTTAGGAGATATTCAATGTACCTACAGGTAAGCCTTATTGTAGGCTTATTAAGTACAAAAAAAAGACTTTACTACCACTTGTCTTTATGGACCTTGCTTTGTGCACTGGTCTGCAGTCATGTTGGAACAGGAAGGGACCATCCCCAAACTGTTCCCACAAAGTTGGGACCATGAAATTGTCCAAAATGTCTTGGTATGCAGACGCCAAGCCCAACTCCTGAAAAATAATCCCACCTCCACCAAATGATTTGGACCAGTGCACAAAGCAAGGTCCATAAAGACATGGATGAGCAAGTTTGGGGTGGAGGAACTTAACTGGCCTTTAACCTAATAGAACATCTTTGGGATGAATGAGAGCGGTGACTGCGAGCCAGGCCTTCTTGTCCAATCAATGCCTGACCACACAATTCTGGTAAAATGGTCAAATATTCCCATAAACACACTCTTAAACCTTGTATTCAGCCTTCCCAGAAGAGTTGAAGCTGTTATAGCTGCAAAGGTTGGACCAACTCAATGTTAAACCCTACGGACCAAGATTGGGATGCCATTAAAGTTCATGTGCGCATAAAGGTTGGTGTCCCAATACTTTTGGTAACATAGTGTATGTGTATATATATATATATATATATATATATATATATATATATATATATATATTTATATTAGGGGTGGCAACTAAGCGAAATGTGTTATGTCCCCTAGGAACAGTGTCTGGTGCAGCAGAGCTGTTCCAGAAAACCTCCCTGAGGCTCAGTGTGTCAAAGTCAGAGGTTACCCTGAACAACTGTGGAGTCAACCTGGTGGTTTACAGTATTTCTTCAAAGAACAGTGAAAATCTGTCTGTGTTAATTGAAGACCCATATACTCAAAGTAACAAGACTGTTTTTCAGAAGTATATCATTGATGTTATACAATACAGAGGAAACTGCAATGTCTTATGATGTGAGTTATCAAACAGACAATGTCCCTGGCAGGATTGCTGGAAAGTTCAAGGTTGATGACTCTCAGAGGACTATAGAAGATACGGTGCAAAGCAATGATATGGGAGAGCACCAGGCTACTGTGGTAGCTGAGAATGAGGTCACCTCTAGTACTGAGGAGGCCGCTTTAACCAGTTTCCACCCAGACAGCCTGGGACCTTTGTCACTCCGGGTGGACATTATATAATGTCTTCCCAGAATGTGCCTTGCACGCACCTCACGGGCTCGGACACAGCCAATGACTGATAAGTGTACCGGCCCGCTGCCTGTACCATGTGATCGCAGGGACCAATCACAACTGATCACATGATAATTTTAAACAATGGATGGCTTCATGTCATGCCCTTGTGTACAATTGTGTTGCTAGAATTGTGTACAATTGTGTTGCCGGACGGTGTCAGCCTATGATGAAACACGTATGAAAGATCAACATGCTGACATAACCGGAAGGACGGGTGTTGCTATTATGGCCAGCCAGCTTTTCCTGTTTTAAGATGCATATTCAACATGTTTGATGTAAGTGCAGTAATTTAAATTAAGAGAGGGAATGGACTATGTGTGAACAAGATTTGGTCTGTCTGAAATTAATCAAACAAATAGCAAAAACACCTGGTGCCAAGGGCACGGTGGAGAGAAACCCTTAGGGTCTTTAAGAGACAGACCAAAACATGAAGTATAAAAAGTATGAATTTATTGAAAATTTATAAAAATATACATATAGAAAAAATACATTGCACATAAGAACAATATCTGATACCCAAAATGATACAGTTGTATGAACTGGTCACTGCCCTGGTGCAGAGTGGACCAGTGGCGGTCAATACAGTATATACCACCTTACATGTAACAGACTACAGGTCCTTCTTCTGAGGTTTTGTTATAGATTCAGATGGGTATAGATTCTCTACAATAAAGAGAGTATGCAAATGATACAGAATTAATATAAGGTAATGAAAATCAATATTGTTTCAGCTCTATCACACTATACAGTAAGTTAACACAGCAGGTATTGTCAGTCATGGGGATGGATTATTTACATTGTAAACAGTTCCGACAAAGCACATCTGAAGATAATAAGATGATCAAATCACTCATGAGTAGAATGGACATCTATTTCCAAGGCATGGCAGGATTCAGGGCCAACGGAAGGGCAGATAACATGCATACAAGGACTCTAGCTAGTGGAACCGCATCGTTCCAACTAGTGCTGGACAAGTGTAACTAAATCAGAGGTATGGAATAGTATAATAATTAAACACCATACCTAGTGCAAGGATTAAGCACTAGGATAGTAGACATACCTAAAAGGTTGTGACTATGTAATTGTAGTCTGCTGTAGATAGGGTAGTAAAAGCAAACTTACCTCAGAAAGAAAGTGTGCTGTACATGTGCATTGTGCTCCTTCAGCGTCTGCCAGAAAGGTCCAAGGAGTCGGCACATGAGCTTTTGTGAAGAGGCTAATGGGCAATCACGATAATAATCGTGATAGCCATCAGCTGGCACAGTGGAGGGGAGGAGTGGACCAGCATGTTACGCCAAACCAAGTCCTCCCAGAGTCCCCCGGCAAGACAGAGTGCGTCATCACGCCACCGACACGCGAGTGGCACCACCTGCGCTTCAGGTTGGAGCACACAGCTCCACTTGTATGGATTGATTTTTTTTATTTACCTGCCTTGCTTCTTTGGATTTTTGTTAAACATCAACTTATGCTGTTTAGATGGTATTGCTCAATTACTATGTATAAGTAACAATTTTATTGGCCCTAAATCTTATTAGGTATGTGTGCCGATCTGTATCAAAAAATTGTGCATTGTTCTTCACAAGGTCCAGTAGGGCCATATGATCCAATTCCTTTCTTTTTTTCCCTCCCCCATTTCAATCATGTCATGTATGTATGTTGCCTTTGTCATATGTTTAATACTATTTTGTGTCCGCTGTTCTATGACATTCCACTCATGACACAGTGACGTCTCTTTCCCTTCCATCCACGCAGGTTTGGGTCTGGACTTGGCCTGCTTCGCTCCTGACATGCGGGAGTCCTCTTAGTGGAGTAATTTGTACACTTTAATAAAAGTTTTAGGGATTTTATGCTATGGTAAGCCTTTTATGTTTTGGGAAACTTACTGCTTCCCGAATGGGTGGTCCGTAAGTCTGAAAGAGAGATCTCCAGATGGTGTAAAGGCTCTGGCTGGGTTTGAAATCACCAGCTCCACTGACCTTCTGTGATAGGAGGTGTGTGCAAGCTGGTAAGCGAGCACTTTATCTATGATAGAGGTGTCATCTGAAGTATCACATACTATATGGTGGGGAATGGTGTGGTTATCGTTAAGGAATACATGCCTCACATTTGTATTTATTTGATCACTTGTGTTTGGAGCATATATTTTCTTTTTTAACTACAGCACGACTTCTTATTTGAACATAGTGATAGAAGGATCTTGTATCGCCCTGGGTTCTTACCCATGCTGGTTGAGGGGCTCTGGGTTGTGTGTCTCATTAGGAGAGAAATGGAGAAATAGAGCCTAATTGTTCAGGTGTCCACAGCCATTGTAGTATGAGGACAGAATAAGATTCAGGGTTCCACCCTCCCAAAAAGACCCGTATTCTGCCAGGTAGCAGCAAGTACATGAACTCATGGGGGATGTGTGTCTGTTTGCACTGACCAGTCTGACACCTGGAGCTACTGTGGCTACAGGAGCCTCATGTGAACACTGTCATGCTCTGGATTGAAAGATTGAGTGCTCTATGGGGCTGAGAGAAACAGTGAAGCCTGAGGTGGCATACTTTTTAGCCAGGAGGTTATGTTTTGCTTTTGAATGCATAATGAAGCTGAACTCCTGTCCTTCTGGCAGGAATGTTTACTTGTAAATTAAAGTGAACAAATAATGCCCTGAAGTGTACTCCAGTGACTGGACTGAAGTAATGAAAAGTGCTATTGTTGAGCTGTACTTCCACAAAATATATAGTAAAAATGTAAAATGTTACTTACTGAACAAACAAAACTTACCAAGAAATTAGTATAGAGGTACATACAAAATGATTAAGCAACATTTAATTATGAACACATTAGCTTCTGGTTTGACCCTGTGTTGCTCCTGTCATTCTCTATATCCCTTGGCTCTGAACACTTTTGTTTTTTATTTTTTCACTTTTAAACATAAGCTAAGTAGAAGTCTTTATAGCCTCTTTAACCTGTGATTTTTGTTTCACTCCTTATTTTTTCTATCTTTTACTTTCTGCATCAGCACCTTCATATTATAATTCTCTTCGTACTGCATAAAAGGCTGGTTTCACACCTTTTTTTTTTAAATATCATTCATCCTTTTGTGTGCTTGTACTTTCTACACAATGAAGTATGAATCCATGCTTTTGCTCTGTTTTCATCTAAATATATGCAGAATAAGGTTTTTTGTTTTTATACATCCTTTAAAAGTAATATTTTATGGGAAAAACATTGAGGTAGCAGTTGCTGGCTTCATCTTTTGAAAATTATAGTTGCCTGGCTATCATACTGTATTTAAAGGGTACATGTGGCCAGGCTATTGATAATAAATTGTTTATATATTCTTAAAAGTAAAATATTGTCCCTTGGCCTTTTCCCCTGTGACATCTATAAGTTCCTGAGTGTTTTTTCAGTGATGTCTCAATTTTTTACTATATACATTTCAGCTTTTGTAGTCCAACATACATAGCATTTTAAGGCTTTAATTTGATAGTGGATTTATATATATTTTTATTTTCCACGTTTTAATTAGGCAGAAATAGTGAACATTTTGAAAAATATGTACTATTATATAATTCTTTCCAGCTTGACATTTATGCAGTTAGAACAGACACTGATATTTTCCCCAAAATATAAATTTCAAAGTCTGATGATTAAAATGTTAATACCACTTTAAATACTATATTGTCATGCATGCAGAAAGAAATCATGAATTGTTAGCATAAAATTCAGATAATATCAATTTAGTTTAATAAGGACACATATTACCACACCAGAGACTTTTTTTACAGGTTTGCAATTGCTAAATTACCAAGTGACTTTGCGTTCGCTTACTTGAGCATTTGACTCTTATGCAGTAAAATATATTGAAGGGTTTGCAGCAATAAGGAGGTGAATCCAGTTATACAAACATCTGAAAAACCTTTCTCAACTTGGGTTTTAAGTGTTTTACCCACTTGCTATCCATGCATTAGCACATTTCAGCTGATAGCAAATGTTTTTAAGATTGAATTGCTGTATTCTACCATTCATCATTCTGTACAAGAATCTCCATCTGTTAAGGAACATGGGTAACTAGCCCTTAGAGCTGCCTCTTTTTTGCTCCAATCAAAAAAGCATCTCTATCTATCTATCTATCTATCTATCTATCTATCTATCTATCTATCTATCTATCTATCTATCTATCTATCTATATATATATATATATATCTATGTGTATCTATATATATATATATATATATATATATATATATATGTATGTATACAGTATCTCACAAAAGTGAGTACACCCTCACATTTTTGTAAATATTTTATTCTAACTTTTCATGTGATAACACTGAAGAAATTACACTTTGCTACAATGTAAAGTAGTGATTGTACAGCTTGTATAACAGTGTAAATTTGCTGTCCTCTCAAAATAACAACACACAGCCATTAAGGTCTAAACCACTGGCAACAAAAGTGAGTACACCCCTAAGTGAAAATGTCCAAATTGGGCCCAATTAGCCATTTTCCCTCCCCGATGTCACATGACTCGTTAGTGTTACAAGGTCTCAGGTGTGAATGGGGAACAGGTGTGTTAAATTTGGTGTTTTCAATCTTACTCTCTCATACTGGTCACCGGAAGTTCAACATGGCACCTCATAGCAAAGAACTATGAGGATCTGAAAAAATAAAGTATTGTTGCTCTACATGAAGATGGCCTAGGCTATTAGAAGATTGCCAAGACCCTGAAACTGAGCTGCAGCACAGTGACCAAGATCATACAGCGGCTTAACAGGACAGGTTCCACTCAGAACAGGTCTCGCCATTGTCGACCAAAGCAGTTGAGTGCAGGTGCTCAGCGTCATATCCAGATGTTGTATTTGGGAAATAGACATATGAGTGCTGTCAGCATTGCTGCAGAGCTTGAAGGGGTGGGGGTCAGCCTGTCAGTGCTCAGACCATACGCCGGACACTGCATCAAATTGGTCTGCATGGCTGTCGTCCCAGAAGGAAGCCTCTTCTAAAGATGATGCACAAGAAAGCCCACAAACAGTTTGCTGAAGACAAGCAGACTAAGGACATGGATTACTGGAACCATGTCCTGTGGTCTGATGAGACCAAGATAAACTTATTTGGTGAAGATGGTGTTAAGCGTGTGTGGCGGCAACCAGGTGAGGAGTACAAAGACAAGTGTGTCTTGCCTACAGACAAGCATGGTGGTGGGAGTGTCATGGTCTGGGGCTGCATGATTGCTGTCAACACTGAGGAGCTACAGTTCATTGATGGAACCATGAATGCCAACATGTACTGTGACATACTGAAGCAAAGCGTGATCCCCTCCCTTCGGAGACTGGGTCGCAGGGCAGTATTCCATCATGATAACAACCCCAAAAACAACTCCAAGATGACCACTGCCTTGCTAAAGAAGCTGAGGGTAAAGGTGATGGACTTGCCAAACATGTCTCCAGACCTAAATCCTATTGAGCATCTGTGGGGCACCCTCAAACGGAAGGTGGATGAGCGCAAGGGCTCTAACATCCACCAGCTCTGTGATGTTGTCATGGAGGAGTGGAAGAGGAGTCCTGTGACAGCCTGTGAAGCTCTAGTGAACTCCATGCCCAAGAGGGTTAAGGCAGTGATGGAAAATAATGGTGGCCACAGAAAACATTGACACTTTGGGCCCAATTTGAACATTTTCACTTAGGGGTGTACTCACTTTTGTTGCCAGTGGTTTAGACATTGATGATTGTGTGTTGAGTTATTTTGAGGAGACAGCAAATTTACACTGTTATACACTCACTACTTTATATTGTAGCAAAGTGTAATTTCTTCAGTGTTGTCACATATATACAGATATAGTAAAATATTTACAAAAATGTGAGGGCTGTACTCCATTTTGTGAGATACTGTATATACATTCCAGTTGTGTTGTGATAAACTTCTGCAGATCCACTGCAAGCTGTTTGCACTGACTTCAGTGTACCATCATCAAGACAAAGCACACGCCATCTGCTTACCAAAATATTTGACTCATGCACTTGTCATCTGACGGATATTTACAGCCACTTTACTTGACAACGCTTTTATAGTAGCTTTCTCTCAGGAGCGGCCTTTCACCACTCTGCCTGGTCAGGTACCAACCAGATTAACCCTGTGTATGCAAAGAATAAAGCATGCAATATGCATTACCAGGACATACTGCACTGCTTTGGGAAAATAATGTACTTACAGCTAATTTTACTGGTGTAGCTCTACCGCCGCAGGAGCCGCTTAAGTATGTTTGTTGCATACTCTGCCTCTCAACCCAAATAACAGCCTCTTCCCCTCTTGGCACACCTGGCAATAGTGTAAGTGCAAGTAGTCAACTGGAGAGCAATAACTGGGATTAAGAGCAATATAGCTCAATCTTATATTCAGGCCGCTTTCAGGGGATTCCAAACCCTAAGAATAATCACAAGAACAGAGGCACATGGCAAATAAATCACAATATAACACTTTATATTGGATGGGTTACCTTTACTGTGGTTGTCTTTATGAGTCCAGGCAGGAGGAGAGCAGAGGAATGACCTTCTTTGTTTTCAGGCCTCTCTTTTCTGTCCCCTGACACCACAAGCCCAACTTTAAACACTTAATTCAAATCAACATGTAATGGCTTAACTTCCTAGATAAACTGTCCCACACATCCACTGCATATACAAAGCCCTGAATGTGTGTGCGGGTCCATATGGCACTAGTAGCTTCAGTCCTTTGAAGACACAAATCTTTTCTTCAAGCTAGCCACTTTCATTGGTGCACTTAAACTCCTGAATAGCAGGGCCAAACAGCACAATTTGCCCAGATTATCAAGTGAAGAAAGCAGAATCTTTCTCAGCAAGGTGAAAGGACAATGGTGTCTGTATACAGTGTCCCTGAAAATGGATGGCCTTGTCCTTTAGCCCTGTGGCACTAGCAAGATGACTAACAGCAATTATGTCTGTATACAGTGCCCATTTAACTTATTCTGTGGTGCAGTGTCCCTGTTTCCTGTAAATGGGCAAAAGTCCTCTCACCCAACTCTGTGGTCAAGGCCCAAATGAACGTCCTGGAATAGCAGGCTCTCCTGGTGACCCGACTAGTCACCTCACACTGGAACGCTTCACCTTTGTTGCAGGTGCACCTGGATGTGCACCTGGGATCCCCTCTCTCAGGCTGGATGTCCCGACTGGCAGCAGAGGCCTAAATTGTGCAGTGAAATCACCTCGGAGACAGCATCTCTCCCTCAGGTATGATCTCTTCCTCCACCTCGTGCTGTCTGAATTCTCCCCAGGAAATCAAAATGGAGTCTCTCCTTTCCTGCCCTCAGAGCATACTGGTCTCTTGTGCAGATACAGTTAAATCTGAATGTCAAACTTGTCCTAGAACTACAATTCCCTTTATGCTTTGCTCCCTGATAGTAGTCACTCCGCTGACAGGATGTGAAGACACAAAGTCTTAGCTGGCACTAGAGGGAAACAGTCTCATTGCAACAATGTTGCAGAGTATCTTTTGATACTGCAGGTAAGATAGCCAGCTCACTGCTACACTGGAATACAGCAACAAATTGTTTAGTTGTCCTGGTATTGCACTATAGTGTGCTTTATTATTTTCATTTACAGGGTTCCATGTGGTTGGTACTGGACCAAGCTACTATACCTGCAGTGTTGCTTTTTGAGTAAAGTGGTTGTAAATATCCAGCAGGTGACAAGCGCATGTGACCTCATAAGTTTAAGGTGTCAAATATTTTGGTAAGCAGATGGTATGTTAGGTGTATTGGTGATGGTACACGGAAGTTGGTGCAAACAGCAACACCAAAATGCACCTTTGCCTAAATAGACAAACATCCTTGCACAGGCCCTACCCAAGCCTCCATACTAGGAGGAAATGTCATGATGTCACATCACTTCAAATGTAAACACAATACACACAATGATCCAGGGATGATGAATTCCAGTTCACACTGACAGCGAAAGGTTCCAGGCTACATTCTGGTTGGGACCATAGTAGCTGCTAAGTCCCAGTGTGATCTTAAAATGACAATGGGAAAAATATCAGCTATCCCTATACTATTTCAAAATGTCAATATCAGGACTCAAAATGCTTAAAACAAGCCTTTACTGACCTGTTGCAGGCACTGTGGATCAATTTATTCTCAAAACTCAAAAATATATACAATATATATATATATATATATATACAATATATATATATATATATATATATATATATATATATATATATATATATATATATATAGCTAGAAAGTATATATATATATATATATATATATATATATATATGTGTGTGTGTGTGTATATATATATATATATATATATATATATATATATATATATATATATATATGTGTGTGTGTGTGTGTGTGTGTGTGTGTGTGTGTGTGTGTGTATATATATATATATATATATATATATATATATATATATATATATATATATATATATATATATATATATATATATATATATATATATATATATATATATATATATATATATATATATATATATACATATAGGAAGGCCAGCATGGTGGCCTGCAATTATGGGAGGAGCCCGGAGGGTATACATACCAGACCTCTCCACGCGGCCGGTGTCGGTTCCAGCGCGCCGTATTGCACGTCACCAGGCCGACAAACAACTCAGTACACGTTCCTGAGTTGTCCTACGCTCCTCGTTTCCAGATTACTGATTCGATTCCCGATCGCACCCCCAGTTCGTTCCGCTTCAGCGTCGCAGGTAGGATTTATGCTTTTTCGTCGTTACATCGAAACCCCTGTTTTCCCACTGAGTCATTTCGACTACCATGCTATTGTTTGTTTGTTTCCTACCCCACAATTCACCCCACTATCACTGGTTGTTACGCACCGCTACCCAGCGCAAGCATCCCCTCACTCACACGTACACCGCAGCCCCCCCCCTGCCCCCCCAAAAAAAAAAAAAAAAAAACCCACCAGAGCATCTGTCACTGCCCTCCCCACACACTTCTTGCAGTCACCGCAAGTTCGTGTAAATGGGCCCCCACACCTTGCAAACCTCAGCAAGACAATCCACTCCTTGCCTTCCACGGCAACCCAGCCAATGTGAGGCACAGCCGCCCCCCGCACATCTTGCTTCACCGCAGGTTTGTGTCACGGCTCCCACATCCACCCTCCCACACACCTCTGCAATCGTTGCAGCTCGACCTCCATTGGCCTCGCAGCCACAACTTCCCCAGTAGCAAACTCAGCTACTCACGCCTTTCTCTATCCCTTTTCACCTTTCCCTTAGGTTAGTAAATCGCCCCTGGTCTCCTACACAACAGGATCAGACCATCCCGTTCCTTTTCCAGGTAAAAAAAAAAAAAAAAAAACCCCTTTTTCTTGAGGGCTTGCATCTCTTCACCAGGGGGTCAACTACGGCCCCAAATCAGCTCTTGCAACCCATCTCTCACTAATATATTTTACGTCACCCTACCGTAGGTACCAGGTCTACCAGGTTTGACCCCAACAGAGACTCCATCACTAGGGCAGCAAGCAGGTGCGTAGGTTGTTGTTGTTTCAGTTTTCCATTCTCTTCACACCTTTCACTACATATCCCCCTCCCACATACTT
Organism: Lithobates sylvaticus; assembly: GCA_028564925.1. NCBI lineage: Eukaryota > Metazoa > Chordata > Amphibia > Anura > Ranidae > Lithobates > Lithobates sylvaticus. The sequence continues at coordinate 322,207,930 of CM053028.1, read as the reverse complement.
ATTTGGCTCAGTACCCTGGCGTTAGCAACTGTCACATACTTCTATGCATGTCACTCTGTTTTCGAAGCACAAGTCTTCACTACGCAGACAAGGTCACCTAGTCTCATGACTTGCTGGCAGTGCAAGTATTAGCTGACCGAACCCACGTCAAACTACTACAGATCGAAACATCCCTACTTAGCAACCAACCAGCAGCCACTCCCCCCAGTACCGCCCTGGTGGGGCTCTGGTTGAACTAGTCCGTGCCGAGCACAGACGGACACCCGAGCATCGGTTACCTGGTCAGTCACCTCCTGGCTTACCTCGGTTGTCACGCATTCTCTGAGTTCCACAGGCCAAAGAAACAAACTCACCCAGCGCTCACGCGCATCCCCGATTGTTACCATACCGTCGAACGGTATCCTGCTTCGTTCACACATCTCCCCTCCCCATCCAAGCAGAACACCATAGTTTTTGATAAAATCTCCAGGCGTTAGTAAACTGTCACATACTTCTATGCATGTCACTCTATTTTTCGAAGCACAAGCCTTCACTACGCAGACAAGGTCACCTAGTCTCATGACTTGCTGGCAGTGCAAGTATTAGCTGACCGAACCTACGTCAAATGCTACAATGCATTCAAATGAAACATTCCTACTTAGCAAGTCAATCAGTAGCCACTCCCCCCAGTACCGCCCTGGGGGGGCTCTGGTTAACCAGTCCGTGCCGAGCACAGACGGACACCCGAGCATCAACCATCCGGCCAGTCACCTCCTGGCTCACCTCGGGTGTCACGCACCCCCCCGAGTTTTTTACATATAGGCCCATGGAACATCCCACTCAGCGCACGCGCGCAACCCGTTTGTTCCCATACCTGTCACACAGGTATCCCACTCTGCCCCCCCTCCCTCCCCTTTTTGCCGCAACCTACAAACACATATATATATGCTCTCCTGTCCTTCAAACTCAAAAAAAAAAAAAAAAAAGAGAAACCCGAGAGAAACATGCATCCCCCCTCCCTCCCCCCCTCTTTTATTCTAGCAGACGCCATGTCTCTGGCCAGCAGCGACGATTTCACCCCCGCCCCATCACCTCCCGAAGCGGGTCCGGCAGACAACTTCTCTCAAGCCTTCAGAGCTTGGACCATCCCCAGACTCTCAGCTGAGCTGAGGCGCAGGAATATCCCCTACCCCATCACGGCCAGGAAAGCCGAACTGTACAGACTACTGTTCGCCAGCCCATCCCCACCAACCCCACCAGACACTCAGGCATCACTACAGTCAATTGCCTCGGCAGTGTCCCAGCTACACACGCTGGTCTCCTCCCTATCTACTACCATCTCTGACGTCCAGGCCAGAGTGGGGACCTTGGAGTTCCAGCAAGTAACCCCCACTCCACCAGCTGCCGCCCCCGCCACCCCCGCATCATGCGTTACAGCTACGCCCCACGGCGGTTTTTCTGTTTTCCCCGCACATCTCATCCCAGCAAGCATCAGGAAGGAGATACTAGATGGCCGCGACATCAACCTGGCATCCCTTCTGATCTCGGTACACGATGTAACAGAAAACAAAGCCTACGCTTGGGGCGACGTTTCCGTTATCCTGAAGGCGAAAGACCACAGGCTTACACGAAAGCTCACGGTCACGGAGTTCGTGCTTGCTTTCGGCATGTTTCGGGATGTCATCTGTTCCATCAAACCCGACAGGAGGGAAGAACTAGACCTCTACCTTCATGCTGTCACAGATTTAGGGTACAAGTACGGAGGCAGCGCCTTCTACGACTACCATCGCTCCTTTTCAGCAAAGGCAGCAGCCAAGCTCAGTCAGTTCCAGGCAACCACGGACTGGAGCGCCATCGACACCGAACTCTTCTGTCGCCATTTCGCTGGCCTCCGCTCCCCACTTTGCACTAATTGCCAATCCTCCACCCACACCGCCAATTGGTGTTCAGAACCCGATGGTAGACGCCTCCCCAACTTCCCCTCCGCCCCGCACACATCCCAGTATTCAGACGCAACCCCACCACACCCCCAGGAAGACAAACTCGGACGGCCCGTCCAAACTTTAGGAGGGGCGCAGATATGCAATAATTTCAACTTGGGGATCTGCAACTTCTCACGTTGCAGACTCCTCCACGTCTGCCTCATTTGCCGCAGAGCCCACCCCAGGATCACCTGCGGGCTCAATAAGCTCAGCTCAGCCTGACTAAGCCGTATTGATATCGGATGGCTGCAATCCTACCTCACCTCACACCCGTCACCCTCACTAGCAGCCTTTCTGGTACAAGGCTTCACCACAGGCTTTCACACGGGGTTTATCACACTCCCCGACACCACCCACGAGTGCAAAAACCTGCTGTCAGCAGCCACCGACGAGGAAGCCATCAGTACCCTACTACGAAACGAACTTGACCGAGGGTACATGATCGGCCCCTTCTCTCACCCACCGTTTTCCGTTTGGAGAGTTAGCCCTATCGGGCTCGTAAAAGGAAAGTTTTCAAATAAACTCCGTTTAATTTATGATTTGTCCGCGCCTTATTCTTCTCACACACCTAGTTTAAATTCCCTTATACCCTCACAAGAATTTTCTCTCAAATACTCCTCTGTCGACCTTGCTATCCAGGCCATCCTAGACACAGGTGAGGGCGCCTGGCTCTCCAAAGCAGACGTCGCAGACGCCTTCAAGCTGCTACCAATCCAGCCGTGTCTGTGGCGCTGGCACGGAGTCAGGTGGAAAGGTCAGTACTACTTCGCCACGAAACTGACCTTTGGATCCAAAAGCAGCCCATGGCTCTTTGACACGTTCGCACAGTCCCTGTCCTGGATTCTCTCACACCACGCATCCTGTCAGAAAGTGATCCATTACTTGGACGACTTTCTGCTCATCGAAGACCCCAACCGTCCCCCCGTAGACCTCATGAGTCTAAGGGAGGTCTTCTCCAACCTCAATGTCCCCATAGCGGAGAAGAAGATAGAAGGCCCAGCACATCGCATCACCTTCCTAGGCGTCATACTAGACACTCAGGCCATGCAGGCCAGCCTACCACCAGACAAGTTGACTCGCATCAGGGAAGTCATTCATTCCTTCACGGCCACCCAGGGGTGCTCCAGGAGGCAACTTCAGTCCTTACTCGGGATGTTAAACTTCGCAGTAAGAGTCATCCCTCAGGGACGATCCTTTGTCTCCCGCCTCCTAGTTTTCCTCACAGGATGTCAAGACCCAGACCAGATCTTCAGACTTGATCAGGCAGCCATAGCCGACCTTTCCATGTGGGACCACTTCCTGGCCGACTGGAATGGCATTTCCATGTTCATTCCGGCAGCATCTCCCTCTTCTCCCCAGATTGTCACTGACGCCGCTGCCTCCACGGGCTTCGCAGCTATTTTTGGCCCCCACTGGTTTGCCGGTCCATGGCCGCCAGAAATCTTGGCAATCCCCGGTTTCAGCCAATCCTCCTCCTTATTCGAACTATACCCAATAGTGGCAGCAGCACAAACCTGGGGAAGCAGTTGGGCAGGCCAGACGGTGGTTTTTGCCACCGACAATCAGGCCACAGCTGACATCATAAACAAAGGCCGGTCCAGGTCCTTGACCATTATGGCCTTCCTGCGCAGGCTTGTTCAACTATCCCTGCTACACCAGTTCAAGGTCCTCTGCGTCCACATCCCGGGCAAGTGTAACACCTCAGCTGACGCTCTGTCCCGATTCAATTTCCCGTTGTTCTTTTCCCAGGAACCCGGAGCCGATCCGACCATGTCTGCTATCCCTCACTGGTCTCAACTAACCCTAGTCTGAGTCACCACCTTCACGGCACCACCAGTCTTACAATCTTCTTTTGCCAAACAATAAACCATTACCTCCCTAAAAACAAGTCTTTGCGCCCTTTTCTTAACTACTCTCCTAGCAGAAAGGGCCTCACGGTGCAGCTCACCAGGGCTTACCTTACGGTAGACCAGGGCACACTTCAGGTCTAGTTCGTTGTCTGTCTTGTGGCGTGTTTATGTTTGCTCCTTCACATCGTTAAGGACCGAGGGCTCCGACCATAAATAGGAAGGCCAGCATGGTGGCCTGCAATTATGGGAGGAGCCCGGAGGGTATACATACCAGACCTCTCCACGCGGCCGGTGTCGGTTCCAGCGCGCCGTACCCGCCCACCCATTCCCCTTCTCAGAACACTCTAACACGTTTCTCTACAGAAACAGCCATTACTTCTCAGGTAAGCGCCCTTTTCTTAACTACTCTCCTAGCAGAAAGGGCCTCACGGTGCAGCTCACCAGGGCTTACCTTACGGTAGACCAGGGCACACTTCAGGTCTAGTTCGTTGTCTGTCTTGTGGCGTGTTTATGTTTGCTCCTTCACATCGTTAAGGACCGAGGGCTCCGACCATAAATATATATATATATATATTTACACTCTTTGTACAAAACACATTGCGTATGATTTAGCGTCTAAAATATATCATTAATCAAGTAATTTTTTTCATTAATTAGTTATTGGTTTGGCATTCTGCTTGACGAAGATAAAACACCCTAGCAACACTAAGTGCAAAAATCCTTTGTCCAGAGACCAAGCCTAAGTGATGTACAATGTACAATATGGCTCATTTAATGTCCCTTGTGAATGTGTTCAGCATTCCTGTAAGCAATTTAAATTGTAATGTTCCATTAAGCCACCTGAACTGAGTTTGCAGAACAGCTCCAAATAGCCGTACTTACTATTAGTATACCATTGTTCTGAAAGTTCATGCAACTCTTGAAAATTTAACAACGTGCAGCATGTTTATATGCTAGCATGAATGTACAACATACTGTATGTACTGTAAACAATCTGAAGTAGAATAATTGTCTTTTTTGGCAACATATTATACTGGTATAGCAAAGCAATTAAAGAAAGAAAAAAAAACGACAAAAGTAGCACTTATAAATTATGCCTGTATTAAGTGTAAAATATAATATTTACTGTATGAAAGACTGGAAAACCACAGATAAATAAAAGTATTTTTCAGTTTATTTCAAATCAAGCTCAATTAACCCCATGTCTATAGATTTTTTTCCTGTTTCTACAAAACTTATTTAGACTGGTAAGAAATTTTAAGTATTGTTCTGGTAAATAAATCTAAAGCTTAGAATAGCAGTCATTGTAATTTGAGAGGTGTTCCTGGAAATGAGACACCATATAGTCTTTATTCAATTTGCAGATGTATTTAACAGAACATTGTCACTGTGTACTACAATTTCAGTAATTCAGCATGACAAGAACTGCAGCTTAATACTGCTTTAAAATATACAACTATAAAATGCAATAATAGACTTTATCATCTATCATGCATTTCTATGTAAATTTATATTTACACGAGCAAAGGTGTAAAGATAAATCAACACAGTAAAGCATATAAATAATATAGAAACACTTAAAATATTAACTGGTAAAGCTTTAATAAAATATTATCCTACTGAAGACCATCTCCAGGCAAATTCTAACCCTTCTCCCTTCCTTCCCTCTGACCTTCCTCCAACTGATCACTGGCAACAAAAAAATCTAAATTTACTCACCTAAAGCTACAGTCACATGACAGTCCAGTCCTGGGTCTTCTCCCCTCTTCTTTTTATTTACTATACTTTATGAGGTAGAGTCCTTTTCAGTTGTCCACTGTGTGTGTGATCTGGAAATTTCTGCCAAAAGGGGAGCAATGTCAACACAAGGGGCTGTAAGGGACAGCATGGACTCATCTACAGAGCTAGTTTAACCACTTGATTACCGGGCACTTAAACCCCCCTCCTATCCAGACCAATTTTCAGCTTTTGGTGCTCTCACACTTTGAATGACAATTACTCAGTCATGCAACACTGTACCCAAATTAATTTTTGTCCTTTTTTTCCCACAAATAGAGCTTTCTTTTGGTGGTATTTGATCACCTCTGGGTTTTTTATTTTTTGCGCTATAAATGAAAAAAATTATTTAGGAAATTATTAATTTTTCTTCATAAATTTTGGCCACAATTTTATACTGCCACATATCTTTGGTAAAAATAACCCAAATTAGTGGATATTATTTGGTCTTTGTGAAAGTTAGAGAGTCCACAAACTGTGGTGCAAATTATACAAAATCTATCACACCTGATGTACTGGTTAGGGATGAGCTTTGAGTTCGAGTCGAACTCATGTTCGACTCGAACATTGCCTGTTCGCCTGTTCAGCGAACAGCGAACAATTTAGGGAGTTCACGGCAAATTCGAAAAGACGCGAACACCCTGTAAAAGTCTATGGTAGAAATCTAAAGTGCTAATTTTAAAAGCTTATATGCAAGTTATTGTCATAAAAAGTGTTTGGGGACCTGGGTCCTGCCCCAGGGGACATGTATCAATACAAAAAAAAGTTTTAAAAACGGACGTTTTTTCAGGAGCAGTGATTTCAATAAAACAATAAAAGTGTAATATTCCTTTAAATTTCGTACCTGGGGGGTGTGTATAGTATGCCTGTAAAGGGGCGCATGTTTCCCATGCTTAGAACTGTCCCTGCACAAAGTGTAATTTTTGCAGGAAAAAAAGTCATTTAAAAGCACTCGTGGCTATAATGAATTGTCAGTTCCCGTAATACAGAGAACAGTCATTGAAAGTCATTGATAAAAAAAAAAATATGGCGCGTCAGATTTAAAAAAAATAAGCGGGGTTCCCCCCCAAATAATCATACCAAACCCTTCAGGTCTGGTATGGATTTTAAGGGGAACTCCACGCCAAATTTAAAAAAAAATGGCGTGGAGTTTCCCCACAAAAATCCATACCAGACCCTTTATCCAAGCACGCAACCTGGCAGGCCGCAGGAAAAGAGGGGGGACAAGAGAGCGCCCCCCCCCCTTCTGAACCGTACCAGGCCACATGCCCTCAACATTGGGAGGATGCTTTGGGGGTCTGTGACCCCCCTCAAAGCACCATGTCCCCATGTTGATAGGGACAAGGGCCTCATCCCCACAATCCTGGCCAGTGGTTGTGGAGGTCTGCGGGCGGGGGGCTTATCAGAATCTGGAAGCAGGACCCATGTTCCCAAACACTTTTTATGACAATAACTTGCATATAAGCCTTTAAAATTAGCACTTTTGATTTTGAACGTTCGAGTCCCATAGACTTTAATAGGGTTCTAAAGTTCACACGAACTTTAGGTCTGTTCGCAGGTTCTGGTGCGAATCGAACAGGGGGGTGTTCGGCTCATCCCTAATTACCACCCCACTAGTTCCGGTATCACTGTAAAAGGCCTTACAGTGATACTGGAACTAGTGGGGTGGTAATCATGGACAATGGGTGGCTGCACTGACATACAGTGATATCAGGGCAGCATACCATTGCACATGATCACTATCACAGCAGTACAATGTCACTATATCTCTATAGTGACACCACACTTGCTCTGGTGACAGTATGTTCTTGTATGTATATATATATATATATATATATATATATATATATATATATATATATATATATATATATATATATATATATATATATATATATATATATATATATATATTGTGAGGGGTTAGCTCATGTACACATGTAGATTCCCTGTCTAACAACTGAGTGCAGCCTTGTGCTGCACCAGTCCCTATTAACTCTTCCCTATAGGACTCCCAGCACTCCCCTCTAGTGGTACAAGTCTGCATAAAGCCTGAATCTAGGGCATACATATTTTCCATCCTGGATACAACCAGGTGATTTTACCTGCCTGCTGCCACAATATATATATATCTATATATATATATATATATATACACAGTGTGTGCCATTTTTTTACATGTTGTCACCAGAGCAGCGCAGTGTCACTATTGTGACATTGTTCTGCTGTGGCTATTGATCAAAGACACTGGCTGCTGCACTGGCATACAGTGTCATCAGTGCATCCAGCCAGTGTCTCTGATTAATAGAGTAGTACACTGTGACAATGTGTTATACTTCCCTGCTTTGTGCAGGGGTTTTGCACAGAGCAACCCCGATCTTCCTCTTATCGGGTCCCCCACCCGTGCTCATGCCCCTCCCTCCTGCCGGGTTGGCTCCTGAACAAACAGCTTGCTATGGGGGCACCCAAGAATGCTCGTAACCTGAGCCACAGATCTGCAGCCCCGCCCCCTAACTCTCCTCATTGGCTCAATGGCTGTGATAGTAAATGAGTGAAAGTCCCAGAAGAGCTGAGGCTCTTGTGTACATCGCTGACACTTCCTGTCATATTTTTTCCCCTTCATGATATCACAGCATCACTTGTTTTTCATGCAGATCAGTTATGAGCAATAAATAAGTGATTTATCATGTGATCATATTCATCATATAAATTTGAATATGCTGTAATGATTATTTGTAATGGCGCTTGTCTCTTTCATCACCAGCACCTGAAAGGTCGCCTGAGGAAGCATAATCCATGAAATGTGTTGAGATATAGCATACTTTGATATCCAATCCATTTGTATTTTTTAATCTTCCAATATTTTGTCTTTGTTATTTTAAACCTATGCATTTGTAATAATGGAGTGGGAATGATGCTAAAGCCTAGTACACACTTTTTAAAAAACTGACAGCTTAGGTCGGAGCCACTGTACTAACAATCTGATGTTAGTACATCAATCTCCCCCGCTGTTCCATTGTGTTCTGACTAGACATGTGAAGGCCTGGACAAAAAAACCCAAAAAAAATTCGGAAAAAAATATGGTTTTTTTTGTTTTTTTCTTGAAGCCTTTTTTGTTTTTTTCCCAAAAATTGAAAAAAGAAAAAAAAAATTTGGAATATTTTATTTTAACAAGATGAATAAAATATTTTAAGACAGGGTGTTCACATATTTTCCAAATCATTTCTAAAAAAAATGTATGATATCAGATTATTATTATGAGTATATATTACTATTATTATACAAACGTTTTTTATTGAGAACACAAAAACCAAAAAAAAATGTATGATATCAGATTATTATTATGAGTATATATTACTATTATTATGAGTGAGGACAAGCAAGTCCTAGGTAACAAACTGAACCCTCCAATGCAAGGACAGAATGCATTTCTTCCTTTAGGAGGTGCTGTGCTGCTATTGTGACAAGAAAGAGGTTTCAGTTTTGCTTTTGCATGTTAGTGGGTGTGTTTGGTTTGTTCTGTCCTCACTAGGCCTCAAAAGCATTGGAAGAAAATAGAAAATACAGAGCAACAAAAAGGACCGGAAAGTATATACTTAATTAAAAAAGGTAAGATTTTACATTTATCTGATTCTGAATCCAGAAAACTGAATCATTTAGCTACATTAGTTTATCCTTATAAACTTTTGTGTAAATCATAATTTATTTACCAGTAATCTGGTTCTTCCCTCACCCCACACACAACCATAGATTAGTGTCTTCTTGCAAAGTAGTAATTTTTTCTTGTTTTTATTTCCTACTCCCCTCAGAAAAATGGTGAGACCAACATCTAACATATGGAGGCATTTTCACATTACAAGATCTTCTGAAAAGAAAAATGTGATTTGCTAATATTGCCAGATGAAATATGCATTTCCAAATGCTACCAGGATGACAAAACACATTCTTGTATGTAACAAGTGTCCTGTAGATATTACAAAATCCTTCATGGATCGAAGTGAAGAGGACAACAATTATGACAATGCACATAGTTTTTCTCAACGTTCTCGTAAAACAGAATGACTTTCAATCTTAAAAAGACAAAAAAGTGCTAATGTAGCATTTTTTTCAATTTTTCCGAAAATTTAATAATTTTTCTCCAAAAAAAATGGGAAAAATATGTTATTATTTCCGAAAATTTTACATCTCTAGCTCTGACAGAGCAATGCCCCCCTTCCAGAACACTCTGGTCAGCATTCTCAGCCATTGGCTGAGCGCGTTGATCTGGAGCCGGTTAACAGACCTTTTTCGGACATGCCTCTTGGACAAAAGCTGGCTTCTGTCGGACCGGCTGCCGTACACATGGACTGAATGTCGGCCAGTTTGTATTGAACGGGCCGATACCGGTCAACATTCGGCCCATGTGTACGGGGCTTAAGAGTGTCTGATGTCAGGATTGAACTGTGTGGATTTATGATGTAGGCTTTTTTTAATCTCCATTTGCATTTTAACATGTTTTATTTACTAAATTTACATGGTTTCAGGAAGTTAATTTATGCTTTTACCTGCGGTTGAAGTACGAGCACCTTAAAAGTCCCATATTACTCCTTTGTTTATTCTTTATTTACTGTTTTTAGGGATGTGGTGCTGAGAAAACCTATTCATGCCAAATTTTATCTAGTGCTATATAAATATTTATGAACAATAGATAATAGCGATGAGCTGTGAGTGGCGACTGCATCTTTTTATATTTAACCTGCCCCTCCATCTGTGCACTTCTATTTGAGAAAAGGAGTGCAAACCACATTGATAAGCTGAAAAGTGTAGTCACCCTTAACAATGACCCTTTGTGAGATCAGTGAATGATGAATTATAATTCTTATAAATGACTGACTGTACTTTTCCCATAGCTTTTACCCTTGTTGAATTAATTGATAGTATTTTTGTAACAGGGTATATCCAAACATATTGCTTCTCTACTTGCTCAATACTAAGAACTATTTTACAGTTTACCAAAAATCTTTAGTTAGTCAGCCATAACTGATCACATTGTACTTTTTGTTCTCCCAAGGGACACTTAAAGTGAAATTATAATGAAACAAAACTACAGATGGCTCAATGGTAATTCACTGAAAATAGCACCATAAATCCTTTCGTTTCTTTAGAGTGGGTACAAAATTATTAGGTTTAGAATACTAATTAAGAAATTATAAACATATTTTTACTGCTTTATGTTCTTCCACAAATAAAATGATGAGCATGAGTTCGCACCAACACTTTGCAGGCTGTCCAACATTTTTTATGTTGGATAATGGTAATATTTTCCTAAATGTTTCTCACACATCTGTGTTCTGTCTAGAACATATGTTCTTTTACCTAGTGTGTCAAAACATATAGGAATGGAGCAGCATCCTTATCCATAAAGAACAACACAAGCATGACGTTCTGATTTCACAACCCTAGATCTGTTAGCCCTAGGACAGTATATAGCTATCAGTTGATGAGGAAGTGGGATGTCCCTCCAGCTGGTTTATCACAAAGCACACAATAATTCTGGTTGTGTAATCATGTTACCTATCATGATAAGATTATGGTGATATGCTTTCAGGTTCTTTTGAGGAAAAATTGATTACTTTTCAGATGAATTTACAATGCATTCTTACTTCATTGAAATTGACATTTATACAGGAATAAAAGCAATTCATACATATCAGAACAGGATAAATTTATACTGCATTGTATACATATGGCAACCAACTGTTATATTCTTTTTTGTTTTGTTTGTTTGTCTTATTGTCTAAATGCAATAAAAAACATTGAAATACATATCAGAAGAGGAGCTGATAAGTTAACACCTTGGAAAATTATTCAAATTTGAATTGATCATTCCAAAGTTTTCTTTACAAAAGAATGTTTCCAGAAAAACACAAAGACCCAGCTACACATGTGATACAATTTTAATTCCTTTATATGGGTTATTAGGGATGAGGTTTGAGTCCACCACTCCCATGGGTGTAAGAAGAATCCTGTGGGTTCAATAGATTTTTTTTAAAACCATAATGCACTGCATAGCCTTATAACTTTTGGTTAAGCTAGCTCCCTTACGGGGGTGGGGGACACAGAGCAGCCATAGTGTCAGTAAATTGGAAGGTTTTGCAGGAAAAAGCTACAAGTGACATAGATATTCAGGTCAGCTAGAAAACGGTTCTTTAATTCTGATTGCTAGCTCTTCTAGCTCATTTTAAATCAATCTTTTTTCTGCTTTATTTTTTGGCTCCATTTGTTGGAGTTATTTTTGTCTTTAACCATTTCCCACCTGCCATATAGAAAAATGACAGCCAGAAAGTGGTTTCATTGTCCTGACTGGGCATCATATGACGTCCAGCAGGATAAGCCACTAGCCGGGGCGGTGATCGGTGGTGTGGTGTGTCAGTCTGACACACCATATCTCCGATCTAGGTAAAGAGCCTATGACGTAGGCTCTTTATCATGTGATCAGCTGTGTCCATTGACAGCTGATAACAGTGTAAACAGAGACGTTTATCGGCTTTTCCTCCACTCACACTGACAGGTGTGAGTAGAGGAGAGCTGATCAGCTGCTCTCCTGACAGGAGAAGATCTGTGCTCATAATTAGCTCATTATCAGTGCAGACCCATCAAGGATGCCTACTTCAGACCACCAGGGGGGCAATCAGTGCCCATTAGGATGGCACTCTGTGCCCATCAATTTTGCATGCCAGTGCCCCCTGATCAATGCTGCCTATAAGTGCCCTCTATCAATCCCTGCCCATCAGTGCTGCCTATCTGTGCCCATCAGTGCCACCCACCAGTGCCACCTATGAGTGCCTATCTGTGCCGCCTATGAGTGCCCATAAGTGCAACTTATCAGTGGTCATCAATGCTGCATATCAGTGCTGCTTATCAGTGCCGCCTATCAGTGCCCATCAGTGCTGTATATAAGTGCCACATCACCAGTGTCCATCAGTGGCACTTCATCACTGCCACCTTGTCAGTGCCAATCAGTACTTCCTCATCAGTGCATGTCAATGCAGCCTCATCAGTGCTCATCAGTGAATGAGAAAACATTCTTATTTACAATGTTTTGTAACAAAAACTAAGTAAAACATTTTTTTCAAAATTTTCGGTCTTTTTTTATTTGTAGCGCAAAAAATAAAAGCAGTGATCAAATACCACCAAAAGAAAGCTCTATTTGTGGGTAAAAAAATTACAATTGTCATTCAAAATGCAACAGCGCTGAAAGCTGAAAACTGGCCTGGGCAGGAAGGGGGGGGGGAGCCATGTATTGAAGTGGTTAATATAATTTTTGTGGTTGATTAGAGATCAGTGGTCACTTTTAGCTGTTGTCCTATCAATAGCAAACTTTTTTTGTTGCATGATTTCCCTAATAAAAAATCCCCACAACCTTGCAACTAAGTAACTATAATGTAATAAAAAGAATAAATGCTAAATACAACAACTGACAAAAACACAGAATTCCTCTGAGCTAATAACAGCAGTCCACATTTATGTTCATTCAGTCTTTATCTTCTCGGCAATATCCTCTGTCAGTACAATGTCATCAGTGACAACCTGTGTCCTGATTGCAAGCAGTACCAGTACAGTGTCATCAGGAAGCAGTAACAGTCACAAACAGTGTTCTGATTGCCAGAATTGCCAGCATTGTTTCATCAGGTACTATTACAGTGACAACCATTGTCCTGATTGCCAGAAGTACCAGTACAGTGTCATCAGGTATCAGTTAAAGCCACAACCAGTGTCCTGAGTGCCAGCAATACAAGAACTGTGCCACCAGGTACCATTTACATGGAAAAACTATATAAAGTGACACTACCTGCTAATTAACCGTGTGTTTTAAATATATTTGTTATTATAAACCAAATAAAATAGTGGCTGCAAACCTGCAATTGCTTTTCCATAAACTTCAGTTAAAACAGTGGAATCCCTGAGGAAGTCACATGACAACACACATAGGGTAGAGCCAGGTGACATACTTGTACTGAAACCTGAAGTGACGTGGGAGCCGCGGTGTCGCTATCTGTGTTGCCAAAGTGATCTATATTTATTCATATGAAAGTGCAATTTTATTTACAATAAACATTTTACCATCAATTACTAGACTATGAGGGGTCCCTGTGTTATGTGAGCTTACTTGCAGAGAACAAGAAGGGTGACACCTGATTTCCTACAGGGCCACACACATTGCAATACTAATGTCGCATACGCCACCATAAGGTATACTATAAGGAGAAATATCAATAGCTGCATCATTGGAGTGGAGGCTTGGATTGATGCCTTAAGAGGAAAGTGTAGTTTGACCTGATAATTTGCAGGTCCACAGCTAGAGGTGAGGAAAGGTGGTGGGCATCACAGCACATGGATTTTTTGAACTATTTTACACTGTCTTGTACATGTGATGAATCATGGATTCCCCAAGTCCCGCTACAAATCAAAAGGGGAACGAAGATTCGCTGTCCAAGGACCACGGCTATGGAATGCACTACCAACCTACATCCGCATGGAAGAAAACCATCAGGTCTTCAGGAAAAAACTCAAGACCCACCTCTTCTAAGAAGCTTGACAACAAAGCACTAATCACAGTGCCTTGAGGCGATTCGGTTCGCATTGTAGTGCTATACAAATTATTCATTCATTCATTCATTCATGGATGAATAAGATATTAAGGAACAAAGCATACACCAGAGACTGGATAATTTGCTTTATTAAGTTCATTCATTGTTAAACACAAGAATAATTGGAATGTATGCGCATACTGTATATTACTATATAAAATGTGGATGGATATTTTTTTTCTTTTTTTTTTCTAATTGTTGGCACAGCATTATTTATGTATTGTTTTAATCAACATTTGTAGCTACCAGTTACAGCCATCATTAGTTCCAACAGTATTAGTAGTCCAGCAGGTACCAGTTAAAGTGAACGATTTCCAAACTTACAGCAGTGTCAACAGGTACTGTTACAGCCAGAAACAGTGCCCTAACTTCCAGCATTGCCAGTCCAGTGTCAACAGGTGCCAGCAGTATCTTTGGGTACCATTACAGCCCACAACCAATGTCAGCAGGTACCAGTTACAACCACAAACAAGATCCTGATTTCCAGCAGTACCCGTACTCTGTCACTAGGAACCAGTCACAGCCACAAACAGGCCTGATTGCTATCAGTATCAACGGGTACCATTACTGTCACAACCAGTGTCAGCAGGTACCAGTTACAGCCACTACCAGTGTCCTGATTGCCAACAGACCCAGTACCAGTTACTACCATTGTAACCAGGAACCAGGTACAGTCAAAACCAATATTATGATTATTATCAGTACCAGCACAGTGCCATCAGGTACCATTTACAGCTACAATCAGTGTCCTGATTGCTAGCCATACCAGTAAAAAGTGTCCTGATTGTCATTCACCACAGTGTCAGTCACAACCAGTGTTCTAATTGCCAGCCAGCACTAGTACCAATGTCATCTAGTAATGGCCATAACTAGTGTCCTGATCACCAGCCATCACCAGTACCATGGTTATTAAGTACAAATGTCAGCCACAACCAGTGTCCTGATCACCTGCCAGTACAAGTACCAGTGTCATCCAGTGCTGAAAGTTTACAAAAAGTACAGCCACTGTTAAAATTGTCCACAAAATGTACCATAGTATGACTGATGAGAGCAGTAGAGGTCCCTTTTAAAAACAAAATCAGGCATGTTATGCCTCCAAGAATTGAACATCCAACTGAAATGCAGTAGGGAACACAAACAATGCAGTACATGCTGGTGAAGTGGCAAGCACTAATAGTGGGGTGAATTAGATGTAGGACAACACAGTCCCAGAGAGCCCTTACTAGTGTCACAGAGGCACTCGCAAATCGTTTGTGACTAACCTTTACTATAGTAGCACCAGTCATCCCACATTTACATCCAAACAAGGTGTTCAGATGCAAAATGTTACATCAAGTCAATGTTTTAATTGTTTTTTTACTGAAAAACTATTCAATTTAATTATGGAGAAAACAGACCTTTATGATGCTGTAATTATGATGAAGAAATAATACATTTCATAAACTTCAGGTGGAGATGTAAATTCGGTGTTAGGCCTTAATACAGCGGTGAAATAAAGGTCACCATGACTTCATACATTTCCCAATTTTAAATGGATCAACAATCCTAGATTGCACCAAATAATACAAACAAACTAATTGCGAAGCAGAAACCTGAAGATATTTACCTTTCTTTGGTGGGTAGATCAAAAGGCCTAATGTCGCAATAAAAGTTGACACAGATACTTAACTGGATTGTTCTCAAAGAGAAATCACCCATATATAATGGAAGCCATTGTTTAGACTCTAGGAATTGTTTATACAGCTAAACTCTATCTAAATATTTATTGAGTCTGTCCAAAGTTCATTTCAAACACTTTAGGAAGACATTTGAATTCTGTCTACTTAGTGATATTTTAAAATACATATGATTATAAGTCATACAAATGATATATTATATTCCAGGTCATAGATACAATTATGATTTTAGTGTCTACTGACCCAATGATAGTTCTGTCATAAGGTAAAAATATAATATGTTGATGTAGAACAATTTTGGACGTAAGAATTGTTTTAAGATACCAATCATTGTTATGAAAGACATATAAATAGTGACTATATCTGCATAAAAATATACATATAGCATGTGTTTTTCCTATATAAATAAGTATTCATAGGATATACAAGAATTATACATTTATCCATGTACATAATCATTGTATGTGAGATTGATGAATCAAAATTATACTGAGTATATTGTACCGGTTACCAGAGACCCTGAATAATATATATATATATATTTAGATAGATATATATATATATATATATATATATATATATATATATATATATATATATATATATATATATATATATATATATATATATATATTCATCAGCACCAATATACAAACATAGACACAGACACATTATGAAAATAGAACATACTATTTAACAGATAGTTCAGAACATGTTTTTCTGTCCTCAGACATGCCTAGTGGTTGAAGGTGATATTACCTGAATCCACAAAAGTCAATTACTAGATTTTTTTTTAACCAATGGAAAAGAAGTCATACCTTTTGGGCTAAGCTTATTATATTTTTTATGATCCTATTGTCTAACATGGTATTTAGGATGAGGATAGATTCCATGAAAGGACACTCAATCAAACACTGACTCAGACACGCAGACACACACACTCCACTCATCACCTCATACCTCTACATTCATGAAGATTTCTGGAAACCTTGTGCTTTGAAACTCAGAGGTCATAAGAAGTAATTCCTCTTTAAGAGTAGCCATCTTGAAAGCCACGACAGCCATTCTAAAAACTCTGGTAACCAGCAATTCAGACCAGTAGCTATTTTGGAACGGGTAATTATGTTGTGTTGATTTTTACCTTATATACATTTGTGCTATCTTAAATATTTACTTATTGATTATTATACAGTTGGATAACTATTCCCTAAAATCAGTAACTGCCTTGTAGATTTTACTCTAAAGATTACATTTTCAATATTTTCCATTTGCATAGTTTCCATTTTATTGGTGTAACAAACGTCTAATTTTATTTCACGTTGTTAACCACTTACTTACCTGCAGTATAGTAATGGTTGAAATTGTGAAAAACAGACGTTCTATCTTATTATGATTTTTACAAGGTTATCGATTCTACAGGGAAGTTTACAATTCCTGTGTCATTTCAAAGGTACTACACTCCCATTTAGTGTATGTTTCAATTGATAATTTAAGGTTTTATGTAGAACAATTATTATTTTAATTTGATATAACATTTGTTTTGTCAACCAATTGTGGTGGTGTGGTACCCCACCAGCAAAATGATGCAGGGTTCTCAACCAGGCGGGTTGAGGGGCTCCAGGGTGTTTGTTTATTTGGGAGGAAACTGGCTTTTCAGTTTCCTCCATGTTTATTAAAATCCACTTTGGGACCTGGAGCCCGGGGATTTCTTAGAGATCCGGGTGGGATGAAATCCCCAATCCTGGATCCGGGTTTTGGGATCCCCCAGCACACTGACTGGTCAGGTGTGTGCTGGGCTATTTGTAGACACCTGACCATGATTCTGGGCTCCACCCTCCCGAGGAGTCCAGGCTTGCAAGGGAGGACCCAGAGAGTGCAGGTGTGCACGGAACTAGCCAGAGACCTGAGTCTGAGGTTGCTGACAGAAGTCAGGAGAGCTCCATGTGGGAGCCTGAGCAGTGGTGCATCCGCTGCTGAAGAGAGCCAGGTGGCTCAGTATTTTGCAATGCTGCATGTTTAAGCCAGGAGGCTGAATATCCTTTTGTTTGTTGCTGGCAGTTCAAACCCCCTGCGAGGGAAACCACCTTTTGTTTTCATTTATGGAACTTTGTTTTCTTTTCTTCCTTTCTTTTAATAAAAGTGGGCCAACAAGCCCTTAAACGCATGACTGGCGTGGACTCTGCTCACTGGTATGCTCTACACAGACGCTAAAGAACCCCCAATATCACAAGTGGTGCTCGGATGCGGGCATAACTGAAGATCCTCGCATATACCAGTGAGCTATTGCCAGAAACTGCTTTTGCTCTGCAGTGTGTGCAGCAGGTGGTGTACCTGGAAGGGAGAGACCCCTTAAAGAGACAGTGCTCCTGTTGTTGTTCTGTGCAGTGAAGTAACTGCAAGTATGGAGAGTCCACAAGCATTTGAATCTGCAGTGGATTGGTGCAAGCGGCACCTGGCAGGAATGGACCAAGCTACAGTGAAAGACAAGCCAACCTTTGTTACAAAGAGAGAGCTGCCGGATGTCCATACCTGGGAGAGGGGTGTGGTTTCCCCTGGCAACGCTGCTGTAGTTAAACCAGCAGTTGTTGGGAAAAATGTGAAAGTGACACAGCTTAAGACAGGGTCCAGCGGAGGGAAGCCTTTGTTATGTGCCAGAAGAGAGGCTGACCAAAGGCCAGGACTGAGAGTGGTTGCCCATAGCAACACAGAGGAGGCCAGTCGGGCTGTCTGTGGACCATGGGGTATGCCTGCCAAGGGTCGTGGCAAGTGGCTTCTGGAGGAGCCAATACAGCATGTTCAAAAGATCCAGCAAAGCTCTGCTGGGAGAGTGCGATCTCCCATGGCAACGAGAGTGGAAGTTCTGCCTGGAGGGAGGAGCTGCAGGGGAGATTTGGCGCAACGTCCCCACAAAGAGGCCTGTGCGTTTTTGCCATCTATGAGTCACCAGGAGAGAAGCACCCTGGAAAAAAGTTGTCCAGTACCATGCCTGGAATGTGGCCAGCTGGGGCATGGTGTGTTTTCTTGCCCTAGGTTATGGAATACAGCTGGAGATAATGTTGCTGAGCAAAAGTTTTTGTTTGCAGGCTCAGATTCCTGTGAAAATATGTCTGCAGTCACCCTTAGCAACAAGAAGGAGTTTCCTTTTGTGTCGGCAGGGGGTGCTAAACAGTGGGCGATACCTGCTGTAGTTTCATCCCGTGGCCACCAGGAGGAGTTGCCCAGTAAAAGTGCAGCAGAGGACTTGTTCGTGAGACGCCGTACTCAAGTGAAGATGGTGACCCCTACTACTGCGGTGGGTAAGACTGACTTTAATGGAATGATGACTGGAAATGCTGAGTTTATGTGGAAAAAGACTGGTTATGAGACTGTTCATGATGTGAAAGTGACCCCAGTTAGTGGGGCCACTGAAGGTGCTCTTGAGGGGGACTTTTCCCTGTGCAGTACCCTGTACAGTGGGGAAGCAGGGGTTAAAGTCAAACCTGCATCTGTGTGTGCTTCTCAAGAGGGGCATAGTGATGTGTCTAATGTTTACCAGTCTCAAGTTGGCAGTGGGCTAGAACAGCCTGCAAGAGGTACGAATACTATCAATGTTGATGAATATGGAAAATATACTGCTGCTGGGAAAACCCCAGGTTCTTGCAAAGCAAACATTGTGGTTAAAGATGGGCCGTTGCCCATAGCAACTGGTGGTAAGACAGCACAGTAGTCCCCAGACATCTCCAGGGAACTTCATGTATTGGAGCCGGAGGTTGCCCTGGACAACGGTGATGTCACTCTGGTGGAGCAGAGTGGAACTGCACCTTATAGTGGTGATGTCTTAGTGCAAGCTGCTAATACTAAATGTGTGCAGGTGAATAGTGGGTTAATGCAACCTGTAGAAAGTGCAAAGGTCGCTGAAGTTTGTGAAGCGCCATCCGAGCATGGTGGTGAATATGATGTATTGCAACCTGCTGTGTTAAAATACGTATTACCACAACCTGACCTGATTTACAATGACTTGTGTAATGAGTCTGCAGCTAAGCCAGTCTGTTCTTATGTGTCTCCTTGGGCAGATGGATCAGTGCTGAGTACCGCTGAAGGGAGCGCACATACAGTAGATTGGACTAGTTGGGGTAAAAATCTAATCTCCCTGATAGATAAGGCTTTTATGCACAAAAATAAGGTGGACACGGTTTCTCCTGTAGGGACTGCAGAACAGCTTGTACCTGAGGGTGCGGTGGCTGCTGCAGGGGTTAACCCTTGTGGGAAAGATGGACCAAATGAGGGTGAGCGCACAGCAGAAACTTTGCCCATGATCCACAAAAGTGATGTCGGCATGGAGTGTCCAAGTGACATTGTCACTAGTAATAATCTGGAGCAGTTCATTGATGCTGAGCCTGAAAATTTGCATAGGAGTCTAACACCTGGCAGCGCTCTGGGTGAGCACCAGGCTGTGTTTACCTCCAGCTGGGAGGAGGTTCCGTTAACCGTTGCAACTTTTCAAGTCTCAGCAAGTGAGTCTCTCTGCATCCCCAGTGTCATGAAAGTCCCCAGGAAGGACTTGGGTCTGGGATCAAGGGTCTGGGCTGTAACTAAAGCATTAAAAGAGATGCTTGAACTTTGGGATGTACAGCCAATCCATACTAGTGTGTCTCCTCCACAGTCTGATGGTCTGGTACTGCGGAGTACCACTAGGGGGAGCACTAAATGGCAGGCTGTACAGAACAAAGAAGAACAGGACAGGAATGGTTTGTTCCTGAATTTGCTAGTTTTGTTAAAAGTTGCCACTGCGTATGCTTCTGGATTATGTCCGGAAGGTATAATATATGAGAGAGACTTTGGGAAAATGAAAAATGAGCCCAAAATGTCTGTGGTTTCACCTCCTAACAGCCAGGTGGAAAGCATTTCTGCTGCTATGGTTCAGGGTGGTGCTGATCAGTTTTCGGTGATGGTGAAGGGCGTGTATACAGCACCAGTGGACAAACCACATGAGATGGAAGGGCCGAGCATGGACCAGAAAACAGCAGAAATCCTGACCGGGACTCAGACAGAGGTGGTTAATGAGACTGGGGTCACCAGTCCAATAATAGATTTATGTGACAAACCTGACAACGTCCCTGAGACAGGAAAATGGGTAAAAAGTACAATAAGGTTGGTATGCGGATCAGACGAGAGCTCGCCTGTTCCGGTTTTGGATAGAAATCCAGGTGGTATTAAAAAGGATCAGGTGGTAGGACAGCTGCCTGCTGAGTGGGTGACACCATGGGAGGTGGCATCTTGTGAGGTTCTCGTGGGTGATTGCCAACCTCCGGTGTGTGTGCCCTCTGCAGACACTGCCCTAACAAATGCTGAGAGAGGTGTTGGGAAACCTGGGAACCTGAAGCGTGGAGGCAGAAGGGTTGGTAGAAAGACCAGGGGTAACCCATTAAAATTTCAGGAGAGGAAGTGCTTATGGAAATGCACTCGGAAGAAAAGTTGGGAAGGTCGCATCAAAGATCATAGCAGAGTGACAGTGAGGATTAGAGGGAGACAACAAAGGAGGCATTGGGTAGAGTTCCCCTTTAGGAGAAGTGAGGTTGGACAGGATTGGACTCCTGTAAATGGTAGCTGGCACAGAGGTGCCAAAATAAACTTGTGTGTTCCGCCCTCTGGGTCGAAACAAGGGGGGGGGATATGTGGTGGTGTGGTACCCCACCAGCAAAATGATGCAGGGTTCTCAACCAGGCGGGTTGAGGGGCTCCAGGGTGTTTGTTTATTTGGGAGGAAACTGGCTTTTCAGTTTCCTCCATGTTTATTAAAATCCACTTTGGGACCTGGAGCCCGGGATTTCTTAGAGATCCGGGTGGGATGAAATCCCCAATCCTGGATCCGGGTTTTGGGATCCCCCAGCACACTGACTGGTCAGGTGTGTGTGCTGGGCTATTTGTAGACACCTGACCATGATTCTGGGCTCCACCCTCCCGAGGAGTCCAGGCTTGCAAGGGAGGACCCAGAGAGTGCAGGTGTGCACGGAACTAGCCAGAGACCTGAGTCTGAGGTTGCTGACAGTAGTCAGGAGAGCTCCATGTGGGAGCCTGAGCAGTGGTGCATCCGCTGCTGAAGAGAGCCAGGTGGCTCGGTATTTTGCAATGCTGCATGTTTAAGCCAGGAGGCTGAATATCCTTTTGTTTGTTGCTGGCAGTTCAAACCCCCTGCGAGGGAAACCATCTTTTTTTTTCATTTATGGAACTTTGTTTTCTTTTCTTCCTTTCTTTTAATAAAAGTGGGCCAACAAGCCCTTAAACGCATGACTGGCGTGGACTCTGCTCACTGGTATGCTCTACACAGACGCTAAAGAACCCCCAATATCACACAATCTATATATAAATATTTTATATGGTGTTTCAATTGAGATTCCTAATTTTATGTAGCACAATCTGTATTTTTAATGTTATGTAACATTTGTTTTTGTCAACCTATATATATATATATATATATATATTTATATGTTATATAATATTTGTTTTTGTATATATATATATATATATATATATATATATATATATATATATATATATATATATATACACACATGTCTGGTGAACAAATCTCCTATTTTTAGTGTTCATATTTGATTGATTCTGTATCATAAAAATATTATCGTTTAAAAATGACACGTTCATAAATACCATGCAGGAAAATGATCCTCATAAGCACGACAATGACTAACAGTTCATTGCCAACAATCACAATTACTCTTTTGCCAGACCATTAGAATTTCAAAATGTAAAACAGCAGATGCAGCAATACCAACAGGTAAAGGTACATACTAGAGGCAGTGGCATAGCAGCCATAGCAGCTATTTAGACAGCACATGGTGTATTATCCTATACTGAGTGGAGCCTTTACATTAGGACCAGGTATCTATTATGTACATGGAAGGAAAGCCTATAGCTGGATACCCTTAAATATTTCAGACACTTGCACATTGACAATGGAAGCCTGCATTTTTTCCAAAATATGCTTTCAAACATATAGGTAAGAGCAAGAGACATTTTTTTTAAAGTGGAGATAAAGTAGGTTTTTGGTTTCCAAGTTGGACCAGATGGGAAATAGAAATAATGAAAAGAATCAATAACTATCCAACAATAATTTTTGAAGTTTTAAATGTAAGTAATAAAAACATATTATTGCTAACCAAAAAAACAAAGACAAAAAAAAAGGTTGTGTTCGAGAATCAGCTCATGCTTGAAGAGTTTTAAGCATCAGTTACAGGGTTACGTGAAACTACAAAAAATTAGGAATGTTGCATAATTATGCAAGACATCCTCTGAAATTCCTGATTACACAGAAATAATAAGGACATATTCAAAGAAAGGGAGTGAACTTCATCAATAAATATATATACACACATATTTATTTATAAATACTGTATATATTTTTCCTGGTGCCTCCATGGCAGTATACCTGTGATAACTCCGCCCCAGAGTCCTCCCCTCAGGATAGTTAATAGCTTATAAAAATGACACCCGTGTCCCTCCTTAGCATTCTCCTTTTTTTCCTCATACCTGAAGGATAGTGGTGTGCGTGTCCTACCTCTGCTTCAATGCAGTTTCCATCTGGGTTCAAGCCTCTCCCAGATGCAGTCCCCTGTCTTGGGTTGCTAATAGCACTGATAAGAGGGGAGCCCCTTCTGAGGGTCTTTTGGGGCAGCAGCAGCTTCCTAAGGAGGAGCAACGGTCTGCAGACAGGCAATGCTGGTCCCCATGGAGGCAGGTAGGGGCTTACTATAAAGCCTTTCTTTCTTTCTTCCTCCCTGTCCTTGTCTGCCTTACAAGCCACATTGGGATCTGATACATGCCCTGACATGCTAAGGGGTAATAGGCGAGCGCTATAGCGCGGGGCGCCGCCGCTCTGCTAGGTTTATAGGCAGGTCTGGCGTCGGATGAGGCGGGCGGCGCCATCTTGCTTCAGGGCAAAATGACGATTTTGCCCTTAGTTGGTTAGGGCGGGAGGAGGCAGGAGTCTCCTCCCCCCCTATAACATTTAAAAGTGGGAAGAAATCAGTAGATGGTAGGCCCTCCAGGAGGGAAGTCTGGTCCTAGGAGTGCTCCTGCGCTACTCTGCTGTCTGTAAAAAGAGTGAGTAAAAACCTATTTGTTTCAACTGTTAATGTAATTAGAGTTACATGAGGATGCGTGCATGCGGGGGGGGGAAGGTAACCTCTTGTAAAAAAAAAAAGTAATATATATATATATATACCTTTTGAAAAAAAAAAAAAAAAAAAGAGGGGAAGGGAGGATTAGATCCGAATCCTATACATATTAAAGGCTTTTATTTTTGGACTGGATGGTGCAGTAGGTTGTCCTTTTTTTTCTCATCGATCGTTTTCTATCTGTTTCTAGTCTCTATTTCAACTACCTTATGCCCTTGCTTGCCTCCACAAAATGAGCCAGCCGCCATTTGACCAAGACCCTCGCTTCCTTAGGTAAGGGCACGTACAGCCATGTATGGGTATGTATGCATGTATATATATATATATATATGGATGCATATGTATGCGATTTCCGTACATGGATATTTATATATATATATATATAAATAAGTTAACAAAGTTCGTGCTAAAAGAGTGCCTTGTGCTGTTACTGTCGTTTCAGCCCTATACACCAGAACGCGTCTAATCAGACGTCGGGCCATCAGAGTGGACGCTCCCACCCCAGCTCAGGCCACAGCCGCTCAGCTGGCTCCCGCCATTCCAAAGGAAAATCCTCCTCCAAGAGGCATAGGTCCTCCAGTCCACCCAGAAGAGGGGAATGCAGAGCATGCGGGGCGACCGCATTGCCGGATAAACGAATCTGCAGGGGTATGCATACCAGGAGAGGGCGGAGACAGAACAGGTCACTGACCTGATCAAAAGGGTGGTCAAAGATTCCCTGGTAGAACTGATGCAAATGAACCCGCCCAGGCAGGACCCTCCCAGTGACCAACTGCTGCCCGCAGATCTAGCCATTCCAGGCCCCTCTGCTACAGACCGGATTGATCCGGTACCTGGGCCGACTCCCCCCGCAGGAGATGGAGTAGATTCAGAGGATTCCTTGGATGAGACGGACCCCTCTGGCTTCAACTTCAGCCTAGTGCAGCCATTTGTGTCTGCGGTTACGCAGGCTATTGGGTGGGAGGAAGTAGAAGAACCCCCTAAGAAGACAAAGTCTTTCTTCCCCTTTCTGAAAAAAAAACAAAACTTGTTCCCCTTTCTGGATGAATTGAAAGACCTGATAGAAGGGGAGTGGAAGCGAACGGATAAGCGTTTCTCCTTAAATAAACTCCAGAAACTCTATCCCCTGGCAGAGACAGATGCGGCCCTACTGGATACCCCTCCTATAGTGGATGCCGCAATAGTCCGCCTAGCTAAGAGTGTCACCTTACCCATGGAAGACTCTACGTCCTTCAAAGATCTGCTGGACAAGCGGATAGACGCAGACCTAAGAAAGGCCTACCAGCTGGCCGGGGGGGGGGCCTGCAGGCCGGCCATTGCCTTAGCCTCAGTCTCTAGCGCAGTCAAGGTGTGGATGGGGAATAAGGATGGGCCCGGTGTTCGATTCGAACCCATGTTCGAATCGAGCACCAGGCGTTCGCTCGCTCGGCGAGCCCAGAACTATTGGGGCCGCTCGCATCAAATTCGTGTGATGCGAGCGGCCCCGCAATGCATTGCGGCCCGCGCAGTTCAATGCTGGCTGATGATTGGCCAAGCATGCACTGTGACCCCGCATGCTTGGCCAATCACAGCGCCGGCAGCGAGGAGAGCCATAATTGGCTACAGGCAGGATGCCCCACGGTATAAGCCCCACGTGCCGGCGGCCTCGCATATTCTGTTTCAGTCAGTGTCAGCGTGTCAGTGTGTTGCTGACTGCTGACAAGATATGCTTTATTTCTGGGGATATGTGTGTGCATGCTGTTAGAACAGCATTGCAGTATCACATCTGGGGGGGGGGGGTCTATAGGTGGCCTGTGAAGGGGGGCAGGTTTCCTGTGCTAGAACTTTCCCTGCAAAAAAGTGTCATTTTTGCAGGAAAAAAGCTATTTAAAAGCACTCGCGGCTAATGAATTGATGGCTCCTGTAACACAGAGAACTGTCATTCATTGATAAAAAAACAAAAAAAAAAGCGTAGGGGTCCCCCCTAATTCAATAACCAGGCCCGTCAGGTCTGGGATGGATATTAAGGGGAACCCCAGCCCAAAAAAAAAAAAAAAAAATGGCGTAGGGTCCCCCTCAAAATCCATACCAGACCCTTGAGGTCTGGGATG
This sequence comes from Lithobates sylvaticus, assembly GCA_028564925.1. Taxonomy (NCBI): domain Eukaryota; kingdom Metazoa; phylum Chordata; class Amphibia; order Anura; family Ranidae; genus Lithobates; species Lithobates sylvaticus. Next base: position 322,181,774 of record CM053028.1, on the reverse strand, counting down.
GATTTTAAGGGGAACCCTAGCCAAAAAAAATGGCGTGGGGTCCCCCTCAAAATCCATACCAGACCCTTATCCGAGCACGCATCCTGGCAGGCCGCAGGAAAAGAGGGGGGGACGAGAGCGGCCCCCCCTCCCGCCTGAACCGTACCAGGCCACATGCCCTCAACATTGGGAGGATGCTTTGGGGGTCTAAGACCCCCAAAGCACCTTGTCCCCATGTTGATGAGGACAAGGGCCGGGATCTGGGGGTCCCCTTGTTAAAGGGGGCTTCCAGATTCCGATAAGCCCCCCGCCCGCAGACCCCCACAACCACCGGGCACGGTTGTGGGGGTCTGCGGGCGGGGGGCTTATCGGAATCTGGAAGCCCCCTTTAACAAGGGGACCCCCAGATCCCGCCCCCCCCCCCCCCCTGTGTGAAATGGTAAGGGGGTACAAAAGTACCCCTACCATTTCACCAAAAAAGTGGCAAAAATTGTAAAAATGACAGGAGACAGTCTTTGACAATTCCTTTATTAAAATCTTCTTTCTTCTTTCTTCATCCTTCGGTTTCTTCATCTTCTCCTTCCGTCTTCTCCTTCCGTCATCTTCTTCCATCTTCTTCTTCCATTTTCTTCTTCCTCCGATCCGCTTCTTCTTGCGCTGGTCTTCTCGTCCTTCTCGTCCGGCATCTTCTTCCGTCGGCGTCGGCGTCGGTGTCGGTGTCGGTGTCTCTGTCTCTTCTTGGGCCGCTCCGCGCAATGGGAGGCTCCCGCTGTGTGAGGCTCCGCTCCGTCTGACAGGTCTTTTATAATGGAGGGCACCTGGTGACCCCGCCCCCTCTGACGCACAGGGACGTCATGGGGAATTCCATGATGGCTTTCCCCATGACGTCAGAGGGGGGCGGGGTCACCAGGTGCCCTCCGTTTTAAAAGACCTGTCAGACGGAGCGGAGCCTCACACAGCGGGAGCCTCCCATTGCGCGGAGCGGCCCAAGAAGACACCGACACCGACGCCGACGGAAGAAGATGCCGGACGAGAAGGACGAGAAGACCAGCGCAAGAAGAAGCGGGTCGGAGGAAGAAGAAAATGGAAGAAGAAGATGGAAGAAGATGACGGAAGGAGAAGATGAAGAAACCGAAGGATGAAGAAAGAAGAAAGAAGATTTTAATAAAGGAATTGTCAAAGACCATCTCCTGTCATTTTTACCATTTTTGCCACTTTTTTGGTGAAATGGTAGGGGTACTTTGTACCCCTTACCATTTCACACAGGGGGGGCCCAGGATCTGGGGGTCCCCTTGTTAAAGGGGGCTTCCAGATTCCAATAAGCCCCCCGCCCGCAGACCCCCACAACCACCGGGCACGGTTGTGGGGAAGAGGCCCTTGTCCTCATCAACATGGGGACAAGGTGCTTTGGGGGTCTTAGACCCCCAAAGCATCCTCCCAATGTTGAGGGCATGTGGCCTGGTACGGTTCAGGTGGGAGGGGGGGCCGCTCTCGTCCCCCCCTCTTTTCCTGCAGCCTGCCAGGTTGCGTGCTCGGATAAGGGTCTGGTATGGATTTTGAGGGGGACCCTACGCCATTTTTTTGGGCTAGGGTTCCCCTTAAAATCCATACCAGACCTCAAGGGTCTGGTATGGATTTTGAGGGGGACCCTACGCCGTTTTTTTTTTTTTTTTTTTTTGGCTGGGGTTCCCCTTAATATCCATCCCAGACCTGAAGGGCCTGGTTATTGAATTTGGGGGGACCCCTACGCTTTTTTTTTTTTCATTTTTTTTATTTTTTATCAATGACTTTTTTTTTATGAATGAGTTTCAATGAATGACTGTTCTCTGTATTACGGGAGCCGTCAATTCAAATTAGCCGCAAGTGATTTTAAATAGCTTTTTTACTTTCAAAAATTACACTTTGCGCAGAGACAGTTCTAAACACGGGAAACATGCGCCCCTTCACAGGCATACTATAGACACCCCCCAGGTACGAAATTTAAAGGAATATTACACTTTTATTGTTTCAATTTAAGCATTATTAAAATCACTGCTCCTGAAAAAACGGACGTTTTTAAAACTTCTTTTTGCATTGATACATGTCCCCTGGGGCAGGACCCAGGTCCCCAAACACTTTTTATGACATTAACATGCATATTAGCCTTTAAAATTAGCACTTTTAATTTCGAGCGTTCGCATCCATTATAACTAATAGCGTTCTAAAGCTCGCACGGACTTTAGGTCCGTTCGCGGGTTCTGGTGCGAGCCGAACGGGGGGGTGTTCGGCTCATCCCTAATGGGGAATATCGAGGTGGCCATTCGTGAGGAGGTTCCGAAGGAAGATATCATAAAGGCTTTAGAAGAGCTCAAACTGTTGGCGGATTTTATGGGGGAAGCCGCTATCGACTCCCTAAGATACTCAGCCAGGGCTATGCTGCACACGGTTATGGCAAAACGGGCATTATGGCTAAAGCCGTGGGCGGCAGACGGGGCATCCAAGCAAAACTGGTGCAAAATCCCATTCGATGGGAAGGCCCTCTTTGGAGAGAAACTGGAAAAGGCAATATCAAGAGTGACCGGGGGGAAGTCAGGGTTACTCCCCCAGGGCAGGAGGGTAAGACGCTCTAGGGTGGTGTCCTCCAAGGGTCAGTGACCCAGGAACAGGAACTACAACAATTCCCGTCAAAACAGAGACCCCAAAAGGAATTGGAGGAGCACGCAGGTGACCTTTTTGAAGGCTAGTAAACAAAGAAGCTTTCCCAACGCCCAAGAGGGGGCGAAACCCTTTTGACAGCAGCCCATCCCGCCAGTAGGGGCCAGACTGAGGGAGTTCGCAGAGGTATGGAGTCACAAATGCGGAGACCCGTGGGTGGTCTCCACGGTCAAGCTTGGTCATTTCTGGACCTTCTGGATGTATACCGATGGTACCCTGGGCTCATTGGCACTTGAGGACCTTTCAATGGGGCTTCTTGACACAGTGGAAGAGGAGGTCCCTATGGCAGAAGATATCGATCTCAGCCTCCATGAGGAGAGGTCTACTCTGGTGGTCGAAAGAGGAGTGCATCTCGAGGCCTCGTCTCCTGCAGGGCCCCTCTTGGACCATTCTTACCACAGACGCAAGTGCAAAGGGGTGGGGAGCACACTGTGGCCACCAGGAGATACAAGGGAAATGGGAAATCCCCACGAAGCGAGTGGTATCCAATATCCTGCAACTCCGGGCAGTCTATTTGGCACTCCTGAATCTAGAGGAACACCTGCGCCAGAAACAGGTGCTGGTCCGGCTGGACAACAAGGCAGCAGTATCTTACATACAGCGGCAAGGGGGAACCCACAGCCTGCCATTATTGAGGGAAGTGGAACCCATTATACTATGGGCAGAAAAAAATCTGATAGACTTGAAGGCGGTCTATATCCCGGGCCATCTGAATCAGCAAACGGACCATCTATCCCGTCACTTTCCGAACAACAACAACGAATGGTCTCTACACCCGACAGTGTTCCAGTGGGTCATGGAACAGCAGGATCCACCGGAGGTAGACTTATTTGCCTCTCCGATCAACACAAAACTACCGAGGTTCATATCTCGTCTACCTCACCCCATGGCGGAAGCGGTGGATGCTCTCTCAAGCCCCTGGTGCTACAAGACGGCATATGCCTTCCCTCCAGGACCTCTAATCTCAAGGTTCCTGCTCCAGCTGATGAGGGAACAAGTCAAGGTACTGGCGATTCTCCCCTATTGGCCCAGGAGGCCATGGTTCCCGTGGGCAGTGAACCTCAGCTTGTGCCCACCACGCAAAATCACAGTTTTTCCACAGCTGCTCTCGCAAGGGAGATTCGTTCACCCAGCTCCGCACAAGCTGAATTTACATGTCTGGATTCTGAGCGGGGAAATCCAATCCCTAGGCTGCTCGGCAGGGCTGATTGCGACCCTCTTAAAGGCCAGGAAGCCCTCTACAAACTACGTATATTCTAAAGTCTGGAACAAGTTCAAACAATTTGCGGAGCACAGGCGGTCTGATCCAACAATACCATCTACCACTGTACTTCTCGAATTCCTACAGTCAGGCCTGGACCTGGGCCTCACTCTAAGTTCGCTGAAAGTCCAAGTAGCAGCAATTTCCGCGAGTACCCAGAAAAAGTATGCAGAAGACGCGCTCATCACGCAATTTTTGAAGGCAGTCAAAAAGATTCGCCCACCGTCAAAGAGAATTTTTCCAGCCTGGGATCTTCCACTAGTCCTTGAGAGCCTAAGGGCACAGCCGTTTATAGCTCTAGAATCCACCTCACTCTGGAATTTGACCCTCAAAGCAGTCTTCCTGGTGGCGATAACTTCGGGAAGAAGAGCCTCGGAATTACAGGCCCTAGGGGCAGGAGAAGAACATGTAGTCTTCTTTCCAAACAGAGTGGAGTTGCGGACAATACAAGGATTTGTCCCAAAGGTAGCATCACATCTCGCCCTCTCTGAAACCTGGGCGCTGCCTACCTTTTCGGATCCTCACTCAGGGGCGTTGCAGGAACTGGACATTTCTAGGGTTTTGACACATTATTTACAAATCACAAGCCCCTTCAGAACAACTGATAGGCTGTTTATCATACCTTGGGGTAGAAACAAAGGAAAAGAAGCCTCAGCTAGAACTATCGCTTCATGGATCCAGAAGTTAATCCAAAAGGTGTATAGGGCGAGAGGGCTGGTCCCGCCAGTGGTGAAAGCCCACTCTACAAGGGCAGTTTCTTCATCCTGGGTGGCAAGAGCAAGCGTATCTTTGGAAACTATCTGCAGGGCAGCTACATGGACGTCACCAAATACGTTCATACGTCATTACAGAATCGACCCAGGAGCACTCACCTCAGTGGAGTTCGGTAGAAAGACGATTGAGGCAGCTCTCGTGGTCTCTTGAAATAAAGTTTCTTTAAAGCATTACCCACCCTTGTATCAGCTATTTATTGTATCACAGGTATACTGCCATGGAGGCACCAGGAAAACGGAAAATTGTTTCATACTTACCGTAATTTTCCTTTCCTGGTGCCTATCCATGGCAGTATACATGCCCTCCCTTCTTTGGTATTCAATATAATTGGAGAATGCTAAGGAGGGACACGGGTGTCATTTTTATAAGCTATTAACTATCCTGAGGGGAGGACTCCGGGGCGGAGTTATCACAGGTATACTGCCATGGATATTCACCAGGAAAGGAAAATTACGGTAAGTATGAAACAATTTTCAGTTTTTTTCCCCATTTTATTAAAAATTTGTATTTTTGCCATCACAAAACTCACTGGGTGGAATTAATAAAAGCTAGGAGGATCTCCACTTGCCTCAAAAACCAGCTCATTATGTTTCCTCAAATGGCAAGAAAGATTACATATAGGCTTGTGTCTGTCTGTCCTGGTTGGCACTATATCCACTGAAGCATTTGCATTTTTCTAAGCAAGAGTATAGACTGGCCAGAGAGGGATTACTTGGTGCAGTTGGCTAGCTTAAACATGCAAACATGCTTTGCAATGTAAGTGAGCTAAAAATCCCTGTTTATTTTCAGAGTTTGCTGGAAAGGGCGTGTATCAGTGTGCAGAGGGTTTATCCAGACTCTCTGTAAAAGAAGAAAACCCTCTCCTGTGCCAATGCAACTAGAGTTTCCAGCAATCTGCAGATTGTAATGTGTGATTCTGGAGTTCCTCTTTTCGGGTTCTGCATATTTACAAAAAAAGAAATAAAGTAGTCAGTGCCAACACCCATAAAAAAAAAAGCTGCTGGCACTCAATTTACAAATAACTTATGAGCGATAATATAACAATAATTGCAGCAATTTAATAGTACAATATAATATTAAACTTAGTACCACTTTACCACATTGCAGAGGCGGCTCTAGGCTTTGTGAGGCCTTAGGCAAAACTTACACATGAGGCCCCACTCACGCCCATAATGGGAAAAATAATTCCAGCAAGAAAAATGTCTGCAAAAAGATGCACAGGTATAGCATACAGGTGATCAGCACCACTTCCAGGGCACCCATCAGACATATGCAGCCAATGCCAGAGGAGGGGGGGAGGAGAGGGGAAGATGAGAAAGAGAGAGGGGTGATAGAGAGATCCCTAGCCCTGTCCCTTTCTGCAGCCCCTCCTGTGCCCCATGTCCCAGTCTGCAGTCCCTGTCTGTGAGAAGGTTGGTGTAATGCTTGGTACAGTACCTTCCAAGCCAGCAGGATGTTCATGACAGCCAGCAGCAGGCAGGGTCCATTCTTGTTCCGGGTAGGGACAGTGTTCTCCTCCTTCCAGAGGATCTGTTTGCTGTGTGATTAAGTGGTCCCTGGCCGCCAGCACCTTCTGCCCATCTTTGGTTTCTGGGCCCCGGTCAGCCTGTCCTTCAGTCCTGGGAGGTCTTCAGAGCTCTTCTCCCTCCAGGGCTATCGGTCCTTGCTGCCGATGCTGCTCACCTTCCCCACCATGCCCGGACTGGGACAAAAAAAAGGGGCCTAGGTATTTTAGACTGAGCAGTCCATGAGACTGGTCCCCTCCCTGCTCTCCATCCTGACAGATCCCCTGCAGCAGCCGGCAGGAGAAAGGAGACCGGAACCTTGCAGAGCTGCAAAGGGGTGAGGGGGGCTGAGAAAGAGCACAGGGGTGTCGGATAGCATGGGAGTGAGGCAGAGAGCACTGGGGGGGAGTAGAGAGCATGTGGGCCGAGAGAACTGGGGGGGTGTAGAGTAGGGGGGGCAGAGAGTAGGGGAAGATGGAGAGCACTGGTGGGGCAGAGAGCACTGGTGTGGGGGGGCAGAGAGCACTGGGGGGCAAAGAGAATGGGGATGGAGAGCACAGGAGCTGGGGAGCATGGTGGGTGGAAAGTACTAGGGAGAGGAGCCAGGGAGCACATGGGGGGGCGGAGAGCACAGTGCAGCGGAAAGCACTGGGGGGAGCCAGGGAGCACATGGGGGGCAGAGAGCACTGGGGGAGCTGAAGAGAACTGTGAGCTGGAAAGCATGGTGGGGTGGAGTGTATAGAGGGGTGGAGAGCAGTGGGGGGGACTAGAGAGCACGGTGGGGTGGAGAGCATGGGGGGCAGGCAGAAAGCACTGTGGGGGGACCGGAGAGCACAGTGCGGTGAAAAGCACTGGGGGAGTCAGGGAACATATGGGAGGGGGCAAAAATCACTGGGGGAGCTGAAGATCACTGGAAAGTAAGGTGAGGTGGAGAGCAGTTGGGGGGTTGAGAGCATGGTGGGACCAAAACCATGGAGGGGTGGAGCAAGGGAGCACATGGGGGGAACCAAGAGCATGGTGGGGTGGAGAGCACAGAGAGGGTGGAGGAGATCATGGAGGGGAACTGGAGAGCATGGTGTGGTGGAGAGCACTAGGGAGGGGAGCAGAGAGCACTGGGAGAGCTGGAAAGCAAGGTGAGGTGGAGAGCATGGGGGGTTGACTGAGAGTCAGAGCAGATGGGGGGACTGAGACCACGGTGGGGTGGGGTTGTTGAGCAGATGGGGGTACTGAAAGCATGGTGGGGTGGGGAGCAGATGGGGGGACTGAGAGCATGGTTGGGTGGGGTGGGGTGGGGAGCAGATGGGGGGGACTGAGAGCATGGTGGGGTGGGGAGCAGATGGGGGGGACTGAGAGCATGGTGGGGTGGGTGGGGAGAAGATGGGGGACTGAGAGCATGGTGGGGTGGGGTGGGGTGCAGATGGGGGGACTGAGAGCATGGTGGGGTGGGGAGCAGATGGGGAGCAGATGGGGGGGACTGACTGAGAGCATGGTGGGGTGGGGAGCAGGTGGGGGGGACTGAGAGCATGGTGGGGTGGGGAGCACAAGGGAAAACCATGGGGCGGAGCAAGGGAGCACATGGGGGGACAGAGAGCATTGGATGGGGGGCCGAAATCGTGGGGTGGAGAGCAGAGTCGGGCCGGAGGAGATCATGAGGGGGCGGAGCCAGAGGGCAGCAAAAAAAAAGCTGGATAGGAGGAGCGGCGGAATTGATCTTTCCATATTCCTCCTGCAGCCGGTGAATGCTCGTTTCAGCTCTCCCCTGCAAACATTTAGCGGCTGCAGGAGGAATATGGAAAGATCAATTCTTCTATATGCAGGAGCACAGGAGGGCTGCATGCCAGACTTACCTCTCTCTCCAGGTGGCATCAGATCGGATCCATTTAAGCTCCTTCCCCTTCACACACAGTCATGGGGCTGCGCTGCTGTGTGCGTCCCGCACACGCCTTGCTGAAATCACACCTGGAGTCTGGTGCTGACCTTGCTGTCCCGCTCCCCACACGCAGGGCCGGATTAACATAGGGGCTATTGGAGCTGCAGCTCCAGGCCCCTTTCTCAAGATAGGCCCATTTGCCCAAAAAAAAAAAAAAATCAAAAAAAAAAGAAAAAAAAGATTGACTTTGAGGGTTGTAGCTCAGCGATCAGGAGTCACAGAGACCCCATTGGGGGGTAGGTAGCTAAAGGCCCACTTCAGTACTGGTCAAAATATGATGCTGCTATCATCTATGGTTTCGGAGATACAGGGCTGCTTGTGCAGCCTGTCAGAAGCTCCGTACAGAGCGGCCAGTTTAAATACAAGCTGGAACACTCTGCAGCAGACTGAGAGGATGAGATCACAGTGCTTATAATAATTTTTTGTATATTACTTATGATAATTAACCCCTTACCACCCAGGTCCATTCTGACACTTCTCTCTACATGTAAAAATCATACTTTTTTATGATAGAAAATTACTCAGAACCCTTAAGCATTATATACTGTTTTAGCAGACACCCTGTGGAATAAAATGGTGGTCTTTGCAACTTTTTATGTTACACGATATTTGCGCAGCAATTTTTCAAACTTTTTTTTGGAAAGAAACTGTTTCATTCAAAATAAAAAAACATTGTTTTGTACTAAGCGATGCTTTAAATATTTTTACAGGTTACATGTTTGGAGTGACAGAGGATGTCTAGTGCTAGAATTATTGCTCTTGCTGTAACGATTGCGGAGTATGTAACCTGTGTGTATCTGGCTCTGATACTAACCAGTGCCTACCCAGCCACTGACTAGTATCTCTCCCCAGCCTGTCCCCACACACCCTCTCACCTGCTGACCTGTGAATGGGGGAATCACTCCAGCAGTTTTATTGTGTTCTGCCAGTGAATACAATGATTAGTGTTGCTAACTATAGCTGGCAGCACTGATTGTTTTGGGGAAAACCTGACAGGCTGGTTGTACTCAAGTCGGTTAATAGGTTGACTTGTGTAAAACCAGCTAGCCCATACATAGATCGACTATTGCTGGTCTCTGCTTAATTTCAATCCATGTATGGCCCGCTTAACCACTACGCAGTCCCTAAACATCCTTCCACAAACCTTTAAATTTTTCCTTCCCAGATTACTTCATCCTCCTCTCCTATACATAGTGCCCACTGCCATACTCTTCACACTTCTCTCCTATACACAGTGCCCACTGTCATACTCTTCACACTTCTCTCCTATACATAGTGCTCACTGTCATACCCTCCACACTTCTGTCCTATACATAGCGCCCGCTGTCATATCCTACACACTCCTCTCCTGTACATAGCGCCCGCTGTCATATCCTACACACTCCTCTCCTGTACATAGCGCCCGCTGTCATACACTTCTCTCCTGTACATAGTGCCCACTGTCGTACCCTCCACACTCCTCTCCTATACATAGTGCCCACCGTCATATCCTCCACACTCCTCTCCTGTACATACTGCTCACTGTCATACCCTCCACACTCCTCTACTATACATAGTGCCCACTGTCATACCTTCAACACTCCTCTCCTGTACATACTACTCACTGTCATACCCTCCACACTCCTCTCCTATACATAGAGCCCACTGTCATACCTCCAACACTTCTCTCCTATACATAGTGCCCACTGTCATACCCTCCACACTCCTCTCCTGTACATACTACTCATTGTCATACCCTTCATATTCCTCTCCTATACATAGTGCCCACTGTCATACCTCCAACACTTCTCTCCTATACATAGTGCCCACTGTCATACCCTCCACACTCCTCTCCTGTACATACTACTCACTGTCATACCCTCCATACTCCTCTCATATACATAATGCCCACTGTCATACCCTCCACACTTCTCTCCTATACATAGAGCCCACTGTCATACCCTCCACACTTCTCTCCTATACATAGTTCCCACTGTCATACCCTCCACACTCCTCTCCTGTACATACTACTCACTGTCATACCCTCTATACTCCTCTCCTATACATAATGCCCACTGTCATACCCTCCACACTTCTCTCCTATACATAGAGCCCACTGTCATACCCTCCACACTTCTCTCCTATACATAGTTCCCACTGTCATACCCTCCACACTCCTCTCCTGTACATACTACTCACTGTCATACCCTCCATACTCCTCTCCTATACATAGTGCCCACCGTCATACCCTCCCTCCACACTCCTCTTCTGTAATTACTGCTTACTATCCTACTCTCCACACTTCTCTCCTGTACATAGTGCCCACTGCCATACCCTCCACACTCCTGTGCATTCTGCCCACTGTCATACCCTTCACACTTCTCTCCTGTACATAGTGCCTTCTGCCATACCCTCTGCACTCCTCTCATGTACATAGTGCCCACTGTTAGACCCTCCACATTCCTCTCCCTCACCTGCACATACTTCACACTTTTATACCATCTATACTCCTCCCATATGCCTCTTACCCACAAAAACTGTTCTTTAAAATTATACTGAATATCCTCAATGTTACCAGCTCTAGAATGGGCACACTTTTGTTAGTACAACTAAAGGAAATCTTACAGTCCTCATATTTGTTCTGCCCCATTATTAGTACTTATTTAATTTTGTAATTACTACTGTGATGTATAGAGGAACATAGGGGATGTCAGCTACTCTAAATATAACGTGTCCCTGAAAATATTTTTGACAACTATGCACTTAGGCACTGCCCAAGGGCCACAGGTGTGATATTAAAGCGGTAGTAAACTTTTCTAACATTACAACTTTTTAGAGGCCCTGAGGTAGGTTATGCCATAATGTACAAGTATGCACAGCACATTAGGGTACACTTCAATTGTCAGACCGAGCCATCCAGTGCTGTGCTGTGATCAATCCGGCGGGGCCCCGTCGCTTCCATCTTCACCCGGTCTTCCTTACTGGTTCTGTGCCTTCGGTCACTTGCCTTGGCCAGGCTGCGTTGATGTCATTCCCACGCATGCTCATGTGCATCCTCTTTCTCTCATCCCCCCTTTCTCTCTCATCCTCCCTCCCTTACCCCTCACACCTCTTTCATCCCCTCTCTCTCTCTATCTCTCTCTCTCTCATCCTCCCTCTCTCCCTTTAATTTAATTTGTTATAACAAAAAATAGTTTGCATTTTTATTTATTTATTGTTTATAAAAGGCCACACCAAAATCCACAGCACCAGGCCCATGATGTTCTTAATCTGGCCCTGCCCACACGTGCTGCCACCAGACTTGGATGCTCCATCATGATTGGCCAAGGGGGCCCTCAGGCAGAGCCAGATTGGTCAGTCCGCCCCTGGGCCATGGAGTCCCGGCAGGGGGGAGAAAGGCGGAGCCGCTGGCGTAATTAGTATTGATCACAGGCAAACTAGGCGGCCGCGAGGCCCCTGTGAGTGTGAGGCCTTAAGCGGCCGCCTAGTTTACCTAATTAGAAAGCTGCCTCTGCCACATTGCATGCATAAATCTTTTAATAACAAAGAGTCCATAAAATGATTGTGATAGTCCAGAAGTGCAAAAAAGTTCATATGCATTACCATGCCATAAAAAAACCTCCCAATCACCAAACTTGCGGAAAGCACACTCACAAGAGATATATGTATGCTGCCACATTATAAGCAGCTCATGAGCATCCACTATAGATTTATGTAGGCACCAATCACCATCTCCACAGGAACAATCACCTCTTCTCCAGGGGGTAGTAGTGCTCTGTATGCATGTATGCTCACAAACCAACACCAGGCACCATAAATGAAAGTGCCATCATAGTGTAGTTGTTTATTATCCATTTTACATACATCAGATCAATAATAAAAGAATTAAGCAGTAAAACAACCCACCACAAGGTTAAAACAAAGCCACTGTCATGCCGTTGTACTCATACGTGAGGTAGTCAGCAAGCTGTTCAAAAAATTGTGTCAACTTCAAAACCTCGCCATGCCTCTTACTAAACACCATCAGTGTCTACTTTCCAAAAGGTGGTCAATTTGGCAGTGCTTGTACTGTCCTGGCATTTTAAGGCCACGAAAAATGCTGTCAGAACATCAAGGTTGGTACATTTAAAGAATGTAAAAACCTAGTGGTGGTTAAAGCAGTAGCAAACCCAAAACCAAAAGTGTAATATATTGCAGCTTAACAAATCATTAGATGTGGTGGCTACATTCGTTTTCCTGTTTAGGCTTTTTTCTCTCTGTTTTCACCTTGCAATCTGTGCAGTAACACACCTTCTGTATTAGAGTGCCTCCACTCTGGATGAAGGAGCACATGGGCACCTTCAAACACCAATATTGTTAATCTGCAGGGAGGGGAGTGTTAGATGGACTAGCAGATTTAGATAAACAAATTGAAGCTGAACTCTAACTAACACTTTAGAAGCAGTTACAGAAAACATTTCTTTTTTCTTTTGGGATAAAGATTTTACATACCTAAATAAAAGCTGATCATTGTAAGCACTTAATAAGAGCTTTATATACAGTTAGTTGGCCAGCAGATGGACAGTTCTGCATCAGTGGACTACTAGTCAATTCCTATTCATCGTTCAAAGCAAATCTACTGTATTATGTGCCATTGCTAAAGATCCTTGAAAAAAGCCATTTCATACTGAAATTAATCGGACTGGGTTGCTGCTCCTGTATGTAAGCCAAGCTAGTGGTAAAATCAAAAATAATAATTCCACGGCCAAATATGCACTGCCAGTGTACACTGTCACTTGAACAGTTCATGAAAATCATACTGTTTCCTAACACCACATACAGTTTTCAGGAATCCTTCAAGCATGTTATTTAAGAAATGTATATATTTTCAATGCTGTCCTTAAAGATGCATAAGAAAACTCTTTCTCTGCTGTATGGTATTTTACCTTTTTGTCTCCCACGTGGCAATGCATAGGTCCCCATGCCTTTTTTGCCAGCAGTCTACCTATTAAACTTTGTTCACAAGACCATTAAAAACTGCATATGCAAGTGTTTTTAATTATGGATTGGAACACAGATGCTCAGTGGAGCCATTCACACAGGTGCATACACATGCACTGCATTCAGATCCGTAACACAGAGTCCAAAAAACAGTGTCAAAGAATATGCGCTTTATGTACTTAAGCATATAAACACATGTGTACAAACATACTGTATGTGTATTTGTAAGCATGTAAGCTAAGTCTGAAGAAAGGGGGAAAATGTATTCTTTATGCAGTTGAACACATTTAAACACATTTTTACACAAGTATTTCACCGATAAATGTGCAGGAACTTTTCTTCTAGAAAATACGTGTAATAACATCAGGAAAAATGTTACGCCTGTGTGATTGAAGCCTTAGGCTGGATTCACACCTATGCAGTTTTAGTGCTTTTTGCATTTTGCAGATTTGCACTACAGAACGTGTTCCATAGGAAACCATGTTAAATGGACTGTAGTGCAAATCTGCAAAATGCAAAAAGCACTAAAACTGCATAGGTGTGAATCCAGCCTTAGTCCTAAAAAGGATCAGATGGCCCAATGTGATTCATTAAAATTCAAACAAGGTTGGCTGTACTCTTGGTGAAACAAACCCGGGCAGATTTTCCCACCACTATCAGTTATCACTTTGATTTTTAATTTGTTGTAAATCATGTGAACAGTGTTTGTTTTTTGTTTCTTCCTTTAGGCTACCTATAGAAATGAGATAGCTGTTGAACATTAAGGGGATTTATTTAAAGTGCTCAGAATCAGGAGCAGCTGTGCATGTTAGCAAATTAGCTTTTAACTTCAGCTTGTTGAATAAGTGCCGGTTCACACTGGGACGACTTGTCAGGCGACTTCTGCCGTTCTGTACAATGGAACCATTCTAATCGGAGCAACACAAGTCACTCCTACTTAGAAAAAGGTTCCTGTATGACTTTGGGGGCGACTTGAGGCGACTTGCATTGACTTCTATAGAGAAGTCCTTTTGCAAGCCGCCGCAGCTGTCGTGTCCAGGTCGCCTGAGGCAGTCGCGCTGCAAGTCGTGCTTCCTCAGTGTGGACCGACACTTAGGATTTGACAATAAAACCTGGAAGCTGATTCGTTTCAATGCAGACCTGCACCTGATTTAGCACTCTAGTTTTAGTATATGAACCCCCAAGTGCCAATCGTATCGCTTAAAGACCCATATGTTGCATTTAAGAATCCTACAAAAGTGGTTGATAGCTTGCTTATTTGTAATAAAGAAGACTTAATAGAGTAAAGTAGAGTAGTGATTTCAGGTAAGAAGAGTTTACCCTGGTCATTCTGACTACAAAATTGGCATGGAACTCGCACCATTTTACTTAATGGAAGTGTACAGTTCTCTTTATTATTCTGCTAATTCCTAGTCCTTCAGCTATCAGGAACCACTTCTTGCAATTAGGACCAGAGTTTATCCATGGCCAGTCATTCTGCAGCTCTTACCTGATATTCTACCTGCAGTGCTTTGCTGTACACTCTTGTCTCACATTGCAAGATTCTCAGATACATTCTTCTCAGCACACACCTTCTCTCATGCTGTCTCCAACCATTGTAACTGTTCTTTCTATATATATTACACCCAACTCCTTCCTCCCTCCACAGTCACATAGAGAGAGACCAACATTTTAAACAAGTTCAAAAGCTGCATAGGCTGCTTCAGATCTTCTTGCTGCATCTAGTTGCCAAGAAACCAAATATGTATTTGCTGCCTTACTACAAAAAAAACAGTTGCCAAAAGTCATTATTGATAGCATCATTGCACCACCATTAACATGAGAATAATAAATACTGTACATGTTTTAATAAATAACTTTTACAAATATATCAACATTAATACAGCTACAGCACAAACCAAAAAATAATCATTACAGTGCCATGAAAAAGTATTCATACCCCTTGAAATTTTCCACATTTTGTCATGTTACAACCACAAACATACATGTATTTTATTGGGATTGTATGTGATAGACCAACACAAAGTGACACAGAACTGTGAAGTAGAAGGAAAATGATAAATGGTTTTCAAATGTTTTTACAAATACATATCTGAAAATTGTGGCATGCATGCAAGTCTTTTTTGGGGATGTCTCTACCAGCTTTGCACATCTAGAGAGTGACATTTTTGCCCACTCTTCTTTGCAAAATAGCTCAAGCTCTGTCAGATTGGATGGAGAGCATCTGTGAACAGAAATTTTCAAGTCTTGGCACAGATTCTCAATTGGATTTAGGTCTGAACTTTGACTGGGCCATTCTAACACATGAATATGCTTTCATTTAAACCATTCCATTGTAGCTCTGGCTGTATGTTTAGGGCTGTTGTCCTGCTGGAAGGTGAACAGGTTTTCTTCTAAAATTGCCCTGTATTTGGCCCCATCCATACAGGTTCAGTATGATCCATGTCCCTGTCTTATACAGCTTAGCTGCACTATATATTATGATTTGCTGGAGGTTGGATAGTCAAAGGCACCACATCCCTATATATACACATACATTTTTGAAGAACTTTCCACTTTTTATTCACTTCAGATGAGTGTGGACCACTTTGTAGTATATCCACACTTGAGGTCCATCTGGCTTGTTGAGACACCACGCTCTTATTTACTTAAGAGCCTGGTGAACATCAGCTATTTTGACCCTCCATTTGTTACTTTATCACTAACACATACATATGATAGAAAAAGAGAAATGGGACTTTAAAGGTGTCACAAAAAATTGCAAATAGATGTATAAAATATTAAATTTATTAATACAAAAATGTATAAAACCGACAGGATTTCATCATACAATAACCATATGTTGATTAAACAGCAGTAACTTTCTTGCTCTACATGTTTCGCCAAACAATGGCTTCCTCAGGAGACTTCAGGTAAGTACTGCATGTATGGTCACTATAGAGTAAAAACAATATATTAGAAAGTGCAAAGTTGATAAACAACACCACTTCATAAACACAAATGTATTCAAAAATCACAATTTTATCAGATGTGCAAATATCATGCGGCTCAGACGTATGAAGGATATTGATATTATGGAGATATCTGGTGCACCAGAGATAAGGACATAAAAAAACTTACCTCTCAAGGCCCCCTTTATCCAGATAGCATTCCTGCAGGCCCGCCAAGCACACAGGAAGAAGAGGAGGAGGAGGACGATTGTGCCAGAATGAATGTTGAGGATAACACTCAGCAGCAGTCTTCAAGGGATGGTTTTCAGTTCCCAGAAACCAAAGGAGTTGTACGTGGCTGGGAGGAGGTAGTTATGGATAATGTGATCCTTAGTGACCCAAAGAATCTGTCAGGGCTCCACTTGCGACGTACGGTCGAATCGGCGCGCGCGCATGCGCACACGCGCCGCTGATTCGTCCGGGCGTCGAAACGAGGGTACGCGCCGTCGTACTCCTCAGGCGCGCGCAGCGAGCGCGGGCACGTGTGTCGCGGGCGCACACGTGACGCGTTAGCGCTGTTTGGCGCCAGTTGGCCTTTAAAAGAATGACAGCTGCACATGTCAAGTGCTGTTCGTCTGCAGTTTGCCCCTTGTTTAACCTGCCTCTGTTGTGTACTCCTGTTTACCTGATCCGGCTTCCACTTGACTCTGCTGCCTTCTCCACTCCTGATTCCGGCCTGTTGACTCTGCTTTGGACTGATACCTGAACGCTGATCTCCTGCCTGTCTGACCTCTCCATTGCCTGTGCCCACTTACCTGCCTGCCAAAGTGTATCCAGACCCGGCCTGCCTGACGACCCCTCTGCCTGCTCCCTGCATGCTGCATACTTCCAGAGTTGCTGACGCCATCTCGGGGTCACCCTACATCCGGACCCTGCTCCGCTACCTGCCAGTCTCTGCTGCTTCAACATCCAGGAGATCGCTACTGATCAGCTACGTCTCCCACAGCATCCATTCCAGGCACTCCTACCCCGCTGTGCTCACGGGACCACTGTCTCCACTCCAGTGGGCCCTGAACCAGAGCCGTAAGAGAGGCCCTCTCCCAGCGAAGTCAGGCTCACCACTCAGGTACCTAACAGTACGAACAGCCATGACTGAGCCTGCGGGAGAAGCCTCTGCCATGAAGGAGTTCTGCTCACACCTGGCAGCCCTCACTCAGGCGGTGCAATCCCTGCAAGAAGGGTATACCAGACTGGAAGGTCGAGTGCAGCAACTTGCTGACCCCAATGTTGCGGCTCCTACATCTCCGCAACCTTCTGCAACACCTGCTACTCCTCCTGCGGTGGTGATGCTGCCTCCTGAACCCAGAGTACCTGTTCCTGATCGCTTCTCCGGAGATCGTTCCAAATTCCGTGTCTTCCGCAACGCCTGCCAGTTATACTTTGCTCTTCAACCCAGAACCTTCTCCCTAGAGGCCACCAAAGTGGGGTTCGTAATCTCCCTGCTGCAGGGCGAACCTCAGATTTGGGCTCATCGCCTGCTGGAGGGAAATAGCATGCTGACGCAGTCCCTCTCGTCTTTCCTGGAAGCCATGGCGCAACTTTACGAGGACCCCCAGCTAACCACCACAGCCGAGTCTGCTCTATCTGCGCTCCAGCAAGGCCGCAGAACGGCCGAGGACTATGTGACAGACTTTAGACGATGGAGCGCAGACACCCAGTGGAATGACTCGGCTTTAAGGCATCAGTTCCGCATGGGCCTCTCCGAAGGCCTAAAGGATGAACTTGCCCGAGTGGGCACCCCAGACACTTTGGAGGGCCTGATAACTTTGAGCATACAAATTGACCGTCGGCTCCGGGAACGCAGAGTCGAGAGATCCGCTCAAGTCCACCGTCCGGCTTGGATGACCGCAAGGGCTCCATTACCGGCTGGCCGTTACATGCCCGCTCAGCCAATGGCCCCTGCCCATCCTCTTCCCGATGCCGGCGAGCCGATGCAGCTTGGTCTCATGCGACCCACTCTGTCTCTGGAGGAACGTGCCCGACGCCGTCAACTAAATTTGTGCCTGTACTGTGGTGGGCCCGGACACTTTGTGAACAGTTGCCCGAGCAAGCTGCGTAAGTGCCTTTCGTCTGTGTCAATCAACTCTGCTCACTTACCAGTCCATGCCACCCACATCTCTCTACCCCTGTCTTTTCAGTTCCTGGGAAGGACGATTCGCACCAACGCCATCCTTGATTCAGGAGCCTGCAGCTGTTTCATCGATACCACCTTTGCCAGCCGGCACGACATTCCTCTTCAGAGGAAGGCCCGCGGACTATCCGTCTTCCTGGCTGACGGTTCCCGCATTAAATCGGGCCAAGTTGTCCAGGAGACCCAACCTCTGTTCACTATCTCTTCTCTCCACCACCAGGAACTGTTAACCTTGGACGTAATCTCGTCCCCCCTGTTCCCAGTGATCCTGGGCATCCCCTGGTTGCAGGCACACGATCCGACCATCTGCTGGTCCACAGGGGAGGTCAAGTTCCAGTCCCCCTACTGCCTGGAACATTGCTTACACGAAGCTCCGGTACAACCCGCTACGCTTCTTTGTCTGGACTCTGATACTGACCTGATCCAAGCGGTACCGGAACCATACCATGAATTCTTAGACGTCTTTAGTAAACGGGGAGCGGACACCCTACCCCCACACCGCACCTATGATTGTCCCATAGAACTTTTGCCGGGGGCCGAGATTCCGTTCGGGCGTATCTTCCCCCTTTCCGAGAAGGAACAAGAGGCCCTGAAGGCCTACATTTCGGAGAACCTAAAGAAGGGGTTTATACGTCACTCCACCTCACCCGCAGGGGCCGGCATATTCTTTGTAACCAAGAAAGACCAGTCACTCCGACCCTGTGTGGACTACCGGAGCTAAATAAAGTTACAATTAAAAATCGCTATCCCTTACCCTTAATACCGGAACTGTTTCAAAAACTAAGAGCGGCCACCATATTCTCCAAACTGGACTTAAGAGGGGCCTATAACCTGGTTCGCATCCGATCAGGTGATGAATGGAAGACTGCATTTCGTACCCGTTTTGGGCATTACGAATACTTAGTTATGCCCTTCGGCCTTTGTAATGCCCCGGCTACTTTCCAGCACCTCATAAATGAGGTCTTCAGGGACTTCCTGGACATTTTTGTCATTGTATACTTGGATGACATCCTAATCTTCTCCAGAACGCTTGAGCAGCATCGGGGGCATGTGGGCCGAGTCTTACTCCGTCTTCGTCAGCACGGATTGTACGCGAAAGCAGAGAAGTGCACCTTCGAGCAGCAGAGCATCCAATTCTTGGGTCTTCAGATCTCCCCAGCAGGCATCGAGATGGACCCGCAGAAGGTAACGGCTGTGCTGGACTGGCCGCCACCCTCTGACAAGAAGGGTGTGCAGCGTTTTGTCGGATTTGCTAATTTTTACAGAAAGTTCATCAAGGGGTTCTCGGCCATCATCTCACCAATCACACAGCTAACAAGGCAGAATGTACGGTTTCATTGGGGTCCAGAGGCCCAGGAGGCGTTTGTGAAACTCAAGGAGCGATTCACATCCGCTCCCATCCTCAGTCACCCTGACCCATCTCTCCCATACATCCTGGAAGTGGATGCCTCTGAGGTAGCAGTGGGGGCCGTGGTCTCCCAACGCCAGGGCAATAAGGACCTAATGCACCCTGTGGGCTTCTTTTCCCGGAAACTTTCACCCGCAGAAAGGAACTACGATGTCGGTGACCGAGAACTGCTAGCCATAAAATCAGCGCTGGAGGAATGGAGGTACTTGCTGGAGGGAGCAGTCCACCCTGTACTAATTTACACGGACCACAAGAATCTTGAGTACTTAAGGACGGCAAAACGTCTAAAACCACGACAAGCCCGCTGGGCCCTCTTCTTTTCACGTTTCAGCTTCCACATTACCTACCGGCCTGGATCTAAAAATGTAAAGCCAGATGCGCTTTCACGCATGTTCGACTGCCCTAAAGACTCCACACCTCCTGATACCATCCTCCCTGCAAGCAACTTCCTTCTACTACAGCCGGATTTACTGTCCCAGATCAGGGAGGCCTCCCTGAACCCGCTCCTTCCCCCAGGACTTTCACTAAATCGTAGAGAGGGGCTTCTCTGGAAGGACAGCCAGGTGTTTGTTCCCGAACCCATCCGGGTTAAAGTATTGGCCCTCCTCCACGATCACCCACTAGCAGGACACTTTGGGGCCCGAAAGACTCTTGACTTGGTGCAGCGCACCTTCTGGTGGCCTGGTCTGAAGGAATTCTGCTCCAAGTATGTCAGTTCATGCCCAGTGTGCTCCCGAAGCAAGACTACTAGGGGCCGGGCCTGGGGCCTACTCAAGCCTCTACCTGCACCTGATCGACCCTGGCGTATGATAACGATGGACTTTATAGTCGAGCTGCCCCCCTCTGAAGATCACACGGCCATCTTTGTAGTCGTTGACCGACTCTCAAAGATGGCCCACTTCCTACCCCTAAGGGGAACCCCATCTGCAGCAGAGACGGCCCGTGTTTTTATCCGAGAGATCGTTAGGTTACACGGGGTACCCAAGAATATAGTCTCGGACAGGGGAGTCCAGTTCACCTCGCGGTTTTGGAGGGCACTGTGTGATAGTCTAAAGATTGAGCTGGCCCTATCCTCAGCTTACCACCCTCAAACTAATGGGCAGACTGAGCGCACAAACCAGACCCTCGAACAATATATTAGGTGTTTCACTTCATTTGTGCAAGATGATTGGGTTTCTCTGCTGCCCTTAGCAGAATTCGCGTACAACAACGCCAGCCACTCGACCACGGGACAGTCCCCGTTTTTCGCCAATTATGGGTTCCATTTAACATTTCTACCAGATTTTCTTACAGAGTCCTCAGTTCCAGCGGTCCAGGACGCAGTGACCTTCCTAAGCCGCAACAACCAAATCCTCCAGGAAGCCATAACCAAGGCCCAGGCGGACAGTAAGAAAGCCTTTGACCAAAAGAGGAGGGGAGAGTTGAATCTGCAAATCGGGGATCAGGTATGGCTTTCCTCTTCTAATTTAAAGTTAACCTGTCCCTCTAAGAAGTTGGCACCCAAGTTCCTGGGCCCTTTTGAAACCCTCGGTACCCGATCCCTTCCCCAATAGGGAGTCCGGGCCTCCTGAACCTGTCCTAGTGGATGGAAACGAGGAGTACGAGGTAGAAGTTGTTCTAGACTGTAGAAGGCGACAAGGGCAAAGACAGTTTCTAATCAAATGGAAGGGCTTCGGCCCAGAAAGCAATTCTTGGGAACCTGAGGACAATATACATGCTGGAAGACTAATTCGTGCTTTTTTCATTTCACACCCTGAGAAGGATGACCAACTGGGCACCCGGAGGTTGCCCCTTGTGGGGGGGCAATGTCAGGGCTCCACTTGCGACGTACGGTCGAATCGGCGCGCGCGCATGCGCACACGCGCCGCTGATTCGTCCGGGCGTCGAAACGAGGGTACGCGCCGTCGTACTCCTCAGGCGCGCGCGCGTGCGCAGCGAGCGCGGGCACGTGCGTTGGCGCCAGTTGGCCTTTAAAAGAATGACAGCTGCACATGTCAAGTGCTGTTCGTCTGCAGTTTGCCCCTTGTTTAACCTGCCTCTGTTGTGTACTCCTGTTTACCTGATCCGGCTTCCACTTGACTCTGCTGCCTTCTCCACTCCTGATTCCGGCCTGTTGACTCTGCTTTGGACTGATACCTGAACGCTGATCTCCTGCCTGTCTGACCTCTCCATTGCCTGTGCCCACTTACCTGCCTGCCAAAGTGTATCCAGACCCGGCCTGCCTGACGACCCCTCTGCCTGCTCCCTGCATGCTGCATACTTCCAGAGTTGCTGACGCCATCTCGGGGTCACCCTACATCCGGACCCTGCTCCGCTACCTGCCAGTCTCTGCTGCTTCAACATCCAGGAGATCGCTACTGATCAGCTACGTCTCCCACAGCATCCATTCCAGGCACTCCTACCCCGCTGTGCTCACGGGACCACTGTCTCCAGTGGGCCCTGAACCAGAGCCGTAAGAGAGGCCCTCTCCCAGCGAAGTCAGGCTCACCACTCAGGTACCTAACAGAATCGATTGCCTCTGCAAACTTACACTGCATGGCCTCCCTGATTCTGCAAAGCCTGTGAAAGGACCCTAGGATTTGTGGTATCAAGGAGAGGGATCATTACTGGCTGGCAACCCTTCTTGAGCCATGTTACAAGGGTAAGATTGCAGAACTCATCTTGCATTCCCAGAGGGAGAAGAGGATGAAACATCTTCAGGAGGCCTTGTGCAACGCATTTCCAAACCCTGGGAGGTTACAGTTTCCTGGTGCTGGACAACATGTTGCTGAGGCTTCGTTCAGTCAGAGGAAGGGTGGTGGAGAAGGTGACCGGCTGACCAATTTCCGGACCTGCTCACTACGATATACGTCAGCACTTTGAAGAGGGATGTTGTTATTATGGCAGCAGCTAGCTGCCATAACCCCGGTATCCTCTTCTTCAGTGAGCAGTCCGATTTCAGATAAAAGTGGTCTCTGTGGCCGATTCGCTGCAAGATCACCTTTATCAGCGGTAGGAGAGCCCCCCCTCCTGCCGCTCTCCGGTGCCCTCCGTCGCTTACCGGAGCCGGTTAGGTATGGAGATGAGTGAGGGGAAGATGGCCCCCACCCATCTCCATACCATTGCAGGACGAACACATATGTGAGTAGCGTCCGCATTTGAAAACGATGTTCAAACCACACATGTGAGGTATTGCCGCGATGAACAAGAGCAACAATTCTAGCCCTAGACCTTCTCTGTAACTAAAAACATGCAACCTGTAGAATTTTTAAACGTTGCCTACAGAGAGTTTGTCGCCATTCCACGAGCGGGCGCAATTTTGAAGCGTGACATGTTCGGTATCAATTTACTCGGCGTAACATTATCTTTCACAATATAAAAAAAATTGTGCTAACTTTACTTTTGTCTTATTTTTTTTATCTAAAAAAGTGTACTTTTTCCAAAAAAAGTGCGCTTGTAAGACCGCTGCGCAAATATGGTGTGACAGAAAGTATTGCAACGACTGCTATTATATTCTCTAGGGTGTTAGAAAAAAACTATATGTTTGGGAGTTCTAATTAATTTTTCTAGCAAAAAAAATGTTTTTAACTTGTAAACACCAAATCTCAAAAAGAGACTCAGTCCTGAGGTGGTTAAACAATTTTTCAGTGCTCACCGCCAAGGTCTGATCAGTTCAAGCAACCATCCCCAACATCTGCATTACATGGTGCAGGAATATCTAGGGGCAAGAGCAGACTTGGAGACAGACCTTTCTAACAGAGCATCCATTGGGTTACTGGGTCTTGAGGATGGACCACTGGCCAGAACTAGCTCAATGTGCAATTGAGCTACTGGCCTGTCCTGCATCCAGCGTGCTTTCTGAATGCACATTCAGTGCTGCTGGAGGGTTTGTAATGGATCAAAGAGTACGCCTGTCCACAGACTCCTTTGATAGGCTCACATTCATAAAAATGAATCAGTCTTGGATCAGCAGCTATCAAGCACCTGATGCTGATGTAACTAATTGAATTTGCTATGGATGTGGGATCCTTTGCCCAACAAGAGTATCTGTGAGGGGTTTCAGTGTTGTGGCACCACCACCACCACCCAAGGCCCAATTTTTCTGCCCCTGTTTAACAGGGTCATGTAATTACAATTTTTGATATAATATTTCAATGCAGGGCCCATTCCTGCGCCCAACAAAAGTAACTGTGAGGGCTTTCAGTGTTGTGGTACCACCACCACCACCCAAAGCCCAATTTTTCTGCCCCTGCTTAACCACTTCCCATCCAGGCCAATTCTGATATTTCTCTCCTACATGTAAAATTCATAATTTTTTTGCTAGAAAATTACATAGAACCCCCAAACATTATATATGATTTTTTTTAGCAAAGACCCTAGAGCAGTGATGGTGAACGTTGGCACCCCAGATGCTTTGGAACTACATTTCCCATGATGCTCAACTACACTGCAGAGGGCATGAGCATCATGGTAAATGTACTGTAGTTCCAAAACATCTGGGGTGCCAAGGTATGCCATCACTGCCCTAGAGAATACAAAGGCAGTCATTGCAACTTTTTATCTTGCACGGTATTTGGGCAGCAATTTTTAAACCCTTATTTTGGAAGAAAAACAGTTTCATACTTTAAAAAAACAAAACATGTGAAAGATGAAAAAACAAAACATGTGAAAGATGAAGTTACACCGAGCAAATAGATACCTAACATGTCACACTTCAAAAGTGCATCATGGAATGGCGCCAAACTTCGGTACCTAAAAATCCCCATAGGTGACTGGTTACATGTTTTCAGCTACAGAGGAGGTCTAGGCCTAGAATTATTGCTCTCACTCTAATGTTCGCGGCGATACCGCCCATGTGTGGTTTGAACACCCTTTTCATATTATGTATGCGTTCGCTTCTGTGTGCGAGCACACGGGGACAGGGGTGCTTTAAATTCTTTTTTTTTATTGTTAATTTTACTTTTGTTTTTTTAGTTTGACACTTTTCACTTTTATTCCTATTACAAGGAATGTAAACATCCCTTGTAATAGGAATATGGCACAATCAGTCCTATTTACAATGAGATATGGGGTCAATAAGACCCCACATCTCACCTCTAGGCTGGGAATCCTGAAATAAAAAAAATATATATATCGTCCCAGCAGAGGCGGCGCCATTCGAATTTGTATTCGCCATTGAATGCAGAGGCCGGGCGTGATGTCATAACATCGTGCTCGGCCCCTGAACGATCATAGAGACTCCGGTGACCAATTGGTCCGCCGGAAATCTCTATCGTCACCATCCGGGGCAGGCGGATCCTGTCTCTGGTGAGTCGGTAGAAACACCGGAGAGCGTCGGGAGGGGGGAGCCCTCTCGCCGCCCGTAAGAATGATCAAGCAGCAGAACAGCCGCTATGACCGTTCTTATAATGCAGGGAATCGCCGGCTTAAAAATATCTGAATGATGCCTGTAGCCTCAGGCATCATTTAGCTATACCCCCGCAAACTCAAGAACGTCATATCACGTACCTTGGGCAGGAAGAGGTTAACAGGGTCATGTAATTACAATTTTTGATATAATATTTC
The DNA here is from genome assembly GCA_028564925.1 of Lithobates sylvaticus. Classification (NCBI taxonomy): domain Eukaryota; kingdom Metazoa; phylum Chordata; class Amphibia; order Anura; family Ranidae; genus Lithobates; species Lithobates sylvaticus. Next base: position 322,156,599 of record CM053028.1, on the reverse strand, counting down.
AATGCATGGACCTTTCCTGCGCCCAACAAGAGTATCTGTGAGGGGTTACAGCTTTATGGCACCACCACCACCAATACTCAAGGCCAAATTTTTCTGCCCCTGTTTAACAGGGGCATGTAATTACAATTCTTGATATAATATTTCACAGCAGGGCCTGTTCCTGCGCTCAACAAGAGTAACTGTGAGGGCTTACAGTGTTCTGGTACCACCAACACCTAAGGCCAGATTTTCTGCAGAGTATATAGGGCAGGCCGTATAGTATATATACTGCTGTTCAGAGTATATAGTGCCTGGGCACCCCATGCCATTTAAAAACAAATGTGGGTGCAGGGTTCCCCTTAATATCCATACCAGACCTGAAGAGCCTAGTATGGATTTTGGGGGTGACATCTACGCCATGGTATGGTGTTTTGGTATTTTTGGTATTCTTATCTATATTGCCGGGATTCAACAATACATTACAGCCACGAGCAGTTTTAAATGACATTTTTTCCTTTAGAAATGTCCTTTTGCACTGTTATAAACATGGGAAAGATGCGCTACTTTATAGGCATACTAAGAATACCCCCAGGCATGATATTTAAAGGAATATTTCCTTTTAATTGTTTCACTTTAAGCATTATTAAAATCACTGCTCTGGAAAAAACAACCATTTCTGAAACGTCTTTTGCATTGATACATGTCCCCTGGGGCAGGACTCGGGTCCCCCAAACACTTTTTATGGCAGTAACTTGCATATAAGCCTTTAATATTAGCACTTTAGATTTTTCACATTTGTGTCCCATAGACTTTAACGGTGTTCGCGTGTGCCTATTCGCATGTTCTGCTGCGAACCGAACCCGGGTGGTGTTCAGCTCATCCCTATTGGTGAGTTTACATTTATTTGGGGTGTGTTTTGGATCACTACACTTGTGTATTGAAGTGGCACATGTGTTGAAGCAATTGTGCATAGACTGTTCTTGAAATGATCCACTTAAGGATGGACTTTAAACATTGGCCACTGAATTTCATATGTTGTATGAAGTGATGCACTAAAGTGTGGACTTTGCACATTGGAAACTAGTTTTTATAACTTGTATGATTCCTTTAATTTAGACAGCACATTTTACTAATTCAGAACACTTATGGTTGATTTTAGGTATATCAATACAGCTCATTTGTTTTTGTTTATCAACAATGTGCCATTAGTGGGGAGCACACTGAGAGCAGCAGCTGGGATTTTACACATACAAAGTTTAATTGAATATATACAGTACTGTGCAAAAGTTTTTTGGCAGGTGTGAAAAAATGCTGTAAAGTAAGAATGCTTTCAGAAATAGAAGTGTTAATAGTTTATTTTTTATCAATTAACAAAATGTAAAGTAACTGAACAGAAGAGGAATCTAAACCAAATCAATATTTGGTTTGACCACCCTTTGCCTTTAAAACGGCATCAAATCTTCAATTTTTTTACACACACTTGCATACAGTTTTTGAAGGAACTCAGCAGGTAGGTTGTTACAAATATCTTGGAGAACTAACTACAGATCTTATGTGGATGTAGGCTGCATCAAATCCTTTTGTCTCGTCATGTAATACCAGACATACTCGATGACGTTGAGATCATGGCTCTGTGGGGGCCAAACCATCACTTTCAGGACTCCTTGTTCTTCTTTATGTTAAAGATAGTTCTTAATGACAATATTAGTCACGTTTTGAGATAGCTAATAATGTGATACCCTTGGGCATAATATTTTTCTACATTTTATATAACATTTTTTCTTGTAATACAGGGGTGTCAAATTGGCGGCCCTCCAGCTGTTGCTGAATTACAAGTCCCATCATGCCTCTGTCTGTGGGAGTCATACTTGTAATGGTCAGCCTTGCAATACATCATGGGACTTGTAGTTCCGCATCAGATGGAGGGCCTCCAGTTGGACACCTGTGTTGTAATAAAATACAATACAACTTTAAAGTCCATTTTATAATTACATTTTAGCATATCTGAAAAATAGAGACGTTAAAGCCCAAAGCAAGCTAAATTTTTTATAATTTTCTTTTGAAGAGTTAGAACATTTGTTAAGATTTGATTGCCATTTATCCCCCTATTGTAAAGTCTTCCTACTGAAGAAATGTTTGCCTCCTCCGCCGCTTACCAGAGCCGGTTAGGTATGGAGATGAGTGAGGGGAAGATGGCCCCCACCCGTCTCCATACCATTGCAGGACGAACACATATGTGAGTAGCGTCCGCATTCGAAAACGATGTTCAAACCACACATGTGAGGTATTGCCGCGATCGCAAACAGGATTCTATGAACCCCTGTAAATCTGTCTCGGGCAAATTCACCCATCCTTATATTTGAGTGATTCTGTGCTAGGAATGAGCCTATGAACAACATCACTACATTTGATTACATTTGCAACATGCATATGCTCCTGATCCTTTTATCATTGCCATTACCCGTACATAAATCTAAGGTGTAAATACTTAAACTTTCCTATCATTGAATTAATATTACCTTATAGTTTTCAGCTACAAAGTGCAGAATCAGGAGGCAATATATAAAATATATTTTTAGAAGTAGAATATAATCTCCCATCTCTCAGCAAAACATGTTCATGGTATTACTGGGATTTTCATTTCTTTTGGATGTTTTACTTTGCTGAAGTGCTGAGTATTTTTTTCAGTCTGAATTTATGGAAACATGATGTTTGCAAGATTCAGTACTTGATAAATAGTTGCCATATAAAGATTTCCTCTTCTGAGTTCTGCTTATGTAGAGTTTTATAAGATTGAGAAACATAATTCACAGTTGAAATACTGCCTTTTATCTGGGTGTTGGAATTTAACAATTTACATTGCATGTAAAAACGAAGATGGCTAGGATTTATTTTATCACATAAGGAATTACATCTATCAGTTTTGCAAATAATCTATATTGACAAGAAATGACATTGAGGCACTTGGTAGTGCCTGCACTCAGGGCTATCTTAACAGCATCATGGGCCCCTTGGCAAAGTAATACACTGGGGCCCCTACAAGCCTGTCCCAATTTTCACAATAATTAATGTATAATTCCTCACTGTGCCCAACATTGCAGCCTCACTGTGCCAACTTTGCAGCCTCCGCGTGCCCCCATTGCAGCCTCACCGTGCCCAACATTGCAGCTTCACTGTGCCAACATTGCATCCTCACCATGCCCCCATTGCAGCCTCACTGTGCCCAACATTGCATCCTCACCGTGCCCCGTTGCAGCCTCACCGTGCCTCATTGCAGCCTCACTGTGCCCCTTGCAGCCTCACTGTGCCAACATTGCAGCCTCACTGTGCCTCCATTGCAGCCTCACTGTGCCCCTTGCAGCCTCACTGTGCCCCATTGCAGCCTCACCTTGCCCCCATTGCAGCCTCACCTTGCCCCCATTGCAGCCTCACTGTGCCCCTTGCAGCCTCACTGTGCCCCCATTGCAGACTCAGTGTGCCCCCATTGCAGCCTCACTGTGCCCCATTGCAGCCTCACTGTGCCCAACATTGCAGCCTCACTGTGCCCATCATTGCAGCCTCACTGTGCCAACATTGCAGCCTCACCGTGCCCCCATTGCAGCCTCACTGTGTCCAACATTGCAGCCTCACTGTGCCCCTTGCAGCCTCCCTGTGCCAACATTGCAGCCTCACTGTGCCCCCATTGCAGCCTCACTGTGCCCCCATTGCAGCCTCACTGTGCCCCTTGCAGCCTCACTGTACCCCCATTGCAGCCTCACCGTGCCCCCATTGCAGCCTCACCTTGCCCCCATTGCAGCCTCACTGTGCCCCTTGCAGCCTCACTGTGCCCCCATTGCAGACTCAGTGTGCCCCCATTGCAGCCTCACTGTGCCCCATTGCAGCCTCACTGTGCCCAACATTGCAGCCTCACTGTGCCCATCATTGCAGCCTCACTGTGCCAACATTGCAGCCTCACCGTGCCCCATTGCAGCCTCACTGTGTCCAACATTGCAGCCTCACTGTACCCCTTGCAGCCTCCCTGTGCACACATTGCAGCCTCACTGTGCCCCCATTGCAGCCTCACTGTGCCCCTTGCAGCCTCACTGGACCCCCATTGCAGCCTCACCGTGCCCCCATTGCAGCCTCACCGTGCCCCCATTGCAGCCTCACCCTGCCCCCCATTGCAGACTCACCGTGCCCCATTTCAGACTCACCATGCCCCCATTGCAGACTCACCGTGCCCCCATTGCAGACTCACCATGCCCCCATTGCAGACTCACTGTGCCCCTTGTAGCCTCACCGTGTAAGAGGAAGGAAGAGTAGAGCCAGAGATCACAGAACAGATATCATGCTGTTACAGCTTACATGTGCCCAACATTGCAGCTTCACTGTGCCAACATTGCATCCTCACCATGCCCCCATTGCAGCCTCACTGTGCCCAACATTGCATCCTCAATATGCCCCGTTGCAGCCTCACCGTGCCTCATTGCAGCCTCACTGTGCCCCTTGCAGCCTCACTGTGCCAACATTGCAGCCTCACCGTGCCTCCATTGCAGTCTCACTGTGCCCCTTGCAGCCTCACTGTGCCCCATTGCAGCCTCACCTTGCCCCATTGCAGCCTCACCTTGCCCCCATTGCAGCCTCACTGTGCCCCTTGCAGCCTCACTGTGCCCCCATTGCAGACTCAGTGTGCCCCCATTGCAGCCTCACTGTGCCCCATTGCAGCCTCACTGTGCCCAACATTGCAGCCTCACTGTGCCCATCATTGCAGCCTCACTGTGCCAACATTGCAGCCTCACCGTGCCCCCATTGCAGCCTCACTGTGTCCAACATTGCAGCCTCACTGTGCCCCTTGCAGCCTCCCTGTGCCAACATTGCAGCTTCACTGTGCCCCCATTGCAGCCCCACTGTACCCCCATTGCAGCCTCACCGTGCCCCCATTGCAGCCTCACCGTGCCCCCATTGCAGCCTCACCGTGCCCCCATTGCAGCCTCACCGTGCCCCCATTGCAGCCTCACCCTGCCCCCCATTGCAGACTCACCGTGCCCCATTTCAGACTCACCATGCCCCCATTGCAGACTCACCGTGCCCCCATTGCAGACTCACCATGCCCCCATTGCAGACTCACTGTGCCCCTTGTAGCCTCACCGTGTAAGAGGAAGGAAGAGTAGAGCCAGAGATCACAGAACAGATATCATGCTGTTACAGCTTACATGAAATTGCCTCCGCTCACACACACAGCCCCGCCTCCTCCTAACTCCGCACCTGTGATAGACAGAACACATCCCAGCATTGGACCTGCATTCTGTCTATCACAGGTGCGGGGTTAGGAGGAGGCGGGCTGTGTGTGATGGCGAGCAGAGCAGAGGCAATTCCAATAGCTTTGCTCTAGATTCGACCAGCCCTGATGGGGCCCTATGTGTCTTCCCTGCTCGGAAAGACAGCCCTGCCTTCACGTATCAAATTTCTTATGCACCGAATCCCAGAGTGCACTATTATTAAAATCTAGCCACTGGTGTCAAGGGCTTGCATAACCCCTCCCACCTCTCACGATTTCCTGTTGGCCAGTAAGGACACCTATCACAATAATAGGCCAATAGGAAGGTACAGAAGTTTGGAGGAATCAGTTAAACACCAAATAAAATGTTTGGAATTTTTTGTAATTAGAGATCCTTTAAGGATCCCCTCTAGGGAACCCAGAATGGTTGAGAAGATGTTTGAAGATACGTGTAGTGGAATATTTTAGGAAAATTCTCCATATTTACTTGACCTACTAAAAGTACAACAGTGGTTGTAAAGCAAATGGAACACTAATGCCCTGTACACATGGTCGGACATTACGAACACAAAATCTGTCGTATTTTATCCAACGGATTTTGGCCGAAACTTGTCTTACATACATACGGTCACACAAAGTTGTTGGAAAAGTTGATCATTCGGAAAGAGGTGATGAATAAAATGTACTACGGGACTATGTAGAGGCCAGTAGCCAATAGCTTTCATCTTCAAATTTTTTCTGAGCATGCGTGGCACTTTGTGCGTCAGAATTCTCGACACACAATCAGAAAAAGTTTGATCGGATTTTGTTGTCGGAAAATTTTAGATCGAGCTCTCAAACTTTTTCGGTTAGAAATTCAGACAGAAAAAGTCCCACACACAATCGGATTTTCAGAAAACATAATCCGATCTGACTTTTTCCATCGGAAATTCCGACCGGTATTTTTGTATAAAGTATTGAGCACATAATTAACACTGTACATATAATTGTTTATTTATATATATATATATATATATATATATATATATTTTTTTTTTTTTTTTTTTCTCTCTTCGGTTTTCTGAGATTTTTTATAGTTTGGCTGAGCTCTGTATTTATATAATATTATTATATTATATTTTAGATCACATTCTGATCCAGTACAGCAGCTGTATAAAAAATAGGTACATATTGCGGATTTATGAGTGTATATTGTCAATACAGGCATGTATAAAAAGAAAAAAAATGAAATAAGTATACCTTATCACATTCCAAGAGGCAGAGATAAAAGTACACACCATACTCAGCTGAGTTGCATTTTATATTAAAATAATAAATATCCTTAATAAATATCCAACCATGCTATCAGACAGAATGTGTGCAGGATAGTTTTTATGTTTGCCAAAGATTTTGCTAGGAGTATCTAAGGACAGATGTTGATAGAAAGATAGAAAACACACTTGTTTTGTCCCATAGCGCATGAAACATTTGCCAAAAAGACAAAGGGAATTATTTACTTGCTGTGTTCACTTTTAATACCCAATCATTTCTTCTAAGGGAGGAAATGCTTTCTTAGAAAAGGAGTCTTCCGAATTTCAAAACAAAGGGCCAGTTTACTGTCTTTCGGACTTTAAACTTTAGCCATTAGGAGTAGAAAATGCTCCTACATTAATGGGAGTGAGAAGAAAAAATTATATAGCACCCATGACCAGTAGAAGGAGAATAGGGCCCCATCACTGGTGTTAGAAGAAGGAATTGGGACCCATTGTTGACATTGGTGGGGGGTGTTTTGCCCTACTGTTGGTGTCAGCGGGAGGAATTATGCCCTAGTGTTGGTGTTAGTGTAAGCATTACTGCACTTGAAGCCATGTAAAGCCAAGAAAAGGGCAGCATCTGGCCCATGGTCTGCAGTTTGGAGACCATTGTTCTGGATTACTTTCATTGGAACAAGTGTTCCCATTCCCATGGGAACACTTTCCCCAATATTTTGGATCTTCTCTTTCAGCCCTGGCGACAATGGCTACTTATAAATATAAGATTAACTCCACTATTTTGCAGATTAATTAAAACAGCTATTCTTATGCTAAAAGTCAACAAAACATTGCCCATCTTGTGTAACTCATAGTATTGTATACTATACACTTTCTGGCCACTTGTTTAGGTACACCTTGCTAGTACTGGGTTGGACCTTCGTGGCATAGGTTCAACAAGGTGTTGGAAACATTCCTCAGAGATTTTGGTCCATATTGACATGATGAAGATTTGTCGGCTGCAAATCCATGATGCCAATTTTCCGTTATACCACATCCCAAAGGTGTTCTATTGGATTGAGGTCTGGTAACTGCAGAGGCCATTGGAGTACAGTGAACTCATTGTCATGTTCAAGAAACCAGTTTGAGATGAATTGAGCTTTGTGACATGGTGCATTATCCTGCTGAAAGTAGCCATCAGGAGATGGGTACACTGTAGGGAAGGGATGGACATCGTCAGCAATAGGGATGGGCCCGGTGCTCGATGCGAACCCACGTTCGCATCGAGCACCGGGCGTTCGCTCGCTCGGCGAGCCCAGAACTATTTGGGCCGTTCGCATCACATTCGTGTGATGCGAGCGGCATCACACAGAGCTCCCATATTTTCTTCCCCGAAGCACCCATAGGACTTCTAGTGTGTTAGTGGCATCACACAGAGCTCCCATATTTTCTTCCCAGAAGCACCCATAGGACTTCTAGTGAGTTAGTGGCATCACACAGAGCTCTTATATTTTCTTCCCAGAAGCACCCATAGGACTTCTAGTGTGTTAGTGGAATCACACAGAGCTCCCATATTTTCTTCCCAGAAGCACCCATAGGACTTCTAGTGTGTTAGTGGCATCACACAGAGCTCCTATATTTTCTTCTCAGCAGCACCCATAGGACTTCTAGTGTGTGTTAGTGGCATCACACAGAGCTCTTATATTTTCTTCCCAGAAGCACCCATAGGACTTCTAGTGTGTTAGTGGAATCACACAGAGCTCCCATATTTTCTTCCCAGAAGCACCCATAGGAATTCTAGTGTGTTAGTGGCATCACACAGAGCTCCTATATTTTCTTCTCAGCAGCACCCATAGGACTTCTAGTGTGTTAGTGGCATCACACAGAGCTCCCATATTTTCTTCCCAGAAGCACTCATAGGACTTCTAGTGTGTTAGTGGCATCACACAGAGCTCCCATATTTTCTTCCCAGAAGCACCCATAGGACTTCTAGTGTGTTAGTGGCATCATACAGAGCTCCCATATTTTCTTCCCAGAAGCACCCATAGGACTTCTAGTGTGTTAGTGGCATCACACAGAGCTCCCATATTTTCTTCCCAGAAGCACCCATAGGACTTCTAGTGTGTTAGTGGCATCACACAGAGCTCCCATATTTTCTTCCCAGAAGCACCCATAGGACTTCTAGTGTGTTAGTGGCATCACACAGAGCATTTTATTCCCAGAAGCACCCATAGGACTTCTAGTGTGTTAGTGGCATCACACAGAGCTCCCATATTTTCTTCCCAGAAGCACCCATAGGACTTCTAGTGTGTTAGTGGCATCACACAGAGCTCCTATATTTTCTTCTCAGCAGCACCCATAGGACTTCTAGTGTGTTAGTGGCATCACACAGAGCTCCCATATTTTCTTCCCATAAGCACCCATAGGACTTCTAGTGTGTTAGTGGCATCACACAGAGCTCCCATATTTTCTTCCCAGAAGCACCCATAGGATTTCTAGTGTGTTAGTGGCATCACACAGAGCTCTTATATTTTCTTCCCAGAAGCACCCATAGGACTTCTAGTGTGTTAGTGGCATCACACAGAGCTCCCATATTTTCTTCCCAGAAGCACCCATAGGACTTCTAGTGTGTTAGTGGCATCACACAGAGCTCCTATATTTTCTTCCCAGAAGCACCCATAGGACTTCTAGTGTGTTAGTGGCATCACACAGAGCTCCTATATTTTCTTCCCAGAAGCACCCATAGGACTTCTAGTGTGTTAGTGGCATCACACAGAGCTCCTATATTTTCTTCTCAGCAGCACCCATAGGACTTCTAGTGTGTTAGTGGCATCACACAGAGCTCCCATATTTTCTTCCCAGAAGCACCCATAGGACTTCTAGTGTGTTAGTGGCATCACACAGAGCTCCCATATTTTCTTCCCAGAAGCACCCATAGGACTTCTAGTGTGTTAGTGGCATCACACAGAGCTCTTATATTTTCTTCCCAGAAGCACCCATAGGACTTCTAGTGTGTTAGTGGCATCACACAGAGCTCCTATATATTTTCTTCCCAGAAGCACCCATAGGACTTCTAGTGTGTTAGTGGCATCACACAGAGCTCCCATATTTTCTTCCCAGAAGCACCCATAGGACTTCTAGTGTGTTAGTGGCATCACACAGAGCTCCTATATTTTCTTCTCAGCAGCAGCACCCACAGGACTTCTAGTGTGTTAGTGGCATCACACAGAGCTCCCATATTTTCTTCCCAGAAGCACCCATAGGACTTCTAGTGTGTTAGTGGCATCACACAGAGCTCCCATATTTTCTTCCCAGAAGCACCCATAGGACTTCTAGTGTGTTAGTGGCATCACACAGAGCTCCCATATTTTCTTCCCAGAAGCACCCATAGGACTTCTAGTGTGTTAGTGGCATCACACAGAGCTCCCATATTTTCTTCCCAGAAGCACCCATAGGACTTCTAGTGTGTTAGTGGCATCACACAGAGCTCCCATATTTTCTTCCCAGAAGCACCCATAGGACTTTTAGTGTGTTAGTGGCATCACACAGAGCTCCCATATTTTCTTCCCAGAAGCACCCATAGGACTTCTAGTGTGTTAGTGGCATCACACAGAGCTCCCATATTTTCTTCCCAGAAGCACCCATAGGACTTCTAGTGTGTTAGTGGCATCACACAGAGCTCCCATATTTTCTTCCCAGAAGCACCCATAGGACTTCTAGTGTGTTAGTGGCATCACACAGAGCTCCTATATTTTCTTCCCAGAAGCACCCATAGGACTTCTAGTGTGTTAGTGGCATCACACAGAGCTCCCATATTTTCTTCCCAGAAGCACCCATAGGACTTCTAGTGTGTTAGTGGCATCACACAGAGCTCCTATATTTTTTTCCCAGAAGCACCCATAGGACTTCTAGTGTGTTAGTGGCATCACACAGAGCTCCTATATTTTCTTCCCAGAAGCACCCATAGGACTTCTAGTGTGTTAGTGGCATCATACAGAGCTCCTATATTTTCTTCTCAGCAGCACCCATAGGACTTCTAGTGTGTTAGTGACATCACACAGAGCTCCCATATTTTCTTCCCAGATGCACCCATAGGACTTCGAGTGTGTTAGTGGCATCACACAGAGCTCCTATATTTTCTTCTCAGCAGCACCCATAGGACTTCTAGTGTGTTAGTGGCATCACACAGAGCTCCTATATTTTCTTGTCAGCAGCACCCATAGGACTTCTAGTGTGTTAGTGGCATCACACAGAGCTCCTATATTTTCTTCCCAGAAGCACCCATAGGACTTCTAGTGTGTTAGTGGCATCACACAGAGCTCCTATATTTTCTTCCCAGAAGCACCCATAGGACTTCTAGTGTGTTAGTGGCAGCACACAGAGCTCCTATATTTTCTTCTCAGCAGCACCCATTTTTTATACTATATACACTACCGACTACAATGGCTGGAAGACCGCCAAGGAGAGGCAGAGCGTGCCGAGGCAAGAACACAGGGCAGGCAGGCTCTGTTTTTAGAGACAACAGTGCTAGCCATGGACGTGGTCGTGCATCGTCATCAGCACGTGGCCATGGGACACGCTTGTCTTTGTTTTCGGCAGCTGGACATGTGGAGCCGCATCATGCCGAAGGCTTGGTAGAATGGATGACCAAGCCCTCCTCATCCTCCTCATCCTCTCTCACCCAGGCTCAGGGTACTGGCAGAGCAGCTGCCAACACGTACTCAATGGCATCATCAGCCACCCCTTCCCTAGACCCACCATGTCCTCCTGAGGAGTCCCCAGAACTCTTTGAGCACAGTGTTGGGTACATGCTCGAGGAGGATGCCCAACGATTCGAAGGCTCGGATGATGATACCCAGCTTGAGGAAGTCAGTAGTGTGCGCGCAGAGAGAGGGGATGCTGAAGGACAGCAATCTGGCAGTACTGTTCCACCAGCTGCAGCTTACTGCCAGGTTTGCTCTAGTGGTGAAGAGGGAGGGGATGATGAGGTCACTGACTCCACGTGGGTGCCTGAAGGGAGAGAGGAGGAGGAGGAGGAGGAGGATGCGGCGTCACATGTCCAACGAGGCAGGATGCCCCCTGGAGGCCAGCTAGAGGCCAGCACAGCAACTGTACCACACCGCAGAGCTCCGCCTGTGCAGGGCGCTGCCTCTGCACATTATCAGAAAAGTTCTTTGGTGTGGGCCTTTTTTGAGACGAGTGCATCAGATCGCACCACTGCTATTTGCAATATTTTTCTCAAGCGTATCTCGTGTGGCCAAAACATCAGCCGCTTGGGCACCACAAGCATGAGCAGACATATGTCGACCTGCCATGCAGCTCGTTGGCAAGCACACATAAAAGACCCACACCAAAGAACAAAGCGGACCTCTCCTTGCTCCTCATCAGCTGGGATCTCCATCCCCACTATATCTTCAGTCCTCTCTGAAAGCTGCTCTGAGAGGACTGAAGGTGTAGAATTAGGTGTGTCACAACCAAGTACTTGAAGTACACCGACGTCCGATTGTAGCAGGCAAATTTCCCTGCCCCAGCTGCTGGACCGTCGAAAGAAGTATACTCCCAGCCATCCACATGCCCAGTGGTTGAATGCTAGCTTGGCTAAATTGCTAGCACTTCAACTGCTGCCTTTTCAGTTGGTAGACTCGGCCCCCTTCCGTGAGTTTGTTCAATGTGCGGTTCCTCAGTGGCAGGTTCCCAAACGCCACTTTTTCTCACGGAAGGCGATTCCGTCTCTCTACCGGCATGTCTACCGGCATGTCCATGCCTCGCTGGACAGGGCGGTCAGTGGTAAGGTGCATATTATCGCTGACTCATGGTCCAGCAGGCATGGACAGGGATGTTATCTTTCTTTCACGGCCCATTGGGTCACTCTATTGGCAGCTGGGAGGGATGCAGGACAAGGTGCAGTAGTGTTGGAGGTTGTTCCGCCACCACGCCTCCAAAATGCTACTACTGGTTGTAACACACCTCTCTCCTCCACCCCCTCCTCTTCTTCTTCCTCCAGTGCTCTGTCCTCGGAACCAGCGGTGCTCCGTGTAGTGATCTAATATAATCGTTCCTTCCTCGTAGATGGTATATGGTTATTAAAAGTATTGTCCGCAGCAAAACCCGATTCTCCCAGAGAGAGATTTTATTGACTTCCAAAACAGAACATTCTTACAGACGACAAAATCCAACAGAGTTCATTACAACGAATATTTCCTCTTGTACCTATGCCTTCTTCTCTCAGACCATCTTTCTCTCTAGACTAGCTGACAACCTGCCTGTCTTCTCATATACTGATCTGACACTGGGGGGGGGGGTCAACCAAATGTTTACCATGAATACCCCCCTCAATTCTAATTATCATCAGTAAATACTAGATTAAAAGGCTATTCCTCACACACACAACTTGCATAAGATTTACACATCAAAGGGTAACAGATAACATTGTCTTTGATGTGTGCGACTACTGATTAGATTAAGAGATGACACCTGGACACCCTTTTGAGGTGTAGAATAGACTTGAATCCCCAATCTATATTCTTGCATAATGAATTTGTCTTAGAATGCCTAAATAGAATGCCTATACGAACTACATAAAAAACACTACATATATATAAACATGTGTATATATATAATACATATATATATACATACATATGTATACACATATACATACTAGATACAATATACTACATACAACACATATATAAATATGTATATATACAACACATATATATATATATATATTTATGGTCGGAGCCCTCGGTCCTTAACGATGTGAAGGAGCAAACATAAACACGCCACAAGACAGACAACAAACTAGACCTGAAGTGTGCCCTGGTCTACCGTAAGGTAAGCCCTGGTGAGCTGCACCGTGAGGCCCTTTCTGCTAGTAGAGTAGTTAAGAAAAGGGCGCTTACCTGAGGAGTGATGGCTGTTTCTGTAGAGAAACGTGTTGGAGTGTTCTGAGAAGGGGTATGGGTGGGGGGGTACGGCGCGCTGGAACCGACACCGGCCTTGTGGAGAGGTCTGGTGTATATACCCTCCGGGCTCCTCCCATAATTGCAGGCCACCATGCTGGCCTTCCTATTTATGGTCGGAGCCCTCGGTCCTTAACGATGTGAAGGAGCAAACATAAACACGCCACAAGACAGACAACAAACTAGACCTGAAGTGTGCCCTGGTCTACCGTAAGGTAAGCCCTGGTGAGCTGCACCGTGAGGCCCTTTCTGCTAGTAGAGTAGTTAAGAAAAGGGCGCAAAGACTTGTTTTTAGGGAGGTAATGATTTATTGTTTGGCAAAAGATTGTAAGGCAGGTTGTGCCGTGAAGGTGGTGACTCAGCCTAGGGTTAGTTGAGACCAGTGAGGGATGGCAGCCATGGTCGAATCGGCTCCGGGTTCCTGGGAAAAGAACAGCGGGAAATTGAATCGGGACAGAGCGTCAGCTGAGGTGTTACACTTGCCCGGGATGTGGATGCAGAGGACCTTGAACTGGTTTAGCAGGGATAATTGTACTAGCCTGCGCAGGAAGGCCATAATGGTCAAGGACCTGGACCGGCCTTTGTTTATGATGTCAGCTGTGGCCTGATTGTCAGTGGAAAAAAACCACCGTCTGGCCTGCCCAACTGCTTCCCCAGGTTTGTGCTGCTGCCACTATTGGGTATAATTCGAATAGGGAGGAGGACTGGCTGAAACCGGGGATTGCCAAGATTTCTGGCGGCCATGGACCGGCAAACCAGTGGGGGCCAAAAATAGCTGCGAAGCCCGTGGAGGCAGCGGCGTCAGTGACAATCCGGGGAGAAGAGGGAGATGCTGCCGGAATGAACATGGAAATGCCATTCCAGTCAGCCAGGAAGTGGTCCCACATGGAAAGGTCGGCCATAGCTGCCTGATCAAGTCTGAAGATCTGGTCTGGGTCTTGACATCCTGTGAGGAAAACTAGGAGGCGGGAGACAAAGGATCGTCCCTGAGGGATGACTCTCACTGCGAAATTTAACATCCCGAGTAAGGACTGAAGTTGCCTCCTGGAGCACCCCTGGGTGGCCGTGAAAGAATGAATGACTTCCCTGATGCGAGTCAACTTGTCTGGTGGTAGGCTGGCCTGCATGGCCTGAGTGTCGAGTATGACGCCTAAGAAGGTGATGCGATGTGCTGGGCCTTCTATCTTCTTCTCCGCTATGGGGACATTGAGGTTGGAGAAGACCTCCCTTAGACTCGTGAGGTCTACCGGGGGACGGTTGGGGTCTTCGATAAGCAGAAAGTCGTCCAAGTAATGGATCACTTTCTGACAGGATGCGTGGTGGGAGAGAATCCAGGACAGGGACTGTGCAAACGTGTCAAAGAGCCATGGGCTGCTTTTGGATCCAAAGGTCAGTTTCGTGGCGAAGTAGTACTGACCTTTCCACCTGACTCCGTGCCAGCGCCACAGACACGGTTGGATTGGTAGCAGCTTGAAGGCGTCTGCGACGTCTGCTTTGGAGAGCCAGGCGCCCTCGCCTGTGTCTAGGATGGCCTGGATAGCAAGGTCGACTGAAGAATATTTGAGAGAAAATTCTTGTGAGGGTATAAGGGAATTTAAGCTAGGTGTGTGAGAAGAATAAGGCGCGGACAAATCATAAATCAACCGGAGTTTATTTGAAAATTTCCCTTTTACAAGCCCGATAGGGCTAACTCTCCAAACTGAAAACGGTGGGTGAGAGAAGGGGCCGATCATGTACCCTCGGTCAAGTTCGTTTTGTAGTAGGGTACTGATGGCTTCCTCGTCGGTGGCTGCTGACAGCAGGTTTTTGCACTCGTGGGTGGTGTCGGGGAGTGTGATAAGCCCCGTGTGAAAGCCTGTGGTGAAGCCTTGTACCAGGAAGGCTGCTAGTGAGGGTGACGGGTGTGAGGTGAGGTAGGATTGCAGCCATCCGATATCAACACGGCTTAGTCAGGCTGAGCTGGGCTTATTGATCCCGCAGGTGATCCTGGGGTGGGCTTTGCGGCAAATGAGGCAGACGTGGAGGAGTCTGCAACGTGAGAAGTTGCAGATCCCCAAATTGAAATTGTTGCATATCGGCGCCCCTCCTAATGTTCGGACGGGTCGTCCGAGTCTGTCCTCCTGGGGGTGTGGTGGGGTTGCGTCTGAATACTGGGATGTGTGCGGGGCAGGGGGGAAGTTGGGGAGGCGTCTACCATCGGGTTCTGAACACCAATTGGCGGTGTGGGTGGAGGATTGGCAGTTAGCGCACAGTGGGGAGCGGAGGCCGGCGAAATGGCGACAGAAGAGTTCTGTGTCGATGGCGCTCCAGTCCGTGGTTGCTTGAAACTGACTGAGCTTGGCTGCTGCCTTTGCTGAAAAGGAGCGATGGTAGTCGTAGAAGGCGCTGCCTCCGTACTTGTACCCTAAATCTGTGACAGCATGAAGGTAGAGGTCTAGTTCTTCCCTCCTGTCGGGCTTGATGGAACAGATGACATCCCGAAACATGCCGAAAGCAAGTACGAATTCCGTCACCGTGAGCTTTCGTGTAAGCCTGTGGTCTTTTGCCTTCAAGATAACGGAAACGTCGCCCCAAGCGTAGGCCTTGTTCTCTGTCACATCGTGTACCGAGATCAGAAGGGATGCCAGGTTGACGTCGCGGCCATCTAGTATTTCCTTCCTGATGTTTGCCGGGATAAGATGTGCGGGGTAAACAGAAAAACCGGCGTGGGGCGTAGCTGTAACGCATGATGCGGGGGTGGCGGGGGCGGCAGCTGGTGGAGTGGGGGTTCCTTGCTGGAACTCCAAGGTCCCCACTCTGGCCTGGACATCAGAGATGGTAGAAGATAGAGAGGAGACCAGCGTGTGAAGTTGGGACACTGCCGAGGCAATTGTCTGTAGTGATGCCTGAGTGTCTGGTGGGGTTGGTGGGGATGGGATGGGGAACAGTAGTCTGTACAGTTCGGCTTTCCTGGCCGTGATGGGGTAGGGGATGTTCCTGCGCCTCAGCTCAGCTGAGAGTCTGGGGATGGTCCAAGCTCTGAAGGCTTGAGAGGAGTTGTCTGCCGGACCCACTTCGGGGGGTGATGGGGCGGGGGTGAAATCGTCGCTGCTGGCCAGAGACATGGCGTCTGCTAGAATAAAAGAGGGGGGGGAAGGGAGGGGGGGGGGATGCATGTTTGTCTCGGGTTTCTCTTTTTTTTTTTTTTTTTTTTTTTGTTGATTTGAAGGGCAGGAGAGCATATATATATGTATGTGGCTGGGGCAAAAAAGGGGGGGGAAGGGGGGGCAGGGTGGGAAACCTGTGTGACAGGTCTTTGCGCGCGTGCGCTGAGTGGGATGTTCCATGGGCCTATATGTAAAACTCGGGGGAGGGGGTGCGTGACACCCGAGGTGAGCCAGGAGGTGACTGGCCGGATGGTTGATGCTCGGGTGTCCGTCTGTGCTCGGCACGGACTGGTTAACCAGAGCCCCCCCAGGGCGGTACTGGGGGGAGTGGCTACTGGTTGATGTGCTACGTAGGAATGTTTCGATCTGTAGCATTTGACGTAGGTTCGGTCAGCTAATACTTGCACTGCCAGCAAGTCATGAGACTAGGTGACCTTGTCTGCGTAGTGAAGGCTTGTGCTTCGAAAATAGAGTGATATGCATAGAAGTATGTGACAGTTACTAACGCCTGGAGATTTAATCAAAAACTATGGTGTTCTGCTTGGGTGGGGAGGGGAGATGTGTGAACGAAGCAAGATACCGTTCGACGGTATGGTAACAATTGGGGGTGCGCGTGAGCGCTGGGTGAGTTTGTTTCTTTGGCCTGTGGAACTCAGAGAATGCGTGACAACCGAGGTAAGCCAGGAGGTGACTGACCAGGTAATCGGTGCTCGGGTGTCCGTCTGTGCTCGGCACGGACTAGTTCAACCAGAGCCCCACCAGGGCGGTACTGGGGGGAGTGGCTGCTGGTTGGTTGCTAAGTAGGGATGTTTCGATCTGTAGTAGTTTGACGTGGGTTCGGTCAGCTAATACTTGCACTGCCAGCAAGTCATGAGACTAGGTGACCTTGTCTGCGTAGTGAAGACTTGTGCTTCGAAAACAGAGTGACATGCATAGAAGTATGTGACAGTTACTAACGCCAGGGTACTGAGCCAAATAAGTATGTGGGAGGGGGATATGTGGTGAAAAAGGTGTGAAGAGAATGGAAACTGAAACCAACAATAATTTACGCACCTGCTTGCTGCCCTAGTGATGGAGTCACTGTTGGGGTCAAAACCTGGTGGCCTGGTACCTACGGTAGGGTGACGTAAAATTATTAGTGAGAGGTGGGTTGCAAGAGCTGATTTGGGGCCGTAGTTGACCCCCTGGTGTAGAGATGCAAGCCCTCAAGAAAAAAAGGGGGGGGGGTTATTACACATTTTTTTTTTTTTTTTTTTTTTACCTGAAAAGGAACGGGATGGTCTGATCCTGTTGTGTAGGAGACCAGGGGCGATTACTGACCTAAGGAAAAGGTGAAAAGGGATAGAGAAAGGCGTGAGTAGCTGAAGTTTGCTACTGGGGAGGTTGTGGCTGCGAGGCCAATGGAGGTCGAGCTGCAACGATTGCAGAGGTATGTGGGAGGGTGGATGTGGGAGCCGTGACACAAACCTGCGATGAGGCAGGATGTGCGGGGGGGGCGGCTGTGCCTCACATTGGCTGGGTTGCCGTGGAAGGCAAGGAGTGGACTGTCTTGCTGAGGTTTGCAAGGTGTGGGGGCCCGTTTACACGAACTTGCGGTGCCTGCAAGAAGTGCGTGGGGAGTGCAGTGACAGATGCTCTGGTGAGTGTGTGTGCGTTTTTTTTTTTTTTTTTTTTTTTTTTTTGGGGGGGGGGGGGTTGGTTGGGGGGGGGGGCGTTGTGGTGGACGTGTGAGTGAGGGGATGCTTGCACTGGGTAGCGGGCGTAACAACCAGTGGAAGTGGGGTAATTGTGGGGTAGAAAATGACAGACAATAGCAGTTGAAATGACTCAGTGAAAAACAGGGGTTTCGACGTAGCGACGAAAAAGCATAAATCCTACCTGCGACGCTGAAGCGGAACGAACTGGGGGTGCGATCGGGAATCGAATCCGTAATCTGGAACGAGGAGCGTCGGACAACTCAGGAACATGTACTGAGTTGTTTGTCGGCCTGGTGACGTGTAGTACGGCGCGCTGGAACCGACACCGGCCTTGTGGAGAGGTCTGGTGTATATACCCTCCGGGCTCCTCCCATAATTGCAGGCCACCATGCTGGCCTTCCTATATATATACATATACATGCATACACATATATATATTAGATATAATATACTACATATACCCCCACTTGGGTCGTTCTAACTACTAGAACTGACCCATAAATCAAGCAACAAACATAGCATTACCGACTTGAGGTATTGGATGCTTCACAATGGCTCATATGAAATATAAAGTTGAAACTGGTTACATCTCTCTTCACCAGCCTCTAAAATATCCCCATGAAACAGTCATTAGATAATATAGCTTTAGACCATGACTGGAAAAGGATTCGGTAAACATCCTTATTATATCACATCAAGATCTTGAATATTGCACAAAAACGAGCTGATGTCACAGTTCATTCTTCAATTTTCAACTTCAACTTCATCACATCTCTCATTGAAATTAGACTTGGTGTGCTTGGTGTGCTGGGAGCTCCGATCCACATAAATCCAGGATTCCTCTCCAGGCTCAAGGTTTTCATTTTCTTAAAGATGCTTTTGCACAAACACCAGCAAATCCCGAAATTCTACTTCCATCTTTATAGTAAGAAGAACCATCCATGTACCAGCTCTCACTTTCAAGTTCAAAAGGCTGACAAAAAACTGCTATTGCTGTACTTTGTAATTTGCTGTAGGCCGACTCCTCATTTCCATCCTTAATAGAGCAGTTGCTTGAATCATTCAGTCCATAATTCCACCTGAATGGTATACCAATCTATATACCAATCTATAATTCATATATCCATATAATCCATATATAATCCCCCACTTTCAGATAGAATCAGCTTGACATCAGCGTTTATCAGATCTTCTATCCAGACAAAGCAGCAGTGGAAAATCTTGCCAGTAAAGTTAGGTCTTTTTTTCATCCATATGTCAATAATATTAATGACTGATTCAACAAAGTTTCAAATCATGACTGGAGTGATGAACTTCAATCACCCCTCTTATAAATTTAGGAAAACCACCCAACATACTATAATTTATGCTATGCCAAGCCATTGTGCAGCATCTCACCTTAGATGTCAAATATATTGATCAATATGCAATATGTAATATGCAACATGTTATGTAACACGAAAATTATTTTAGGTTTAAATGTTTCGCTCTGGGTTTAAGATAAAGTTCAAGAAATAAAACATAATAAAATAAAAAAATAAAAAAAATAAAAATAAAAATGGAAAAGGGTGAAAAATAAAAATAAAAAATAGGGCTTGATGAATAAAAATGGGAAAGGGTGAAAAATAAAAAATAAAATATAGGGAAAAGTCCATTGTCCAAGTCAAAAAGTCAAAAAAAAGTAAATTGCTTGATGAATATTTGAGAGAGTCCATGATATTGTTTATTCAGCGTTTCTCCCCCACTAGCCAGAAATTTCAGCTTGCAGTTCACATGCTATGCGGATGCAGTATCTTCAATATCTGAAAGACAAAAAAACTCTCCAACAAAACTAATTAGCAAGATCCTTAAACATTCTTTGAAGTTAAAACAAAGGACTATTTACACATCCCCAGGTTGAAACTAAACCACCCCCACTGCTAGAGAAATGTCATTTGTATTCAAAAACAGATCTGGATAATGTAATCTGTTTAGCTGTCCCAGCAATGTGTAATGTTCCATTTTCATTTTATCGTACTCAATCTTTAGGTGGTCATATTTCTGTTTTAACTGAGAAAAATGGTATCCAAGCCTTAGATACCTTTTTATTATGATTTTGGTCAGCTCTGCTTTTCATATTAATATCACCTATATTTGACCTGGTGTCTCCTCTTTGATTGTTATCATAAGACATTATCTTTTGATCTTTATGTTCAGTATTTGTCCTAAACAATGTGGCTAAATCAATCTTGACAGCTTGCTCATTTGACTTTCTCCATAAATTGTCTGCTTTCAACAATACATCTTTTAAATCATGGGGATTTGGGGTAACTAGTAAAATATTTTGTCTAATCTCTTCGTTCAAAGCATGTAGAAATATACTCATATGTAACAAGCCACCATGCTCAAATGCAAGATTATTACTGACCAATATTTCCATAATAGATTTTATCCTTCCTGACAACTCGTAGGGAGATTCATTTTTCATTTGTTTGATCTTCCCATGAACAGTAACATCAGAACGTACACCATACAAAACACATAATAATTCCATCAATATGTCCCTTGTCCTCATTGGTTGAGTACAGATCTGCTTAATTCTCACCCAAAGACTATTTCCTATAGAATGTTGCATAACTCTGTCTAAATCAGATGGGTTGAGATTGTACATATCTCTGACATTCTGCAAGTCACAAAACCATTTTAAAAATCTGTTTAAATCATGGCAGGGAATCATTCCTATTTCTTTAAGAATTGCATCTAATTCTTTTGGTTTCAAAGGCTTCATTACAAGCTGAACTTCACCTGTATTATTATTATTGTTATAAACTGTGGTGGTCACAGTGGGTGCGGCTGGCAATGAATTATCAGATTTAATATGAGGTTCTGTTTCATTTGATAGAATGTTTGTATTTGCATTTTGCTGCAGATTGCTGAATCCACGATTCGATGCATATCTGCATTCCTGAGATCTCTTCTCTAATTCCATAATTCTTAATTTCAATCTCTCATTTTCCTCTGATAATTCATTACAACGTTTAGACTTCTCAAGCAGAGCTTCCCCAATGGTGACTGCATGCAATTTTAAATTTACAGTCTCAGATTCTGATTGGTTTTGTAACCTCTGACAAACCTTGTTGCTATTATCAACTGCACTCTGTAACTGGGTAATTTCCTCAACCTTATCCTTCAACGAACTTTCCATTGTTAAACAGCAAGATAACAAGCCCTGTACAATACAACCTTTTCTTTTACCTTCTGAAATTTTACTATCAAAAACAGTTTTTTCTAAAAATTCATTCATCATAGTCCATGTCTGCTTATATTTTTCTGGCACTTCATAAGGACCGCCATGACGCTTAATACATTTTAACACCCATCTGTTAACTTTATCAGAACTGACACTAGCTTCACACTTAGTAAGCATTTTTACTATATTATTAATAATTTAAAAAGAGAGAAATATTTTACTCACCGCATTAATTACTCCTTCAGCTTCCAGCTCACGTCTTCTGGTACACGATGCAGTCCTTTTTCTTCGTTTCCAGTCTCCAGAGAATAATTCTGGGGTTCCAAACTTGTTTGATTTTGTAGATCAGACTCTCTTATGTCACAACCAGACGTTAGAGTCACAGCACAGGTCTTGGGTCTCCATCAGACTTCTGTCCAACTCACGGATTGTTATCACCACGATTTCTAATACAAAGTCCTGAAAATGCTCTTCTGGTCGCTTGAACGGCACCAATGTAGTGATCTAATATAATCGTTCCTTCCTCGTAGATGGTATATGGTTATTAAAAGTATTGTCCGCAGCAAAACCCGATTCTCCCAGAGAGAGATTTTATTGACTTCCAAAACAGAACATTCTTACAGACGACAAAATCCAACAGAGTTCATTACAACGAATATTTCCTCTTGTACCTATGCCTTCTTCTCTCAGACCATCTTTCTCTCTAGACTAGCTGACAACCTGCCTGTCTTCTCATATACTGATCTGACACTGGGGGGGGGGTCAACCAAATGTTTACCATGAATACCCCCCTCAATTCTAATTATCATCAGTAAATACTAGATTAAAAGGCTATTCCTCACACACACAACTTGCATAAGATTTACACATCAAAGGGTAACAGATAACATTGTCTTTGATGTGTGCGACTACTGATTAGATTAAGAGATGACACCTGGACACCCTTTTGAGGTGTAGAATAGACTTGAATCCCCAATCTATATTCTTGCATAATGAATTTGTCTTAGAATGCCTAAATAGAATGCCTATACGAACTACATAAAAAACACTACATATATATAAACATGTATATATATAATACATATATATATACATACATATGTATACACATATACATACTAGATACAATATACTACATACAACACATATATAAATATGTATATATACAACACATATATATATATATATATATATATATATATATACATATACATGCATACACATATATATATTAGATATAATATACTACACTCCGTAGGCGTACAAGGGGCTACGCGAGTACGCAGGCAAAAAGATGCCATGCCGTGCTTACGCTGGTGTGTTTGGGGGACAGGAGCCACACTGGGCCAGAGGTTCTGGCAGCTCTGCAGGGGCAGGCCGAGAGGTGGTTGACGCCACGCCAGCTTAAGCCAGGAATGGTCGTTTCTGACAATGGCACCAACCTCCTCTCCGCCCTGCGACAGGGGCAGCTCACCCATGTGCCCTGTATGGCTCACGTCCTCAACCTGGTGGTGCAGCGGTTCTTGGGCAGGTTCCCAGGCTTACAGGATGTCCTGAGGCAGGCCAGGAAAGTCTGTGTGCATTTCCGCCGATCTTATAATGCCAGTGCTCGGCTGACTGAGCTGCAAAAGGAGCTGAACCTGCCCAAGAACCGCTTAATATGTGACATGCCCACCAGGTGGAACTCAACGTTGGCCATGCTGCAGCGACTGCACACGCAGCAGAGGGCCATCAATGAGTACCTTTGCGACTACGGCACCAGGACAGGGTCAGGGGAGCTTGGCTTTTTTTCCCCACGCCAGTGGAGCATAATCAGGGATGCATGCACTGTCCTCTCACCATTTGAGGAGACAGTGTGGGTGTTCCTTCTGTCCCACCCATCACACAGGAAGAGGATGAGGAGGAGGAGGAGGAGGATTGTGTGAGCATGGAGGTGGAGCCTGGCACTCAGCATCAGCAGCAGCAGTCTTTTAGGGATGATGTACAGTCCCAACAAACCAGTGGACTTGTACGTGGCTGGGAGGAGGTGGCTGGCGATCATGTCATCCTCAGTGACCCAGAAGACTCCAGACCGAATGCCTCAGCTAACCTACACTGCATGGCCTCCCTGATCCTGAAAAGCCTGCGGAAGGATCCTCGTGTTCTTCGGATCAAGGAGAGGGACCATTACTGGCTGGCCACTCTCCTTGATCCACGGTACAAGGGTAAGGTTGCGGACCTTATCTTGCCGTCGCAGAGGGAGCAGAGGATGAGACATCTCAGGGAGGCCTTGCAGAAAGGTCTGTGCAACGCGTTCCCAGAAACTGGGAGGTTACAAACTCCTGGTCCTGGACGACGAGTTGCTGAGGCTTCGGTCAGTAGCAGAAGGAGCGGTGGGGAAGGTGGATGTCTGACCGATGCGTTCAGACAATTTTTTAGTCCGCAGCCCCAAGGTATGATCGGTTCCAGCAACCATCGCCAGCGTCTGATATACATGGTGCAGGAATACCTAGGGGCAAGGTCAGACTTGGACACCTTTCCCACCGAAAATCCTCTGGCTTACTGGGTCCTGAGGATGGATCACTGGCCAGAGCTTGCACAGTATGCAATTGAGCTACTGGCCTGTCCTGCCTCCAGCGTTCTTTCCGAACGCACATTCAGTGCTGCTGGAGGATTTGTCACCGATCATAGGGTGCGCCTGTCCACCGACTCGGTTGATCGACTGACCTTCATCAAAATGAATCAGTCTTGGATCACCACCAGCTACCAGGCACCTGAAGCGGATATAACGGAATAATTTATAATGTCACATCCCTTCAAGACTGCCTATGCTGATGCTGAGTGAATGTCCTGTTATGTTCACTGACTATCCTCTTCCTCCTCCTCAATGATCCATGCCACCACACCAGTGCCTAAGGCACAATTTTTCAGCCCCTGTATAACAGGGGCGTGTACTTACAATTTTTTTTTAAAAATGCTTTGCAACAGGTGTGACTGCTGTGCTCCAAGTACAGTATCTGTGAGGGGTTGCAGTGTTGTGGCACCAGCACCAGTCCCTAAGGCACAATTTTTCAGCCCCTGTTGGGGCGTGTAATTACAATTTTAGGCAATGCTTTGCAACAGGTCTCATTGCTGTGCTCAGAGTACAGTATCTGTGAGGGGTTTCAGTGTTGTGGCACCAGCACCAGTGCCTAAGGCACAATTTTTCAGCCCCTGTATAACAGGGGCGTGTAATTACAATTTTTTAAAAAGATGCTTCGCAACAGGTGTGACTGCTGTGCTCCAAATACAGTATCTGTGAGGGGTTGCAGTGTTGTGGCACCAGCAGCAGTGCCTAAGGCACAATTTTTCAGCCCCCGTTGGGGCGTGTAATTACAATTTTTAGGCAATGCTTTGCAACAGGTCTCATTGCTGTGCTAAGAGTACAGTATCTGTGAGGGGTTGCAGTGTTGTGGCACCAGCACCAATGCCTAAGGCACAATTTTTCAGCCCCTGTTTAACAGGGGCGTGTAATTACAAATCTTGATCTAATAGTTCACAGCAGGGCCCATTCCTGCGCCCACCAAGAGTAACTATGAGGGCCTACAGTCTTGTGGCAACACCGTCCACCACCACCGCCAAAGGCCCAATTTTTCTGCCCTGTTCAACAGGTGCATGCAATGACAAATCTTGATCTAATAACTCACAGCAGGGCCCATTCCTGCACCCACCAAGAGTAACTGTGAGGGCTTACAGTCTTGTGGCAACACCGTCCACCACCACCACCACCACCACCACCAAAGGCCCAATTTTTCTGCCCTGTTCAACAGTTGCATGCAATGACAAATCTTAATCTAATAACTCACAGCAGGGCCCATTCCTGTGCCCACCAGTCTTGTGGCTACACCAACATCTAATAGGGCAAATTTCTGCAGAGTATATACGGCAGGCCCCTACTTTCAAACATCCAACTTACAAACGACTCCTACTTGCAAACGGAAAGAGAAAACAGGAAGTGAGAGGAAATCTACCCCTAGGAAGGGAAATTCTATCCTGTTAGATTTAATTTGGGAAAAAAGCTATCTCCTCTCTACTGATGCTTTATCACCAATCCTTGTTTCAATTAAAACCCCACTTTTCCAAAAACATTTGTCATTGGGACGGAAAGTGAGGTGACATGTTCTGAACAGATGTGCAAAGACAGCAAATGTTACAGGGGTGATAACCCCTCCCTATGTTCTCCAAAAAGCTTAAAAATTGATTTTTTTGGGATGGAGATACACTTCATAATGTACCTGTTCAGATTCTACTTAAGAACAAACCTACAGTCCGTGTCTTGTTTGCACCACCTATATAGTGCTGTTCAGAGTATATAGGGTTGTAGGTATAGGGTTTTATTTTGGGTGCGGGGTCCCCCTTAATATCCATACAAGACCCAAAGGGGCTGGGGTGGGGGGGGCGATGGGGTAGCCATGCCATTTTTCTCAAGGATTTTCAGCCATATGGCGGCCAGGACAAGACATGACATTAAAGCCGCAAGTGGTTTTAAATGGCTTCTTTTTTTCCTTTACAAATGTCTTTTTGTGCAAGGACAGTTCTAAACACGGGAAACACATGCCACTTCACAGGCATATTTTAGACACCCCCCAGGTACCATATTTTAAGGAAAATTTCACTTTTTTTTTTCTTCACTTTATGCATCATTAAAATGACTGCTCCCGAAAAAAACTTTAGTTTTTAAAAGTTCTTTTTGCATTGATATATGTCCCCTGGGGCAGGACCCGGGTCCCCAAACCTGATTTATGACATTAACATGCATATTGGCCGTTGTAATTAGCAATTTTGATTTCGAACGTTCGCGTCCATTATAACGAATAGGGTTTCGAAAATTCGCGCAAACTTTCGGTCCGTTCGAAGGTTCTGGTGCGAACCGAACCCGGGGGTGTTCGGCTCATCCCTAGTCAGCAACAATACTCAGGTAGGCTGTGGTGTTTAAATGATGC
The DNA here is from genome assembly GCA_028564925.1 of Lithobates sylvaticus. Lineage (NCBI taxonomy): Eukaryota > Metazoa > Chordata > Amphibia > Anura > Ranidae > Lithobates > Lithobates sylvaticus. Next base: position 322,130,136 of record CM053028.1, on the reverse strand, counting down.
TCAATTGGTACTAAGGAGCCCAAAGTGTGCCAAGAAAATATCCCCTACACCGTTACACCACCAGCCTGAACCATTGATACTAGGCAGGATGCATCCATGCTTTCTTGTTTTTTGCCAAACTCTGACCCTACCATCTGAATGTTGCAGCTGAAATTGCGACTTATCAGACCAGGCCATGTTTTTCCAATCTTCTATTGTCCAATTTTGGTGGGCCTGTGTGAATTGTAGCCTTGGTTTCTGTTTTTTGAGTTACTGTTGCCTTTCTATTATCTCAAACCAGTCTGCCCATTCTCCCCTGACCTCTGACATCAACAAGGCATTTTCACTTACACAACTGCCACTCACTGGATATTTTCTCTTTTTCAGACCATCCTCTGTAAATTTAGAAATGGTTGTGTGTGAAAATCCCAGTAGATCAGTAGTTTTGGAAAAAACATAGACCAGCCTGTCTGGCACCAGCAATCATGCCACATTCAAAGTCACTTAATTCCCTTTTCTTCCCCATTCTGATGCTCAGTTTAAACTTCAGCAAGTCGAATTCACTACGTCTAGATGCCTAAAGGCATTGAGTTGCTGTCATGTGATTGGCTGATTAGCAATGTGTGTTACCAAGCAATTGAACAGGTGTACCTGATAAAGTGGCCAGTGAGTGTATATTTTGTGTTAATTTATGTGTGATATCTAAACGCATTGTTTTTAAATTCTAATATTCTAACAATAACAGAATACATTTAACAAACATTGAACCTATAAATATATTATAATACTTTAACTTATATATTTAATTAAATGATCAATCTTATCTTTAATATATACCCTTCATTGGGATTAATGTCATATACAATTTTTCTTAAAACTGTAATGCATTGCATAGTTTATTCAACAAACTCTGATGAATCACATATTGTTCATTTGACTTTCCAGCTACTTCAAATAATCCTGTTTTTTTTTATTACATTACTGCTTAAGAAAAAAACATACCAGAGCAAGAATTTCTGTTGTTCTTACTGGAAAGTCTTATAAAATGTGACTGCTTCAGATATAAGTGAAATATAATTAACTTTTATTTTTTAGGTCTTTTAAAAAATACTGGTATCTCTGCAGCTGCAAAACAGGATTTACTGGAAAACCTGTGAGCAAGTAATTGACTTCTACAGACTGCTTACTATCAACTGTCTAAATGAAAGATCGTTTCTCAAAATAACTGAAAGATTTGGTGTATATAATTTAATGTATTATATACTATATCAGTGATTTTAAATCTAAAAGCCCCACCTAGCCTGGTTCTAAAATGAATTTATGAATAGAGCAGAACAATGCAAGCAGAATGGATATTAATGTTTTGGTAACAATAACCAATGGCATATCAAGTTCTAAAAAGCTTTTGTGTAGTTGTGCTCCTGAGACTATCTATTTCAATTTTCTGGATAAGGTATGATTAAGGGAATACATGTTTAAGGGAATACGGTTAAGGGAATAAATGACCCTACTTTTCCCAGTGCAAAAGCTTAAACCCAATTGAATCTTTAGTTTACATCAGCTAAACACAATCCAGTTGCTTTAAATAAAAAAATGTACAATGTATGATTCTTTTTTTGTCTGAAGCCACCACAGTCTTAGTAAGGAAGCCTAAATTATGCTAGAAGCTACAGATTGGAATCCCTGTTCTCTTGGGTGGGCTCGCTCTTTTTCAAACGCAGAGGTTGTATTACAAAAGTCCAACACTAACCTGCTTAGTCAACCCTATAGCTCAGCAATCAGAAAGTTTTATGTTCCACACTGTCCAGAAAGCTCTGACTCAACAGGGGGCTTGTCAGACCTCAGCAAAGAGTTCACTGTTTCCCTACAGAGAGCAGGGGTTTCCCACTCCGGCATGCTGCCAGAGGACAGGTTCTCTATTCAGTCTGTGTCTGATTTTTAAAGAAAGCAAACTGTAAGATTTCGCACACCTGGAATGTACTGTGGGTATTAAGCCAATTTAACGCTGAACTCTGGGTACAACAACTTTAATTAACATATATTTTATATTAGCCATAAAGGATATAAATTCACTTTATGGGCACAGAATTCTATTGCAGACCCATACAATACCTTGTGAAAGTAACAGCGAGATCATCCCTGTGCTATAACTAATCTGTGCAGAGAGCAGAGCTGATGGAGGGACCCAGCAGGTCTCACCCACTACAGGTAGCCTGTAGAAAACTATGGGGGAGTGCAGAGAGCAGCAGAGAATGGTTTTCAATACAGGAAGCTCCTGCACAAAGACAACATTTAATGTTGGATTACTGCACACGTCTGGAAGAAATACACAAAGCACACGTAATAATACACGCCTCTTGTATTTAACTACTTGCGGACCTCCCTATAGCAGTTGCACTGCTACAGGGTGGAAGCTTTGGGCTGGATCACGTATATAGGTGGCTCATTCCTGCTGTGATTTACACACAGCTGATCAGCGGGTGACGGGTACTCAATGTCTGCCGGCACCCACCGATCATCAGGTGGAGACACATAACTGCATTATGCCCATGTAAACAAGCCATTCTGACAGGGGGGAAGGGATGGAGTTTATGTCCCTGCATAGCAGGGAATACATTCCATCTCTTCCCATAGTAAAAGCACCTCACACAGTTCACATAAACACTGGTTAGGCACACAGTTAACCCTTTCATCACCCCTGATGTTAACCCCTTCCCAACCAGTGTCATTAGTACAGTGACAGTGCATATTTTTAGCACTGATTTATTCTATTCATGGCGCAGTCCATTTACGAAGCACTTTAACATATACATTGTACATTCACATCAGTCCCTGCACTCAAGAAGCTTACAATCTAAGGTCCTATACTCACATTTATATATACACATACTAGGGCCAGACAGGATCCAATTAACATGTTAGCATGTTTTTGAAGTGTGGGAGGAAACCGGAGTACCCAGAAGAAACTCATGCAGGCACAGGGAGAAAATGCACACTTCAGGCAGGTAATGTCATGGTTGGGATTCGAACCAGTGACCCTTTTGCTGCTAGGCAAAAGTGCAAACCACTACACTACTGTGCTACTATATTAGTTTGACTGGTTCCCAAAAAGTGTCAAAAGTGTCAATTAGTGTCAGAATTTCCTCTGCATTATCGAAGTCTCACTATAAGTCGCTGATTGCCGCCATTACTAGTAAAAATAAATAAATAAAAATATCCCATAGTTTGTAGATGCTATTACTTTTGTGCAAACCAATCAATATACGCTTATTGGGATTTTTTAACAAAAATATGTAGCGGAATACATATTGGCCTAAATTTACGATGACATTTGATATTTTTTTGGATATGTTTTTAGAAGAAAATAAAAATGTATTTTTTTTTCAAATTTGTAGGTCTTTTTTAGTTTATAGCGCAAAAAATAAAACTTGCAGAGGTGATCAAATACCACCCAAAGAAGGCTCTATTTGTGGGAAAAAAGGACATTAATTTTCTTTGTGCATAGTGTCGTACAACCATGAAATTGTCAGTTTACTACTTCTGCTTCGAAAGATTGACCTCCCTTCATGACCAGGCCATTTTTTTTGTAATACGGCACTGCTTTACTTTAACTAAAAATTGGGTGCCTACCCTAGTGCACACTTAATGTACTAGGTATGTGATCCTGTGCAGAGTGGACACCCTGCCGCAGTATATGTGCGGTAGGCAGTTGAAAAGTTGTTAAAGTAACGCAGTGCCGTATCACAAAATAATGGTCATGAAGGGGGGTAAATCTTCCAGAGGTCACGTGGTAAAAAAATATTTGCTAATAATATGCTAATAAATTCCACAAATGTATTAGGAGATAGATATGAAGGTATCTGAGAGAAGAACTCAATACATACAACCTTTTAAAGCTGAATGCAAGGAAACAGCCATATAAGTAGATGAAATACATATTAGAGAGCTGTTTTACTTGCCTAAGTATTTGTACAATAAATTCTGAACTCTGCCAGCCAGGTTGATGACCTAACTTTTCTCTACAGCAGTTTTTGAACACGTACAGATCACCTCTCTGCCCCCAGCCTATGACAGAAAACACATGTGATCACTTCCCTGACATACTGTATCTTCCGTTCAGCATGTCAGCATCTGTGAATATAGCACACTTCATTGGCTCCTAATGTTGCCCCTCCCTCTGTCAGTGTAAGTGTTGGTGTGTAGTAGGGATGGGCCCGGTGCTCGATGCGAACCCATGCTGGCTGATGATTGGCCAAGCATGCACTGTGACCCCCCGCATGCTTGGCCAATCACAGCGCCGGAAACTCGGAGAGCCATAATTGGCTACAGGCAGGACGCCTGTAGCCAATTACAGCTCAGGGGCTTTAGTACACGCCCCACCATTTAAAAGGCCGCCACGCCGTCGGCGCCGGCCACATGAGTTCCGGCTTTAGGAGAGATCAGGCTGATTCTGTGTCTTTGCTAGATTCATTCATATAGAAAGATTTGCTCTACTTTGCTAAACCATTGGCTATTTATTTGCTAAACCATTGCTACCTGTCATTGATCGTCCATTGCTGCTGGTTAGTGTGGTTTTAGCTGCTGCTGGGATTAGTCTGGTGCGTGTTTTACTGTTAGTACAGTATTTCAGTAGTACAAACCGCAGTGCTGTTAGCACAGCATTGCACCCCAAAAGCACCCATAGGACTTCTAGTGTGTTAGTGGCAGCAAACAGAGCTCCTATATGCACCCATAGGACTTTTACTGTGTTAGTGTGTTAGTGGAAGCACCCATAGGACTAGTGGCATCACACAGAGTTCCTATATTTTCTTCCCAGAACACCCATAGGACTTGTACTGTGTTAGTGGCATCACACAGAGTTCCTATAATTTCTTCCCAGAAGCACCCATAGGACTTGTACTGTGTTAGTGGCATCACACAGAGTTCCTATAATTTCTTCCCAGAAGCACCCATAGGACTTCTACTGTGTTAGTGGCATCACACAGAGTTCCTATATTTTCTTCCCAGAAGCACCCATAGGACTTCTACTGTGTTAGTGACATCACACAGAGTTCCTATATTTTCTTCCCAGAAGCACCCATAGGACTTCTACTGTGTTAGTGACATCACACAGAGTTCCTATATTTTCTTCCCAGAAGCACCCATAGGACTTCTAGTGTGTTAGTGGCAGCAAACAGAGCTCCTATATTTTCTTCCCAGAAGCACCCATAGGACTTCTACTGTGTTAGTGGCATCACACAGAGCTCCTATATTTTCTTCTCAGCAGCACCCACAGGACTTCTAGTGTTTTAGTGGCATCACACAGAGCTCCTATATTTTCTTCCAGAAGCACCCATAGGACTTCAATTGTGTGTTAGTGGCATCACACAGAGCTCCTATATTTTCTTCTCAGCAGCAGCACCCACAGGACTTTTAGTGTGTTAGTGGCATCACACAGAGCTCCCATATTTTCTTCCCAGAAGCACACATAGGACTTCTAGTGTGTTAGTGGCATCACACAGAGCTCCTATATTTTTTCCCAGAAGCACCCATAGGACTTCAATTGTGTGTGTTAGTGGCATCACACAGAGCTCCTATATTTTCTTCTCAGCAGCACCCACAGGACTTTTAGTGTGTTAGTGGCATCACACAGAGCTCCTATATTTTCTTTGCAGAAGCACCCATAGGACTTCAATTGTGTGTTAGTGGCATCACACAGAGCTCCTATATTTTCTTCTCAGCAGCACCCACAGGACTTCTAGTGTGTTAGTGGCATCACACAGAGCTCCTATATTTTCTTTGCAGAAGCACCCATAGGACTTCTAGTGTGTTAGTGGCATCACACAGAGCTCCTATATTTTCTTCTCAGCAGCACCCACAGGACTTCTAGTGTGTTAGTGGCATCACACAGAGCTCCTATATTTTCTTCCCAGAAGCACCCATAGGACTTAAATTGTGTGTTAGTGGCATCACACAGAGCTCCTATATTTTCTTTTCAGAAGCACCCATAGGACTTCTAGTGTGTTAGTGGCATCACACAGAGCTCCTATTTTTTCTTCTCAGCAGCACCCACAGGACTTCTAGTGTGTTAGTGGCATCACACAGAGCTCCTATATTTTCTTCTCAGCAGCACCCACAGGACTACTGACTACAATGGCTGGAAGACCGCCAAGGGGAGGCAGAGCGTGCAGAGGCAAGAACACAGGGCAGGCAGGCTCTGTTTCTAGTGGACGTGGCCGTGGACGTGGTCGTGCATCATCATCAGCACGTGTCCATGGGACACGCACGTCTTTGTTTTCGGCAGCTGGACATGTGGAGCCGCATCATGCTGAAGGCTTGGTAGAATGGATGACCAAGCCCTCCTCATCCTCCTCATCCTCTCTCACCCAGGCTCAGGGTACTGGAAGAGCAGCTGCCAACGCGTACTCAATGGCATCATCAGCCACCCCTTCCCTAGACCCACCATGTCCTCCTGAGGAGTCCCCCGAACTCTTTGAGCACAGTGTTGGGTACATGCTCCAGGAGGATGCCCAACGATTCGAAGGCTCGGATGATGATACCCAGCTTGAGGAAGTCAGTAGTGTGCGCGCAGAGAGAGGGGATGCTGAAGGACAGCAATCTGGCAGTACTGTTCCACCAGCTGCAGCTTACTGCCAGGTTTGCTCTAGTGGTGAAGAGGGGGGGATGATGAGGTCACTGACTCCACGTGGGTGCCTGAAGGGAGAGAGGATGAGGACGAGGAGGAGGAGGATGCGGCGTCACATGTCCAACGAGGCAGGATGCCCCCTGGAGGCCAGCTAGAGGCCAGCACAGCAACTGTACAACACCGCAGAGCTCCGCCTGTGCAGGGCGCTGCCTCTGCACGTTATCAGAAAAGTTCCTTGGTGTGGGCCTTTTTTGAGACGAGTGCATCAGATCGCACCACTGCTATTTGCAATATTTGTCTCAAGCGTATCTCGCGTGGCCAAAACATCAGCCGCTTGGGCACCACAAGCATGAGCAGACATATGTCAACCTGCCATGCAGCTCGTTGGCAAGCACACATAAAAGACCCACACCAAAGAACTAAGCGGACCTCTCCTTGCTCCTCATCAGCTGGGATCAACATCCCCACTACATCTTCAGTCCTCTCTGAAAGCTGCTCTGAGAGGACTGAAGGTGTAGAATTAGGTGTGTCACAACCAAGTACTTGCAGTACACTGACGTCCGATTGTAGCAGGCAAATTTCCCTGCCCCAGCTGCTGGACCGTCGAAAGAAGTACACTCCCAGCCATCCACATGCCCAGCGGTTGAATGCTAGCTTGGCTAAATTGCTAGCACTTCAACTGCTGCCTTTTCAGTTGGTAGACTCGGCCCCCTTCCGTGAGTTTGTTCAATGTGCGGTTCCTCAGTGGCAGGTTCCCAAACGCCACTTTTTCTCACGGAAGGCGATTCCGTCTCTCTACCGGCATGTGGAAGGCAATGTCCATGCCTCGCTGGACAGGGCGGTCAGCGGTAAGGTGCATATTACCGCTGACTCATGGTCCAGCAGGCATGGACAGGGACGTTACCTTTCTTTCACGGCCCATTGGGTCACTCTATTGGCAGCTGGGAGGGATGCAGGACAAGGTGCAGTAGTGTTGGAGGTTGTTCCGCCACCACGCCTCCAAAATGCTACTACTGCTACTGGTTGTGACACACCTCTCTCCTCCACCCCCTCCTCTTCTTCTTCCTCCAGTGCTCTGTCCTCGGAACCAGCGGTGCTCCGTAGGCGTACAAGGGGCTACGCAATACGCAGGCAAAAAGATGCCAAGCAGCTTTCAATGGAAACAGGTCTCATTACTGTGCTAAGAGAATGCTTCGCAACAGGTGTGACTGCTGTGCTCCAAGTACAGTATCTGTGAGGGGTTGCAGTGTTGTGGCACCAGCACCAGTGCCTAAGGCACAATTTTTCAGCCCCTGTTGGGGCGTGTAATTAGAATTTTTAGGCAATGCTTTGCAACAGGTCTCATTGCTGTGCTAAGAGTACAGTGTCTGTGAGGGTTGCAGTGTTGTGGCACCAGCACCAATGCCTAAGGCACAAATATAACACTTGTATAATGTTCTAATAACTCACAGCAGGGCCCATTCCTGCGCCCACCAAGAGTAACTATACATGCTATATATCCATGTACAAATGAACATAGTTTTTCTGGTGTAATAAAACGTAAATTTTAGTTTGGGTGCGGGGTTTCCTTTAATATCCATACAAGACCCAAAGGGGCTGGGGTGGGGGGGGGTATTAAAGCTGACATTAACATGCATATTGGCCGTTGTAATAGCACTTTTGATTTCGAACACTCGCGTCCATTATAACGTATAGGGTTCGAAAATTCGCGCGACACATGTAAATTGTATCTTTGAAAACAATATTATCAGTCTTTTGTAATATATAATATTATCAGTCTTTTGTAATATATAAATTACATTTCTATCATATTTATAACACAGACACTAGAGTGTGCATATGAGTGTTTTCAAATGATTAGCCCTTTGGAGGGTAGCCACTTTTTTCAAACATTACTATTTTTAGGTTTATATTTTTACCCCCTCTCCCACGTGTGTTAGGGCCTGTATTGACAGGCTTTGGGCTTGTGTCAATGAAATCAATTTTACCTGTCTGATTTTATCAAATTACAGATCATCAAAAAAAGGAGAGAGGTTAAAAAATATACTAAAAATAAAAAATGAAACAAAAAAAATATAAAAAAAAAGTATATGTGTAGGTGTATGGAACATAAAAGCAAAAAGACATGTTTTCCACCGCTTAATTGATCTACATAGCAGTATATTTTTTTAACCTCTCTCTTTTTTTTCGTTCTGAACAATTTAAAAAAAATGCTTTTTTAACAGTTTTTTTTAAATAAACATAACTTCTGAAAATTTCATATAACTAAATGTTGTTACCCAGCCTCCCTTGTGGTGTTTTTCATATGTGCCTTGTTTTGTTTTATGCCTTTTTTGATGTTTTTGACCCGTTAATGTTTTAACTTATCAGTTTTTAATCACACATGACAACCTATCTACCAACACTTCTCACCTAGGTTCGCTCCATGAGATACCAGCTAATTTGACTATGAGGGAGGAGCCACCTCCCACACTCCTGACCATCTCCCCAATAATAATGCACTAGAGAGCACGCCCTCTTTCTTTATGGTTTGACAAAAGGGGCGTGGCCCCAAACCACGTGACCACACACCCTTATGGGGTGATATCATTACCCCATTCCAGCTGAGATTGCCAAACCAGCTGAGGATACTGAGAAGCCACCGCTCTACCGTGTTACACACAGTTCAGCTTTCCCAGTCACTGTCCTGTCTGCATCCGCCCAGCCGCTTCCTGGCTGAACTCTGCATATCAGAAGAGTGCCAAGCAAGCCAAGGAGAGCCAGATACCGATGCACACCACGCCACCAGCTTCTCCACTCTCCAGTGCTTCTCTCTTTCACAACCCAGCACCTTCCCGGCTGATCTCTACACAACACCAAACACTTACCTGCCGATGACCTCTGCTACAGATGTCAAGACCTCCACAGATGACAAGTTGACATTTCCTCCATTATATGTGAGTGAAATATTTATTCACTACCTAATAGTTGTTTCCGACACTCTACAGATAGACGCGTCCTCTGTTTCTTTTTCTGTTTTCTTGCATCTAGATAAACATGCACAAGGCATGTTTATCTAGATTTAGTAGAGAGTTCAGAGAAAGCTCAATCCACTGGACCAGTGCGGATACAGACACCTGAACACATCATACAAGTTTGTGTTTAACACTTAGCTCTAGGTTTGATTAACTTTACAGGTTTCAAGCAAGCATACATTCTCATTCCTCAGTATTATTTAATTTTATCCCCACTCTGCTCTGATCACTTTAAATAGATCCAAACTTTGGAAAAGCTGCTTACACCCATGTTTTATCACCAGCTCAAACAAATAAATGTATATACTGTATATCAAGAGTGCAGTGCTTCTCCTTTCTAATTAGAATGCAATAAAAAAAAAACACAATAAAAAATTCAAATAAAAAACATCCATGCATGCTATCCCAATGAAAACTCTTACTTATATACATGACCAAATATGATATGCATATACGCATTATCTCTAAAACAAATGATCTCTGTTTTCAGATGCATAAGGATCTTAGACTGCTGGGGAAGAGAAACAGCAGCACATTGATCTTCACAGTGAATGGCTGTGCATGTGTGTGTGTGTGTGTGTGTGTGGGGGGGGGGGGGGGGCATGTCAGCACAAGCCTGATCATTGGAAGAGAGTAGGCTGAGTTCCAAGCACAACTAGAAAACTGACCAACAGGCCAATAAGGCCAATTTATATTAGTTCATATTTGCTAGTAGTAAAGACTAAGCTTACTAAGACTGACATTTATTACAGAAAATGTTATCGGTTTAAAGTTTTGTCTGCAAAGAGATTACATTGAAGAATGAATAGTATCTCATTTTATTATTTTGAATTAACAAATGTTTCATTCCTACACCCAAACCAAGGCATGTCTTTGCCCTTAAAAACAACACAGGCCCTTTAAACTGTACATCAGTTAAAATAACTATCCAAATTTCTCTATTATTCACTTATCTCTAAAGCAATTTGCACTTTAAAGAATCCTCCAAAATGCATATTTTAATATCTAATGTGGAAATATAAAATCAGTGCTTTTGAATAACCTACTTTCAATGTTGGCTGAAAATGTCTGCATATTTTTGTGCTCATGACAAATTAGACTTTATCACACGTGTGAGAATAATTCATGACTTTGTTTCATTAAAATTTTCCAGCACCTTAACAAGAAGGTTCTTGTTCATATCAAATCAGCCTACTTAAGTGTTTTTGTGAGCTACACGCATGTGGTGAGGCTCAGACATAGTTTGTTTTCAGTTACAGTTAAGTATTTCATGATACAAATGCATTTAAAATAGGTTGGGTAGAAAACCAGATGAGGAATATTTTTAGAAGTGGTTAATCTAATATGCCATGAAAGTTTATTAGATATCAGAACTAGTAACCCAACAATTTTAAATGCACATAAATAAATAATAAGAAACAACTATATTCAAACTTAAAAATACAGCAAATTATATCAGTACATTGGCATGTTTTTTCCTGTCCTTTACAAAATGGGTTATTTGTTTATATATTACAGGAAATTGTTTATATATATATTGCACCATTCTAGATTGACTATGCACATAGGCGTGCGCACAGGGTGTGCCGGGTGTGCCTGGGCACACCCTAATGTGTGTCCTAAGATCTGCTGTAAAATGCTGCAAGAGACCGTATAGAGCGCTGCCTGTGAGGCAGTCAACGAGGCATGTAAGAGCTGTTCAGTGCATGAAACAGAAATGTAATGTCACTGCTTGCAGACACCAGCTGTCAAAACTCTGCGCTGATGTGGGGGGTGGACGAGGCCAAACAGGTAGCCTATCAAACACAAGCCAAAGTGATAGGCAATGGGCAGGCCGCTCCATGTATGTGGCTCCACCCCCTTTCTATCAGCTATCAAACACCAGCCAATGATTGGGCTGCCTAAGAAAGGTTGCAGAGCCACATACACAGAGCAGCCGCCAATCCACTATCCCGTTGGCTTGTGTTTGATAAGCTAGCTGTTCGGTCCCGCCCACCCCCGACATCAGCGCAGAGTTTTGACAGCTGGTCTCTACAAGCAGTGACATTACATTACAGTTTCGTGCACTGAGTGCTCTTACATGCATAGCTGACTGCTCTGTGGGAGACTACCCCTCTGCTAGATTAGTGCCAATCAGTGCCACCTATCAGTGCCAACCAATGCCACCTATCAGTGCCACCTATTAGTGCCACCAATCAGTGCCACCTGTCAGTGTAAATCAGTGCCCATCAGGGCCACCTGTCAGTGCCAATCAGTGCCACCTGTCAGTGCCAATCAGTGCCAATCAGTACCACCTGTCAGTGCCAACCAGCGCCAACCAATGCCACCTATCGAACAAAGAAATGGACATGGCTGGCTACCAAAAAACTACCTAATCCAAATAATCCCCTTCTGCTGTGCTATATGTGCAGAACCTATAATATTACCACCAATACTTACAAAGAAAATATAAATATGTTCAAATATATAAAAATTATTTTCTGTGCCGCTGTGCTGTAAATGAACACCAACTACTAGACTCAGTGTTAGTGATCAAACCAAAAACATTATATATACCAAAACATTATTCATAAAACATGTGGATGTATATTTATAACTCCTCCGTTTAAAGGAAAACAAAGAATTATCCTCTAACAATCGGGGACTTCTGATCGCTCTTGTGTGCTTCCTGCTTATATAGTGAAATTCATCCTTTAGTGCCACCACCACCTTACGAAATGGGCACTCACCAGATATCAACTGAATGCTCGCCTTTGGTTCATTACATGGATAACCACTCCTTAAAAACGATCAATCTCCCCAAGGGTCAGACCACTGGATATCCAAACTCATAAAAAAACAGGTAGAACTGTCATGGTGTAGTATTTCTCAATGTGTTTATTAAAAAAAAATATTAAAAATATATTGCACTCATATTTAACTGTGTCAACAAGCCGACACCAAGCTTATCCAGCCATGTATGGAGGTTCTACCTAGGTCAACAAAAAGGTGCCCTCTGTGTTGCGTATGCTCCAAGCGGTTTGGCCCCTGCTACCGGCGTTCGCATTGTTCAAAAAACCTGTTCCCCCTCCTATTTATACCCCTACTGTACCTTGCATGTGTTTTCTATTCGTTCCCATTTCAAATCTCGTGTCACCGGAAGTGGCGGCACCGCCATCTTAACTCCGGAAGTCCCGGATTCGCCATTTTTGTTGTTGGCATGCCTTGTAAACTATTCCCTACTTCCACCCGGAAACGGCAAAATCGCCATTTTGTTTCCGGATGTGCCAAACTCACCATTTTGGCTGCTGGCGGGTGCTGCAATTTTCCCTGCCCCCGGCGGGAGCAGCCTGCTGGCAACCCTGCACCACGCAAGTGCTCAACACTGCTACCTAGCTACCGACCAACCCATATGTTCAAACAATCACATAAAAACGGCCGGCAAAGAACCGCCACTACTATTAATTATATTGAATTACTTCTCTATCATTATATTTACTACCCACATCTCCATAGGTGTCCTCTTTCATATGAACTTTTTCCATGGCCTATATTTCACATATGTTAATGGAAAAAATTTTTTTTAACCACCTGCCGCCCACCCTATAGCAGAATGATGACGGCAAAGTGGTTTAAAAATTTTGACCTCACGTCATATGACGTGATCAGGATATTGAGCCGCTGAGTGCCCACGGGGGCGCGCATCGTGCCGATCGTTGTTGCGGTGTGTCAGTCTGACACCCAGAAACTACGATCTTGGTAAAAAGTCTCCAACGGAGACTCTTTACCACGTGATCAGCCGAGTCCAATCACGGCTGATCACAGTGTAAATAGGAAATGCCGTTGATCGGATTTTCCTCAATCGCGTCTGTCAGACGCGAGTAGAAGAGAGCCAATCTGCTGCTCCTCTGACAGGGGGGGTCTGTGCTAATCGATTATCAGTGCAGCCCCCCCGAGGATGCCCACACTGGACCACCAGGGACGCCCCAGACCACCAGGGATGCCCAGTCAGTGCCCACAATGGATGCCAATCAGTGCCCACAATGGGAATCACTGATTGGCATGCATTATTGTTTGGCACTGATTGGCATCCATCAGTACAACACTGTTAGGTACCTGGTAGTGCTGAGCCTGACTTGATGGTTGGAGACCTCTCTTACAACTCTGGTTCAGGGCCTGCTGGATTGGGGACAGCGTAGCCGTGAACACAGCGGGTAGGAGTGTCCGTGTGGATGCAGATGGCCGATGCTGGGTAGATGCGGGTCTTGCTCGGAAGGTAGATCTGCAGGTGAGGGTTCGGCAGAAGACCAGGAGGCAGGAGGTAGACCGGCAACAGGAGCAGCAGCAGACGGCAGAAGTAGCTGACAGCAACGGCAGTAGATCAGCAGAGGACGGCAGCAGCGAGGACCTGTGCAGGGACACTGGAAGCAGGGATGGTCAGGCAAGCCGGGTCACAACAGGTAAGGCAGACAGGTAAGGACGGCAGGCAGAAGGATGGCCAGGAGGCAAGCCAGGGGTTCAGCAACAGTAACTCAGTCCAAGCAGGGTCAAACAAGCCGGGGTCAAAGAACGGAGAAGGCAGCGGAGTCAGACAAGCCGGGTCACAGGTAGGAAGCTCAGACAGGTTCAGGTTGGGGTCACAGATGGGAGCTGAGACGGACAGCGCCGCATGCAGGCAGCTGTCCCCTTTAAATAAGGCCACTGGCACCAAAGCGGCGCCGATCGCGCACGTGCACGCGCACGGGGGTGCGCGCGCCCGCTAATCGCGCACAGGAGCGCGCGCACGAGTCCGGCGGGCGCGTGCACGCGCCCGCGGCGTGCACCGACGCGCGCGCCGGTGCTCAGAGGGACCAGGGCTGCCCAGGTGCCCGCGCACCCTCCGGCTAGGGTGCCCAGGGCGGCTAGAGCCCTGACATTGCCCCCTCACAAGGGGCAACCTCCGGGTGCCCATTAGGCGTTGTCTTTCTGGATGGGAAGAAAGGAAGGTGCGGATTAGTCTCTTGGCATGAAGATTGCATTCTGGTTCCCATGAATTACTCTCGGCCCCATACCCCTTCCACTTAATCAGGAACTGCCTCTCCCCCCTACGTCTCCTGCAATCAAGGATGGCCTCCACCTCGTACTCTTCATTACCTTGGACCAGGACAGGTCCGGGTGGGTTTGTACCCCTATCAGGGAAGGGATCGGGCACAGCGGGTTTCAGGAGGGAGACGTGGAAAACTGGGTGAACTCTCATAGAGTCGGGCAGGGACAGCTCATAGGAAACCTCATTGATCCTCCTCTTCACAGGGAAAGGTCCTAAGAACTTGGGAGCAAGCTTCTTAGAGGGACAAGCAAGTCTAAGGTTAGTTGTTGCTAGCCATACCTGGTCGCCCACCTGCAAGTTCAATTCTCCCCTTCTCTTCCGATCAAAGAACCTCTTGCTGTCCTCCTGTGCCTTGGTGATTGCTTCCTGAAGAATCCTGTTGTTGCGGCTGAGGAACGAGGCTGTATCCTGGACTGCCGGGACTGAAGATTCTGGGAGAAAGTCAGGGAGAAAAGACAAATGAAAACCGTAGTTGGCAAAAAATGGGGATTGTCCTGTGGCAGAATGGCTGGCATTATTATAGGAGAACTCTGCTAGGGGTAATAGGGACACCCAATCGTCCTGCACAAAGGACGTGAAGCACCTTATGTATTGCTCCAAAGTCTGGTTGGTGCGTTCCGTCTGCCCATTAGTTTGGGGGTGATATGCAGAAGAAAGGGCCAGCTCAATCTTAAGGATCTCGCAAAGGGCCCTCCAGAAACAGGACGTGAACTGGACCCCCCTATCTGAGACTATATTGGCCGGAACCCCGTGTAGCCTGACTATCTCTTTAATAAAAAGGTGGGCAGTCTCTGTGGCAGATGGTGTTCCCCTTAAAGGCAAAAAGTGGGCCATTTTGGACAGCCGGTCCACTACTACGAAGATAGCAGAGCACCCCTCTGAGCACGGGAGCTCGACTATAAAGTCCATAGACAACATTCGCCAAGGTCGATCAGGTGCAGGAAGAGGCTTCAAAAGTCCCCAAGCTCGGTTCCTAGACGTCTTGCTGCGGTTACAAACAGGGCAGGAGTCCACATAAGACTTGCAGAATTCCTTCAGCTTGGGCCACCAAAAGGTGCGTTGCACCAGCTCCACAGTTTTACGGCTACCGAAGTGTCCTGCCAGTGGGTGGTCGTGTAGAAGGGTCAGGACCTTCACTCTTACAGATTCGGGGACGAAGACTTGACTCCCCCTCCAGAGAAGTCCATCACTGGAAGTTAGGGTGACCCCATGGGGTCCCTGGGAACTGGCGGATGCCTCCCGGATTTGAGATAGCAGATCTGGCTGTAAAAGTAGAAAGTTTCCGGAAGATAGGATGGTGTCTGGGGTGGTGGAGTCCTTGGGACTGTCAAACATCCGAGAAAGGGCGTCAGGTTTAACATTCTTGGAACCGGGACGATACGTGATATGAAAGCAGAACCTTGAGAAAAACAGAGCCCAGCGGGCTTGTCGGGGCTTGAGTCGCTTGGCAGTTCGTAAGTACTCAAGGTTCTTGTGGTCTGTGTAGATAAGTACTGGATGATTAGCTCCCTCCAAGAGGTACCTCCATTCCTCTAGTGCCGACTTGATAGCCAAGAGTTCCCGGTCCCCGACATCATAATTCCTCTCGGCTGGAGAAAGTTTCCGAGAGAAAAACCCCACTGGGTGCATGGCGTCTTTATTGCCCTGTCGTTGTGACACGACTGCCCCAACTGCCACTTCAGATGCATCGACCTCCAAGATGTAAGGGAGGGCAGGGTCGGGGTGACTGAGGATGGGGGCGGAGGTAAACAGTCTTTTAAGCTGGTCAAAGGCCCCTTGAGCCTCCGGGCCCCAGTGGAAGCGTGTGCCCTGCTTGGTCAGCTGGGTGATGGGGGTGATGATAGCAGAGAACCCCTTAATAAACTTCCTGTAGAAGTTTGCAAATCCCACGAACCGTTGGATTCCTTTCCTATCTACAGGTGCTGGCCAGTCAAGAACGGCGGACACCTTCTGAGGGTCCATTCTAATGCCTGCCGGGGAGATTTCAAGTCCCAAAAACTGGATTTCCTGCTGCTCAAATTCGCACTTCTCGGCCTTTGCATACAGGCCGTGCCGTCGGAGTCGAAGGAGTACCTTGCCCACATGCCCACGATGTTGTTCCAGGGTTTGGGAGAAAATCAGAATGTCGTCCAAATAGACGATCACAAAAATGTCCAAAAAGTCTCTGAGTACGTCATTGATGAAATGCTGGAACGTGGCCGGGGCATTACAGAGCCCGAAGGGCATGACCAAGTACTCGTAGTGGCCGAAGCGAGTCCGGAAGGCCGTCTTCCACTCATCCTCGGCCCGAATGCGGACCAAATTGTATGCACCCCTGAGGTCCAATTTGGTGAAAACTGTTGCCGATCTTAGTTTTTGAAAGAGCTTGGGGATTAAGGGCAGGGGGTACCGGTTCTTGACCGTAACCTTATTGAGCTCCCGGTAGTCCACACAGGGCCTCAAGGACTGATCTTTTTTGGTGACGAAGAAGATGCCTGCGCCAGCAGGAGAGGTGGAATGGCGGATGAACCCCTTCTTTAAGTTTTCGGAGATGTAGGTCTTCAGGGCCTCCTGTTCCTTCTCGGAGAGAGGAAAAATGCGACCAAAGGGGATTTCAGCCCCAGGGAGGAGCTCGATGGGGCAATCATAGGGACGGTGAGGCGGAAGGGAGTCTGCCCCCCGCTTGCTGAAAACGTCCAGGAAATCATGATAAGGTTGGGGTACAGACTGGCACAGGTCTTGATCCGCGTCTAGGCAAAGCAAGGTAGAGGATGTTCCGGGGGTTGCAGGTAGGCAGTGTTCCTGGCAGTACTGGGATTGAAATTCTACCTCCCCGGTGGACCAATGGATCAGCGGGTTGTGGGCCTGGAGCCATGGCATACCCAGGATGACTGGGAACAGGGGAGAGGAGATCACGTCCATGGTTAGAAGCTCCTGATGTTGAGGGAAAATTGTAGCGGGTAAAGGCAGAGTCTCTTGGGTCACCTGGCCAGACTTAATACGGGACCCATCCGCCAGGAACACAGAAAGTCCTTGGGTCTTCTTCTGGAGCGGCAGAGCGTGAGTGTTGGCGAAGGTGGCATCCACAAAACAGCTGCACGCCCCGGAGTCAATGATGGCGCTGGTGAGTATTGTCCTTCCCTGGCACTGCAACGACAGAGGAAGGGTAAGGTGAATAGTACTGGCTGGGCAGGGTGCAGAGAGAGGAGAAACGGACGACAAGCACTTACGCGTCTTGACAGGACAACCATTCACGAAATGTCCAGAGCCCCCACAGTACAGACACAGATTCAACTGGCGACGTCGGGCCCGTTCCTCGGGTGTCAAGGGGGCACGTAGAAGACCGATCTGCATCGGTTCGGAACCATCTGAAGCAGGTCCCACGGGAGGTGTAGAAGGAGCAGGTAGGTAGCGGGTAGCAGGAACAGGAGCCCTAGCGACCATCCAAGCTGGGCGACTGGGTAAAGCAGAGCGTTCAGCTCGGCGCTCCCGCAGGCGACGGTCCAACTGGATTGTCAGAGTGACAAGGTCCTCAAGATCCTCAGGAACTCCTACACGGGCCAGTTCGTCTTTCAACCCCTCCGAGAGGCCCATGCGGAACTGGTGTCTGAGAGCTGCATTGTTCCATTGAGTATCCGCGCTCCAACGCCTAAAGTCCGTGATATAGTCCTCAGCCGTCCTGCGGCCCTGCTGGAGCGCGGATAGGGCAGATTCAGCTGTAGCCGTGCGTTGAGGGTCGTCGTACAACTGTGCCATTGCCTGGAAGAAGGCGGCTAAGGACTGGGTCATGACACTGTTGGCTCCCAGAAGACGGTGGGCCCAGGACTGGGGTTCTCCTTGTAGAAGGGACACCACGAACCCCACTTTGGTGACCTCCAGGGAGAAGGTCCGGGGTTGCAGGGCAAAGTAAAGCTGGCAGGCATCTCGGAAGGCTTGAAACTTGGAGCGGTCGCCTGAGAACCTTTCTGGGACAGGTACTCTAGGTTCGGGGGGGAGCATCACCACTGTTGGTTGGGAAGCAGGTTGCACTGATGGTGGAGGAGGTGCAGCAGCCATGGGGCTGGCAAGTTGTTGGACTTGGCCTTCCAGCTTGGTATATCCCTCCTGCAGGGATTTCACTGCTTGTGTCAGGGCTGCCAGGTGGGAGCACATTTCCCGCATGGTTGAGGCTCCATCCGCAGGCTCAGTCATATTGGCTGTCCGTACTGTTAGGTACCTGGTAGTGCTGAGCCTGACTTGATGGTTGGAGACCTCTCTTACAACTCTGGTTCAGGGCCTGCTGGATTGGGGACAGCGTAGCTGTGAACACAGCGGGTAGGAGTGTCCGTGTGGATGCAGATGGCCGATGCTGGGTAGATGCGGGTCTTGCTCGGAAGGTAGATCTGCAGGTGAGGGTTCAGCAGAAGACCAGGAGGCAGGAGGTAGACCGGCAACAGGAGCAGCAGCAGACGGCAGAAGTAGCTGACAGCAATGGCAGTAGATCAGCAGAGGACGGCAGCAGCGAGGACCTGTGCAGGGACACTGGAAGCAGGGATGGTCAGGCAAGCCGGGTCACAACAGGTAAGGCAGACAGGTAAGGACGGCAGGCAGAAGGATGGTCAGGAGGCAAGCCAGGGGTTCAGCAACAGTAACTCAGTCCAAGCAGGGTCAAACAAGCCGGGGTCAAAGAACGGAGAAGGCAGCGGAGTCAGAGGGACCAGGGCTGCCCAGGTGCCCGCGCACCCTCCGGCTAGGGTGCCCAGGGCGGCTAGAGCCCTGACAAACACATTACACTGCAATGCCGCCTATCAGTGCCCATCCGTGCTGCCTATCAGTGCCCATCCCTGCCCCCTATCAGTGCCCATCCATGCTCATCTGTCATCCTATCCATGCCTATCCGTGCCGCCTATCAATGCCAATATGTGCCACCTATCAGTGCCAATTTGTGCCACCTATCAGTGCCCATCTCTGTCGCCCATCAGTGCCACATATCAGTGTCCATCAATGCCACCTCATCAGTGCCACTTCATTGGTGCCACCTCATCGGTACCCATCAGTGCTGCCTTATCAGTGCCCGTCAGTGCAGCCCCATCAGTGCCCATCAGTGAAGGAGAAAACTTACTTATTTGCAAAGTTTTGAAACTGAAACAAAAAAAACATTTTTTTTCAAAATTTTCGGTCTTTTTTTATTTGTTTAGCAGAAAATAAAATAAATACCACCAAAAGAAAGCTCTATTTTTGGGAACGAAATCATAAAAATTGTGTTTGGGTACAGTGTAGTATGACCGCGCAATTGTCATTCAAAGTGCGACAGTGCTGAAAGCTGAAAATTGGTCTGGGCAGGAAGGTGTTTAAGTGCCCAGTATTGAAGTGGTTAAAATTGCTCAGTTTCTAATGTGCGGAGATCGCTGTTACTTTATGTTATCACTATGTCTATCCCCTTACAATGCTGCAGCTCACCCGCCTACATAGCTGGACAGGCTTTCTTCGCATTATTTCCAATATGAAAAGAATATATACAACAATAAAAAGTAAGATTAAAAATATATTGAAAAAGAAAATATGTATTTTCTCAAATATATTATATTTAATTTTTATATCTAAGAAACCCCTATATTTATTAAAAATCCTCTATGAAGCAATTTACATCTAATTTTATATTTAATCCGAGGGGTCTCATTGTGCCCAATCTATGTATCCAATATGTTTCATTACGTGAGACCTCTCGTCTTAAATTTGAATTCCTCCAGTTAGTTGCTATTCTGTCAATTGCATAAAACCTTAAATGTTGCTGTCTCTATTATGTGCCTCTCTGAAATGTTTAGAAACGCTATGGTGTTTATAGCCTTTTTTGATGTTCCGGATATGCTCACCTATGCGGACGGACAATGCCCTTGTGGTCCTACCCACATACTGCAGGCCACAACTGCATTCCATAACGTAGGTTACATGCGTGCTTCCACAAGTTATCAATTTATTTATCTTGAATTTCTGTTTTGTTAAGTAGGATTGAAATTCTAGGGTTTTTCTTGTTTTTTTGTTGGTAACCCTACACGGCTTACATTTGCTGCACCGGTAAAACCCCTTTTGGTCAAAAAAAGTGACAATTTTTTTCGGCGGTTAAGGGACGTTCTTCACAATCTGATCTCTTATGCCCCGTACACACGGTCGGATTTTCCGACGGAAAATGTCCTATCGGATCATGTTGTCAGAAATTCCGACCGTGTGTGGGCTCCATAGGACTTTTTCCGTTGGAATTTCCGACGGAAAAAGTTTAAGATCCTGCTCTCAATTTTTCCGACAACTAAGTCCTATCGGACTTTATCCGATCGTGTGTAGCGAATTCCGACGGACAAAGTGCCACGCATGCTCAGATCACATTACAAGATCAAAGCTATTGGCTACTAGCCTCTACGTAGTCCCGTCGTATGCAACGAACGTAACGACGTTCAGAATGATCGGATTTTCCGTCAACTTTGTCCGACCGTGTGTATGCAACACCAGTAGAACAAACATATTACAGCGCACACATGCAAAACTGACATTTACCTCCAGCAAGGCTATTTAAAAGCACCTAGACAGACAATTTCAAAAAACATTATCAAAAAATATGGGGATTTGGTCACACCATATTGCTATATGGTGCTTAAGCCCACTTACTGCGACAAAGTACCCCATGATTAGTGGGTCCTACACTATCCATAGATCGGGAGATCCTGCTTCTCTGAACCAAGGGAGCTAAACTCCTCTATATGGGAGAACATGAGGTCTCCACCCATGACACAGGTGGTCACTAATTGAGGTACTTACTGAGTGGGGTGCTCCACCCAAAGGATTTGGTCAAAATCCATACAATAGACAAAAGAGATATTTGGGGGGCACACCCTAAAAAATGCATAAAGATGGTGCTGCCATAAGACCACACAACAGAACAAACATATTACAGTGCACACATGCAAAACTGACATTTACCTCCAGCAAGGCTATTTAAAAGCACCTAGACAGACAATTTCAAAAAACATTATCAAAAAATATGGGGATTTGGTCACACCATATTGCTATATGGTGCTTAAGCCCACTTACTGCGACAAAGTACCCCATGATTAGTGGGTCCTACACTATCCATAGATCGGGAGATCCTGCTTCTCTGAACCAAGGGAGCAAAACTCCTCTATATGGGAGAACATGAGGTCTCCACCCATGACACAGGTGGTCACTAATTGAGGTACTTACTGAGTGGGGTGCTCCACCCAAAAGGATTTGGTCAAAATCCATACAATAGACAAAAGAGATATTTGGGGGGCACACCCTAAAAAATGCATAAAGATGGTGCTGCCATAAGACCACACAACAGAACAAACATATTACAGAGCACACATGCAAAACTGACATTTACCTCCAGCAAGGCTATTTAAAAGCACCTAGACAGACAATTTCAAAAAACATTATCAAAAAATATGGGGATTTGGTCACACCATATTGCTATATGGTGCTTAAGCCCACTTACTGCGACAAAGTACCCCATGATTAGTGGGTCCTACACTATCCATAGATCGGGAGATCCTGCTTCTCTGAACCAAGGGAGCAAAACTCCTCTATATGGGAGAACATGAGGTCTCCACCCATGACACAGGTGGTCACTAATTGAGGTACTTACTGAGTGGGGTGCTCCACCCAAAAGGATTTGGTCAAAATCCATACAATAGACAAAAGAGATATTTGGGGGGCACACCCTAAAAAATGCATAAAGATGGTGCTGCCATAAGACCACACAACAGAACAAACATATTACAGCGCACACATGCAAAACTGACATTTACCTCCAGCAAGGCTATTTAAAAGCACCTAGACAGACAATTTCAAAAAACATTATCAAAAAATATGGGGATTTGGTCACACCATATTGCTATATGGTGCTTAAGCCCACTTACTGCGACAAAGTACCCCATGATTAGTGGGTCCTACACTATCCATAGATCGGGAGATCCTGCTTCTCTGAACCAAGGGAGCTAAACTCCTCTATATGGGAGAACATGAGGTCTCCACCCATGACACAGGTGGTCACTAATTGAGGTACTTACTGAGTGGGGTGCTCCACCCAAAAGGATTTGGTCAAAATCCATACAATAGACAAAAGAGATATTTGGGGGGCACACCCTAAAAAATGCATAAAGATGGTGCTGCCATAAGACCACACAGCAGAACAAACATATTACAGCGCACACATGCAAAACTGACATTTACCTCCAGCAAGGCTATTTAAAAGCACCTAGACAGACAATTTCAAAAAACATTATCAAAAAATATGGGGATTTGGTCACACCATATTGCTATATGGTGCTTAAGCCCACTTACTGCGACAAAGTACCCCATGATTAGTGGGTCCTACACTATCCATAGATCGGGAGATCCTGCTTCTCTGAACCAAGGGAGCTAAACTCCTCTATATGGGAGAACATGAGGTCTCCACCCATGACACAGGTGGTCACTAATTGAGGTACTTACTGAATGAATGAATGAATGAATAACTTGTATAGCGCTACATTGCGAACTGAATCGCCTCAAGGCGCTGTTGGCGTTTGGTTATCAGCTTCTAGAAGAGGTAGGTCTTGAGTTTCTTCCTGAAAGCCTGATGGTTTTCTTCCATGCGAATGTCGGTTGGTAGAGCGTTCCATAGCCGAGGTCCCTGGACAGCGAATCTCCGTTCCCCCTTTGATTTGTAGCGGGATTTAGGAATGAGGAGAAGATTTTGATTAGCCGATCGAAGACTGCGATTCGGTGTGTAGTGTTTTATTTTCTCGCAAAGGTATTGCGGAGCGTTTCCATGTGCGCATTTGTGGGTGAGGCAGAGGGGGGTGCTCCACCCAAAAGGATTTGGTCAAAATCCATACAATAGACAAAAGAGATATTTGGGGGGCACACCCTAAAAAATGCATAAAGATGGTGCTGCCATAAGACCACACAACAGAACAAACATATTACAGCGCACACATGCAAAACTGACATTTACCTCCAGCAAGGCTATTTAAAAGCAGGAGGTAAATGTCAGTTTTGCATGTGTGCGCTGTAATATGTTTGTTCTGTTGTGTGGTCTTATGGCAGCACCATCTTTATGCATTTTTTAGGGTGTGCCCCCCAAATATCTCTTTTGTCTTATGCAACACCAGTGTCGCACAAAATCCGTCTGAAAAAATCCGATGGATTTTGTGGTCGGAAATTTCCGACCGTGTGTAAGGGGCATTAGTCTCCGTGCCCTCCTATAAATGAATGTTGGCCTAGGGGGAAGAATTTTGCTCAAATGGGGGTCATTACATACAATTGACCAATGTTTCTTCACAGCTTTCTCTAGCATTTTGTACTGTTTATTGAAACCTGTGATAAATGGTACACCATTTAGATTTTGTGTGGTTCTGTTCCTTTCTGTTAAGAGCTTTTCCCTATTCTCGTGCCCTATTTTGTCTCTTTTTTTTTCCAGCTCTATTCTCTTATACCCTTCGTCCACAAATCTCTCCACCAGGGTTTCCGTTTGTGTGTAATAATCTGACAATAAATTACAATTACGTCTTATCCTGATAAATTGTCCCTTGGGGATTGCATTTTTCCAGTGGGGATGGTGACAGCTACTAAAGGGTATGTACCCATTCCTGTTGGTATCTTTAAAGTGTGTTCTAGATTGAAGTTCTTCCTTGTTCTTAAATATTTCCAGATCCAGGAAACTGACGTTATTCTGGTGTACATTCACTGTAAACTTGATACCATAGTGATTTTGATTTATATGCTGTATGAATCTGTCCAGGTCCTCTCGACCCCCCTCCCACACTATCAGGATATCATCTATGAATCGTTTGTAAACGGTCAGTTGTGGCCAACATCTTCCAAATATTGCCTCCTCTTCCTACTTATTCAGGAAGATGTTGGCCACACTGGGTACAAACTTGCTCCCCATTCCCACACCCTTAATTTGTTTATAGTAGCTTTGATTAAACCAAAAGTAATTGTTGCCCATGGCCATCCTCAATCCCTCCAGTATGAACCTCCTCTGCTTTAATCTTAAATTTGAAAAAATATTTCATAGCCCATGCAACTGCTGCTAGGGCATCTGTTTGTTTGATGTTGGTGTACTGCGACTCCACATCTATTGTTACCAAAAGAGTGGAGTCGCTGACCCTCACATCCCTAAGTAATTTTATTACATCTTTGCTGTCTTTTATAAAGGCCTTTTCTTTTGCTAGCTAGAGGTTGCAGGAAGGTGTCAAGGTATTCACCTAATCTAGAATGTACTGACCCTATCCCGCTTATGATAGGTCTCCCTGGTGGTTTGATCTTACTCTTGTGGACTTTGGGTACCTGGTATATTATCGGCAATTTAGGTGCTTCTGGTAGCAAATACCTTGCTTCTTTTTTGTTCAATATCTTATCTGTAATCCCCCATTTAGGAACTCCTTTAGTTTAGATTTCAACTCGTTACCTGGGTTTTTCTGCAATGGTTGGTATGTGGTTACATCTCCAACCAGCCTGCCTAATTCCAGCTCATTGTCCTTTTTATTTAAAATTACTAACCCCCCCCCCCCCTTGTCGGCGGGTCTAATGATTATATTTTTACGTTTCTCTAATTTTCTTATTCCCTGCCATACTCTATCCATCATACTTAATTTATCCGGTGTTATGCCATTGATTTCTTTCTCCATCACTTATGTCCCACTCTTCGTTTCTTCTGCCGGGCCTCCACTATCTTCTTACAGCTCTTTTACTAGCGTTGGCACGGTCTTCTGGTTCATCGCTGTCGCCACCACCGCCTTGTTCTTCTTCTTCTTTTCTTCTTCTTCTTCCTTCTGATGTTGACACGACGCTCTCTCCAGTCGCAATGGCCGGGACGCGTTGCGCGGTGACTTGTATTGGGACAAGGGGCGGGGTCACCGTGTCATGACACATGGTGACCCCGCCCCTTATGATGTCACCGTCCCAGGGGATGTTGGGACTGTGACATCATAAGGGACGGGGTCACCATGCGACATCACCCGGTGACCCCGCCCCTTGTCCCTATATAATTTGCCGCACAACGCGTCCCAGCCATTGCGACTGAAGAGAGCTTCGTGTCAACATTGGAAGAAGAGAAGAAGAACAAGGGGGCAGCGACAGCGATGAACCAGAAGACCGGGCCAACGCTAGTAAAAGAGCTGCAAGAATATAGCAGAGGCCTGGCAGAAGAAACAAAGAGCGGGACAAGACCCCCGAAGTGGGAAGAAGACCCCCGGACGGCGGGAGCAACGAAGGAGAAAGCCGGGCTCCTCCGCTAAAAGAGCAGTAAAAGAGCAGAAGATATCGGAGGCGCCCGGTGAGAAGACCCCTGAAGTCGGAAGAAGACCCCCGGAGCTGTCTAATAAACTACTTTAAAAACCTGTGTTGTGTTTTTTATTAACACTTTTTCCCTCAGGTGAAAGGGTAGGGGTACCATGTACCCCATACTCATTCACAAAGGGGGCTCCCTGATTCCGATAAGCCCCCCGCCCGCAGACCCCAACAACCAACAGCCAGGGTTGTCGGGAAGAGGACCTTGTCCTCATCAACATGGGGACAAGGTGATTTGGGGTGGGTGGCTGCAGGGACCGCCCTTCCCCAAAGCACCCCCCATGTTGAGGGAACGTGGCCTGGTACGGCTCAGGAGGGGGGGGCGCTCGCTCGTCCCCACCCCCTTTCCTGACCGGCCGGGCTGCGTGCTCGGATAAGGGTCTGGTATGGACTTTGGTGTGGACCCCCACGCTGTTTTTTCCATACAAGGTGACGGGGCTAGTAAGGTGTCAATCTCGCCGATGGAGGCGGCGACATTGACTTCCTTCGCTAGTCCCGTCTACCTGGAGTCACGTTCAAAATAAACAGACTTTACTCCGTGTGTGGGCAAGTCCGTTCATTTCAAAAGTCTGGCGCACTAGCACACTCGGCAGACCGGCGGATAATTTTGAGTCAAGACTTCTTTCTAAGTCCGCCGGATTTTGGTAAGAAAAAGTCAGCCGGAGCCCACACGGAGTGGATTGTCTGGCAGACTCTGGTCCGCCGGATAGTCCGATCGTGTGTATGCGGCATAAGTGTAATCAATATACAAGCCAAAAAGTCAGTAATGAGTAGTAGCTGGATGGGTTCAGTTAGAAGCATAGTCAACGAACAAGCCAAAAATTAAAGCAGCAAGTAGCAGCTGACTGGAATCAGGCAGAAGT
Organism: Lithobates sylvaticus; assembly: GCA_028564925.1. Lineage (NCBI taxonomy): Eukaryota > Metazoa > Chordata > Amphibia > Anura > Ranidae > Lithobates > Lithobates sylvaticus. The sequence continues at coordinate 322,103,283 of CM053028.1, read as the reverse complement.
GTAGTTGATGAACAAGCCTAAGGGTTGATAACTGAATCTATTTAAAACCGAGCTCTTAATATTTCCTTCCTCAAGTGCCCCTTCCCCTGACTTCTCTGTCAAGATCAATGGCACATCTAACAGTCAGTCCCCACATGCCAGGGTGCTAGGGGTAACCTTAGACTCTGAACTGTCCTTTCAGGCCCATATCCAATCCCTGTCCAAATCATGCCACCTTAGCCCCTGCAACATTTCCAGAATACACCCCTTTTTAACAAATTACTCCACCAAGCTTCTAATTCACTCCCTGGTTATCTCTCGCTTTGACTACTGCAACTCCCTCCTCATTGGATTACCTTTACATCGACTATCCCCCCTTCAGTCCATAATGAATGCCGCTGCAAGACTCATCCACCTTACCAACCATTCAGTGTCCTCCACCCCTTCACTGGCTTCCACTCACCCAACAAATAAAATTCAAAGTACTAACAATAATTTACAAAGCCATCCATAACTCTGCCCCCTGCTACACCACTAACTTAGTCCCAAAATGCCAACCAAGCCACTCTTTTTAGTCCTCCCAAGACCTCCTGCTCTCTAGCTCTCTTGTCACCTCCTTCCATGCTCGCCTCCAGGATTTCTCCAGAGCTTCTCCCATCCTTTGGAACTCCCTACCCCAGTCTTTCCGGCTGTCCCCTAATCTATTCATCTTTAGACGATCCCTGAAAACCCTTCTCTTTAAAGAAGCCTATCCAGCTTCTAACTAATACACTGTTTTACTTCCTCCATCAGCTCATCCCCCACAGCTATTACCTTTTGTATCAATTGACCCTCCCTTTTTAGATTGTAAGCTCTAATAAGCAGGCCACTCTGATCCTCTTGTACCAAATTGTAATGTAACTGTAATGTCTGCCTTTATTTTGTAAAGTGCTGCGCAAACTGTTGGCACTATATAAATCCTGTATTATAATAATAATAATAATAATAACAAGTGGGGACAGCAAAAGATATGCAAGGAGCAAGATATAAGCTGGAGAGAGCACAATAATTGGGTAAAGAGAAAGTTCATAGGAGGAGCAAAGAATTCAAGTTCCAACTGAGATTCAACAGAGACAAGATAATAAACAGGAATGTCCATGGTACCAGACAAGTAGCTGTCCAACATTCCAAATGGTAACATGAAAAGAGCCTCAGTCAGGCACTGCAGAGGTCCCAGGTTCAGATCTGGATCCTGATATACAGATTCCCACTGACTTCTGTTTTTCAACAAACCAAGGGGTGTAATTTAGGGGTGGTAGCACCCATTGATTCTATTTGATTCAAATGTAATAAACCCCGGGCTTTTATCCTGTTTATCTCTGTCTGCTGCCTAACCTGACTTTTGGACCGTATCCTGGTTTTGTTTAGAAAATTAAACAAAACCTTTTTTTAAACATTCCTAAAACAGATGTGTTTTTAAAAATATTGGAATGGGAAGCAGCTATAGATTTGTTAAGAGCTTACCATTTTGTAGTATTGCATATTGCACTTCAATAATATAATATTTATTCCCAGTGTATATTCTTTATATTAGAGAAGAGACTACACTGTGCAATAGTACCTTGACACTGTATTTTTGTTTTCCCATATATTTAGAAATATATGCAACAGAGACCTCGGATTTACTGATAGGAGAATGTAGTGTGGTGTCTCTTAGGAGCAGCACCCTTGAAGCATGATTTCCATTGTATTGAAAATTGCTTCAAACACAACATTGGCTTTGCATGAAGAACATTGGTGAGAAGTTTAGTCTGCCCATGATTAAAATAAAAACTAAAAAGTAATCTAAAAATGAAATGTAAAAAAAAAGTTCTTATAACTGGTACCTCATTTTATAGGTACTGCCATGGGAGACATTCCCAATAAAAGTAATTTTGATCTTTGTATTTCATCATTGTTTTTTTTTTTCACTGAAAATGATTGTGCATTCGAGATAGGTTGAAATTATTCCTTAAGTAAGCTAGGGCTTGGTATCCATAATGTAATGGGGGTTGCTTAAATGGAACCTTTGTTGTCTCAGTAGCCAATCCTATTGAATGATAATAATATAAGACAAAACGAGCAATATTACTTTTCATGGGTATCTACAGAGAATGCATACCAATAAGCAGGATTATTGCAATTAAGTATCAAATACAAATGGCTTTCTATCTTTATTTACAAACTTGAAATGCAGTTTTGTTTCATTAAACTTTTTGCTCTGCTTAAAAGGTAACCAAAATGCTTATATTTATATACACAGCTACACAATTCCATTTGTTTACTAAGCAAACAGACTGATTAATGAGAACAAATAATTAATTATGCAGCCACTACTTGCAACTCGTTGATTTTTTCAACAAATTGTTGCAAGACCATTTTAACATTTACTAATAAGACATTTATTTAAACAATCTCTGGAATAGGAGGTGTTGAGATTGGGACTAGGTTCTTGCCATTATTATATCTCAGATTTTGGGATGATTATTTATAATTATAATATGACCTTCATGTTAGGAATTTAACCATGAATGCATTTATAGTATAGAACAGAACAGAAAAAAAAAAAACACTAGAGGTGATGTCATGTTCAGTTGCATGTCACCACTTTTCCAGAACTGTAGAAATCCACATGTTTTAACCCATATTTTAATGGAGTTTTTGCTTCCTTGAGTATTTTTTTTTTTTTTTTTATTTCAATGTACACTTATTGGTGATCATTGCTAGGGATGAGCTTCGAGTTTGAGTCAAACTCATGTTTGACTCGAACATTGCCTGTTCGCCTGTTTATCAAACAGCGATCAATTTGGGGTGTTTGCGGCAAATTCGAAAAGCCACGAACACCCTGTAAAAGTCTATGGGAGAAATCTAAAGTGCTAATTTTAAAGGCTTATATGCAAGGTATTGTGGCTATAATGAATTGTCTGCTCCCGTAATACAGAGAACAGTCATTGATAAAAAAAAAATATGTGTGGGGTTCCCCCCAAATTCAATTACCAGGCCCTTCAGGCCCTTCAGGTCTGGTATGGATATTAAGGGGAATCCCGGGTCAAATTTAAAGAAAAAATACGTGGGGTTCCCCCTAAATATCCATACCAGACCCTTCAGGTCTTGAAAAAAAAAAAAGATTCCAGCGGTGGTAATCCCCTCTTGCTATCCAGCGATGGGTAATCTCTTCTCCGGGGTCCAGCGATGGCTGATCTCTTCCGATGATGTCCAGCACAGCGCATCCTGTCTCCACGGAGACACTGCGGGAATCCCAGGTCTTAGCTGAGGAAGACCGGGCCATCCGTCACCTGACCCCACCCCCCTCTGATGCAAGGGAAAAGCTGGGCTTCCCCAGTGATGTATGGGTGACCCGCCCCCTCTGATGTAACGCAGGTTTTTGTTACATCAGAGGGGGCGGAGTCACCCGTACGTCACTGGGGAAGCCTGGCTTCCCCCTTACGTCACAGGGGGGCGGGGTCAGGTGACGGGTGGCCCTTTCCTCCTCAGCTAAGACCTGGGATTCCCGCAGTGTCTCCGTGGAGACAGTATGCGCTGCGCTGGACGTCATCGGAAGAGATCCCCCATCGATGGACCCCGGAGAAGAGATCACCCATCGCTGGATAGCAAGAGTGGATTACCACCGCTGGAATCTTTTTTTTTATGTTTAAATAAGGACTTTTCCCAACGGTGTCTGTGTGTTTTTTAACAATTTTTTACGCTTTCTTTGTGAAATGGTTGGGGTACTTTTGTACCCCTTTACCATTTCAACAAGGGGGGCCGGGATCTGGGGGTCCCCTTGTTTAAAGGGGGCTTCCAGATTCTTATAAGCCCCCCGCCCGCAGACCCCCACAACCACCGGCCAGGGTTGTGGTGATGAGGCCCTTGTCCCCATCAACATGGGGACATGGTGCTTTGAGGGGTCACAGACCCCCAAAGCATCCTCCCAATGTTAAGGGCATGTGGCCTGGTACAGTTCAGGAGGGGGGTCTCTCTCTCCCCCCCTCTTTTCCTGCGGCCTTCCAGGTTGCGTGCTCGGATAAAGGGTCTGGTATGGATTTTTGGGTGGAACTCTGCGACTTTTTTTTTAAATTTGGCGTGGGGTTCCCCTTAAAATCCATACCAGACCTGAAGGTTCTGGTATGGATATTTAGGGGGAACCCCACGTTGTTTTTTTAAATTTGACCCGGGGTTCCCCTTAATATCAATACCAGACTTGAAGGGCCTGGTAATTGAATTTGGGGGGAACCCCATGCATATATTTTTTTTTTATCAATGACTTTCAATGACTGTTCTCTGTATTACGGGAGCCGACAATTCATTATAGCAGCGAGTGCTTTTAAATGGCTTTTTTTCCTGCAAAAATGACACTTTGTGCAGGGACAGTTCTAAGCACGGGAAACATGCGCCCCTTTACAGGCATACTATACACACCCCCAGGTACGAAATTTAAAGGAATATTACACTTTTATTGTTTCACTTTAAGCATTATTAAAATAACTGCTCCCGAAAAAACAGCCGTTTTTAAAAGTTTTTTTTGCATTGATACATGTCCCCTGGGGCAGGACCCAGGTCCCCAAACACTTTTGAAGACAATAACTTGCATATAAGCTTTTAAAATTAGCACTTTTGATTTTGTACATTCGAGTCCCATAGACTTTAATAGGGTTCTAAAGTTTGCACAAACTTTAGGTCTGTTCGCAGGTTCTAGTGCGAACCGAACAGGGGGGTGTTCGGCTCATCCCTAATCATTGGGTGTATTCTGATATATTGTATGCATAAACTGCAGTGTACATGAAAAAAAAGAATGTTTATTATAGCTAGTATGCAACAACAATTATGTTGAGATGTCATATAAAATAACCTTTTTGGTAGATAATAGCTACAGTATGCATCATTTTGGTAAGTTCATTTGACAAGATGCTAGGTGGTGCTGTGCAGATGTATATATAATGTCAATTTGATGCTCTGCAGCTATCCTACTACACTCTGTCCCCCTTTGGGGCTTGATATATGTGGGTGTAGTAGGGGGGCAAGGTTGCATTGTCCTTACATATTGTATATTTAAACTACTAAATTTGTGATAAACATCAAATTCATTATATTACTATGTATCACATATACGTATCACATCGGAGCATGGTATTGGTAATATATATATAATATACAGTATAATGTACTTTTTTGTGCTCATATTCTGTATATTATAAATACGCATCTTTGCGATTATGGGGTCACTAGTCAGGTTAGACTCTTTGATCTGGCTAGTTTGGTTTGACCCCTGCCTCTCCTACTGCATCCAGATTGCCATACCCTGTCTCTCTAGAGCTGATTGTGTTTTGTTGTGGGTGGGAAAGACAGGCTGGAATACCTTTGAGTAAGACATGCCATAATTGTGGCTGAAGTCATATGCATGCCCAAGTTGTGTGCTGTGAGCAATGATGTCCCTCCTTGGGGCAATGCTGGATGGGACTCCAGCTCATATGGGGGACATATAAGGGAGGCGCACCCCCAACATGGCCTGGAAGACTCTGACAGGTTTAAAATATGCTACGTTCTATAGAAACTTGCCTTGTTAGAAGTGCTCTTCCTGGTGTTATCTCCTTTGGACCATTTGGGGTAAATTACATACAGTATATCTTATACATAGGTGAATCAAGCTGTACAAGATTGACTAAATAGTAGTAATTTACAAAAACTTATACTCGTTTTCTCACTTATGTACTCTTGTAAAACTAGTAAAATGCAATATTATATTTTATGAAAATGTCTCTAGATCTTTGGGGTTGTGTGTTTTGCTGTATTCACTAGCAGTGATTCCTCTCATTTCATACCTTTTAAATGTTTATACCATGCAAATGCATGTGGATTTTTTTTATCATGTTTGTTAGTACACATGATAAAATAATATATTTAGTCTTGTATTTTTCCACCTTGTAGATATTATTGATTTATAGTAATTATCGATTTATTTATTTTTTTAAACATTTTAGAAGTTGGAAATATTCAATGGAACATGTTTATTTGGTTACTCTTCTCTTTCTCCAATAATGTTGGAATTATACTATAGATAGTGTACTCTTAAAAAATGTTTTTCTTATTTATCAGCATTAGACAGGCAACATGGGGAACATGAGTATGGTGCTATAAATTTAAGATAGTTTTACTATGTGTGAGTCTTGTTGCATTGGGATTTATTTTGTACAATATTATGATTTTTCAATAAAAGTTATTACGTTTTATTACACTGTAAGTACTTTAAGACTTTCCTTTGGTACCTTGATAGTCCCTTAATCATTCTCTTACATGTATTGCTTTTACCTGCGATGTCTGAACCATTATACACATAGGCTGAACAACACAAGGTCCATATGTGCTTTTTATTACACTATTGAACACATGACAATAAAAAATTAATATGATTCTGATGCTAAACAGTTATCTTAAGGATGCATTGTTATCAATTAAAGCCAGCATGTCTATTAAGAAAATAAAACATTCTGGTTAAGGTACTTCAATCCATCATACTCTTTTACTAAAAGGAGTGTTTTTTTATCTAGAATGTGTTTACTTTAAAAAAGGTATTTTAAAAAAAAAATATTGATTTAACTACACCAGAGCTAACTGAAACAGTTTCCAGAGGTGAAAATGAATATATAAATAACCCATATATTCACTTTTGTTTCATTTATCAATTTTCAAAAATAATGCTTGCTAAAATAAATTGTTTTCGGACTTGTTTACCAAATTCTCTTACATCCTTCTTTGTATGATCAAGTTTCAGCTCAAGAGAATTCATTTCCACAGGTCATCCAGTGGATAGATTGATATCTGCCCCTAAAAGGGTCAAAGGCGTCTTTAAAGTATCGATTAAAGACGTTAACGCTTAAACCTGTAACGATCTCATTGATTTCCCATTGCTTCACCTTAATATAAATCTTTTTTATCGAGTGACATAATCATTATTTCACTCGATATTGCACTATTTGTTATATGTCTTTTCTGCCCAATGCTTACCACACCAATTTCACCAATGTTTCAAAAAAATTTCATGGAATACGCAAAAGATATGCCAACAAATCCTCTTGTCTTTTAACTTTCAGGACAATTATATAACCACGGTCTAATGGTTGAAATTGACACAACACTTCAATCGTAACCACCCCCCTCCAATTCAACACCTGTTGGTGTTAGTAAATTTCAGTATAAGAAGGGACTTCCAACACCTTCCCAACGTACGTCAGGAAGAAGCAAACGCAACTACGCCCCTTGCGAAACGCGTCACGTCACACACCACGTGACGGGCGGCAGACCAGCACTACACAGAGCAGAGGCTCTGAGCACAGAGCGCAGCGTAATACGGTCCCAAGTGACCTCCGGAAGCCGTGCGCAGCTATCACGGAGCACTATACAATGGCCACTGGGCCTTCCCACTATCTGGCATCTGTCCATTAAAAGGACATGGAACGGCTATCTCAACCTCGGACCGCAGCAACCTAGAAACGGCATCGGCACCAGACACTTTGGCTGAATGGATAAAATCCTCTGACAGCCCCTCCACAAGGAAGACGCCAACCTGGTAAAGTAATTGGTTAGTCTACATAATGACTGTCTGATAGACTCACACCGTTACCAATCTATATCTTCTCACCAATTGTGCATAGTCAGTTGTCATCTGCCATATAACCTCTCATGGACCCCATAGGACTGTTTGTATCTGTGACTTAGCTGTTTAATTTGAAGATTCCCTTGTAAAGAGCTATAAGGATATACGTAGCAAGGTTGAACATTCAAATCCATTTTAAACCAGAAATCTCACTCAGATATACTGTGGCAATGTGTATACCAATATGGACAGCTGAAATCACTAATTGGTTTGCGTTCCTGTGCTGCTTTAAATGATCAAGCTGGAGTTTCCTCTGACAAGAGCTATAACTTATAAGCAGTAAGGTTGAACAACCAAACTCTGCCTAACCAGAACTTTCATCCAGGCACTCAGTGTCAGTGGGTACACCAATAAGTACAGCTGGAACCACCAATAGGCGGTGTTTCTTAAGCATGCCAGCGAATGAATAAATGTGCCTCCAATAAAAGCCTAAGTAGTGCTATGATCAATTTCAAAACAGGAAGTTATCCCAAAGGTTCACATGATTCTACTAATATAATCTAAATATTATTTACATATATTTTCATGTACTTTTATTGATCATAATCCGCTGTTCCGTAACACGTGTTGCATTCAATGTTGTTAGATGGTGTCCTGTCTACGTTTTGTCTTGTGTTGTTAATATTTGTTAGTCAAGATATCCAGGTGTCTGGAATCAATTTTTAATGGGAAATACACAAGTGTACACAATAAACAATACCTTTGATTCAAACGAACAAGGGTGATTCGATCTGTATTTGTCTCCATATAGTAGCCCCTTCTTTCTGGGACCGTGTCTATAGGTCCCAGTAACTCTTGCCTATATTCCATGTATGTATATGGCTACGGCGACATTTAACCGCAAACTGGTTTTGATCGATAGCCGAATTACCTTTATGGTCGGCCATTATTGACAGTACCCTTGCCAATCCATCCCCTCTACCTTCCCTTTTCTCCCCTTACCCCCAATTCCCTTCACGTTTTGTAACTATTTATGATCATTAAGGTCTATACGGCAAGGGACGCCAATACCTGTGTATCTCCCATTATCCTAAAACAATTTAAAAATAATTTAAGTACTAACATTTTAACTTGTGTGGCCTGGGCATGGCCTTCATGTTGGGTGAAGAGATAGATCGGGAAATCAAAATAGCGTTCCAATCTGACACACCCCAATCTTTCGACCAAGAGTCTGAAATCAAAAATAAATTCAAAGAGCATAAGAAGTTACTGACAAAACACTTAAATCGAAAGTGGGATGTGTCTTCTTTGGAAAGCTATATAAACCATCGCATAGTCCCGAGAGGACTAAGAGACAAAACCATCCCAGCAGAACACCTGCATACCGATAGATTCCTCACAAAATGGAGGGAGTTATGTATCGAACATGGGGTGGCAGTCATGCAATTAATCGTTGAAGAGGAAAAAATCAACTGGTCACTTTACAGGAGCAAATTACTGAGAGCGCTGGCAATTTAGAGGCATTTAAGGATGAAGAGGAATTCATAAGGCAAAACGAAACCCTTAAAAAGGAGATAGAAAAAGTGCAATTGAATTAAAAAATTACAAAACAGGCCAAGTTTAGACGTGATGTCGTTGACTTTGAGAATGACGAAGCCTTTGACTTAACAATTAGACGGGTAGAAGCCAGTCCCGGGGACGGGGCTACCGTCAAAAGTCACGACATCGAAGGTCGAAATCCAACGGGTCGGATGATGATACCCACAAAAGCGTAATTTTTTTAGACAAGACGGGGGTGGAGAAGACAGCAATCACCCCCTTTAGACAACACCAAAACAGCACCCAAACTAAAGGAAAGCCAAGCACGCACATATACCCGGAATCAAAAAAGCAATTAGTATTTCCAACTCCCCAAGACGTGATCCCAAAAGTTTCAGACGATCTAAAAATAGTAAACTTGACAGACACTATACTCACTGATGACCATAAAAAACTGTTACAGAAAGGCATGTCTTTCTCCCCTACAACAAACATGGACGAATTTACTGTCTATAAAGACGTCGCGTTATTTTTGAGGAAAGTCTTTTTCCGATCCTTATACAATGAACAAGCTAGTTCAGAACCAACAGTCACTAATACCGATAATGAAGACCAAAGAGCCATTGACATTTTAACATCATTACTAGATGAAAATGACGATTACATTGAGCCTCCCCCTCTTTTGCGACGGTCAACAAATATAAGAATAAGGTCACAGAAAATGCCACCATTATCCAAGAACACGTCGCTACACCTGTTCCTGGAATTTGTCCAAAGGGACCTTGAAAAAATTAACTGGACAAGAAGCTCCAATGACAACCTCACCAGCGGTGAGAGACTTGCCCTTAATGATCTCCAAAAAAACAAAAATAACGTAATAAAAGAAAGTGATAAGGGAGGCAATGTTGTGTTACTAACTCAATCTATGTACGAGAAAGAGGCCAAGCGACTATTGAGTGACAAGGCCACTTATAATGTGCTAGAAAGAGATCCATTTCCAATTTTGGTACAAGATCTCAATGAAAAATTGACTTTCGCCAGAGATGAGGGTTTACTAACCAAAAAGGAGTTCCAGTATCTTGTGGTGGGTGAGTTCAGTGTGCCGACCTTTTATATAATACCTAAGATTCACAAAAACGTAGAAAATCCCCCAGGCCGTCCCATCGCGTCAGCCTGTCAGGGTCCCCTTGAAAGGGTAGGCCGGTACCTGGACTCACTATTACAAGATATGGTTAAAAATCTCCCGTCTTATGTCCAAGACACTAGACACGTCTTGTCTATAATTTCCAATCAGGAACCATATCCTAACCCCGATGAAGTCTGGCTGGTAGGCATAGACGTGGAATCATTGTACACATCTATTCCACACCAAGCTGGCATAAAAGCAGTATCCAGCTTCTTGGAGACAACCTATCCCCAGGCATGTCACCAAAACGAGTTCCTCATCGATTTACTGAAATTTGCGTTAACCAATAATTTTTTTCAATTTTTGACGGTGTATTATCACCAAATACGAGGAACCTCGATGGGGGCGGCCTGGGCCCCTTCATACGCTTGTCTCCATCTGGGACAATGGGAGGAGAAGGAAGTGTACCCCTCGTCGATGTACCGCAGCCACGTACAAACCTGGCTGCGGTACATCGACGACGTGTTGATGATATGGCGTGGCTCTCTGGACGATTTACATAACTTTATGATAAATCTCAACTCCAACCAGAGAAATATCAAACTTACCTACAGCTATGACCGCACGTCTTTACCCTTCCTTGACCTCAACGTCTCTATTAAAAATGGCTTATTGGGTACCAGCACTTTCCGAAAGTCTACAGCAGCAAACACTCTGCTGTATGCCTCTAGCCACCATCCACAATGGCTAAAAAATGGAATACCGGTCGGACAGTTCCTCCGCATAAAAAGGAACTGTACAGATCCTATTGAATATAAAAAAGAAAGTGCTGAGCTGTATACCCGATTTCGGGAACGCGGCTATTCCCACAGCCAAATTAGGCGAGCCAAAAAGAAGGCCGCCTTGAGAGACCGTGAAAGCCTGCTACAGACCAAACCAAGACAAGAGCCATCCTCTACGACATCTCACCTGACTCCCGCTGAGCCCGTTAGGATTATCACAACTTTCGGTTCTCAGTGGAATGATGTCCGATCTGTACTTGAAAAACACTGGGGAATATTATTTTGATGTTAACGCTTAAACCTGTAACGATCTCATTGATTTCCCATTGCTTCACCTTAATATAAATCTTTTTTATCGAGTGCCATAATCATTATTTCACTCGATATTGCACTATTTGTTATATGTTTTTTCTGCCCAATGCTTACCACACCAATTTAACCAATGTTTCAAAAAAATGTCATGGAATACGCAAAAGATATGCCAACAAATCCTCTTGTCTTTTAACTTTCATGACAATTATATAACCACGGTCTAATGGTTGAAATTGACACAACACTTCAATCGTAACCACCCCCCTCCAATTCAACACCTGTTGGTGTTAGTAAATTTCAGTATAAGAAGGGACTTCCAACACCTTCCCAACATACGTCAGGAAGAAGCAAACGCAACTACGCCCCTTGCGAAACGCGTCACGTCACGCACCACGTGACGGGCGGCGGACCAGCACTACACAGAGCGGAGGCTCTGAGCACAGAGCGCAGCGCTACACGGTCCCGAGTGACCTCTGGATCACGGAGCACTATACAATGGCCACTGGGCCTTCCCACTATCTGGCATCTGTCCATTAAAAGGACATGGAACGGCTATCTCAACCTCGGACCGCAGCAACCTAGAAACGGCATTGGCACCAGACACTTTGGCTGAATGGATAAAATGAATGGATAAAATCCTCTGACAGCCCCTCCACAAGGAAGACGCCAACCTGGTAAAGTAATTGGTTAGTCTACATAATGACTGTCTGATAGACTCACACCGTTACCAATCTATATCTTCTCACCAATTGTGCATAGTCAGTTGCCATCTGCCATATAACCTCTCACGGACCCCATAGGACTGTTTGTATCTGTGACTTAGCTGATAAAATTGAAGATTCCCTTGTAAAGAGCTATAAGCATATACGTAGCAAGGTTGAACATTCAAATCCAGCTTAAACCAGAAATCTCACTCAGATATACTGTGGCAATGTGTATACCAATATGGACAGCTGAAATCACTAATTGGTTTGCGTTCCTGTGCTGCTTTAAATGATCAAGCTGGAGTTTCCTCTGACAAGAGCTATAACTTATAAGCAGTAAGGTTAAACAACCAAACTCTGCCTAACCAGAACTTTCATCCAGGCACTCAGTGTCAGTGGGTACACCAATAAGTACAGCTGGAACCACCAATAGGCGGTGTTTCTTAAGCATGCCAGTGAATGAATAAATGTGCCTCCAAAAAAAGCCTAAGTAGTGCTATGATCAATTTCAAAACAGGAAGTTATCCCAAAGGTTCACATGATTCTACTAATATAATCTAAATATTATTTACATATATTTTCATGTACTTTTATTGATCATAATCCGCTGTTCCGTAACACGTGTTGCATTCAATGTTGTTAGATGGTGTCCTGTCTACGTTTTGTCTTGTGTTGTTAATATTTGTTAGTCAAGATATCCAGGTGTCTGGAATCAATTTTTAATGGGAAATACACAAGTGTACACAATAAACAATACCTTTGATTCAAACGAACAAGGATGATTCAATCTGTATTTGTCTCCATATAGTAGCCCCTTCTTTCTGGGACCGTGTCTATAGGTCCCAGTAACTCTTGCCTATATTCCATGTATGTATATGGCTACGGCGACATTTAACCGCGAACTGGTTTTGATCGATAGCCGAATTACCTTTAAGGTCGGCCATTATTGACAGTACCCTTGCCAATCCATCCCCTCTACCTTCCCTTTTCTCCCCTTACCCCCAATTCCCTTCACGTTTTGCAAATTCTCTTACAACAGCACCAACATGATTCAAATTAGAAAAAAATACCGTATTTATCGGCGTATAACACGCACCGGCGTATAACACGCACCCCAAGTTTAGGAGGGCATTTTAAGGAAAAAAAGTTTTAGGAGGGAAGTTTAGGGAAAAAAAAAACCTTACATTTAAGTGTCATTTGCAGCTTGCCCAGCGTCATTTGCAGCCTTGTCCAGTGTCATTGCAGCTTGCCCAGCGTCATTGCAGCCTTGCCCAGCGTCATTGCAGCCTTGCCCAGCGTCATTGCAGCCTTGCCCAGCGTCATTTCAGCCTTGCCCAGCGTCATTTCAGCCTTGCCCAGCGTCATTGCAGCCTTGCCCATCGTCATTTGCAGCCTTGCCCAGTGTCATTGTAGCTTGCCCAGCGTCATTGCAGCTTGCCCAGCGTCATTGCAGCCATGCCCAGTTTCTTTGTAACTTGCCAGAGTCATTTAAAGTCCGGTCCGGGTTTAAATTTCCCGCCGCCGAGACTCTCTGTCGCGTGCACTGCCGAAAAAGACCGAAGCGCCCCTGGAAAAGGCCGAGCTGACTGTTCAGCTCCGCTCGCGGTCCTGCCTCCCTGCTGTTTCCGGAGCGAGCGCAGGGAGGCGGGACTATGAGCAGAGCCGAACAGTCTGCTCGGTCTATTCCGGCGCCGCTTTGTTTTTTTTCGGCCGCGATTCGGTCTTTTTCGGCAGTGCTCGCTATTTTTAGCGGCGCTTGCCATTTTTGTCACTTTTTTTTGGGGTATGGGCGTATAACACGCACCCACGACTTTCCCCCGATTTTAAGGGGGGAAAAGTGCATGTTATACGCCGATAAATACGGTACATAAAATAATAATTGCAAAATACTGAAAGTAGGTAAAAAGGTGGTTCATATCACTACTGTTTTGTGTTGCAAATAAAAATAAGAACAGTCTTGTCAGCATTTAAAACTGAGTTTAGCAAATTATATGAAATTTAGAGCACATCTAAAAAAATATATTGCAGCTTTCCAGTCCTTAGACTGTGGTTGTAGTAATTTTTCAAGCTTTTTCCCTTTTTTTCATGGTGATTTTGCCACTAACACACTTTAGTCCTATGTTCACAATGTTCACTCATCCGTCTGTATCAGATTAATAGAAAAAATATACGGCCACAGAACCTTGCCCCTATCCTATTTTCTAGCACATAGATGAACATGGTTCTGTAGTCTTCAGAGATAGATGAGAACAATGTCAATAATACAGTAAAGTAGTACTGATAATAGTCAGCACAGGTAGAGAGCACATGAATGTATTAGCTCACAAGAGTTCTGGCAAGATCAACATGTATTTTTTGAACTTCTCAAACAGATTTAATTAAAAGCTTTTAATTGCTTATTTATTTGACATAAGGGGACCAAATAGAGAAGTTCATTACTAAAGTTTACATACCCATTTATATTGTAACTAATAATAAAGGCTTGCTGTCTAGCCCTTTATGACCAGTCATTGGGGCTTAAATTCAAGGTCAAATTTAACAGCACCGAAAAAAAAATAATCAATAAAATATAATTTTTATTTTTTTTTAGCTTGTTTGTCTACAATTGTATCTGACAAATACAATATTACATTTATTTAGATTTATTTTGTCAAGGAAGCTGATATAGTGATCACATGGCTGAGAATCACACTGATTGGGCCCTGAATGTCAGTGGTGGCTGAATGTGTCAGTGATATCTGAAATTAAGAGCCACTAGCCTTTCAAAGTGTTGGCTGGTTGCTGTCAAGGGGAGGAAGTTTACCATCCCCAGCATAAGGCATTGTGCTAGAACATGTAAATATACATATCACAGGAGGAATGGCATTGAATTGGATTTCAAGCCAAAATGTTGCTAGATTTGGATAAAGAGGGAATGACCTGGAGCATCTGTGAGTGTATTTTCTGCTGTTTTTAACTCCATTTAAGGAATTACACATATTAGTAGGAAAATATGTGAAGGCAAATCTCTTAATGAACAACAATAAGAAAGATAAAGGAAATTGACTTTTAAGGTACCTAAACAAGGTTTGAGGAATTATTTTAAAACCAATACAATTTTATTAATATCACTTTAAAACATATTAAAATCTCTTAATCTCAAAAACATCGTACTCGAACCTCAGTTGAATGAATTTTCCCATACAAAACCTATAAGCTATCTATATGTTAAACTCTGTTGTCCTGTCAAATGACTAAACATTATCATAAGAATTCTAGACTGGCTAATAATTCAGTAATGTGGAGATCACTCTCAACACATTTCTCAGATGTAAACTCCACTTTTTCAGAAGAACAGTAAAAGCTATCTTTTAAAAACTGCAAGCTCAACCAGAGCATGGTCATTGAAAGTATACCCATGGGTTCTTTCTACATGGCTATAAACGTGTCAAATCCTGTCCCTAAAACTTGACATATAATTAGTTGGAGATTAATGGATCATGTTGAAAACTTTAACAGGTAGAGAGTTCAACTCTCTTCCTATGTGTCTGTCTAGTGGCAATACTCCAAGGTCACAGAACAGCATCACTAGTACTCTGGTCTTTTTAGTGTTAATAAAAAAAGCAGTTTTGCACCCTAGCTGGCATTGTTGTCCAGTGCCCCAAACACCAGAGATTGCAAGCAGGATACCAAAAGGAAGGGACCAGCAGCCATCCTCTCCTCCCCATGAGTTCACAGATACATTCATTCACAAAAAAACAGCAGAAACACTTTGCTTATGCTTATTAGAGAGGGCAAGGTTTGAGATCTTTGTCAAGTTTTTATTGCTGATGGGAACATTTGTTATATTCAATTGTTGCTCTAAAATAAAGAGTAAAGATTCTGTAATTACAGAACATGTTTATATTCTATTCTTCACAATTTTGTCTTCTCCTTGTTTATTTTTTATTAAAGAAATAACTGTCAGCCTTGCAATGCCTCGTGGGACTTGTAGTTCCACAACAGCTGAAGGGCCACAGGTTGTGCACCGATGTTGTAGATATTCGGTCAAAGCAACATATAAGACAAAGTCTCTGCCATATAATTAAAATATAATGTGTTGAGAAACTAAGATGAAAGCCTAAACCAAAGGTATCACGCAGTGTCTAAAACATAGGGATATTTGGAACTTTGGAACTATGTGGAGCACAGATCACAACTAAGTATATGGCAAATCAGCTTTTAGAGTATATTAGAACAAAACACTTAGGAGTAAATATAATATTCTGCATGCCACATACCCAAAACTTCTGTCATCATTGATCATTGTCTTATACTGTATGCAAGCATTTTATTAATCTTTGCTTGAATCTATAGCTTAGCTATCAGCTTCTTGGCAGTAAACAATACCACATGTAAAAAAAGGTATGCAGATAAATCTTTAGTTTTCTTCATCTCTGCTTTCCATTGTTGTTAGGTATGCAGCCCAGCTTGGATCCACAATTTAGTTATCAGCCTCTTGACAGTAAACAGTACCACATCCAAAAAATTACTGAGATAAATCTTTAATTAAAGTGGTTGTTAAGCCACTATAACCTGTATACACCATCACCACTGCCTCCTATTGTAGTAACCCCCTTTGTGTGTGATTTATAAAAAATTAATGCTGCAATTACCTCACAGAGATTGGGATCACATGACTTGCCAGCTTTCTCCTTTTCTGCTCTGAGTGATGCAGTGGGAGGGGCTGAGATTCCTCTGCTGATGTCTGTCTGGAGGGGAGGAGAGAGAGGAGGAGAGAGCTGGCTGATCATGTGATCGCAATTTCGGCTTTTAAATTATGTATTTACAGTATTTATATTTATAAATCATTCACAGAGGGGGGCACTGCAATAGGAGGCAGTGCTGATGGTGTATACAGGTTAGTGTTATGAGAGCAGCAGGAGGGGGAGGGGCAGCTCACACACAGACAGAGACGAGAGGAGGACACAGGAGCAGAGAGTAGAGCAGATAGCAGGCTGCTGATGACAGAGGCACGTAAACTAACCACAGTGTCTGGTCTCGGCAGCCATGATACACCGTGGTCAGTTTACAGAGGGGTGGGAAGAAACTGGCAAGATCAGCCAGGTTTTTTAGGTGTTACAGGGGGCAAGCACTGTGTCATATAACATGCTTTAAAGGATCAGGATCCTTTTTTTGGGTTAACAAATGCTTTAAAGACCCAGAATGTATAGCTGAGGGTATAGTTGTTCTGGGGAACTAATGACATCAAGCAAAAAGGGTATTATTATTATTTTCTCCAGTAAGCCAGAGCAGGTGAAAAAAAAGAGCCAGGAGCCCCTTGACATTTAGGGAATAATGGGTTATAAGACAGATTATATCTTGCCAACCAAATCAGCATCAAATAGACAAGTATAAATATAAATAAGTAATAATCAATTGGGATTGGAAAAAACCTAAACAAACAGACCCCACTACTTTTTTCCGAGAGGTGAAGGTAATTTCTCCATAATCTATTTTCAAGAGCCTCCTGTTTATGCTTCAAAGCCAGTAGTTGGAGGTAATTTGGATCAGGTAAATACTGTAAAATATTTTAACTGATCTTCCACAATACTAATCTATAATCTAGTAATCTAGTTTCAGTTTCTCTAACTTGTATTTATTAGTTTCTCTAAGTGTCAGATGGAGAGGGATTTCTGTCCTGTTTCTCACTATTTCTATCTCCCAGTATGGTTTCAGTTCCCTATTTTTCCACCAGTACTTATCCAGCTGACCAGAGGGCACAGGGGCACAATTTGGAGGTGACATGAAGGGTTGAGGAGGCAGAGAATCATTTAGGTAATTCAAGGTACTGCTGTTTGATCAGGATGAAACCCACTGTATTGTGCAGAATAATGGGAAGGATCAAGGCTGTGCAGAGTCATGGCTAGACACATTTCCCCCCATGCTGTACCAGGCCACTTTAATTATTTTAGAATAAAATTAAATGTAATGCCATCAGTCAGTATCATTAACAAAGATTTTTTTTTTTTTGGAAGTAAACACTGACAGGCATGTATTCAATAGTCAGCTTGTAGTATTCTGAACAGAAAAGATGTTTCTGTAGCTGCTTAAAAAATGTTACTGGAGTTTGACTTTAATATGTTAGACACCTATGTAAATCCCATCTAAATCTACTAGTCCATCTAACACTATCTTCTCCAGACAGTGCTTCTACTTAAGGGTGACTCCATTGCTTCGTAGATTGAAGAGCTCTCATATCTCTGACTGTTTAGCCTTCACAAATTACACTTTTTATTATGCTTATGCATTTATTGCTTTAATTGACAGCAGCCTATAACAAATAGACCACTGTGAGTACATTTTGTGCATTTCTGATCTGCTTGTCTTGAAAATTGATTTTGTACACGAGGCTAGAAGTTAGCATATAAAAAATAATATATATTCACCAGATCAATTATTTTTAATAGACATTGCAAAGAAAAAAAAACTGGCATTTGACAACCTCTTTACCATTTCTGTAATGATTCTGTAATGCAAAAACTCACCACTACTCAAAACTCACTGTATTAGTTATTTCATTTAAAGCCAATCATCAGAGTGCTAGACACAAACACCCTGAAATGATATGTCCTAGTGGAGATTTATTTGGTGCTAGCCCAGCTGAGGTCTTAAGAACAAATATTCCATAAAAATAAAATTGTACAAACAGACTCCATATTAAATGAAGAAAATAAGTACCGTATGTTAATGGCCAGGTCACCACATTTAAGTATTGGTAACCTGGGGAAAAAAATGTCTGTTTTGGGGTTTAATACCACTTTAATCTAACTTGCTTAGATTATTAATTTTATTTGAGTAATTTCTGTAAGTTGTTCAGTGTGTGAAAACTTGATCAGCTATCAACATGTACAAAAGAGAAAAAGTCAAAAATAGAAAATGTTAGACCTGTCAGCCTTGCCTCTATTACAAGTTAGTCCTTTTAGGTGTATTTATTTTCAACATAAATTGGAAACAAGTGCATGCTAATATTCATCAAACACTAGTTCAAATAAACAACTATAATTAGCATTATGAGGAGATAAAAATGAAAAGAGGACCTTCCAATAGCATAATACCTTCTTAAATAGGTATGTGGAATGTCTTACTCCCCTGGCCCTGCTAATATTTTCCCTTAAAGATTCCACGATGCTCCCCCCCCCCCCTTTATTTGGGACTCTCATGGAGTGCCTCTGTCTGGTATTGGCACTCCTGAGACCCCACTAACCCTAGACCCAGTGAGCATTAAATCCTATGGTGTGATATACCAATATACCTGGACTGCCCACTCTCTGGGTCCCTCCCCATCCTGCCCCCTCTCTTAGCCTCCCTCCCTTGATTTATACATCTGTTATACTGTAAACCCTCAAAGTTGGTAGCATTGTAACCTTACCTTTAAGGCTCCGGCCTCTGTTATATACTTTTTGAATGATTGTACTTATTTTGTACTGACAACTGTTTGATGTTGCCTTTCCCTCTGTATTGAAATCATTTAATAAAACATACAATTAAAAAAAAAATGAAAATAGGATATTGGCAAATTTAGTACAAATACTCAAACACTTAAAATACTTAAACATTAATATATTTTTTTGTAACCAAATAAAATCAGGTTTATCACTTCAATGTACTAAGAAGAAACAAGACATTAGCTTTTAGTTGCTTCACTTGGTACATTACATTTTGTCTTATCAAAGTCTATAGTAGTGTAATTTTTGCATTGTAACACATTCATGAATGCACTGTATTGCTACAAAACAGATATGGCTTGCTGATACACAAAATGAAACAGAACTGATTTCAACTTGTAAAAAAAAAGTTAATAAAAATGCCATAAAACTATCCCCTATTTTGTAGACGCTATAACTTTTGTGTAAACCAATCAATAAACGCTTATTGTGATTTTATTTACCAAAAATATGTAGAAGAGTATGTATTGGCCTAAACTGAGGAAAAACATTTTTTTATACATTTTTGGGGGATATTTATTATAGCAAAAAGTAAAAAATAATGTGCTCTTTTTTTGTTTATAGTGCAAAAAATAAAAACAGCAGGGGTGATACCATACCACCAAAATAAATCTCTGTGGGAAAAAAAGGACGTCAATTTTGTTTGGGAGCCACGTCGCACGACCGCGCAATTGTCAGTTAAAGCGACGCAGTGCTGAATAGCAAAAAACACTCTGGTCAGGAAGGGGGTAAATCCTTCCGGGGCTGAAGTGGTTATTAGAAGGTAAGATACTGGTGGAAAGGTGTGTCATCATTTTCATGAATGCACTAAGATGAGTCAAGTAGTAGGAATAAGTAATTATGTTACTTTTTAACACAGACAGAATGCATGATATGAGTCTGTGATACAGAATGGTAACTTGCACTTCTTTAACATCAGGTTTACTTTAAAGTCTGATGGACACCCTCCACCCCCCTTTTTTCTAATTTAATAGCTGCAGAGAATGATTTGATGGGGGTTAAACAATTATGAATATGGAGTCTGTTTGTACAATTTTATTTTATGGAATATTTGTTCTTAAGACTGCAGCTGGGCTAGCTTCAAAGGAATCTCCGCTAGGACATATAATTTCAGGGTGTTTGTGTCTAGAAACCTGATGACTGGATTTAAATGAAATAACTAATACAGTCAGTTTTGAGTAGTAGTGAGTTTTTGCATTACAAAAAGGTAAGAGGTTGTCAAATGCCAGTTTTTTTTTTCTTGCAATGTCTATTAAAAATAATTGCTCTGGTGAATATATTTACATTTTTACATGCTAACCTCTAGTCTCGTGTGCAAAATCTATTTAACCACTTAAGGTCCTTAAGTCCTTAAGATGTGTTGTTTAAAAACATTTTTTTTTGCTAGAAAATTACTTAGAACCCCCAAACATTATACATTTTTTCCCTAACACCCTAGAGAAGAAAATGGCGGTTGTTGCAATACTTTCTGTCACACTGTATTTGCGCAGCGGTCTTAGAAGCTCACTTTTTTTGGAAATAAACTTTTTTGAATAAAAAAAAGACAACAGTAAAGTTAGCCCAATTTTTTTTATATTGTGAAATATAATGTTCTGCTGAGTAAATTGATACCTAACATGTCACGCTTCAAAATTGACCCCGCTCGTGGAATGGCGACAAACTTTTACCCTTAAAAATCTCCATAGGCGACGTTTAAAAAATTCTACAGGTTGCATGTTTTGAGTTACAGAGAAGGTCTAGGGCTAGAGTTATTGCTCTCGCTCAACCAATCGTGGTGATACCTCACGTATGTATTCACTTCTGCACGCAAGCTCAGCGAGACGGGTTTAAAAAAAATTATTATTATTATTTATTATACCTTTTATTTTTTATTTTTACACTGTTTTAAAAAAAAAAAATGTGTCACTTTTATTCCTATTACAAGGAATTTAAACATCCCTTGTAATGGAAAAAAAGCATGACAGGACCTCTTAAATATGAGATTGGGGTCAAAAAGACCTCAGATCTCATATTTACACTAAAATGCAATTAAAAAAATGGGCCTTTAAGAGCTGTGGGCGGATGCAACGTTTTGACATTGCTTCCGCCCTGCAATGTCAGGGAGACGGGTGGGTGCCATCCCCTCACTCGTCTCCATGCACAGCCACCGTGAGGACCGGATCGCCTCCGCCACTGCCGACGGCTCCGGTAAGCAGCGGAGGGCACCGGAGCGCGGCAGTAGGGGGGGTCCCTCTCCGCCACCAATAAAAGTGATATCTTGTAGCCGACCGCTGACCAAACATAAGGATACTGGGGTTATGGCAGCTAGCTGCTGCCATAACAACGATATAACAACGATATCCGTATATCGGCGTTCGGTGGTTGGCAAGTGTTTAAAATGCAAGCAGATCAAAAATGCACAAAATGTACTCACATTGGTCTACTTGTTATAGGATGCTGTCAATTAAAGCAATAACTGCATAAGCATAATAAAAAGTGCAATTTGTGAAGGCCAAACAGTCACAGCCAGAGATATGAAATTTGCATAAAGTTTCTCCTTGCTCATTTTTAAATTGCAATATATATTTCTTGATTTGATTTATGCATTGTTGTTTTTACACACGTACCTCTTTATTTATTTTATTAACCAAATACGGAAAGAAATACAATGTGCAAAGGCAAGGAGAAAGACTAAGATAAAGATTTTTATACAAGATTCATAATTATGCTTGTGCACCACAATACTTTATTTTAAGCAGGTAAGCAGAGGTTTTGCTTATTGTCTTTCAGATTACATTTTTGTCAATTTATTCAAACAACGTACATTTGTGATAAAAATGACATTTACATATATTATGAGCAGTAGCCTTAGTCTATTTTAATACTGACCTTAAAATTATAATTGTTACATTAAATTTACCCTTTAGTAAGGAATGGCTTTTAGTATAATCCCTAACTATTGCTGAAACAGTGTCCAGAACTTTACAAATGACAAAGATTTGACATTTGTAGAAAGCTGTATTTTTATCTTTATTTGCATTTCAGATAAGTTTTGGGCTGCTCATCCTGATTTTTACCTCTACATTTAAAACTTGGCACACAATCATGTCATATTGTTTAAAATTTGTAATAATACTAAATATTCACATATACTATCATCACATTTTAATAAAAAATCTATTTAGTAATTCATTAACTGAAAAATTACAAACTGTTTACAGTATGGTGTTAAAGCATATGTCAAGGTAAAAAAAAAAGTACATCTCTTGAATACAAGTCCCAATCTTTTATCCCTTTAAACATGCTATAAGAATGGAGAAATAACTCTTTATGTGTTAACTCTTGATGTGTTAGCAATATACAGTAGTGTGTCTTCCTTTTTAACATGACCACTCTAATTCCTAACGATGTGTTGTCAGTCCTTGCAACTTTATTTCTAACCTTGTCTTATCTCCAGGTAGAGAGCACAGGAAGTTATTATCTCACAAGATTTATAACAAAATTCACAGGTATTTTTCATACTTATCAAACAGAAATTACTAAACTATGAATTATTTCAATGGTTTATTTAGCAGACCAAAAGGGAGAAAATCAGAAAAGTTAATTGTTAGACTTTACATAAAGTAGCTCACAAAAGTGAGTACACCCCTCACATTTTTCTAAACATTTTAATATATATTTTCATGTGACAACACTGAAGAAATTACACTTTGATACAATGTAAAGTAGTGAGTGTACAGCTTGTATAACAGTGTAAATTTGCTGTCCCCTCAAAATAACTCAACACACAGCCATTAATGGAAAATTGTTTGGGGATCTGGTTCCCAACCCAGAGCACCCAAGGAAAGGGGGGAGCTAGTGGACTATTGCGGTACTTGGTACAATGATTAAATCAAGATATAGACAGATGTAAAAAGTTTTTACAATATTTATTATAAAAAACAGAAAAAGAAAAAGACAAAATCCAAACACAACATATATACTAAAAAACGTACATATAGTGGATGATTTCAATATTTTATTTTTTGACTAGTTTCGCCACATAGTGGCTTCTTCAGGAAATATACATCTGGAAAACAAATTCACAGATATATTATATCACAGAAAATCATGGTAAATATGTAAAAAAGCACTGTATGTGCATCGGGAGCAAATAAGATCAATGTATGCATATATTTTTAGTCTCTTACCCAACTGAGGTACGATCAAGAAGTAGCGGGCACACCAGTGGCAGAGTCTCCCGTGGCGATTGGGGGAGAGAGGATGTATACCAGGCAACAGGAGCACGGTCTAGGTAGGGAGATGGTACAGGTGGTAAGCAGACCGATAATAAAATATATTCATGGTGAAGATCCACCACCAGACTGTGCTACTGATTGGCAGATTTGGAAATTGAAATATTGAAATCATCCACTATATGTACGGTTTTTAGTATATATGTTGTGTTTGGATTTTGTCTTTTTCTTTTTCTGTCTTTTATAATAAATATTGTAAAAACTTTTTACATCTGTCTATATCTTGATTTAATCATTGTACCAAGTACCGCAATAGTCCACTAGCTCCCCCCTTTCCTTGGGTGCTCTGGGTTGGGAACCAGATCCCCAAACAATTTTCCATTACATTTTTGGATGATGGTACGATATCTATGATATAATCTTTCTGTATTTTGTGGAGAGGCCCCACACATTTCTATATAATAGGTGGATAACACACCTGGTGTTGTGACTGGCGTGGGGATTCTCTTCCCATTTGTGGCGGACCTATACCCGCCCATCTGGGGACTGTTGACCAACGCCTGTCAGACCCTGAGCTCCTTTCCCGCCTCGTTTTAGTAGTCTAATCGAGGCGGGCCTCTCCTTTCTATTTGTTTATGCTTTTATATATTGATCGTAAATGATATTGTAACTAGTTACTGCTTTAATGTGTACTTACAGACACACTAGGCTTGTTTGATGATATGGATATTCCAGGTACAGCCTGGACAGGCTTCATGACAACAATACACACCTTTTGTTTGACCACCTATGTCAGAGCAGAGGAAGGAATGAACCCATGTTCATGTGTATTGTTGTGTGTATGTCCTGATTTGTCCACTTATCAAAATCTTGCCTAGTTGTAGTGCTGTGTACCTAACTTATCATCTTGTTTAAATTCTTTTATACAATGGTGTTTACTAAATGCCTTATGATCTGAATCGCATCTCTAATTAATTGTATTTTTTCTTTTTTCGTTTTGGCCTCTATAGCCTTACTGTGTGTGCATCTGGATAGGGCGGGCACCAGGCTTGTCACTATGGCGATTGGTTAGATCCCTGGGGGACGGGGAGTCCCTGCCCTCTTTTCCTTGGATGGACCTCCCCGACTCCCCTTGCACACACCTTGACCTAGCTACTGCCGGGTCTTCTGGGCATGTGCGCAGGCGCGCAGTCACGCTGGTTCCGCATGCGCACTGCGGGCTGTCGGCGCGCGTGCGCTTTACGCGGGCGCGCGCACTGTGGGACCTTTCACCCCGTGACGCGGTACGCCGGCGACGACATGCCGGCAACCGGCGCGGGGTTGGGAGAGGGTACTTAGACGGACTGGATCCGTCCATTGCCAGGCACTCTGTGGACCAGGGGAGATGTCTAGTGCTCGGCTGATGGTGGTAAGTGAGACTATGTTCTGCCTTTACGCCCGTTTACTTCAGTTTTAACCGGTACATTGTCATGCAACCAAGTAATCTACCGATTACTTCTTTCCCTCTTAGGTTCCTTATCTATATACATTGGGGCTAGTAGCCTATAACTTGTTGGGGCATTACTTACCTTCACCCTCATGTTAACGGCACAGCCATCTATTGGGCTATTTATAATCGGCTGAACTACTCATATTCCACACCACCAGCCTCCTGGGTCCTCCTGGCGTCCATGTTCATAGGGCTGAGTAGGTATGTAACTATATCACCCCCCTTGATTTCCCACTTAGTCGGGGATGCGCTCCCTGAGGGTCCCTTCAGACTTCCCTCCTTCTTTCCTCTACAAACCCTTTCACGTGTGTTCAGCTTGTGATGCTGGCTTTACTGATGTATTTATTCAAATTGTATTCCTCTTTTGCTAATGGCCCTATGTTGGATAACAGGGCCTCCTTATGCACCACCTTATTTAGGCTTCATACACCTAGAATATAGATTTCACTTTACTTTGGTTGCGTATGGGCTTTTATTATTCTATATCTCCCCCACCTGCACTTATAATTCACCTCCATTGCAGATGGCTCTTGGTCATGGTATACTTTTACTCCACAGATCACTGCCTATATTTACTATATTCACTTTACTGGATAATTAAATACACAATTCTTTGCTCGCGCTTTTTATCCACTCATAGAGCTATATAGCTCTTTTCACACACTTGTATCGACACTGGCGGCTCTAGGGTTCCAACCTTGGCAATTTCCAAATCTGCCAATCAGTAGCACAGTCTGGTGGTGGATCTTCACCATGAATATATTTTATTATCGGTCTGCTTACCACCTGTACCATCTCCCTACCTAGACCGTGCTCCTGTTGCCTGGTATACATCCTCTCACCCCCAATCGCCACGGGAGACTCTGCCACTGGTGTGCCCGCTACTTCTTGATCGTACCTCAGTTGGGTAAAAGACAAAAAATATATGCATACATTGATCTTATTTGCTCTTGATGCACATACAGTGCTTTTTTACATATTTGCCATGATTTTCTGTGATATAATATATCTGTGAATTTGTTTTCCAGATGTATATTTCCTGAAGAAGCCACTATGTGGTGAAACTAGTCAAAAAATGAAATATTGAAATCATCCACTATATGTACGGTTTTTAGTATATATGTTGTGTTTGGATTTAGACTTTTTCTTGTTCTGTTTTTTATAATAAATATTGTAAAAACTTTTTACATCTGTCTATATCTTGATATAATCATTGTACCAAGTACCGCAATAGTCCACTAGCTCCCCCCTTTCCTTGGGTGCTCTGGGTTGGGAACCAGATCCCCAAACAATTTTCCATTAAAATTTTGGATGATGGTACGATATCTATGATATAATCTTTCTGTATTTTGTGGAGAGGCCCCACACATTTCTACACAGCCATTAATGTCTAAACTTCTGGCAACAAAAGTGAGTACACCCCTAAGTGAAAATGTCCAAATTGGGCCCAAAGTGTCAATATTTTGTGTGGCCACCATTATTTTCCAGCACTGCCTTAACCCTCTTGGGCGTGGAGTTCATCAGAGCTTCACAGGTTGCCACTGGAGTCCTCTCCACTCCTCCATGATGACATCACAGAGCTGGTGGATGTTAGAGACCTTGCGCTCCTCCACCTTCTGTTTGAGGATGCTCCACAGATGCTCAATAGGGTTTAGGTCTGGAGACATGCTTGGCCAGTCCATCACCTTTACCCTCAGCTTCTTTTGCAAGGCAGTGGTCGTCTTCGAGGTGTGTTTGGGGTTGTTATCATGTTGGAATACTGCCCTGTGGCCCAGGGAGGGGATTATTCTCTGCTTCAGAATGTTACAGTACATGTTGGCATTCATGGTTCCCTCAATGAACTGTAGCTCCCCAGTGCCAGCAGCACTCATGCAGCCCCAGACCATGACACTCCCACCACCATTCTTGACTGTAGGCGAGACACACATATCTTTGTACTCCTCACCTGTTTGCCACCACACACGCTTGACACCATCTGAACCAAATAAGTTTATCTTGGTCTCATCAGACCACAGGACATGGTTCCAGTAATCCATGACCTTAGTCTGCTTGTCTTCAGCAAACTGTTTGCAGGCTTTCTTGTGCATCATCTTTAGAAGAGGCCTCCTCCTGGGATGACAGCCATGCAGACCAATTTGATGCATTGGGCGGCATATGTTCTGAGCACTGACAGGCTGACCCTCCCCCACCCCTTCAACCTCTGCAGCAATGCTAGCAGCACTCATACATTTCCCAAAGACAACCTCTGGATATGATGCTGAACACGTGCACTCAACTTCTTTGGTCGATCATGGTGAGGCCTGTTCTGAGTGGAACCTGTCCTGTTAAATCACTGTATGGTCTTAGCCACCGTGCTGCAGCTCAGTTTCAGGGTCTTGGCAATCTAGGCCATCTTTTCTAGCCTAGGCCATCTTTTTGTAGAGCAACAATTCTTTTTTTCAGAGAGTTCTTTGCCATGAGGTAGCATGCTGAACTTCCAGTGACCAGTATGAGAGAGTGAGAGCGATAACACCAAATTCAACACACCTGCTCCCCATTCACACCTGAGACCTTTGAAAACTAATGAGACAAATGACACCGGGGAGGAAAAATGGCTAATTGGGCCCAATTTGGACATTTTCACTTAGGGGTGTACTCACTTTTGTTGTCATCAGTTTAGACATTAATGGCTGTGTGCTGAGTTATTTTGAGGGGGCAGCAAATTTACAGTTATACAAGCTGTACTCTCACTACTTTACATTGTAGCAAAGTGTCATTTCTTCAGTGTTGTCACATGAAAAGATATAATAAAATATTTAGAAAAATGAGAGGGTTGTACTAATTTTTGTGAGATACTGTACATTTTAACCAATTGTTGACACTGGATGTACTACATATACTCCAAAATAATTTCCTTCAACCACACTGTTTCCTACCACTTGCTGACAATTCTTGAGTTCAAAATTATGGTCAGCATTTGCTGTGTAAGTGTAGTGGCTGTGTTTCCTTTGGTGAACTGTCTTGGCTGCTGACCTCTACGACTTAACATGTGTACCATTTTCCTCATTTTCTTTTATTATTGTGAGCCTGATTTATTATCTCTGCCTCCTCATGTTTGTTTGTAACCTACACTACCATTACTGTATTTTGTTGTGACTTCTGGTACTACTGTGTTATTTGATGTTATTGTACCATGCCTATGCTTTCAATAAAGACACATGCTAGTTGTCAAAAAAATGTAGCAGCTGTAAAAGCTTTTGCTGTAAAAAAACAGACCATCTGGCACAGTTTTTAGAAGCACTATTCACCTTTGAGAAGGAGAGGTACAAAGTAACATTGTTATTTTTGTACCTACTCTGTTTTATTCATCTGCCCCATCAAATAGATTAGTTTCAATCGAAATATAATATCAAAAGAGATAATTGAGCCCTAAGGCAAACACTGCGCTATAACCTCGTGAAAAATTAACAATAAAAAATATGTGATACAATCGTGATGTATAACATAAGCAGCTGACATCAAAAAAAGTCCAGTACTGGAAACTTCCAAATAAACATATAAAAACCAAGAAATATAGCGCCAATAGCAAATTGATATGCAAATGTGAATCAGCATAAATAAGTGAAAAATATAAAAAATAAAAATTGTGATGAAAAAGAAAAAATAGAGAAAACTAAAGCAAAGTTCCATCAAAAAAAATGTATATTCTAAAGTGAAAGTCCACATCCATAAAGCAAAGTGTCTGCATCAATCAAATAATAGTGACATCCGTGTCAAAATCTCCAAGGTAGTGTGAAGTGTATCCACGTCCCCACCGAAAGTGTATAAATTGCCGGCTTACCAGAAGGTGATGACTACCACAGCAGTCTCACCCAGCCTTGGGAAGTAAGGTCTCCCTCAACCGTTAGGATACTGTTAACGGCACTCCGGAACTCACATGTGTTAAGGGAAGTATTTCAGATATGCAAAACAAAGGGAAACTCCCATAGTGTAATATGTAAGATAACGTTTTTAATGAAAAAAGATAAGATTGCACTTACAAGAAAATGGTCGTGAGAGAGCCGAATAAACGAATATTACAGCCGAGCAGATGTACATCAAAGTGCGGTGTCTCTGTGTTGTCTTTTTCTACTTCCTAGAGTGCGCACCCATCCACCGCCTCGGAACGAACATGATAACGTCTCTGTTAAGTCCCCACCCTACGCGTTTCGTCAGCAATCGGACGTCGTCTGGGGATTGGCCAGTGAGGCTGTCATCACGAACTAGGGTATATATACCTGTCGTCGCCATTTTAACTAATGGCAAACCGAAGGTATGGGAAAAACAGCTATGGCTTTTTGATAGCAACGCCATCCAAAAAAAGAACAAAGCTGCATAAGGAAGTAGAGATATGACCCAATATGCCATCTAGTGGTCAATAAGGATATTAATATGTGAAAAAATCATTCCAAGGAGACAATGGAAGGAAATAAAAAGGGCATATAGTTTCATAGTTAGTAAGGTTGAATAAAGACATCAGTCCAACCTGAGTGAGTGTCTACAATTGTCCCTATCCCTGTACATTACACACTCACATCAGTCCCTACCCTCAAGGAGCCCACAATCCAAGGTCCCCATTCATATACTAGGGCCAATTTTTTTGGACAGAAGCCAATTAACCTACCTGCATGTCTTTGGATTGTGGGAGGAAACCGGAGTACTCGGAGGAAACCCACGCAGGCACAGGGAGAACATGCAAACTCTAGGCAGGTAGTGTCGTGGTTGGGATTTGAACCAGTGACCCTTCTTACTGCTAGGTGAGAGTGCTAACCACTACACCACTGTGCCGCCATATGGAGCCTAATATTATAGAACTGGAAAGACTAAGGAGAGACCGCGGTATGATGTACAACCACCTAAAATTAGACATAACCACAAATAATGAATAATATTTAAAATTCAAAAAATGTTAAATATATAGATATTACAAAATACTTAATACAAAATATTTATAAAAATATGTAAAATTAGAAATATAAAATATATTTTTAAAAAATATTCCAAAAATGATATAAAAGAAAAGCCAATCAAGAATTACTGATAAAACTATTTATGTCCCAATCTACATTTAAGCCGAAAGGTACATCGGAATATCATATCAAAAATCCATCTTGTTTCAAGTTTGAAATGGATCGTACAAGATTGGTCACCCTCCAATGTGGTTGGATTTTATCCAAAGCTAAAAATGTAGTGCCTTTTAATTTCCTATCATGATATTTGTCATAATGTCTAGATAGGTTGTGTTTTTTAAAACCTTGCTTAATGTTGCCTACATTTTCTGCAAGTCCCACATGTAATTTGCGTTTGGTGCATCTGATATATTGCTTAGAGCAAGGACATTCTATCATGTACACTATGTAGCGTGTAGAACAGGTCATAAATTATTTAATGTCATAGGATCTATTTGTTATGGTGGACTGAAAATTTTCGCATCTTCGTTCTCTGAAATGGGTAATTTGACATATACTACATTTGCGGCATTGAAAAAATACTTTCATAGATTGAAAGAAAGATAATGTTTTGGGAGGGTCAATGACATTCGGTGCTAAATTTTGTCTCAATGAAGGGGCTCCTATATAAATCACGATTGGACGTTCAGGAATAATGGGACCTAAGATCCTATCATTCTTTAATATATCCCAGTGTTTATTCAGTATTTTTTTAATATAAAAGTGTTGGTTGAAATATCTAGTAATCATAGACCAACTGAATTTATTATTGGATCCATTTTTATTGTCTAGTGAAGAATTGGTTACACCAGACCTATTGAGCATATCCACCCTATCCAT
Source organism: Lithobates sylvaticus (assembly GCA_028564925.1). Lineage (NCBI taxonomy): Eukaryota > Metazoa > Chordata > Amphibia > Anura > Ranidae > Lithobates > Lithobates sylvaticus. The sequence continues at coordinate 322,072,256 of CM053028.1, read as the reverse complement.
ATCAGCAACAGTGGTAATAGTTGTATCTATTTCGCTTTCAGAGTAACCCTTGTCAAGGAATCTCTGTTTAAAAATTGAGGCCTGTAAATAATAATCTGCAATCTCAGTACAGTTCCTTCTAATTCGCTGTAACTGTCCTTTAGGGACCATGGACAGCCATGATTTATGATGGCAGCTGGAGAGTGGAATGTATGCATTACGGTCAGTTTCTTTGAAATAGGTGCTAGTGATCAAACAACCTTCCTTAATGGTGATATTAAGGTCTAAGAAGTGAATGTTGGTATCACTGGCTTCGTATTCCAAATAGATGCCTCTATTGTTATCATTCAGCTTAAAAAAGAAAGATTCTAACGATGACAAGTAAATTATTCTTCTCTTCTTCCCTTCACTATTTTCCATCAGATTTTTGTATTCAATTTTTTTTCTGAGAATTATTATTTTTTGTTTGTTTTTATTAGCTTTTTTGTAATTTTTTTGTGTCACATTAAAAATACTGAACTAGAAAAAAGCTTTATTTCATTTGTTAAAAAATAAAAAAAAACTTTGCTTTTGACTAGAAACATAATTTTATTGACATTTTAAGCAGGACAAATATAGGAAAACATTTACAATTTATATACTGTAACTGATCAAAGTGCATTTTTTTGGGGATTTGATACCCTTTTTCTTCTATGGATTGTATAAAAAAATTAAATTATTTTTGCAAGACAAAGTTGGTCCTAAAAATGATAGATGTTTTACTTTATTGTCTGGAGTAATAAAAAAAAGTTATGTGTTAGAAATTCTGTATGAAGTCCTACAGAACAGACAAGGCACATTCCACAGACAGGAAACACAAACTTTATTGTAGAGAAAAGACATTTAGTTTACCCAAGAGTTTAACTACTTTCCGCCCAGCCTATAGTTAATTGATGGCTGGGCGGACCTCTCGTCGATCTGGGTGGACATCATATGTTACTATGATATAATAGCTCTAGTCGAAATGTGTTAAAAAAAACATAAAAAAAAAAAATACAGTGTCCCTGATCACTGCCACACCAGTTATATGATGGCACTGCACTGGTGACAGTATGTAAAAAAATATATATTTTTTTTAATTTCTTCATTTTTCAAATTATGACAAAAAATTACAACTTCAAAAAACGTGTCATGCCTCCTACTAAATACCTTGGACTGTCTACTTTCCAAAAAGGGGTAATTTGGGGGATATTGACATTGTTGAGCTTCAAGAAATGACATAGGCTGTCAGTACATCAGGATTGATCAATTTTCAGATATATTCCATAGTTTGTGGACTTTCCTGTAGACTAAATAATATACACTGATTTGGGTTATTTTCACCAAAGAAATTAGTAGAATAATGTTTTGTCTAAATTTATGAATACAAGTTATTTATTTGCAAACAGAAACAAAGAAAAACATATTTTTATTTTCAAAATGTTCGGTCTTTTTTTTTTGTTTATTTATCAAATGTAAACCCAGTGGTGATTAAACACCACCAAAAGAAAGCTTTAGTTGTGTAAACAAAATTATAAAAATCTAGTTTGGGTAAAGTGTTGCATGACAGCACAATTGTCATTCAAAGTGTGACAGAGCTGAAAAAATAAAATTGGCCTGGACAGGAAGGGGGTAAAATTGCTCAGTATTGAAGTGGTTAACCATAGATACATCTAAAAACTGGTACAGTAGCTTGAAATATTATGCCATGCTTACTGCGAACCGCCTGTGTGTTATCACCTGTATATTCAGTTCCATTATCTGTATGCAATACACTTGTCATTTTGCCAAATTTGTTGCTTACTTGAGCCAAACACTGTTCAAGCTTCTCTGGTACTTCACTTTTGTTGTGTAACAGATATAGTGTAGTAAACCTGGAGTAATCTATAAAAGTGATAAAATACCTTTTATTTCCTGGAGTAAATGTTTTCCATTGCACTACAGATATCTGAATGAATTGAGTTCAAAGGTTTCTCAGCTCTGCTGGTACTCTGCTTTGGAAAAGTAATTTGTCATGTGACTTGTGTAACTTTTGGATTGAAAAACATTTTCATTATATGAAGCAAATTCAGTTTCTTCCTTCACAATTGGTCTTTTGCAGTTATGGTTTGTTTTTGCACTCTAGCTTTATAGATTCTGCAATCTGCTTTTAAATGACCTTGTTTCTTGCACACAAAACATTCACATGTGGATGGATATCCCGTGGAGTGGTATGATAGCTATAGAGAAAGCCTAACACCGAAGTTACTTGAAGTGTATAACAAAGCTAGGGAACTAGGGACACTCCCTGATTCCCTCAGGGAAGCACTAATTGTGTTAATACCCAAGCCGCACAAGGACCATGAACAGTGTGAATCGTATAGGCCCATTTCATTAATTAATGTGGATGCCAAAATTTTAGCTAAACTTCTTGCTGCCCGTCTAAACAAAGTCATAGCATCAATTATTCATCCTGACCAGACGGGCTTTATACCGACGCGCTCAACGGCCATAAACTTGAGACGTCTCTTCACTATTTTACAAACTGAAGGCCCAACGCCGGACACTAGGATTGTGGTGTCTTTGGACACCCACAAAGCTTTTGATTCTATTGATTGGCCATATCTGCTTGCGGTCCTTGGGCGGCTTGGATTTGGCCCTAGATCTTTAGCCTGGGTGAAGCTATTGTATGCGGAACCAGTAGCATGATTAAGGGTGAACAACACCATCACAGACCCATTTAAAATAGCTAGGGGCACCAGACAGGGGTGCCCATTGTCGCCCCTGCTGTTTGCCCTGGCTATCGAACCCCTGGCGGCCCTTCTGAAGGTGGACAGAGAGATTAAGGGCTGTAGGGTGAATGACAGAGAAGAAAAGACATCACTATACGCTGATGACATGCTCTTGTACCTAGCCAAAGCAGAGGGGTCCTTAACATCAGCCCTGGACAGGATATCCAGGTTTGGGAAATACTCTGGCTTTAGAGTAAACTGGAATAAGTCGGTACTTCTTCCGTTCTGTTCCAAATATGCACCTATCCTCCCCCCAGAGATCCCGTTACAGGTGGTCTCCCGTTTCCGATACCTGGGGGTTGAGATACAGCTGCCACTGAATACATTCACTGAAAATAATCTGATACCTTTGATGACACGCCTTAAGGAGAGTCTGCAGGTATGGCGCAAGCTGCCCCTCAATCTCCTTGGTAGAGTGAACATATATAAAATGATTTATCTCCCTAGATTCCTCTATTTGCTGTGTCACACTCCGATATACATACCTAAAAAACTGTTAACAGAGATTACTAAACTGCTTTTTCCCTTCCTATGGGGAGCTAACCAGCCAGAGTATCATTGGAAACACTGTACCTACCAGTAAGATTGGGTGGTTTGGCATTACCCAATCTCCAATGCTATTATTTAGCTGCCCAACTGACGCATGTGCACTGGTGGGGCTTCCCTAAAATAGAGAATGCCTCGGTTGCCACTCAGGCAGCCCAGGTACATTCATATGAGGCTCTGATTAATGTTTTGTGGAAGGGAAGCAGGAATACTAAAACTCTCATACAAGATATTTCACATGTGTAATGTTCAAATGAAGGGCCCTAGTCTAACAAGTTCCCCGAACGCCCCTCTGTGGCGTAATCCGCAACTGACTGAGATAGGTAAAATCCCAGATGGGGAGTGCTGGGCAGAATACGGCATTAAATATGCCTATCAGCTATTTAGGGATGGGATATTTAGAACATTTGCATATTTGAAGACAGAACACAACTTACCTAGTACTTTTTTTTTTTCATTACTTACAATTGCGCCACGCAGCAAGAGCACAGTATGGCGGGGGGAGGTGACGCTTCTCACTTCATGCACGGAAAAATTAATAGCTGAAGAAGACCACTCCAAATTAATATCTAGGTACTATTTTAACTTGCTGTCACCCTCATCGTACGAATTTTTCGAAATTCGTACGAATTTACGTCTGTGCTTTTTTTTTTTACGAAATTCCGTTTACGAATTTCGTCGCCGAATGATTCGAATGATTCGAATGAATTCGAATGAATTCGAATGGATTCGAATGAATTCGAATGACAAAGTGTCATTTTTGCAGGAAAAATTCCGTTTACGAATTTCAGCTCCAAATTATTCGAATCCAACTACCATCTATCACAGAGGAGTCATGGACTGATGTCCTGGACTCACTAAAAAAAAAAAAAAGCGTAGGGGTCCCCCCAAATTCAAAACCAGGCCCTTCAGGTCTGGTATGGATATTAAGGGGGACCCCAGCCAAAAAAAAAAAAAAAATTGGGGTCCCCCCCAAATATCCATACCAGACCCTTCAGGTCTGGGATGGATTTTAAGGGGAACCCCGGCCAAAAAAAAAAAAAAAAATGGCGTGGGGGTCCCCCTCAAAATCCATACCAGACCCTTTATCCGAGCACGCAACCTGGCAGGCCGCAGGAAAGGAGGGGGGGACGAGAGCGGCCCCCCCTCTCGCCTGAACCGTACCAGGCCACATGCCCTCAACATTGGGAGGGTGCTTTGGGGTCCCCCCCAAAGCACCTTGTCCCCATGTTGATGAGGACAAGGGCCTCATCCCCACAACCGTGCCCGGTGGTTGTGGGGGTCTGCGGGCGGGGGGCTTATCGGAATCTGGAAGCCCCCTTTAACAAGGGGACCCCCAGATCCCGCCCCCCCCCCCTGTGTGAAATGGTAAGGGGGTACAAAAGTACCCCTACCATTTCACCAAAAAAGTGGCAAAAATGGTAAAAATGACAGGAGACGGTCTTTGACAATTCCTTTATTAAAATCTTCTTTCTTCTGCTCTTCCTTTCTTCATCTTCTCCTTCCGGCATCTTCTTCCATCTTCTTCTTCCTTCGATTCGCTTCTTCTTCCTCCGGTCTTCTCGTCCTTCTCGTCCAGCGTCGTCCTTCTCGTCCGGCATCGTCGTCTCTTCTCGCAGGCCGCTCCTCGCAATGGGAGGCTCCCGCTCTGTGAGGCTCCGCTCCGGGTGACAGGTCTTTTATAACGAAGGCACCTGGTGACCCCGCCCCCTCTGACGCACGGGGACGTCATGTGGAATTCCCTATGGCTTTCCCCATGACGTCAGAGGGGGGGCGGGGTCACCAGGTGCCCTCCGTTATAAAAGACCTGTCAGCCGGAGCGGAGCCTCACAGAGCGGGAGCCTCCCATTGCGAGGAGCGGCCTGCGAGAAGAGACGCCGATGCCGGACGAGAAGGACGACGCCGGACGAGAAGGACGAGAAGACCGGAGGAAGAAGAAGCGAATCGAAGGAAGAAGAAGATGGAAGAAGATGCCGGAAGGAGAAGATGAAGAAAGGAAGAGCAGAAGAAAGAAGATTTTAATAAAGGAATTGTCAAAGACCGTCTCCTGTCATTTTTACCATTTTGTCACCTTTTTTGGTGAAATGGTAGGGGTACCATTTCACACAGGGGGGGGGGGCGGGATCTGGGGGTCCCCTTGTTAAAGGGGGCTTCCAGATTCCGATAAGCCCCCCGCCCGCAGACCCCCACAACCACCGGGCACGGTTGTGGGGATGAGGCCCTTGTCCTCATCAACATGGGGACAAGGTGCTTTGGGGGGGACCCCAAAGCACCCTCCCAATGTTGAGGGCATGTGGCCTGGTACGGTTCAGGCGAGAGGGGGGGCCGCTCTCGTCCCCCCCTCCTTTCCTGCGGCCTGCCAGGTTGCGTGCTCGGATAAGGGTCTGGTATGGATTTTATGGGGGACCCCACGCCATTTTTTTTGGCTAGGTTCCCCTTAAAATCCATCCCAGACCTCAAGGGTCTGGTATGGATTTTGAGGGGGACCCTACGCCATTTTTTTTTTTTTGGCTGGGGTCCCCCTTAATATCCATCCCAGACCTGAAGGGCCTGGTTATTGAATTTGGGGGGACCCCTACGCTTTTTTTTTATCAATGACTTCAATGAATGACAGTTCTCTGTATTACGGATCCAACAATTCATTTGCCGGCAAATAGCTGCAAAAATGACACTGCAGGAACAGTTCTCTATATTAGATATACTGAATCTCGAATCATTCGAAGCATTCGTTATATCCGCTATTATAATTTCTTTCATGTTAGTTGAAATTACATATTTGTTAGTTGTTGCATTCGAATTGTTCTCTGTATTACGGGAATCGGCAATTAGCCGCGAGTGATTTTAAATGTCTTTTTTTCCTGCAAAAATGACACATTGTACAGAGAGAGTTCTAAACACGGGAAACATGACCCCTTCTATATACTATATACTCTATAGTATGCCTATGAAGGGGGTCATGTTTCCCGTGTTTAGAACTCTCTCTGTACAATGTGTCATTTTTGCAGGAAAAAAAGACATTTAAAATCACTCGCGGCTAATTGCCGATTCCCGTAATACAGAGAACAATTCGAATGCAACAACTAACAAATATGTAATTTCAACTAACATGAAAGAAATTATAATAGCGGATATAACGAATGCTTCGAATGATTTGAGATTCAGTAAATCTAATATAGAGAACTGTTCCTGCACAGTGTCATTTTTGCAGGAAAAAAAAACTATTTAAAATCACGAGTCGCAGCTATTTGCCGGCAAATGAATTGTTGGATCCGTAATACAGAGAACTGTCATTCATTGAAGTCATTGATAAAAAAAAGCGTAGGGTCCCCCCAAATTCAATAACCAGGCCCTTCAGGTCTGGGATGGATATTAAGGGGGACCCCAGCCGAAAAAAAAAAAAAAAAAAAAATGGCGTAGGGTCCCCCTCAAAATCCATACCAGACCCTAGAGGTCTGGGATGGATTTTAAGGGGAACCCTAGCCAAAAAAAATGGCGTGGGGTCCCCCCATAAAATCCATACCAGACCCTTATCCGAGCACGCAACCTGGCAGGCCGCAGGAAAGGAGGGGGGGACGAGAGCGGCCCCCCCTCTCGCCTGAACCGTACCAGGCCACATGCCCTCAACATTGGGAGGGTGCTTTGGGGTCCCCCCCAAAGCACCTTGTCCCCATGTTGATGAGGACAAGGGCCTCATCCCCACAACCCTGGCCGGTGGTTGTGGGGGTCTGCGGGCGGGGGGCTTATCGGAATCTGGAAGCCCCCTTTAACAAGGGGACCCCCAGATCCCGGCCCCCCCCCTGTGTGAAATGGTAAGGGGGTACAAAAGTACCCCTACCATTTCACCAAAAAAGGTGACAAAATGGTAAAAATGACAGGAGACGGTCTTTGACAATTCCTTTATTAAAATCTTCTTTCTTCTGGTCTTCCTTTCTTCATCTTCTCCTTCCGGCATCTTCTTCCATCTTCTTCTTCCTTCGATTCGCTTCTTCTTCCTCCGGTCTTCTCGTCCTTCTCGTCCGGCGTCGTCCTTCTCGTCCGGCATCGGCGTCTCTTCTCGCAGGCCGCTCCTCGCAATGGGAGGCTCCCGCTCTGTGAGGCTCCGCTCCGCTGACAGGTCTTTTATAACGAAGGCACCTGGTGACCCCGCCCCCCCTCTGACGTCATGGGAAAGCCATAGGGAATTCCACATGACGTCCCCGTGCGTCAGAGGGGGCGGGGTCACCAGGTGCCTTCGTTATAAAAGACCTGTCACCCGGAGCGGAGCCTCACAGAGCGGGAGCCTCCCATTGCGAGGAGCGGCCTGCGAGAAGAGACGACGATGCCGGAAGGAGAAGATGAAGAAAGGAAGACAGAAGAAAGAAGATTTTAATAAAGGAATTGAGACCGTCTCCTGTCATTTTTACCATTTTTGACTTTTTTGGTGAAATGGTAGGGGACGTACCCCCTTACCATTTCACACCGGGGGGGGGCCGGGATCTGGGGGTCCCCTTGTTAAAGGGGGCTTCCAGATTCCGATAAGCCCCCCGCCCGCAGACCCCCACAACCACCGGCCAGGGTTGTGGGGATGAGGCCCTTGTCCTCATCAACATGGGACAAGGTGCTTTGGGGGGGACCCCAAAGCACCCTCCCAATGTTGAGGGCATGTGGCCGGTTCAGGCGGGAGGGGGGGCCGCTCTCGTCCCCCCCTCCTTTCCTGCGGCCTGCCAGGTTGCGTGCTCGGAGGGTCTGGTATGGATTTTGAGGGGGACCCAACGCCATTTTTTTTTTGGCCGGGGTTCCTCTTAAAATCCATCCCAGACCTGAAGGGTCTGGTATGGATATGGGGGGACCCCACGCCATTTTTTTTTTTTTTTTTTGGTGGGGTCCCCCTTAATATCCATACCAGACCTAAGGGCCTGGTTATTGAATTTGACCCCTACGCTTTTTTTTTCTGCAAAAATGACACTTTGTCATTGGAATTCATTCGAATTCATTCAATCCTCCATTATCTGGAGGAAACTATGGAAATTCGTAACGATTCGTAACTTGAAATTGAAATCGATATTTGTAGTTGGATTCGAATTGTTCTCTGTGTTATGAGAACCAACAATGCATTAGCCGCGTTAACGATTCGTAACGATTCGTAACGATGCGTAACTTTACTAACGATTCGTAAAAAAAATTACGATTCGTCCGAATTTCGTATTTCGTACGAATTCGAACGGATTTCGTACACGAATTACGAATTACGAATTTTTTTATATACGAAACGGGACGAAATGAAACGAATTTTTTGACAGTTCCCATGTCTATCACTTATACCAGCAATGGTTTCGGCCAGAGACAAATTAATACAGTTCAACTACTTGCATAGGATCTATTACATTCCACACAGGCTGTATAGAATGGGAAGACAGGCTACGTCAGAGTGTCCTAGATGTAGAAATGCAACAGGAGACTTCTTCCATATGGTGTGGCTATGCCCTAAGGTGATGCTATTTTGGAAAACAATCCTCCATTATCTGGAGGAAACTATGGAAATTCCCAATATCTATTCTCCGGCCAGATGCTTATTAGGCGATCTGGAAGAAGAAGGGATAACTGAATCTCAGAAGAAACTCCTCAGAATTCTCTTTTGCTACGCAAAAAAGCAATAGCTCTTAGATGGAAGGACCCAATCTCTCCTACATTACAGAATTGGATAGACATGGTGAACCAAGCACTACCGTTATATAAGCTGACGTACGCATCTAGAGGATGCCCAAAGAAGTTTGAAAAAATCTGGGCAGGCTGGTTGAAAAATATATCAGAATCTCAGTAAAGGGACAAACATAAACTAAGATAGTGGACATGTGATATGTGAAATAGAGAGATACCCGGTTCAGTAGGACCAAGAACACACACATGCCTACCTTGTACCATACGGATTAGGTTTGGGAAGGGGGGAGGGGGGAATTAAAATGTTATTATTACTACAAAAATAATAAAAAAAAAAACGAAATGTTGCAACAGTTGGATGTATGTTCAATAAAGTTTATTGTAAGATGTGGATACAGAGAAGACATGAGACATGCACGATGTACAAGTGTGTTGATTATTGACTAGTTACTTTTGTATCAGATATGTACAACCTTTCTACACAATGTATGAGAAATCCACTGTACAAGAATTTGTTTATTGTTTAAAACCTAATAAATTTACCCTTTAAAAAAAAAAAAAAACATTCACGTGTTTCTTGTTGCATGTTACTGTTTTTATTCCTATTTCGTCTATAAAGCAGACTCTGCGACAGAAGCACCGCCACTAATAATGCTTTCTGTTTTACGCTAATAATCATCCACAGGCTTTCCCTTAACATATTTCAATGTCAGTTCATCATCTGGATGTGCATCAAGTGCTGTGACAAGCATTTCATAACTGTCTGGTAATCCTCTGAGTAATAGTGCTGTGACATTAAAATATTTTCTTTCTTCTCCTATACCTCTCAGGCGTTCAACCATTTCCATGGTGTGCCTTATGTAATCCTGCATATTATGCCCTTTCATCATCTCGGTTTGGTATAGCTTTCTAATCAAATACAATTTATTGCTGAGATTATGTTTTTCATGGACCTTTTGTAATCCTTCCCACATTTCTTTAGCAGTTTCACACTTACATGCATGTATGATTTGATCATCTTCTGTGCTAAGAAAGATTGTGCTTTGATATTTCTCTATCCACTCATCTGAGTGGTTTCCTGGCCTGACTTTAATTATAAATTTCCACGTACCGTCTCTAATTAGCAGCATTTTCATCTTGAATTTCTAAGACTGGCAGTTCTGGTTTGTTAGATTTGCAAATGAAAGCTTTGTTGCTGCTGTGTTACTGGCCATTTTCTGTTATTCTGTTGCAGTCTTTCTGTTGTTGTATCTTGCACCTATTTTCTGTAGCTGGCTATGGCTAGGCTATGACTGGGTTCCCAGCTTTTCATTGGGTGGTTGTCTGGGCTATGCCTGGGCCCATAACCTGTTAAAATTTGTATATAGCCCTACAGAACAGACAGTGCACAGTCCACATGGGCTTTTCTGCTTAACTGCAGATAGGAAACAGGAACGTTATTATAGAGAAAAGACAGAGTTTAACCATAGATGCAGCAAAAAATTTATAAACACTGGCATCTACTAGCTGAAGAATGTATCTGTAGTTGTACAAAAATACATGAACAATGTATTCCAACATATTGCAAAAAATAAACAGGCCCTGAGCCAAAATGAGGGATGAAGTGGGCAATCCTGTATTTGTGTATTGTTTATATGTATACATTTTTTTTTAAATAACTAAAATGCACAGGTCTGATGTGTATTCAAACTATAAAAAATATATTTTTTTGCAAGCCATTTTATTATATATAAAAGATTACATGGAGTATATTATCAGTCCTGCAAGATTTTGAATGCTAAGGTATGTATTTCCAATCATTAATTTCACTAGACCAGTATTATTTTGGTGCCAATATCAGTTATATATAAGGACCTTTTGTGCTCACCCTACTCTCAGCGCCTCATAGGACAAATTTTACCCGCTGTTCCTTACAAATTGTCCTTATCCTGCTACCTTCCTGCTTATCCTTCTACCTTCAATGTTTCCTTTGTACAAGTCATTCTGATCCTGCTTTTATTTCCATTTGTTTAGTTGGTTTATTAGCCAGTTAAATTATATCAGATCACCCACACTCATGTAGGTGATCTGATATACCAAAATGCCGACCCATCCAGTGCAAAAATGTTAATATGTGCAGCAGCAGCAGCTCACCACATGTACCCCTGCACATATGTAACTAAATACTAAAAGAAAGGTAGCTATGCTTAACATAAATTTTAACTGGACCTGAGGTCTTGCTTCTTACCCAATGTGTCAATAAAAACCTATAAATAAAAATTGTGCGTAGTTTAATATACAGTGGTAGAATTTGCAAAAGACCACCAATTGTAATGTGGAAATGCAGATCAATATGATAACCCCCAAAAAGTGTATATGACAAACTTTATGATCCAATTGTGACACAATCTCATTAAACCAAATATACACATGCCCACAAAGTCCCCTGTCCTTGTAGCCCGTGATCTAAAAAAAAGAAAATCTTCCCCAATGCGAGTCAAGAAACTTGAATCCAGTCTGTCACACCAACTCTTTGTGAATATATCACCACCTTTAACACCATCTTGTGTTACAGCGTGCCCCTATGAGTTTGCCCATTCACCAGATTTGGTTGACTTCTTATATGCGATAAGTAGGTCTACCAGCACTCAAGATTAAATTTTCCTCCTCCAGGCCATGGACACCGTCAGAAGGACATATAATCAGACACCCACAGGTATTCACATCATATGTTCATATGGTACATAAGATACACAGACCCATAACATTATTATTGTGCAACACCTTTTGCCAGCTGCTTCCTGAAGATGTCTGGTTAGTTCTAAACTTTCAGAAACATAATTTCTGCTCAATAGAATGTACACTGGCTGCAGGCTGAGTGGTTTCCTGAAATCAACATTGTGCAGTCGTTATGGGTACTGGATGGGTGCCACATATTGTGAGTACAAATCTTTTATATCTTTGGGCAATTTTTAACAAAAAGTGTTATATACACCGGTGGGTAACCGATTATATGTCCCTCTGAGAGTGTCCATGGCCTGGAGGAGGAAAACCAGATCTTAAATGCTGGTAGATCTACTTGTCATATATAGGAGGTCACCCAAATCCGATGATTGGGCAAACTTAAAGGAACACTTTGGAGCACAAATTGGTTTTGAAGGTGGTGAGGATTTATTCACAAAGAGTTGGTGTGATAGGTTGGTTTCAAGTTTACTGACATTGGGGAAGATTTTTTTGAGTTCATGATCAACAAGGAAATTATTATTCTACAGGATTTATATAGCGCCAACAGTTTGTGCAGTGCTTTACAATGTAGAGGGGGGACAGTACAATTATAATACAGTTAAATACAGAAGGGCTGGGAGGGCCCTGCTTACAATCTAAAGGGAGAGGGCGGTGGTAGGGGATGAACTGATGGATGTGGCTCAGGTACGGTTCTTAGGTGGAGGTGGGATAGGCTACCCTGAATAAGTGAGTTTTCAGGGATAGCCTAACAGGGACAGGTTAGGGGCTGACTAGACATATTGGGGAAGGGAGTTCCAGATGAAAAAGGCTCTAGAGAAGTCATTGAGGCTAGCATGGGAGGAGGTAACAAGGGAGCTAGAGAGCAGGAGGTCTTGGGAGGAACGGAGAGGACGATTTGGGTGATATATGCAGATGAGGTTGGTGATGTAGCTGGGGGCAGCGTTGTGGATGGCCTTGTATGTTGTGGTTAGTATTTTGAATTTTATACAGTGGGGTAGTGGAAGCCAGTGAAGGGATTGGCAGAGAGGAGCATCAGTCACAGATCAGTTAGTAAGGTGTATTAGTCTTGAAGCAGCATTCATAATAGACTAAAGGGGAGGTAGCCTGTGCAAAGGTAGGCCAGTGAGGAGAGAGTTGCAGAAGCAAGTGCATTATGACCTTTAGAGGGAACAGAAGGAGGAAAAGATAACATTAGGAGTCCAATATAAAATGGCTGAAATGTATGTCTGTGGGAGAGGTGGAGGAGGGAAAGGGAACATTAGTAGGCCAATTATATATGGTAGCTATGCACCCAAATGATGGAGAAAAAAAAATAGGAGCTATTGAAATAGCTGATATGTGCATCAGGGAGAGATGAGGAGAAGGGGAGGGATTCGCAGCACCTGCAGACAAGTGGCAGACCTGTGCCTCTGGGGATTAAAAAGATAATAGTTTATCTCCACACAACTTCTCTGATAGTTGCAAATAACATTTGTGTCTGTAGTACCCCCCCCCCCCCTCCATTTGCTGATGTCAGCCCTTTTCCATGCATGGTGGAAGGGTAGGCAGCTTTTATTTAGTTTTTGCAAAGGAACCAGGTAGTGTATAGGTCTGACTTTTTTTATATGGAAATATTTACTTTTCCATGGGAGGAGTGGTCTTACAGGTAAAAATGTGTAAAATGTAAATATTACTACATCAAATTATTTTACATATAACAGTCACAAACAAAACACAACATCCAGTCTATGCTAATTGAGAGGTGATCCAGTACCAGAGAGATGGTCCTTAAAAGGAAAATGTGGAGACGGTGAGAAACCTATGGGAATAGGATACACTTTAAAGTGTATTTCCACTTTTGCAGTCAAATTTAAGAAACCCCACACAGTCAAAACCTACCAATGATGTGTATCACCATTCCAATCCTCCTCCACTTGTCATTCATGGGCTATTAGGGTGCTGACTCCAATGAGCCATCTCTTCTCCAACAATAGAAATATGCACTAGATGAGAGGTTTGCTTAAAGGAATAAAGCAGTTTGTTATGTGTTTCCATTCACACAGCATGCCATTTTATTCTTCAAATATTTGCACCTTTTTAGATGTTTCTCAGGACAAGGTGTCATGATTGACTGCACTGTTTTCTGAATCTGTCCCAAGTCTGTTGTTGTTAAAATACAATGCAAGAAGCCCAGCCTCTACACATTTAGCCCTTTGTGAGAATAGACAGAATTCAACCCTAGTTACAACTGATAATGAATATCTGCCTACACAATACTGATAGGGTTAATTATGGCAAACACAGCTGCCCAGCCTCCTCACAAAGAAAGAGGACTATATAATATGTTTTCTTGCTGGAGGATCCAGGAAAGAACATCTAAAATGGTAAGCTACAAAATTATAATTTTTCTTTGGAGTTATGCTATGTAAATAAGGACATGTAACGGATATAAAGTAGGTGTTATCCTAATGTGGCTGCAAAAGTGAAAATAAACTTTAATTTTGTTGCTGCCACCCTTCCCCAGCCATATTATTTCTTCCCTCCTCTTCATGCTGCCTGGCCTTCCCTCAGGACTTTAGAAGGATGGGCAGCCTTTTTTTAATGTTGCTACATTCCTCTTCCTGCAAGCACCACATCTCTTGAAGTGGAAGCGGTGGAAAAGAAAAATCATCAGTCTTCAAAATAAAATGTCTGCTATTCACCCTTGAAGGGGTTGTAAACCCTCGTGTTTTTTCACCTTAATGCATCCTATGCATTAAGGTGAAAAAACACCTGCCAGTGACCGGCCCCCTAGCCCCCCGTTTTACTTACCTGAGCCCCGTATTTCCCTTGGTGAGGACATGCTGTCCCTCTCTCCATGGGGTCTTGGCTCTTGATTGGATAGATTGATAGCAGCGCAGCCATTGGCTCCCACTGATGTTTATCGAACCAAATGACGTAGGCGCCGGGGGCAGGGCTTAGTCTGGCATCCGTGCAAATGCTGGATTCGGGAGCGCACCCGCAAGGTAACCCCCTGGGAGAGCGCTTCTCCTAGGGGGTTCTCTGATGCGGGGAGGAGCAGCGAGAGCCTGGGGGGACCCCACAAATGGACGATCTGGGAACGAGCTGCACAGTGGAGGTAAGTATGATATGTTTGTTATTTTAAAAAAATAGAAAAAGAGCCTTTACAATCACTTTAGGATACATTGAGAAAAATGGTGCCTTAGCTGCAGTGGCTGCTATATACCTATCAGTAGTGAGGAGGACATGCTTTTTGCTGCAGACTTGTCTCATTGTGATGCTGCTCCCACTGAGGTCTTTGCTGCAGTTGTGTTTCCTGATGCATGTGGTACCCTATTTTCTACCTATTCAAGTGGTTGTGTACTGTCCCAAAACTGTATTTTTACTGTCAAATACTTAATTGAAGTCTATATTTGGAGTACTTAATAATTGGGGATTTTGAGACAATGGAATGTGATACTGCTAAAGAAGAAGCTCACCAACTATTATAAAACTGTCTTGCCACTGACCAATTTTTTTATTAAGTTGAGGTCTTTAGCTTTATTTATTAAAGAGCTTTCAATCAAGGCCATTAAGGCTTGATAAAAAAAAATATGTGTCCAAGCCAAAACAACCTAAAAATCATTTTCTTTCAAGTTGAAATGAATCATAGTGAACTTTTGCTGCTGTATTTAAGTCTAGCACTAATGCAAAAGTAAAAAAATCTGAATAAGGTGTTCCTGACACTGTCCATAGGAGTCATACTGCTCCATAATACCATACACACAGCATTAAAGGCATTAAAAGCATCTCCTACACATGTAATTTAAAGAATTTGTTTTACATATTGTCTGTGAAATTACTGTGCATAAAAAGGAGGACCCTCGCCTTGCTGAATGACTTTTTTAATTTTTACTTTTTTTTTTTACATTGGTACACGTCCCCCATCGCAATGCCCAGCTCCCTGTGCTCTTTACTCAGTAACCCCTTGCCTTATAGCCCTGTAAAATGACCAGAATTGATTTTCTAGAATACCCTCCATAAACTTTAGGATGGTTTGGATTTAAATTTGCAATGAGTTCAACAAATGTAACCAATAAACTTTTTTCCTCCCTCCTTTTTAAGATAAGGAAACTACCATGTGAGTTATACTTTGACAATTTTAATTAGACACTAAGGATCCTATTTTTAATGAAGTGAAAAGGAAAAATTTGCTTTAAATACCAAGACATCTAATATTATTAGGTGATTAAAATACATGTTTTGCAACTCATGGTGCTGCTTCTACTCCGGTTTCTTGGCATTTAGCAATTAACTTTCCAAAATCTTTAATAATGTATTGCTATTCTAATGTAAATGTGTGATTGGATTGGTTTATAAGGCATACTATATATTTAGAATGACAAGGTTAACTATTGCATGTGTATATCATTATGAATAATGCACAAGTAAAAACGGAAATATTTGGCACTATAATATAGAAATATAACCCAAGGAAAATATGAATTACTCATAAAATATGAATTACTAGAGCACAACTGAAGAAGTTGTTGTTGTAAGTATAAATAAACATAAATAAATCTAAGTACTCGCTTATCACATGCACATCCTGATTAAATAAGAAAATGTATATATAAGTTTTCACTAATTATGTACAGTACATATAACATGACCCAGTAAAAGCAACAATATTGTTGTTGTATGACAACCCTGCACCCTGCTTCACTTGCCTCAGCATAATTTTTGTTTTTAATGTCTTTATAACTACAGAGCAAAGATGAAACTGTAATTGCAATGAAATAACTGTACATGCACCAAAGATGCATTTGCACCTATAGACTAAGATATCAGATCAGTGATTATTCTAAAAAGTAGATACGCTTCCTGTAAAATATGAGACCTTTTTATAAGGAGCAAAACTGACATTTTCTGTCTGATTAAGGGCAGATATAATTTCATACAGTTTCTTCAAGTTACAAAGCTACTTTGGGAAGTTTCTCATTTATTGTAGACATAGTTTCACTAAGGTAAAATTAATTATTTAACAATTGAAGACAGCTTTCAACTCATTTGTAAAGACAATGTCATTTATATCATCCTAAGCCAATAGTAATTAAATATTTTCAAAGGTAGGAATGAATTATTTTTTGTTTCTTTGTTTTTTGCCAATTTTTATAACTGTCACAGGTATGCATTTCAAACATTTACAAAATGGAGAACTAAGTGGAAAAATATGACAAACAGTGGTAAAGCCAAAAGCAGTTATTGGTACAATCCTTATAAATAACCCACAGTTACTATCAGGATGTAAAGTGCAGAGTGTCTTAACCAGTGAATAAACCTTGCTTAAGTTTTAAGGTTTTTACAGACTATATAATTCATACTTTAAGACAGGGGTGCCCAACCAGTGGCCCGGGGGCCACTTGTGGCTCGCGGAGCCCTCTGATGTGGCTCGCGACCTCCTGCTCTGGGATTGAATAGAAAGAATACTGTTATTATAGTTTATTACTAAAATCACAGTGTATATATGGGCATATCTTTTCTGCAGTGGTTACTGGGCTGCTTTCAAACTGAACTGTTTACCTGCGGGTTATCTGCACTGAGCCATAGACTTCTATTATTACCTGCGAGTTTGGTGAGCTTACTGAAAGTGCACCAAACCTGCAGAATATAATAGCAGTCTATTGCAAACTGCAGGAAAGCCAAAGGTACACTGCGTTGCACACGTGGTGCGGGTAAACCACAGTGCATCAGTGTGAAAGCAGCCTTGGACCCCTTTCACAAGGTCAGTCCGACAGTCCGACCAATTGGACCCTTCATTCACTTCTAAGTAGTGGCAGACATAAATCGACTTGTGTTCTACCTCCAATACGATCCACTAAAAAGTTGTGGGCTGCGTCCGTGTCCGCTCTCCAAATGCAAAGTGGACACGGACATGCCATCCACCTGTTCCGCTCATTGTGGCCCAAAAGGTTGGGCACCCCTGCTTTAAGGATGGTAAGCGTATTTAACCAACAGTTTAAGCTAGCCTGAATGAAGCTGTTCTTTTGTGCAAAATGACTGAATAGCAAATACCTAAAAACATAAAAAAAATTAATTATGAAAGTGGTTACACTTATATTGCCACCATCTCTACTCAAATACAGACTACAATAGATACATTTTCCATGATACTTTGAGGTCAATGTACATACTTCATAGACAAAGTATATAATAAATGTATACAATAGCTTAATTCATAACAAAATTTAAAATCCCATATTGGCTAGCACGTTGAAAGTATGTAAATAGATCATATATTGACAGAATACCCAACGGTCCATATTCATGCAATTATTTTGACACGTCCATGGTGTAGTACTTGTCGATAATGTTCTAAAACTAGGACAGACCCAACGCGTTTCGGAAATTTTATTTGTCAGGGCTATAGTAGGTATAATGTATCTACAATATAATACATTTATTAGATGCAGAATTTCAAAAATGATTATCCATTGTTATAAAAGCATCCCATACTCACATCATAAACTATATAATAAACCAAACAGATTAAAAACAGAAATAATACAAAAGTGCCTTACCGCTTTCCACCAGCTAAGGGACAGACCCAAGAGGGCAATAGCATGTATACACTGGAAGTTCAGCTGAAACAATATAAAATGTATATAGTTGAAATTAATAAAATATGAGCACACAAAGCACCACAAACAAAATATAACTATCTCCAAGTATCAAATGAAGGAAACCTGCACACAGAGCTCATATGGGTCCGCATAGCTTTTGAGAAGAGCCCACTGCCACTGATATATATGGTATAGTTTATGATTAGGGATGAGCCGAACACCCCCATGCGAACAGGCCAAAAATTAGTTTGAACACTGTTAAAGTCTATGGGACATGAACATGAAAAATCAAAAGTGCTAATTTTAAAGGCTTATATGCAAGTTATTGTCATAAAAAGTGTTCAGGGACCTGGGTCAATGCACCATGTATCACCATGTCTATAGTATGCCTTTAAAGTGGGGCATGTTTCCCATGTTTACAACAGTCCCTACACAAAATGACATTTCTAAAGGTAAAAAAGTCATTTAAAAGTACTCGCAGCTATAATAAATTGTTGGTCCCAGTGATACACATAAAAGTCATTGAAAAAAAAAACGGCATGGGATTCCCCCTCCAAAGTCCATTTCCAGGCCCTTTGGGTCTGGTATGAATATTAAGGTGAACCTCAAACCAGAAATAAAAAAAAAAAAATGTGTGGCCCTTCAGTTCTGGTATGGATATTAAGGGGAACCCTGTACCAAAAAAAAATGGCGTGGGGGTCGCCCTCAAAATCCATACCAGACCTGGGATTTTAAGGGGAACCCTGTGCCAAAATTAAAAAAAATGGCATAGGGGTCCCCCAAAATCCATACCAGACCCTTATCTGAGCACGCAACTTGGCAGGCCGCAGGAAAAGAGGGAGGATGATAGAGCGTCCCCCTGAACCATACCAGGCCACATGCCCTCAACATGGGGAGGGTGCTTTGGGGTCTGACAAGGGCCTCATCCCCATAACCCTTGCCCGGTGGTTGTGGGGGTATGCAGGCAGGGGGCTTATCAGAATCTGGAAGTCCCCTTTAACAAGAGAACCCCCAGATCCCGGACCCTCCATGTGAATTGGTAATGGGGTACATTTTACCCCTACCATTTCACAAAAAAGTGTCAAAAATGGTAAAGACAAGAGACAGCTTGGGACAAGTCCTTTATTAAAAAATAAAAAAATGCCCGCAATGTAAATGCACGCCGTCCGGACAGCAAAAGAAAAAAAGTCGCAACAGTTCCGCCCCTGTGGGGTCAGAGGGGGTCGAGGTCACCCATTTACATCACCGGGTGGCTCCTCCCTCAGCTATATAACAGCTGTCATTGAGAAGAAGCATCACTTGGAGGGAGCCTACCATGGAGGCAGAACTATTGCGGCTTTCTTTTTTCTTTTTCGGTGCGTCGGGCGGCGTGGATTTTTTTATTTTTTAATAAAGGACTTGTCCCAAGCTGTCTCTTGTCTTTACCATTTTTGACACTTTTTTGTGATGTACCCCATTACCAATTCAGATGGGGGGGGTTTGGGATCTGGGGGTTCCCTTGTTAAAGGGGGCTTCCTGATTCTGATAAGCCCCAAGCCCACATACCCCCACAACCAGCGCAGGTTTCTCCTTAATTTCCATATCAGACCTAAAGGGTCTGGTATGGATTTTGGGGGGCTCCTATGCCATTTTTTTTCATTCTGGTGCAGGGTTCCCTTAAAATCAGGTCTGGTATGGATTTTGGGGGGCCCCTACGCCATTTTTTTAAAATTTGGCACCGGGTTCTCCTTAATTTCCAAACCAGACCCAAAGGGGGGAACCCATACCATTTTTTTCAATGATTTTTAGCTATATTGCCAAGACCCGACAATTTATTACAGCTGCGATCAGTTTTAAATGACAATTTTTCCTTTAGAAATTTCATTTTGCTGTAGTACTGTTCTAAACACGGGAAAAATGTGCCACTTTACAGGCATACTATAGACACCCCCAGGCATGATTTTTAACCATCTCAATACAGTTAATTTTCACCCCCTCCCTGACCAAGCCATTTTTCAGCTTTCATAGCTGTCGCACTTTGAATTACGAATTGCGACAAACAAAATTGGCGTCCCATTTTGATCACCTCTGCGCTTTTTATTTGTTGCGCTATAAACAAAAGAAAAGCAACAAGTTTGAAAAAAAAAAAACAATATTTTGTACTTTTTACTATAATAAATATCCATTTTATTTTTTATTTTAAAACAAATTTTTTCCTCAGTTTAGGCTGATACAAGGCGAGGGCGTCATATGACGCCCTCCCGCCACGAGAGCTGCGCCTCCTGGCCATCAATAGACAGCCGGCGGTCAGCAAGCAGTTAAAGGAATATTTCATTTTTATTTTTCACTTTAAACATTATTAAACACACTGCTCCCGAAAAAACAGACATTTTTAAAACGTTTTTTTGCATTGACACATCTCCCCTGGGGCAGGACCCGGGTCCCCAAACACTTTTTATGGCAATAGCTTGCATATAAGCCTTTATAATTAGCACTTTTGATTTTTCATGTTCGTGTCCCATAGACTTTAACAGTGTTCGTGTGTTCGAACAAATTGTTTGCCTGTTCGCATGTTCTGCTGTGAACCGAACCGGGGGGTGTAAAGAACATCCCTACAGAAGAGCCTAAGTAAATAGAAGGAGAGGAGACGGGAGGGAAGTGGGAGAATAGAGGAAAGTGGAAAAGGACGTTAAGAGCATCCCAACTGGATCCCTGGTGCTAACAGCATTGGTAGAGGAATTCATTTTTTTAACATTTTGCATTGGTACATCTTCCCCAGGGCACTGCCTATTCCAAGCAGTTTTTTTTACACTACTTTGCCTATAACCTCAAAAAAATTGGATTTTCATTTATTTGCCAGATTCAGCTTTCATTCATTTCAGTGAGGTTCAGGTTCAACATTTGAACTTCTAAGAAATTCACTGAACTTTTCTTGTATCCAGGGCAGTGCGGCTCATTACTATTTACTATATTTCAAATAGTACACAGAAGTAAAGAGCTTTGACAGGGTCTCAGACATACTTATTGCCATAACCATAGCCTATATTTTTTCCATATTGTGTTTATTTTTCTTTTGAATATGCATTTGTTTAATATGGAATACGCAATTTATAACCAAAAAACCCACAAAAAAACAAAGCATTGTTTAAATGGCCCAAATTTAACAAAAAACCTATATTTTCTTCCCAGAAGACTTTTTTTTAGTCCCATTTATTTTTGTTCCCAGATTAAGACGCACCATAGGAATTGAAGTGTGTTGTCCCACACACAGAGATCATATATTTTGTTCCCAGAATCCTATAGGACTAGACATCAACAGAGGACAATATTTTCTTCCAAAGCACCTATAGGACTTGAAGTGTGTTCTGTCCCATAACCGAGTCACCGTTATCGGTTGGCGTCACCAGAGGCCCTATAGGACTTGAAGTGTGTTTAGTCCACCACACAGTTTTCACACAGAGATTTGAAGTTGTGTTAGTCCCATCACACAGACCTATATTTTCTTCCCAGATTTTGAAGTGTGTTAGTACCATCACACAGAGGATTTTCTTTGTTCCAGAGCACCTATTTGAAGTGTGTTGTCCCTCACACAGAGACCGATATTTTGACATACAAAATGACACATATGCTTGTTACTAGGCGATGGCAAATCTGCCATACCCAGTGGGGCTGAACCTTGCTTTTTTTACCTTCTTTCAAGGGCAATGTGCAAGATTTAGTTGAAAGAAATAGCATGGGTAGCTGGACACCTGCATAAAAAATGTAAAAATTCTATTCAACAGGGATTTTTTGCAACCTATAAGTGCAACATTGAATACTGTATACACAAATCTTTTGAATAACCTGCTTGAGGGATGACTTAAAGATGCATATAAAGTTGTGGTTGCAGGATGATCCATTCCCTTAAAAGGAACATTTTGGTGGTAGTTTTTCATGGAATCAACTTTGTCCACCTTGGAGATTTCCACCCTCATGTTTTCTTTCCAATATACAGAATGGTATGGTAAATTAGTAAATTCAGAAAGTGATTGTTAATCCTGCTGTCCACCCTACACCTGGTACTCCAAAAGTTCAGGCTCATCAAACCTTCAATCAGAGAAGAGGGATCTACGGCCAGACGGGACTTTAAGATGTAACAGGGGGGCTCCAAGTCCAGTACTCCTATGAAAGCTTGGTTCCAGTGGGATGGCTCAGAATGGAATACATCAATCAGCAGCCATAGTGAAAGGCAATGTGGGATATATCACAGGAGAAGATGTGAGTGGGGATGGATGGATGATGCAGGGCTCATCAGGTCTGGGAATCCTCAATAACATGTAGAAAGCATAAGTGGCCACAGCGCAAACATCAATACTATCATATATCATTTACTAAAATCATAAAAGCACATTTACATATGGGTAAGCAAAGGGCTGCAAAACTGTAAAGATGGTGACTCTGGACTCCAGGACTCTGCAGACGCTGCCTGCTCCCTCTGGCGGTCCTGGAGTCTGTGCATGACAGCTGTTTGTGCTGGCCGGCTATGCTGCTCTTCCCAATCATCACAGTTTTGCAGACCTTTCACTTACCCATATGTAAGTGTGCTTTTATGCTTTTAATAAATTATATATGCTCGTATTGATGTTTGTGATGTGGCTGCTTTTGTTTTCCTAATGATCTTAATAACCCATACTTTCTGTGAGCTATGGTTGTTTTTATTATTTTGTTGCCTGTATTTTTCTGTTCACCCTTTTTAGTTTTTTTATTTTGAGGTGAGATTATCAGATGTACTAGCAAAGACCTTACCTTTGGTTTAGTCTATATAGAGGGCCTGCTTGGTGGTCCCTGTATCTTGGCAGGTGTTCTGCCAGGCGGCGGGGGGATCTATTCATTTATGGCCCTTCCACACCCAGTTCCATCCATGTGTTCATATTCTCTAACAGGTTGCTGGTGAAGGGTTGGGCAGGGTACTTTTACCTCATTTACTTCACATAATTGTACCTGCCTCTCTGTTCATTTTTTATGTCAAGTTTGTGTGATGTTATCACTTTGTAATACTGCCTGCTACCATATGTTTATGGATCTCCTCTAACATCATGTTTATTAAGTTTATATGAGAAAATTAAGAAAACATTTATTTAGAAAAAAGTTACATTTTGTGTTTACCAAATATGGCCAGGATTTTAGCTCGTTCACTGCTAAATGAAAGAACCCTACTAACAAATCTTTGTCAACAAACCAGAGGATCTGTCATTTAGCAGCAGTATCATTATCATCTCTAAATGACAGATCCCACCTGTTTCTGTTTGTAAACAAATAAGTTGGGGATTTCTTCTTTTCATTAACAAAGTATAGTCATGACCAGTTTTTGTTAATAATGTCACCAGTCAGTGACACTTTCCAATGTGCTTACCAGCAGTGTTTGTAATTTGAAACAGGAGTAGTGACAGGCGAAGATCTTCATGTGCAGAGGATTTTTTGTGAATGATTATCAAAGGACCGTATTTACCCGGCATTCAGGGACCCCTTTTTTTAAGATTCCCACATCCCTCAACATCAACATAGAGGACAAGATACCTTGCAAGGAGGCTTGGCTCCCCCCCCCCTTCAAAATGTCCTCCCAACTTTGAGTGCATGGGGCCTGGTATGGTTCAGGAGGGGGAGGGCACATTTGCTGCCCCCTCTTTTCTGGCCAGCCAGGCTTCATGCATGGATAATGGCCTTTTGTAAATGTTATTGGGACCTCACACCAGTTTTTTATTGGGTTTTTGGCCCTTTAAGAGAAAAATTATCCTTTCTCTGGCATGAAGCCAGACTGGCCAAAAGAGGGAGGGCAATGCACATCATCATTCCATCTCTTGAATCACACGTGCCACATACTCTTAACATTGGGAAGGTACTCTGCAAGAGGGAGCAGCCAACCTCCTGCCTTGTAGGACACTTTGTCCCCATGTTGATGAGGACAAAGGCCTCATCCCCACGTCCTGTGTCTAAAAAGAAATGTAGGGATCTACAGGGGGTATCTATCAGAATCTGAAAGCCTCCTTTAGAATAAGGGGGCCCCAAGATGTCTGCCCACATAGTATATCTTGCTAATTATTCACAAAAAAAATGGAAAATAGTTAATTAAAAAAAACACATCATTGAAAAAGATTTTTATTAGAAAAAAATACAAAAGAATGCCCCTGATTCAAATCCAACATCAATATAATGTGAGGTGGTTTAGGCGAACATTGTTCTTGGATGTTTTTCTTTTCTTTCAAACAACTTTCAGCTCAACTCCAAGAACAGATAGTCAATAACAGGAGAATGGACAGCCATCCAAACCTAAAATAAGCCCTAGCAACCAAAAAAAAAAAAAAACCCAATACCATGCCTGCCAAAATCCCACTTTTTCTTCAAAAGGAGGTCTTTTTGCAAAGAAAAGGCAGTTTAATTTAAAACAAAGGCCCTCTTAATTAAATTAAGACCCCAAAACAAAAGTTTGGTATGGATGGGACAGCAGCTATAAATATACAACATACAATGATAATAAGAAATGCAAAAAAAAGATTGCAAAGGGGTTGATTGCCCAAAGAGCTAGCAATAAGTATTCAAGTACAGAATCCTAACTGACCCTATTCTCTCCCTATGCAGGTTGTCATCTTACTCTATGTTTCCCTGTGTTAACTAAAAGCCCCTTATTGGCTCTTCTAAGCTTGCTGGTCATAGTGCTAAGGCCAGCATTATAGTATAAAAAATTCTCCTGGGGAAATCTGCACAAACATTTCCTGGAACTTACATTTTAAACTCCCAGGATTTACCTTAATCCCAGGGCAGAATTAAACCCAGATCTTTTACCTAGTTCTTAACATTTTGCAGGATGTGACCCGAGGCACATTAGCAAGATTTTCAGGTATGAATAAGGAGATAGAGAGGAACATGAGATTTGACATGACTGTTATTAAAGGTGAGGCGGTATAATAATTACATTGGTATTTTTTTATTTTGACTGGACACACACTTCATGAATCGAAACCAGAAGTTATAGGGTGAGAGCAAGAAGATTTAGAATGATGTTTCCAATTAACCTGTTTTTATTCATTAAACTTAAGGGCTAAACAATCCTTCATTAAGTCATTTTTAAAGGACTGATCTCAGCACAAACACACACACACATTTTATATACATTTTTAATCTTGAGCCTTCAAAAAGTAAGCATTCAATGCCACAAGTATTACTGTATGTAGCGCATTACAACTTTTAGGCTGTAGTTGTAAAAAGTATTCTTTCAATGGGGATCATGCATTATGCCCCATACACACGGTCGAAAAATCCGACCACAAAATCCATCGGATTTTGTCCGACGAATTTAGTCCGACATGGTGTTGCATACACACAGTCGGACAAAGTTGTCGGAAAATCCGATCATTCTGAACGTGGTGACGTTTGTTGCCTACGATGGGACTACGTAGAGGCTAGTAGCCAATAGCTTTGGTCTTGTAATGGGATCTGAGCATGCGTGGCACTTTGTCCGTTGGAATTCGCTACACACGATCGGAATTGGTGTGATTGGACTTTGTTGTCGGAAAATTTTTAGAGCAGGAGATACAACTTTGTCCGTCGGACAATCTGATGGAAAATGTCCGATGGTGCCTACACACGGTCGGAATTTCCGACAACATTGTCCGATAGGACAGAATCCATCGGAAAATCCGACCGTTTGTATGGGCCTTTAGAGTTTAGAGACTCAGCAAAACCAAATGAGGCCTCTTGTATTTGATTATACAGCTAACTTCAATATTGCAGTCAATCAGACCTAAAGGGAATTATTCATCATATGCTGTATACAGTATATTGTGACTTTCATCTTCCTGTGATGAAAAAATAACCCTCATCACAGGTGTATATAGTTGTATATATACTTTATAAATAAAATAGCAAATTAGTTCATTGTGCATCTAGTAAACAAATGTAATTTCTGTGTTGTCATGTAATATTCAAATGTCAGATATGTGTCATTAAATCTAGCCATTCAGCAGTTGCTGGCACAAACACATATAGCATTATTAATGTAGCTTTTCAGTATTCCATTGTAATGAGAAAACATGTGATTTTCTTTAGTTGAAAAACGTATCTCTTTTCCTTTTTTAACAAATACTTGTTATGTTTTAATATAGAGGATCAACAGTGGCATCAAGTGGCCATATTAGTTAATTAAAGAATGTCCTAGAAATATCCTTGGGGATATGTACCAGCATTAATTGCATTTCAAGACAATGACCTGAATGTATTTCAATGAATGGTCATATAGCTGGTTGTTTAATGGCGTAATAATGTACTTTATATATAACCTTTAGTCATTTCAAAGGTATATTACTTTACTGCTTGTTAATTATTGAATTTTCATTAAAGAGATTATAAGTGTCTGAGTTTTCAGAACATCTGTTATGTTTTTAATGTTAGGGTGGATCAGAAATAACTGTGCAGATATCCATGCATGTGTGCATAGTTCAAAAGTTCATGGTAACTGACAAATTAACTATTTAATATATGCAACTTTAATATATTCATATTCTATTATATTCACTTCTTCACTCCATTTGCAGCTAAGTCAGCTTTAGATCAGCAGATTAAAGGTTATGTTAAAATTAACTTTCATAAGTTTCAGCTGGTTACAAATATCTATTAACGCACTTCTCTGTTTATAGTACATACAGCGTGTGTGTGTGTGTGTGTATATATAGATAGAAATATTTATATCTATCTATATATATATATATATATATACATACATACAGTATCTCACAAAAATGTGTACACCCCTCACATTTTTGTAAATATTTAATATTTTATTATATATTTGCATGTGACAACACTGAAGAGATTACACTTTGCTAAAATTTAAAGTAGTGAGTGTACAGCTTGTATAACAGTGTAAATTTCCTGTCCGCTAAAAATAACTCAACACACAGCCATTAATGTCTAAACCACTGGCAACAAAAGTGAGTACACCCCTAAGTAGAAATGTCCAAATTGGGCCAAATTAACCATTTTCCCTCCCCAGTGTCATGTGACTCATTAGTGTTACACGGTTTTCAGGTGTGAATGCAGGTGTGCAGGTGTGTTAAATTTGGTGTTATCACTCCCTCTATCATACTGGTCACTGGAAGTTCAACATGGCACCTCATGGCAAAGAACTCTCTGAGGATCTGAAAAAAAAGAATTGTTGCTCTGCATAAAGATGGCCTAGGCAATAAGAAGATTGCCAAAACCCTGAAATGAGCTGCAGCACAGTGACCAAGACCATACAGTGGTTTAACAGGGCAGGTTCCACTCAGAACAGGCCTCGTCATGGTTGACCAAAGACGTTGAGTGCACGTGCTCAGCGTCATATCCAGAGGTTGTCTTTGGGAAATAGACGTATGAGTGCTGCCAGCATTGCTGCAGAGGTTGAATGAGTGGGGTGTCAGCCTGTCAGTGCTCAAACCATATGCCGCAAACTGCATCAAATTGGTCTGCATGGCTGTCGTCCCAGAAGGAAGCCTCTTCTAAAGATGATGCACAAGAAAGCCTGCAAACAGTTTGCTGAAGACAAGCAGACTAAGGACATGGATTACTGGAACCTTGTCCTGTTGTCTGATGAGACCAAGATAAACTTTGGTTCAGACGGTGTCAATCGTGTGTGTGGGTAACCAGGTGAGGAGTACAAAGACAAGTGTGTCTTGCCTACATTCAAGCATGGTGGTGAGAGTGTCATGGTCTGGGGCTGCATGAGTGCTGCCGACACAGGGGAGCTACAGTTCATTGAGGGAACCATGAATGCCAACATTAAGTGTAACATACTGAAGCAGAGCATGATCCCCCCCCTTCGCCTTCCTAAATAAGCTGAGGGTGAAGGTGATGGACTGGCCAAGCATGTCTCCAGACCTAAACCCTATTGAGCATCTGTGGGGCATCCTAAAATGGAAGGTGGAGGATCGCAATGTCTCTTACATCCACCAGTTCCATGATGTCGTCATGGAGGAGTGGAAGAGGACTCCAGTGGTAACCTGCGAAGCTCTGGTGAACTCCATGCCCAAGAGGGTTAAGGCAGTCCTGGAAAATAATGGTGGCCACACAAAATATTGACACTTTGAGCTCAATTTGTAAATTTTCACTTAGGGGTCTATTCACTTTTGTTGTCAGTGGTTTAGACATTTTTGGCTGTGTGTTGAGTTATTTTGAGGGGACAGCAAATTTACTCTGTACAAGCTGTACACTCATTACTTTACATTGTAGCAAAGTGTAATTTCTTCAGTGTTACATGAAATTTCTTCATCAGTTTAGGCCAATATGTATTCTTCTACATATTTTTGGTAAAAAAATCGCAATAAGCATATATATTGCTTGGTTTGCGCAAAACTTATAGCAGCTACAAAATAGGGGATAGATTTATGGCATTTTTATTTTTATGAATACAATTGAAGAGATGCTCCAATTAACCAATTAAATAAATAAAAAAATTACTAAAACCACAAATATAATAAAATAGGAAAAATATTGTGGAAGATTGAAATAATGACTAGTTCAATCTCATCAGTCCATACACATTCCTCATCAGCTGCTGGCAATGCTATATTGATTATTCATTGACAGGAGTTAAAAAAATATATTTCCAAAACAAACAGTAAAGTCCAAATGTGTCTTGATTAAACACCACGTTGACTTCACATATGCATAGTAGAGTGAAGAGAAGTGCCCGACCACCAGAATAATAATGCGCTTACCAGATGGTGAAGCAAAATAAGCATATGGTCTGGCACGTCAGCAGCCTGAAACGTGTATTGTAGACCTTACAGCTCACTCGATCAAGACCTTGCACTAAACCCGACACTCAAATGTTCCACAGGGCTTATTCCAGTATGGGCTCAAAAAGAAAAGAGACTGCCCACAGTGTGATACTGCTTAAACATTTTTAATTATAAAAGAAAGTAATGCACTTACAAAAACCTTTGCATCAATCGCGTAAAAACACAAAGCCGGCCGTCAATTTCGGGAGCCCGTCCTCCCCTCGTATAGCATGGTGGCATCACTGCGTGCCTTCCCAGACACGTTTTGTCATAGGTGACGTTGTCAATGGGGAACGGGCGACGCAGCGATGCACCACCATTTATGGACCAGACCTCTTCTCAGATACTCAAGTCTGGCTAGCAATGCCATAATGGATATGGGCATTGTTTCCCTAATCTTCGAATAGGCAATGTGAAATGTAAACTTAGCAGTGAAATTGCGCAATTGCCTATTTTAACCCAACCCAAAATTATAAAAGGTCCCTAGCAGCAATATATCTCCCAACATTAAATGATATGTTAATAAAACAACAGGCAATCATTAACATCAGCCGGAACTATTAATCGTTCCCTGATTGTGGATACCTAATAATCTAATACATAAAAAAATATATAGAGATAAATATAAATGCATAGAGAACATACAAAGCTCTCTAATGATAAATGATTAAGTGAATAATTCATGTGAATAGAAGATAAATAATAAAAAAATATATGAAATATATACATAAAGTGATAGATATTATGTTGATAGGCAATATAAAAAATATTACATAATCATATAATAATAATATTAATACCCCCCGACTCCTCCTACAAACTCAGGCTGGCCTGCGGCCAGCCTTCTCATTTGTAAACATTTTTGAAAACCATTTATCATTTTCCTTCCACTTCACAACTATGTTCCAGTTTCTGTTGGTCTATCACATAAAATCCCAATAAAATACATTTTTGTTTTTGGCTGTAACATGACAAAATGTGGACATTTTCAAGGGGTATGAATACTTTTTCAAGGCACTGTACCTATGCATCCAGAGTTCAGGAATGCTATATGTACTGAGTGCAGAGTTCAGGAGTGCTTTATGTACCGAGTACAGAGTTCAGGAATGCTTTATGTACAGAGTGAAAAGTTTTGGGAGTGTGCCACGTACAGAATACAGAATTTAGGAGTGCTTTACGTACAGAGTGCAGGGTTCTGGATTGCACTACGTACAGAGTGAAGGGTTCAGAAGTAAAATATGTATAGGGTGCAGAGTTCAGGGGCGCACTTTGTAAAGAGTACAGAGTTTAGGAGTGTACAGTTAAGGAGATTAATTCACACAGAGTGCAGAGTTCAGCTCTCTTTACCAGGTCCTTACCTATGCATCCTCCATCCACCCCTACTCAGCTGTAACCTCTGCACATACACTCCCTTCAGCTGCTCTCATCTTCTGTAAACCAATAATACACACGCTCGCCCTACCCTCTGTGTATCCCCACTGCGCTTATGTGTGAATCTCAAACAAAATAAATAAAGTCATTAGCTGCCACTCTTAAATAAATGAATAATGTGCAATATTCCTAGTATATAGTGTGGAATGAGCGGCGCTGGCTGCTATCTATGTAAAGTCAAACTATACAATAGAGTGAAATGTGGTGTATCAAAATAAATGAATAGAGTGATACAAATGACACACTTCTGTGCAATGTAACAACTTATATAGAAAACAAAATTACCCTGTGACATAAGTGATTAAAAACAATAAATAACTCAATACATAGAAAACAATCATGTAAAAAATATGAAAAAATGTAGAAAAGTGCAAAAAATTAAAATAAAAATATATAATATATATATAAAAAATATAAAATATATCATAAAGTGTCCAATTCAGATAATACAAAAAAGTCCACTTCAAATATGATCTGCCTATACATGGTGACCAGTGAATCACTCAAAGTGATGTTCCAAAACACTCCTCCACCACGCCGCCGTGTCTGTGACTTCAATCCCATTATGTTCCCATTATGGAGATTGTCTTTCACATGTAGAGTTGCTTAAAGAGGACCACCTGAGAAGTACATAATCATCCCTTTATTGGAAGTCACAGACACGGCAGTGGGGGTGGAGGAGTGTTGCTGGAAATAATTTTTTTTTTTTTTTTGGAACATCACTTTGAGTGATTTACTGGTCACCATATATAGGCAGATCATATTTGAAGTAGACTTTTTTGTATTATCTGAATTGGACACTTTATGATATATTTTATATTTTTATATATATATTATATATTTTTATTTTAATTTTTTGCACTTTTCTGCATTTTTTCATATTTTTTACATGAGTTATTTCTATGTATTGAGTTATTTATTGTTTTTAATCACTTATGTCACAGGGTGATTTTGTTTTCTATATAAGTTGTTACATTGCACAGAAGTGTGTCATTTGTATCACTCTATTCATTTATTTTGATACACCACATTTCACTCTATTGTATAGTTTGACTTTACATAGATAGCAGCGAGCGCCGCTCATTCCACACTATATACTAGGAATATTGCACATTGCTCTCATCTTCTACCCATCTTAAAAGCTCCACCATCCATATGGCCCCTTTCATACTGGGGCGTTTTTTAGGCGGTACAGCGCTAAAAATAGTGCCTGTGTGTACTGGGCCCTGGAGGTGTACAGATCGTTGTAGTAAGATGCAAATCTAGAATTTATGGCCACCGGGTCAACAATAACAGTCCCGTCACACTCTTTCCTAGATAGCATTACATTCCCCACCCTTTCGGCTGAGGCCAGCGCCCGACTTGACAAAGACATCACACTGGAGGAGGTCCGGCAGGCAGTGGGCGAGATGCAGGTGGGAAAGACCCCGGGGGTGGATGGTATCCCATTGGAACTTTATAAGCAGTACAGCGAGCAACTGACACCTAAACTGTATGAGGTAATAGTTAATTCCCTTAAAGACCAGACACTACCAGCATCAATGGCAGATGCGATCATAGTAGTCATACCGAAACCTGGCAAGGACCTGGAGCTATGCGCTTCCTACCGACCCATTTCCCTGCTGAACGCGGATGCCAAGGTCCTTACCAAGATCTTGGCGAAGCGTGTAAATTTGGTGATACAAACTGTGGTGCAGGAGGACCAGACGGGGTTCATGCCGGGCAAAGGCACCGACATTAACCTGCGGAGGTTGTATACGGTGTTAGGGTCCGGGAACTATCTTAAAGAACAAGACGCAGTGGCCTCCCTAGACGCCGAAAAAGCGTTTGACTCGGTGGAATGGAACTACCTCTGGGAGGTCCTGCGTCGGTTCGGATTTGGTCCCAAGTTTATCTCCTGGGTGCAGACCCTGTATAGGTCCCCGGGAGCAAGGGTTCGAACCGGATTGGCCCTCTCGCCAGTTTTTAGTTTACACAGGGGTACCAGGCAAGGGTGCCCGCTTTCCCCAGCCCTGTTCGCACTAGCGATTGAGCCTATGGCGCTTCTGCTCCGCTCGTCGTCACTGGTTGAAGGTATCACCATAGGTCAAACAGTAGAGAAAATCTCCCTATATGCCGACGATACCCTATTATACCTTAGCCACACCTCAAACTCTCTCCGGGAGGCCCTCCGGCTCATTGATGTATTCGGAGTATACTCCGGCATCAAAATCAACTGGGGGAAATCGGTTCTGTTCGCTTTACACCCGACTGCTGATACCCTACCCGCTGACACTCCCCTCCAACAGGTCACACAATTTAAATATCTGGGGGTTACTATACACAGAGACCTATCACAATTTGTTCCTCTCAATTTAGCCCCAGCAATGTCCTCCCTGACTCAGAAATGCGCTGTATGGAAGACGCTGCCTCTTTCACCTGTGGGAAGGATCAACCTGATAAAAATGACAGTACTTCCCAAGTTTGTTTATCTTTTCAGACAGACACCAACACCAATTACTCGGGCATTCTTCGCTAGACTGGACAGTGTACTTACATCGTTTATCTGGAATGGGGGCACCCCTAGACTAGCTAAGACCACGCTACAGCTACCAATCACATTGGGGGGTCTGGCGATGCCATGTTTTATCAAATACTATTGGGCAGCGGTGTTGGTGACAGTTAAGTGGTGGCTGGCAAAGGAATTGCAGAACCCCGCTGCTAAGCTGGAGGCGGCATTACTGGGATCCCAATCGGACCTTGGGGACCTGATTTACAAGGGCCCTAAGTCCAATCCCCGCATCACCATTTCAATGCGTACCACGCTACGGGTTTGGGAGACGGTCCGGGCCCTGACGACACAACCTTATACATGGTCCCCACAGACCCCTCTGTGGGGTAACCCCAGACTCCCACACTTCGGGTCGGTTCCGGACCCGCAGGCGTGGACACGACATGACGTCAAGACTCTGAGTGACATTAATACCCCGGCTGGGGTCTGTACATTTAACGAGTTAAAAACCAACAAGGGGGTACCTAACAGTATGTTTTTCCGCTACCTGCAGCTCCGTCACGCCTACAGGGCCCAATTCCCCCATGCCATCTCCCTGGCGACTAACAAAATCGAGAGATTGGTGGGACAGGACACTGTGGGAGGGACGCTCTCAGCTCTGTGGGGTAACCCCAGACTCCCACACTTCGGGTCGGTTCCGGACCCGCAGGCGTGGACACGACATGACGTCAAGACTCTGAGTGACATTAATACCCCGGCTGGGGTCTGTACATTTAACGAGTTAAAAACCAACAAGGGGGTACCTAACAGTATGTTTTTCCGCTACCTGCAGCTCCGTCACGCCTACAGGGCCCAATTCCCCAGGACACTGTGGGAGGGACGCTCTCAGCTCTGTATGGGGAGTTGGAGGTGCTGGACACCTCTAAGGTCTCTGAGCTGTTTTCCAAATGGCAGGCAGATGTGCCCTCCCTTGCGGACGACGATTGGGAGGAGGGGATTCAGCAGTGCCTCCCTCTCATGATCTCGGCAAGGGATAGGTTCATCCAGCTCAAATTTATCCACAGAGTATACTATACCCCCGGAGCGTCTGGCTAGGATTTACCCATCTGGTGACCCACTATGTCCTAAATGTAAGACGGAAATAGGTACATTCATACATGTCACTTGGTCTTGCCAACATATCCAAGCCTACTGGGATGCGGTGATCAGAGTTATTAATTCAATAAGCAAACTACATGTTCCACGGGACCCCATTCCCCTCCTCCTGGGGGTGGTTGACACGCTAGCTGCCACACATGCAAAGAAACTCTTTGTGTTTTACACAGCCTTTTACGCTAGGAAAGCTATACTTCTCCAATGAAAAATAGTGCCTGTATACACCGCCTGAAAAAAACGGGCCCCATTCACTCCAGTGCGAAAGCCGGCGGGCTTTCACACTGGAGCGGTGCTATAGCAGGAAGGTAAAAAAAGTCCTGCTAGCAGCATCTTTGGAGCGGTATAGGAGCGGTGTATTCACCGCTCCTATACTGCTCCTACCCATTGATTTCAGTGGGACACCGAGGTAATACCGCGGCAATACCGCAGCAAAGTGCCGATACGGCGGCGCTTTGCGGGGGATTTTAACCCTTTTTCGGCCGCTAGCGGGGGTTAAAACCGCACCGATAGCGGCCGAATACCGTGGCTAAAACGACAGTAAAGCAGCGCTAACTATAGCGCTGCTTTACCGTCGCCGCGGCTCCCGCCCCAGTGTGAAAGGGGCCTGTGTCTTACCTTTGTTGCTAATAAGTTGAAGTACCAGCCCACTCTAGTGCCCCCACGCACACTGTAGGCAGCGCCACCTCTCTCACTTGTAGACAGATCATCTAGTAAGGGCATTGGTATCTGGGCACCAGGCAGCAGCTGGGATCAAAGAGGGTGCAGTCTACTATGTGATGTCCCCCTCCAACCCATGACCGCACTCCACCCTGGACATCTACATCTCCCTTGTCTCCACACTGAGTTCAGGGCAGGAAGGGCTATATGAGAACTGCTGGGAGAGGTAAGCTGTCACTTCTAAACACAAAAACAGGGCTTCTTATTTAGAAGTGACAGTGATGAGTGGGGGCAAAGGGCTAGAGCCTGAGGAACAGCTAATAAAAAAAAGCCCTGAGTAATTGTATACAGTGTAAACACTGTCTGCATCCATTAATGATATAGCCACAGCACCTATGATTATCATTGTTATCATGATGATGATCATACTGTACAGCCTGCATACAGTATAGTAAGACACAAGCTGCACAGTGTGATCATCATCATGATAATGATTATGACCAGTGCATGCTGGGTCGGTGACGTTACAGGGGCAGTGCCACAAGGTGACATCACTATTGGGCCCTACCCCTTACCTATTTAAGAACTGTCAAATGGCAAAGCAGGCATTCGGTTGTTAGCCCTTTTTTCAGGTCCAACGGTGCAGCGGGCATCTACATCAGAGGACATTTGCCCCCCTACTCATTCACATGGGGGGGGGCAGGATCTGAGGGTCCTTTTGTTAAAGGTGGCTTCCAGATTCTGATAAGCCCCCTGCCTGCAGACTCCCACAACCACCGCCCAGGGTTGTTTGGAAGAGGCCCTTGTTCCCATTAACATGGGGACAAGGTGCATTTGGGTGGGGGGTGGAGCCCCCCTGCCGCAAAGCACCCCTCCATGTTGAGGGAATGGGGCCTGGTATGGTTCAGGAGGAGGGGGATGCTTGCTCCCCCCCTTCCTGCTAGCCTTCATGCACGAATAAGGGTCTGGTATTGATTCTGGGGGGGACCCAGCGTCGTTTTTTTTATTTTGGCGTGGGGTTTCCCTCAAAATCCATACCAGACCCACAGGGCCTTTTTTTTTTAATTTTTCTTTTGTCTGCAATGTTTTTTTATTTTTTTTTTATTCAGCTGTCAGCGGGGAAGCCCATTGATGGCTGATGACTTATCCATTGTTAAGGACGCAGTGAGTGGCTTCACGGCCCAATCAAGGCTTAGAATGCACTGTGCAGCGCCGAACGGGGCGAACAGGCGATGTTCGGGCCGAACTTCTGCTTGGCTCTAACTGTTCGCCCAACTCTACAACCAAACTGATTGGAAGCATAGAGGACAGAGTAGCTGAACTAAATTAATTTTCACTTGAGAGCAAGGGGGATGTGATCACTGTGTATAAATACATAAGTGCAAAGTCCAGATAGTGAACTTAGTGTAAAGTTATTCACTTTAGACTAATCACAAAGGGCAAATCGAAATGCTTTACATCTGGAGAAAAAGAGATTTAAAAAATGAGCACCATCCAATCACAAAATAAAGTTCATGTTCTTAGAAAGTGCTTCAGTCAGTGGCAGCCCATAATGCAGGATGCAGGGGTGCTATCCTCCTAATCCATGCGTCTGGCCCTCAAATCTACATGCAGGGCACCGGACGCATGGATTCCAATATTTATTTATTTTTTTAGCTCTAATCGGCTTCAAAAAAGTGTAAGCTTAGGAAACAGAGCACTGCACTCTGAGCCCACCCAGTTGTGTGACAATAGCAAACTAATATTCGCTGTTGTCTTCCCGATTCTCCTCCTGGCCAATTAGGAAGCGGGTCCTGAGACCCGTCACTCGATTGGCCGAGAGGAGAAGTGATCCTATTGGCTATCTAGGAGGAGAAGAGAGGAGAAGGGAGAAGACACACAGTGGAAGCTGCCCTAATGCAGAGGAGGAGAAGACACAGGTGAAGCTGCCGCCCGGAGGAAGCGTTGCCCGCGACCTAGATGGGGTAAGTGCGGGGCTGGTGACCGACTGACTGAGGGGGTGCGGATGACCCGATCGACCAGAAATGGGGAGACCGCGGGGTGAGGCTGTGGGTGCATTGTTTGCCGCCCCCCCAAAAATGTAAAACCAGCTGCCACTGGCTTCAGTAATTTAACAGTTCATTAATTCATGATTTGCAGTGCTGCATGCTGCAACCAAGTACATATACAACCAATCACAAAAAAGTTTATGTGTTGTAAAAAGAGTTCAGTGCTTCAACAATTTGTATTTCTGTGCTTAAAAGTGCAACCACTTCGTGCTCCCTTCCTTTGTGTTCCCACTTACCAGAACGGTAAGTTATCAACATCTGTTTTAACAGAGTCAAACAGCTTCTCCTTTAGCTATATATCCTTGTGTAAATGGGAACCCTCCTTTGCCAGCAGTACTCTGTCATCACTCCATAATATGAATGCATAGAGAGGTAAATGGAAGCCAAATGGAGGGATTTACTGAAACTGGAGTGTGCAAAATCTGGCGCATCTCTGCATAGAATCCAATCAGCTTCTGGGTTTTATTGTCAAAGCTTAATTGAACAAGTTGAAGTTAGAAGCTGATTGGTGATGACTATGCACAGCTGCACCAGAATCTGTGTGCACCAGTTTTGGTAAATCTCCCCCATAGTCTTTAACGACTTCAGCTTCGGAGGATTTGGCTGCTCAATGACCAGAGCACTTTTTACAATTTGGCACTGCACTGCTTTAACTGGTAATTGCTCGGCCATGCAATGCTGTACCCAAAAAAAAATTGCGTCCTTTTTTCCCACAAATAGAGCTTTCTTTTGATGGTATATGATTGCCTCTGCGATTTAAATTTTTTGTGATATAAATGGAAAAAAAAAAAAAAAAATTTTTCTACTTTTTGTTATAAAAATATTTTAATAAACTAAATTTTAGCCATACATTTAGGACAAAATGTATTCAGTCACATGTCTTTGGTAGAAAAATGTCAATAAGCGTA
Source organism: Lithobates sylvaticus (assembly GCA_028564925.1). Taxonomy (NCBI): domain Eukaryota; kingdom Metazoa; phylum Chordata; class Amphibia; order Anura; family Ranidae; genus Lithobates; species Lithobates sylvaticus. The sequence continues at coordinate 322,034,541 of CM053028.1, read as the reverse complement.
TATTTGTTGGTTTGTGCAAAAGTTATAGCGTCTACAAACTAGGGTACATTTTCTGGAATTTATGCAGCTTTTAGTTTATTGAGGTGCTAAAATGACAGGGCAGTACAAACCCCCCCCAAATGACCCCATTTTGGAAAGTAGACACCCCAAGGAAATTACTGAGAGGCATATTGATCCCATTGAATATTTGATTTGTCACAAACGATTGAAAAATGAGAAAAAAAAATTACACAAAGTTGTCACTAAATGATATATTGCTCACACATGCCATGGTTATATGTAGATTTACACCCCAAAATACATTCTGCTGCTTCTCCTGAGTATAGGGATACCTCATGTGTGAGACTTTTTGGGAGCCTAGCCGCGTACAGGACCCTGAAAAACCAAGCACCGCCTTCAGAATTTCTAAGGGTGTAAATTTTTGATTTCACTCACTACCTATCACAGTTTCGAAGGCCATAAAATGCCAAGATAGCACAACCCCCCCCCCCCCTCAATGACCCCATTTTGGAAATTAGACACCCCAAGCTATTTGCTGATAGGCATGTTGAGTTCATTGAGTATATAATATTCTGTCACAAGTTACGAAAATGTTTCTTTACTTTCTTAATTTTCAAAAATCAATGAACAAAATACTCACCATGCCTCTTAGCAAATACCTGGGGGTGTCTACATTCCAAAATGGGGTCATTTGGGGGGGGGGGGGGTTGTGTGCTATCTGGACATTTCAGGGCCTCCGTAACTGTGATAGGTAGTGAGGAGTAAAATCCCAATCTTACACCTTTAGAAAGCCTGAAGGCGTTGCTTGGTTTTTAGGGTCCTGTACGTAGCTAGGCTCCCAAAAAGTCTCACACATGTGGTATCCCCATACACAGGAGAAGCAGAAGAATGTATTTTGGGGTGTAATTGCACATATAGCAATGCCATGTTTGAACAATATATAATTTAGTGACAAGTAACAAAATAAAATAATAATAATTTTCCCGAAACTTGTGGCAAAATATAAAATATTCCATGGACACAACCAGGGGCGGACTGACAAGTCGGTGACTCGGGCGCCGCCCGAGGGCCCGGGGCCATTAGGGGCCCGGACTCGGCCACATGAGGGGCCACTTAAAACGGCTGTATTACATGCCGCGATGCCGCTAACAATACTGGTAACGGCGCGCGGATCCCCGCCGGCCCCTCCTTCCCTCCCCGCCGGCCCCTCCTTCCCTCCCGTCCGTCCCCTCCTTCCCTCCCGCCCGTCCCAGGTGCTTCTACTGTATGCGTCGTGACGTCACCTGGGACGGACGGGAGGGAAGGAGGGGCCGGCGGGGAGCCGCGCGCCGTTAGCAGTTTTTCGCGGCATGTAATACAGCCGCTTCAACCTGCCGAGTCCGGGCCCCTAATGGAAGAGAAGAGTGGAGGGGCCGGCGGGGAGCATCGGCATCGGCATCGGTGAGTAAATTACCAGGACCGCCACAATTGATGGGGGGGGGGTTGGTACAGAGTCACGGGCCCCGGGTCCCCCCACCCCACAGTGTCCCGCCACCCCACAGTGTCCCGCCACCCCACAGTGTCACCCCTACCCCACAGTGTCACCCCTACCCCACAGTGTCCCCCCAGCCAACAGTGTCACCCCTACCCCACAGTGTCCCCCCAGCCCACAGTGTCCCCCCTAGCCCACAGTGTCCCCCCCACCCCACAGTGTCCCCCCTACCCCACAGTGTCCCCCTGTGTGCGTGTCCCCCTGTGTGCACTCTCCCTCCAGTGTCCCCCTGTGTGTGCGTGTCCCCCCCTGTGTGTGCGCTCTCCCTCCAGTGTCCCCCTGTGTGTGCGCTCTCCCTCCAGTGCCCCCCTGTGTGTGCGTGTCCCCCCTGTGTGTGCGCTCTCCCTCCAGTGCCCCCCTGTGTGTGCGTGTCCCCCCCTGTGTGTGCGCTCCCCCTCCAGTGCCCCCCTGTGTGTGCGTGTCCCCCCTGTGTGTGTGCGCTCTCCCTCCAGTGTCCCCCTGTGTGTGCGTGTCCCCCCCCTGTGTGTGCGCTCTCCCTCCAGTGTCCCCCTGTGTGTGCGTGTCCCCCCCTGCGTGTGCGCTCTCCCTCCAGTGTCCTCCCCTGTGTGTGCACTCTCCCTCCAGTGTCCCCCTGTGTGTGTGTGCCCCCCTGTGTGTGCGCTCTCCCTCCAGTGTCCCCCTGTGTGTGTGTGCGCTCCCCTGTGTGTGCGCTCTCCCTCCAGTGTGTGTGTGCGCTCCCCTGTGTGTGCGCTCTCCCTCCAGTGTCCCCCTGTGTGTGCGCTCTCCCTCCAGTGTCCCCCTGTGTGCGTGTCCCCCCCTGTGTGTGCGCTCTCCCTCCAGTGTCCCCCTGTGTGTGCGTGTCCCCCCCCTGTGTGTTCGCTTGGTCCCCTTGAGTGTGGGGACCAAGAGGGCCCCATGATCTTCTATTGCCCGGGGGCCCCATGAGTTGTCAGTCCGCCCCTGGACACAACATGCCTCTCAGCAAAAAGCTTGACGTGTCTTCTTTCCAAAATTGGGTCATTTGTGGGGGTTTTGTGCTATCTTGACATTTCAGGGCCTCCAAAACTGTGATAGGTAGTGAGAAAGTGAAATCACCATATTACGCCCTTAGAAAGCCTGAAGGGGTGCGCATGCGCGTGAGTTCCGAGACAACTGCTTGAACTTGGATCTCCACGCCATCCTGGAACAGCAGCACCCACAGCAACCGCTCCCGCCATGCACGGATATTGGAGAAACGGGATTCATCCTCCTGCAACACCAGTGCTCACACCCGTATGTACGAATCAGGGGCCAGGCGCAATTTAGAGTCGGAATTCCCTGCCTCCACCCCGCCCGGGTTTACCAAGATGGCCTCCGCTGCTGCAGCAACCTCTCAGCCTCAGGCCTCATCCTCAGAAGGGACACAGGAAAACAGGCAAGTCCTGGCCCCCGCTCACCTAACTTTCGCCCCTGGGATACAGGGTTATGGGCTACAAGCATTTACACCCTCTCCTGCATCCAAAGAATCCCTCCTGAGTCACTCATTCAGGGATCAGGCCTACTCCCAGGCTGGGCCTGCAGATGCTCCTCACACAGGATTGTCACCTCATGGCGCTACAGGCCCTGACCAATCTTTTAATGCAGCAGATCTATATATAAAACTGTCTACCCTTCTGGAGAAAGAGCTAGCCTCCACAGGTGCCAAAATAACAGGGGATATTAAAGCGGACCTCCAAAATATAGGATCCAGGATGGATGCCATTGAATGCAAGCTGGATCAGACTGCTGCTATTTCACATCAGAACTCTGATCTCATTCACACCCTCCATGACCAACTGGATACAGCCTTATCCCGCATAGATGACCTGAAGAACAGGTCCAGGAGATATAATTTCAGGATTAGAGGTCTACCTGAATCAATTCTGGATGTTGAGACAGCCACACAAGACCTTATAAGGTCCCTGATCCCCAACATCCCTTCACCCCGTCTGGAGCTGGACAGAGCTCATAGAGTGCTGGGACCCCCCCAGAAAAGATGGGTCCCCCAGGGACATTATTGCAAAGCCCCACTTCTACGCTGTCAAGGAGGTGGTCATGAGACAAGCCCGCTCAATGCCCCAAGTGATTTGCCATGGGCACCCAGTGTAAATTCTTCCACCATACAGGACCCTGAAACTGCTACTGAATGATCTGACACAGAAAGAGGTCAAATACAGATGGGCCTTCCCCTTCGCAGTGAAATTCACCTACAAATGCCAAAACCAAGCCTTCTCCAACTTCGCCATGGGAGAAAAGTTACTTCTTAATCTAAAGATCATTTCCCAGGAGATGAAAATTGAGACTTCAACATCGTCCACGGGACCAAACAAACGTCCGCCTCCTACTAGCTGGAAGGGATATATACACATCTGAAAGCACAACACAAACTGAACCCCTCCCCTACTATGGTGACACAACTTGACAAGGTTAGGTTGGAGCTCAATCTAGCATTTGACCAGGGACCAGACAGAACTAAATCTCCATCAACCCAACTGACACGGCCAACCAAGGAGAGCTTGAAAATAGCGAAACTCATACATGCCCAGGGTTTAACCGATGTTTGGAGAGAACTAAATCCTAGCGTGACTACATGCACTTCTCTCATCCGCACAACTCCTATGCCCGCATTGACCATCTGTTGGTCCCGAACCGTACTTTCCCACTAGTTGTAAAATCCCACATCAGGGACACGGTCTTGTCAGATCACTCCCTAGTGATCATGTCTATTCAGACACATAGCTCGAGGCCGGGCCAGAGACACTGGAGACTGAACGAATCTATTCTCTCTGACCCCGTCCGTGTTACCATGTTGTACAAAGCGCCGAAGGAATACTTCCTATTTAACAACGTAGGTGGAATAGCATCTGAAACCCTGTGGGCAGCTCACAAGACCTTTATGAGAGAGGAAATCATTAGGATGGCAGCCCAGATTAAGAGGGAGAGGGAGGCGGACATAGTGAGGCTGGAAGGGATATATACACATCTGAAAGCACAACACAAACTGAACCCCTCCCCCACTATGGCGACACAACTTGACAAGGCTAGGTTGGAGCTCAATCTAGCTCTCACAGCCAAAGCAGAAAAACAAATTAGATGGAGCAGGAATAGATTTTACACCCATGGAGACAAAATAGGCTCCATGTTGGTCGTTAGGCTAACGCCCCGCTTCAGATCATACACCATGCCAAAAATGAGGATCCCTGGTCAGGGTACCACCTCCAACCCCTCCAAGATATTGGACGCTTTTCAGTCGTTCTATGCAAATCTCTACAGTACACACACAACCGGCAATGACGCTTTCTTACACAAATTCCTAGATGGTCTTCCCACTACTTCTCTCTCACCGGAGCACAAAGGGGAGCTCGAAGCCCCCTTTACTGAGGGAGAGGTACTGGGGGTGATTAAGGACCAGCCAGATGGGCTCTCAAACCCCTATTATAAAACTTTTGCCGAAACCCTAGTGCCACATCTAACACAATTCCTAAATGCAAAGACACAGGGAAATCCTTTTGATCCCCAACTTAACACGGCGTATATTGCAGTGATTCCCAAGCCGGACAAGAATCCAGAAGAGATTGGCAACTACCGACCCATTTCTCTTATTAACAGTGATTTAAAAATCTTAACTAAAGTACTAGCGAACTGCTTGGCTGCATTCATCAGCATGTATATACACAAGGATCAAGTGGGGTTTATCCCAGAAAGGCAGGGCCCCTATCAGTTAAGGCGGGCAATAGATATTGTTTCCATTCTCCAAACAAATTTGGTGGGGGGCCCAAGCAATTGGGGAGGCTCCTCTCTCTGGACCTACACAAGGACTATGACTCGGTGTCCTGGCCTTATCTCTTTGCAATTTTAGAACGCTGGGGTTTCAGCACACGTTTCTTAGGTTTGATGCATGCATTATACTCTAACCCGACAGCACATATCAGACTCCAAGGCTGTTACTCCAAGCCCATTCCTATACAGAAAAGGACTAGACAAGGTTGCCCTTTATCCCCGCTCATTTTCGCGATAGTCATTGAGACACTGGCCATCGCAATTCGCCAAAATCCGAACATACTGGGGGTCTCTTGTGGCCCCCAAACACATAAATGAGTCCAAACACATTTTGCTATTTGTCACCTCCCCAATTACCTCCCTTCCAAACATATGCAAAACATTGGATGACTTCGCAACAATATCAGGCCTACAGGTGAATTACACCAAATCCCAAGCCCTGAACATCTCACTACAGAACGACACGGTAGCTCTCTTAAAACAATCCTTCAAGTTTGCTTGAAGTGATTCTTCCATCAAGTATTTGGGCATCAACCTGACATCTAGGACAGAAACCCTCTACGCAAATAACTACCCCCTCTGTACCAAAAGCTAGAAGCAGATCTAACTACCTGGTCTAAAAATAACCTGTCATGGTTGGGGAGGGTGAACTCCATAAAAAAAGCGTTACTCCCACGGTTCTTATACCGTTTTCGCTCTCTCCCCATACCCATACGGAAAGACCACATTAAATCATTCCAAAGTAAACTACTGAGATTTACCTGGGGAAAGGCAGGGTATAGGATACCACAAAAGTACTATACCTACATAGAAGGAAGGGAGGTCTAGTCGTATCCCACCTCCACAAGTACTACCAAGCAGCCTAGCTCAGCTGTCCGTAGTTTATTCTAGACTTGAAAAAACAGACTGGGTACATATAGAAAAACAGGCTGCTCCATGATTCAGGCTGGATTTCCTACTTTGGAGTCTCCCGAAAGATAGGCCCCCAATTTTAGCCCCAACCCTATTCCACTCCTTTGCTCTCTGGGATACGCTACGCACCTCGACTGCTTTAGTCTCCTCATACAGACCCTTAACTCATCTCTTTAACAATCCAAACTTTCCCCCCAGGGAAAATGTCTTAGCATCCAAATGGTGGTTGGAGAAGGGACTGTACCAAATTGGTAAATTCTTCACAGCAGCAGGCCTCTTCACCCTTAGTCACTGTATCAAAACAAGGGATCTACCTAACTCAGAATGATTCAGGTTTAGCCAAATTATGCACTTTCTAAATTCTCTCTGGAAGGAAAAACCTCTCCCACCAAAGTTTACAGATTGCGAGTTGTGGTGTGGACAAGCCATGGACCAGAGGGGGTGGGGTCTTGGTGATCTACTCGTCCCTTATCTCTACAACCTCCAAAGAAGGTTTAATGAATGCCTGGGAATCCGACTTCCAATTCCAGTGGGATCTGGATAACTGGCAGAATGCCTATTTCAAGTCTTTTAAAGGTATCCTCAACACAGCACTGATGGAAGCCAGCCTGAAAGTGATTTCTAGGTGGTACTATACCCCCTCCAGACTGGCCTTGATCTACCCCGCCGTTTCAGAGGTTGCAGACATATAGGCACAATGGCCCACATATGGTGGGAATGCCCTAGAATACGTTCCTTTTGGAAGAACATTTTTAACCTAATTGACAAGCTGGTTGGAGGTCGGATCCCCAGAACCCCGATGATTGCCCTCTTAAATGCACAGATCCCAATGCTTTCCAAACCCTCTCAGAGATTAATTCATTTTATATTGCTAGGTGCTAAGCTCACAGTGGCTAATGCCTGGAAACAACCAATAGTCTCATTTCCTGCGGCTAAAAAGAAAATATCATGGATAATGTTGCAAGAAAAGCTCTCTAGTATATTGCTAAACACAACTGACAACTTTGAAATAGTATGGGAACCATGAGCCCAACAGGTGGGAGTTCTCTTGGGGTCCCCTTCATGGCCGGAATAGTGCACTCTCAGCATATCAGGTGATGCCTCTCTTCTACGCTCTTCTTTCTTTCTCCTTTCTGCTCGTTCTGAGCCTCTATGCTTTTCCTTCTGCTCTTCTTTTCTCTACCCAAGTTTATATTAGTCTTGAGGTCTACCGTTTAAGATTACAGGTAGAGTCAGAGTTTTTATTAATTTTATTATGGTCTTATGTTCAAGATCCAGTATAGGCCTCTTCCTGGAAGAAGGGGTCTGGAATAAAGGAGGGGTCAGTGGTCCCCCTTCCGACACAGTTAGATCCTACTCAGGGTGTCGGTGGGAGCGGACCCCACCTCCAGCTTTATTCAGTTCTTCTAAATATATACCGGCAGTTGATCTTCTCCAAAGTTCTGGAACTGACCTAAGGTCTCTGTTCTTGTTTCTATCTGTCATAACTATTAAAATTTTCAATGCCTCTACTCATATAATGATAATAATAATAAAAACTTTTGTATGACTTTTGCTTTATGTATAACTTATGCATTTCTAAATAAAAATAAAATAAAAACATTTTTGACATAAAAAAAAAGACTGAAGGCTGTGATTGGTTTTCGGGGGTTCTGTACATGGCTAGGCTCCCAAAAAGTCTCACACATGTGGTATCCCCGTACTCAGCAGAAGCAGCAGAATGTATTTTGGTGTGTAATTCCACATATAACCATGCCATGTTTTTACAGTATATGATTTAGTGACAACTTTGTGCAAAAGAAAAACAAGTGTAATTTTCCCGAAACTTGTGGCAAAATATAAAGTATTCCATGGACTCAACATGCCTATCAGCAAATAGCTTGGGGTGTCTACTTTCCAAAAAGGGGTCATTTGGGGGGGGGGGGGTGAACTGTCCTGGAATTTTATGCACAACATTTAGAAGCTTATATCACACATCACCCACTCTTCTAACCACTTGAAGACAAAGCCCTTTCTGACGCTTTTTGATTACATGAAAAAATATTATTTTTTGCAAAAAAATACTTTGAACCCCCAAACATTATATATTTTTTAAAGCAAAGGCCCTACAGATTAAAATGGTGGGTGTTGCAATTTTCACACAGTATTTGACAGGGGTGAGCACAGAGGGACAGGGTTTTTTTTTTTTTTTAATATTTATTTTGCTTTTTTATTATATTTTTAAACTGTTACTTTAATTTTTTAAATAATTTTTATTGTTATCTCAGGGAATGTAAATATCCCATCTGACCACACCAAGATCGTGTGAGAAAATGCTTTGCCAATTTCCCAATGCCACTGTTTATGTCCGGTGAAACCTAAGTCATGAAATTCTTATAGCTTCCGGTTTCTTAGGCCATAGAGATGATTGGAGCCATTCTGGTCTTTGATCAGCTCTTTGGTCAGCTGGTGGAACAGGAGGGCCTGAGAAAACCATGGAAGACAGTGGGAGGGGGGACATTCCCTCCCACTGCTTGTAAAAGAAGTCTAGAGGCTAATTAGCCACAAAGATTGCTTTAACATGAAAGCCGACCGCTGGCTGAAAAGAATGATACCAAGATGATACCTAAACCTGCAGGCATCATTCTGGTATAACCACTCAAAGTCCAGCAACATACCAGTACGTTGCTGGTCCTTGTTGGTCATACATTGTAATGTTCTTTTTTTTTCATGCAGCCTGTGGGCTGAACGAAACAAAGAGATTGATCGGTGGGTATGCCCACCATTATAATACCGCTCTTTATCCACCCACTTCTAATGATGGGCATACTGTACACTGTGGTGGTGAAATCACCTCCTACATCGCTGGAGTCTCTGATTTACGTATCGTGAATGAATGAATGATTTGTATAGCACTGCAATGCGAACTGAATCGCCTCAAGGCGCTTGTCTGCCCCTGTTGTCCTGCTGTATTAGAAGAGGTGGGTCTTGAGTTTTTTCCTGAATGCCTGATGGTTTTCTTCTAAGCGGATGTCGTTTGGTAGAGCATTCCATAGCCGAGGTCCCTGTACTGCGAATCTTCATTCTCCCTTCGATTTGTAGCGGGCTTTGGGGATGAGAAGGAGATTTTGGTCTGTCGATCGAAGTCTGCGATTCAGTATGTATTTTCCTATTTTCTCACAAAGGTATTGTGGAGCATTTCCTTGTGTACATTTGTGGGTGAGGCAGAGGGTCTTGAATGTGATCCTATCTTTTACCGTGAGCCAATGAAGGGACCTTAGGGATGGGGAGATGGATTCCCATGGTTTCTTTCCGGTGACTAATCTTGCTGCTGCGTTATGGATGACTTGTAGGCGTGCAATCTGGTAATCCGGTAATCCTATGTAGAGGGAGTTTGCGTAGTCGAGACGCGAATTGATGATGGTTCCTACTACTACTGCTTTCTCCTTTTCTGGGATGAAGGGGATGAGTCTGCGAAGCATGCAGAGGAGATGATGGAATCCGCTGATTACTGATCCTATTTGTGCATCCATGGTCATCTCTGAATCAAAGATGACTCCGAGGCTTTTGGCTTTGGTGCTTGGGAGGATGGTCTGTCCCAGGATGGTTGGTGGGATCCATGAGGTCTTCGTTTTTTTACTTCGGTTAGCGTTGAGGAGCAGTAGTTCTGTTTTCGACCCATTAAGTTTGAGGGAGCTAGTGGTCATCCAGTCATCTATCATTGTGAGACATTTTCCTAGTTCCTGGTATTGGTCTTTTTTTCCGGTGATACGGAAGTGCTGCGCTGCGTAGCTATGCCCTCTGATGAAAGTAAAGACGGAAATGCGTCAGGGCGTCGCTACGCAGCAACCCCAAGTGCCACTCGTCTCGTATCTCTCCTACCCGGGAACACCGCAGGAGTGGTGAGAGGTTAGAACATGATTGCAGTGGCAAATTTTATTGATTATGAATACGCTCTTGTTTTATGGATATATAGTGAGTGTTTTATCGTGAGATGTGCTTTTAAAAATAAAATAGTGTGATACAGGATTGCGCTATGTGGCCTTATTTTATTCATTGCTTGTAATGAGCATAACACAGATTGGATGCGCCCAGAGAATTGGAGACTATTTATCAGCCTGATAAGTGCATAAACCAGCTGGGTCTGGTAAGTAGATGTCTTGCAGTGGTGTGGTGAAGGAGTCTCTTTTTCTCTCTTTTTTTCTACACTGGAATTGCTGACAGCTTGGTCTCTGGATATTCCACATGACACTAATACATTTTGCACTTTATGGACTTGAATTGATTATTGTATTATCATTATATTGACTCACAGTGGATTTAATCTTATTATTCATTGTTATACCAAATAATTTTGATGGTATTTTAGATATCTGCAATTTTATAGCGCTGCTAATGTTTTTGGAATTTTATTTCTCTGACATATTTATTTGTCGTCCACGTATAAGTGGAAACATAGATCTGATTTGCTGATAATTTTGAAGAGTGGCCGGATGTAGATGTTGAAGAGTACTGGTGACAAGGGTGATCCTTGAGGGACTCCATAAGGAATTGCCCGGGTTTCCGAAGTGAAGGCTCCTAGTTTCACTGTCTGCGACCGGTTTCCTAAGAAGGAAGCGAACCATGGCAGATCTCCATCTGTGACTCCTGCCACTTCCTTGAGGCGGCTTGGAAGAATGTTGTGGTCCACTATGTCGAACGCCGCGCTAAGATCCAGCAGTACCAGAAGACACGATTCTCCATCATCCGCGGCTTCTAGGGCGTCATCCCATATTTTCAGAAGTGCCGTTTCTGTGCCATGGCCTGGGCGGAAGCCTGATTGTAGTGGGTCCAGGAGCTTGTGTGTGTCTAGGTGAAGTTGAAGCTGTTTTACTACTGCTTTCTCCATAATCTTGGAGATGGTGTTCAGGCTTGTTACCGGTCTGCAATTGTTTGGATCTTTGGGGTCGAGGTTGGGTTTCTTTAGCAGTGGTTTGACGATGCCTTGCTTGAGGGAAATAGGAACCAACCCTTCTTTGAATGACTGATTTACTAGGTGTGTAATAGCGGGGGCCAGAATGACGGAGCATTCTTTCAAGAGCTTTGTAGGAATGATGTCGTTTGGCGATGTACTGTCTCGGAGGCTCTTGATGAAATTTTTTGTTTCATCCGTGGTAATGGGGGTAAGCGAAAAATGTGGTGCTTGTGCGCTGTGCAAGTAAAATTCCTTACCTGGGTTTGGTTGAGTAGAATTGGTTGTTTTTTTTGTTGAATTATTTTCTGAATGTTGTCGATTTTGTTGATGAAAAAACTGATAACTTGTTGCAGTATTCTTGGGTTTCGTTTTCTCGGTGCTCAAGGCAGGTGGGGTTCATAGTCTGGGCGACTAGTTTGAACAGTTCACGTGGCCAGTTTAAGGCTTTTGACAGGGTGTTTGAGACATGTTCTTTTTTCGCTGTGAAAATTGCTTTATGATATTTCTTGGTGAGTATTTTGTAGTTTGTGTGATTTTCCTTTGTAGTGTTTCTTCTCCAGGCTCTTTCTGCTCTTCTGTGTTCCCGTTTCAGTAGTGTAAGCGTGCCATTAAACCATCCAGAATTTTTCTTGCGTCTGCTGTTTGTAGTAGTGCCTTGTTTAAGGAGTTGAGTGATCGTTCGGTTGAGTGGTTTTGATTTAGTGTTGCCATTTTGTTTCTTAGTGTGGTTTTGAAAATTTCCGAGTGTAATTTCTTCTGTGATCTGATCCACTGTGTTGTTGCTGCCGGATTTGGTTGCTGGAGGATGATGTTAGTGGTGATTTCAAATTTGATAGCGTGGTGGTCTGTCCATGGTAGCGATATGTTGTCTCGTATGTTGATGTCAATATTTTGCTTGAAGATGAGGTCCAGAATGTGACCCGACCCATGTGTGGGAGCATTTACTAGTTGTTGAAGCCCTAGGTCTTCCAGATGATCAATGCAGGTGGTGGCGATGGGGTCTTCGGTGGAATTTGCCCAGAGGTTGAAATCTCTGAGTACCAGAACCTTGTTGTTTTCCAGGGTGTGTGCCGAAATGAATTCCGTGAGTGGTATCGGTAGATTTGTCTTTGGTCCTGGTGGTCTGTAGCATAGCAGCATGTGGATGGTTTCCTGTGGTGTTGTTTGCATCTGTAGAGTAAGTGTCTCCATAAAAGTTGCTGTGTTCTGTACCGTAGGTTTGGCGAGCGCCAGGTGAGCTTTGAAGATCACTGCTAGGCCTCCTCCTTTTTTTCCTTTCCTATGCTCGATTAGGATCCTGTAGTTTTCTGGCACTAATTCTGTTAGGATGGTGTTGCAGTCGGGTGTTAGCCAGCTTTCCGTGATAGCCAGCTTTCCGTGATGAAGAGGCAATCTATGTTTGATGGTTGCTAGCGGCTCGATCCTTAGTAGTCGTTCTTTTTGTAATATTTTTTTAATGTAGGTCGGTAGTGTTGCGGAGAGACTCTGCTGAGTATTTAAGATTGCACATGTCGAGGTGATTCCGAAAATTTGATGTTGACGGAATGATGCGTTTGAAAAAACGGATGCGTTGCTGAGGCAATAACAGTTCAGGTGATGGATCTGTAGGAAAAAACCTGTTGACCTATACCCGCCCTCCCGTTGATCCAGAGGAAGGCGAAAAACCCCTACTGAGCGGCCAATTGCTGCAGCAGAGGAAAAAATTCCTTCCTGACCCCCCGAGGGGTGGTCGGATGTTGGTCCCTGGATCAACTTCTAATGGTGGTCCCTTGCGTTACTTACCAGAATAATTACCTTACCGGGGTTGATCCCATGATGAAGATAGGGTGGATCCTGCTATTGATCTCCTGGGGAAGAAGAGGTGGTTTTATAGCGATGCTAATGTTACTGGCGAATGCTGTTAAAAACTTGTGGTTTAAAAACTTAGCTGGTCTGGGTGTATGCTGTGATTAAAATTTGTTAAAAATTTGTTAAAATTTGATTAAAACTTAAAACTTGATTAAAACTTAATTAAAAACAAGTTATCGAACGGTTGTTCAATAACTTGTAGTAAAAACTGTGCTTTAAAATCAGCTTGGCAGGTCCGGGTGTACCAAGATGGCCACCAGACTCGGTCCAAGCAGATGAAGTGCTGTAGTCTGGGTGTACCAAGATGGCCGCCATACTAGGCCCGAGCCACGGCCTGTCCTGGAACTGGTGGCTCCTGGCCCTGTCTGCAGTTGTGGGTGAGTGGCCGTGGAATGGTTGGAGGGGGGGAGCTCTCCGCTGCCGCTATATGCCCAGAGGGGAGTGGAGAGGCGGTCGGGGAGGCTGTTGGCCGGCTTCGACAGGGACTAGGCCGGAGCCGCGGACTTTCCTAGCGGCTGATGCCCGCCGTTCAGCTGCGACCAGCGCGGTGCAGGGTTGGGGGCTTGGGGGCCGATTGAGTTGGTTGGGGCCCGCTGTGGGGTCCGGAGGGTCTTGTCCCCCACCCAATCTCCGTTACCGCTGCTAGGGGGGTCAGGGATCCGAGCTGGAAGAGACCTGGCTAGCTGGCTAGCTGGGGGCTGAAGGGCTGAGGGGCTCCTGACGGCCTGAGCTCCAGACGCACGTCCTTCCTCTATGCAGTACTATGCAGTACTGACAGAACTGACAGCAATCGTGGGAGCAAATGCTGTTGCTGTCAAGATAAATAAATCAGTGCTGCAGCTGTATGGCGTACCTGCTAAGCAAATGATGGTTAACAATAAAACAAAGTAACATTACAGTATAACAGTAGGACTTACCATACCTGCAAAGCAAATACAATAAAACATAGTAAAGATAAAACTTTTTTTAGCGCAATATGTGCCTAAAAAATATATGCCGAAGCATGGGGGCAATCCTCTCCTAATGTTAGGAGCAAATCGCTCCTCCACCCCTGCCCCATGCTTCGGCATATATGATCTTTTTTTTAACTGTGGTGGTAAAATCACTTCCGACAGAGCTGGAGTCACAGTTTTACATATTGTGGGAGCAAATGCTGTTGCTGTCAAGATAAATAAACTCGTGCTGCAGCTGAATAGCGTACCTGCTAAGCAAATTATGGTTAACAATAAAACAAAGTAACATTACAGTATAACAGTAAGACTTACCATACCTGCAAAGCAAATACAATAAAACATAGTGTCAGTAATATCTGTCATTTGGCGTGCAGTACTGAGGTCCACCAACAGGTGTCTCCTGGCAGTTTGGAACTGTCAGGAGAGCTTTTACCCTGCTGATGTAATGTCATCTTTGGGCCGCAGTACTGGCGTCCACCAGCGGATGGATCCTGGCAGTGTGGAGCAGAAAGCACCTCCTGCAATCAGGTGTCACTTGAGGCCAATTTAATTACATTAAAGTGGTTGTAAACTTTAAACTACAGGCAAGCCTATAATCCCTGCCCTGCAGTCTGATCTGTCCATCCTCTCCCTGTCCTGTGTTCCTTACCCAATCTGCTGATCCCCTGTTGATGACCCTGGCCTGGCTTACGTCTTTGATTCTGGAACTGCCCTTTGTTTATCTACTTGTTTATCTACTGATCCCCTGTGCATGACCCTGGCCTGGCTATTGTTTATGATCCTGGTATCTCCCATTTATTGTACATATCTGTCTGTTGTTATTTGTGGGTCTCTGTCTGTTGGTTGGTTTATTGCACTGTGTGGTTGTATTTATGTTATTCACTTTCCTTAATAAATCATTATATTTCATTTTATTTGGGTTTCCTCTGTGCAGTCCACACAGTTCTGGCCACACCTGGTACATGACACATAGTAAAAATGCAATCTGTGCCTAAAAAATATATGCCGAAGCATGAGGGCAAACAGTCCCTAATATTAATCCCTTCCACCCCTGCCCCATGCTTCAGCATATATGCTCTTTTTTATTTCTCTTTTTTCTTTTTTTTAACTGTGATGGTGAAATCACCTTCTACAGTGCTGGAGTTGCTGATTTACATATCATGGGAGCAAACTATGTTGCTGTCAAGATAAATAAATCAGTGCTGCTGTTGAATGTCGTACCTGAAAACAAAAAAAAAAATGGTTAACAATAAAACACAGTAAACAGTAAAGTATAAAAAAAAGTTGAATAATGCCCTTGCTGGCATGATGGTGTGAGTGTGTGAGCGTGTGATGTAGTGGTGGGCGGGCTCCATCTCCGCAATGTTTCCGAAAGACGCCGGTGCCTGCTCCAGCTGAACCACCACCCAATTCTTCCCCTCAGCGGCAGCTCTGGAGGCTCCAAATGCTCCATATGTCAGCAGGAATCGCCGCTAAAGTCAAGGGGATCAGAGAGGTTATCCGAACAGTAACATAAGGCCGTGGAGCGGCAGAACAGCAGAGCAGCAGCAGGAGACAGTGGAGGGCTGCTGCGGTTGACGCTCCTTGAATTCCGGCCATACTGGGTATGCAGGTTGGCTGGATGAGCAGACAATCTTCCTGTGAATGACCCCCAAGACACAACAAGAAGTTAGTAGCCGTGGTGAAGACAGCGCAGTGCTGGCAGACAAACGGTAGGCTGCATATTTATTTTTCAACTACCTGCAGTGAAAGGAGGAAGAAGGATTGTAAGGAATAAGAATGAGAGTAAAGCTTAGACAAGGGGGAGATGCAGACTTTCTAATTTCTTTGAGTGGTGGATTGGGAAACCGTGAAGGTTATCTATATGCTGGAGATGGCTCCCAATAGGCCCCGCACTAAACCACAGACTGTCACCCCTTGTTCCTCCCCCACATCAGTGGTGGAGGAAACAACAGGAAAGTCAGTAATAAAATCCCCACAGGCGGGAATATCAACAGAGACTCAGACTGTGATGGAAAAATTAGAGGTAGAGACAACACCCTCTGGCAAAGATATTATTGAAGCCATTCAACCAAATAGTGAAGCCCTTACGAAAAAAATGTAGTGCCTTGGCAGTCGATGTCAGTCTAATAAGACATGAGTTCGATAAAATCCAACAAAGGTTTTTAGAAATGGAATCTTGTGTTTCAAGGGTAGAAGATAAACTAAAAGCAGAGAATAGAGAATGGCATATATTGAAGAAACAAATTAGTGCATTGCAGGACAGAGCAATTACAGAAAGTCACTTGAGAAGAAATAACATCATCTGGATTATAGGTCTACCAGAACGAGTGGAAGGAGACAATCCGACTGAAGATAAATTATTGATAGGAACTCTTGGCCTTACAGATATGTCCACAGCCTTTGCAGTGGAGAAAGCGCACAGGATCTCCTTCCTCTCCCCCAGACCAGAGGCACCCCCCGTCCATTTTTGATATGAAAACTGAATTACAGAGATCAAAATCATATTTTATCAGCAGTCAGGATAAGGGAAGATTTACAATACGAAAATGCCAAATTATTATTTTTCCCGGATTATCCCCCAGAGATTCAGCAGCAAAGAAGAGCCTATACGGAAGTTTGAAATTAAAAAAAAAGGAGGGACTTTGGACTTTTTAGGCACAGTAACACAAGAATTTTTTAACAAAAATATTTATTAAAGAAACATGTAAAAATATACAATTTTTTAAAAACCCACAATTAATAATTATAACCATGTACAAACATTACCGCTACTGTAACAAACCCATGATTCTAATGGGGACTAGGAAGATATAGTGTCGTCATTCCATAGTAGAGTCAGAGTCCAAGAATATGGTTATAGGACAGAAATGCTGTACGATGATGGTGTTCAAATAATGAAGTTGGCTTAACATGTTACGCGCGCAGTGATGCTTCTTTAGGAGCTTAAAATATGTGGCTATCAAAAAGTGGAAAAAGCAAGTTAATCAAATACAAAATAGTCTGATAACATACAGAGTACTGATAAATTATTGCAACTGTAACCTTGGTGGCCAGGTCCAAACAGCACAAATCAGGCAAGAGGAGACAATCTAGGGCACTATGGGGGCATGCATAACATCATGCAAAGGGTAAGTAAAGAAATAATGGAAGCTTATCTGTATTTAAAAAAATTATTATTATTATCTGATAGGGATAGTAATAGATATCCACAAGATATTGTCAGCAAAAACTACAATAGTATCAAACCGTTTAGACTATTTATATATATATATATATATATAGGAGGCCATATGTTAAACAATAATAAATAAAAGGATATACTTACAAAAAAAATGTACACGATGATGCAAAAGAAATTTGTTTTTGACCCAAGAAGAAAGGGCAAAAAAAACACCAAACAAAATACGAGGCGCTGATTAAAAGGGGTTAACTTCTAGAAAATGGTCCTATAATGAGGCTGGAACCATATAACCATTAACTACCTATAAGGGAATGTAAAAAAAAAAAAAAAAAAATCTATATTAGTATATTAAACCAGGTCGTTAATAAATTAAGTTAGTTCACAATCCCAATACCAAGGCATTAAAGAGACTCACCAAATTGAGGCCCAGGCAGGAAAGATATTATACAGGGCACGCTGAGCCCTATGTAAAATGCCTCATGGTAGAGAAACAATAATAGTGTAGATAAGCCAGCCCAGCAAAGGGTCCTTAAACGCAGGCAGAAATACTGCAAAATCACCCACTGGTCATTCAAGGAGACTGGATGTCTGGGTGGCAGCCTGAAAAGTATATAAAAAGTTACCGATTTCAGGGTATGAAGCCAACAGTCAAAGGACAATGCAACAAGCACCAAGTATTGTATAAGCCGGCTGTCAGGGCTCTAATCGCCCTGGGCACGATAGCCTGAAGGTGCGCAGGCACCTGGGCAACCCTGTCCCCCGTGAGCATCAGCGCGCGCGTTGGCGCGCGCCGCGGGCGCGTGCACCCGCCGGCCGGACATGTGCGCACGCTCCCGTGCACGAATAGCGGGCGCACGCGCCCCCGTGCACGTGCGCGATCGGTGCTGCTTTGGCGCCAGTGGCCCTATTTAAAGGGGACAGCTGCCTGCATGCGGCGCTGTCCGTCTCAGCTCCCATCTGTACCCCCAACCTGAACCTGTCTGTTGATCCTATCTGTGACCCGGCCTGTCTGACTCTGCTGCCTTCTCCGTTCCTTGACCCCGGCTTGTTTGACCCTGCTTTGGACTGTTGTTGTTGCTGAACTTCTGGCTTGCCTCCTGACCACCCCTCTGCCTGCCGTCTCTGCTTGATTACCCTGCCTGTTGTGACCCGGCTTGCCTGACCATTCCTGCTTCCAGTGTTCCTGCACAGGTCCCGCTGCTGCTGCTGCTGTCTGCTGCTATTTCTGTTGCCGGTCTTCCTCCTGTATCCTGTTGTCTGCCGAACCATCATCTGCAGTCCAACCATCCGGCCAAGACCTGCATCCATACGGACACTCCTACCCGCTGTGTTCACGGCTCCGCTGTCCCCAATCCAGCAGGCCCTGAACCAGAGCTGTAAGAGAGGTCTCCAACCGTCAAGCCAGGCTCATCACTACCAGGTACCTAACACCGGCCATACCTTAATACAAGACCCCTAACAGAACAGCAACCTTGGGGGGAAAAGGCACCAGTATGAGTAGCAGCTGGTGGAGCATGGCAAATGCGTGCTATTTGTATTTACGTCTCATCCATAGTCAGCAAATCGGCAGCACCAATGTGACGTCATCCGGACCGGCCGGACAGTCACTGCGCATGAGCCAGACCGAAGACCGCCCCTGGGTGTATAGATGAAAAACAACAATGCACCGCAGTGGAAAGAAGGGCACAGGAAGTGACAGGCAAAGGCCGGCGGGCACTAAAAAAAGTTTGAATACAAAAAGCATATCATGCTACTTACTCCTCCTATGCTAGAGGGGTATCGGTCAGTATAGAGATCCTTTCCTGGGGAAATAGAAAAGGCCTTTATAGATACACAAGGGAAATATGTAATCTTACTATATACTATTAGACAACAAGGATATGTTACAGTGGCGGTGGTTACAGTGGCGGTATATATTCCACCCCCCTTTTCTGTTGGTATTTAGAACGAGATAATGGAGAAAATCATTCAATATCTTCTGACAAAGTTACTGCTTATTGGAGATTTTAATGCAGTCCTATCTGCAGGGCTTGGTAGGCCAACGCCTCCTAAGCAGCACTCTGCCAAATTAAATAACTGGGCACAGGCGACAGAGGTAACAGAAATCTGGAGATGGAGAAATCCAGAAAAAAGAGCGTATTCTTGCTTTTCTACCTCCTACAAAACAGCATCCCGAATATACCTAGCCTTTGCAGATCCAACAATGTTGGTAGATATTGCAGAAGTTGCATATCTGCCAAGCAGTTTTTTTGGACCACTGCCCCCTATATCTTTCAATACGTGCACCTAATCCGAGAAAAGCATCACTGTTGAGACTGGCACCACAGTGGGTGTTATATCTGGAAATAGTGGAAAAAATTGCATTTATAATAAAAGAATACTGGGAGAATAATGCAGGCTCGTCCTCAGTAGATATTGTCTGGGATGCATTTAAAGCATATTTGCAAGGACAATATATTTCAAATATTGCAGCGATTAATAAGAAACAGAAAGCTAAGGTACAAGAGCTACAAATACAGATTGAATTACAGAAGGGAAAATATGGGCAGGACCCCAGTATAATTCATTTTGATTTAATGATGGCTGCCCAAAGAGATCTCCATCTACACATGAAGGAAATAACAAGGTTAGAACTACACAGTAATAGACAAAACATTTTTGAACAGGGGGATAAAAGTGGGAGGTTTCTGGCAAGATTGGCACAACAAGAGTATCAAGCTACAATTATACCAGAAATAGAGACAGTAAAGGGGAAGAGACAGTAAAAGAACCAAGGAGGCCTTTAGAGAGTATTATAACTCGCTATATGACTCCTCTCTCCCCTCCGACTTCCGCCCAGGAATTATGAGTGACCTTCTGGACCGGGTATCCCTTGGGTGGTTGTCAGATAGGGAAAGAGAGGCATTGGTCTGCCCGGTTACAAGTGAGGAGATTATGGAAATTATACACATGTTTCCCGGGGAGAAATCGCCAGGCCCAGATGGAATTCCTGTAAAATTTTATAAAAAATATGGAGCTTTATTAGCTCCAAAGCCTGCAGCAGTATATACAGATGGGTTATTAAAAGGGACCTTGCCAGATTCAATGAGACAGGCACATATAACTTTTATATATAAAGAAATGAAGGATCCAAAATGATGCTCATCATATAGGCCGATAGCATTATTAAACATAGATTTTAAAATATTGACAAAAATATTAACATTAAGATTACAGCCTCTATTAGAAACTATTATAGATTCAGATCAGACTGGATTCATGCCATGGAGAACGATGGATGTCAACCTACAAAGATTATACACAAATATACATACTCATCATGTTTATGAGGGATCTAGGATGGTGGCCTCCCTAGATATAGAGAAGGCCTTTGACACTATCGAATGGCCATTCCTATGGGAAATACTCAGACGTATGGGCTTTCTATTAATATTTATTACCTGGATCCAAATTATATATAATAAACCTATGTCAGCAGTTAAATTGGGAGTAAGACTCTCAGCTTTTTTCCAACTACATAGAGGAATGAGACAAGGCTGTCCTCTGTTTCCGGCTCTCTTTGTGATAGCAATAGAGCCGGTGGCAGAGGCACTTAGGATCTCTCCAAATATCCAAGGATTACGTATAGGGGAGCTAGAGGAGAGGGTAGCCCTCTATGCCTATGATATGTTGTTGTTTTTGAATGATGCGGGCCCATCACTGGAGGGAGCTCTAGAATTACTAAATACTTTCTCATTATTCACAGGGCTTAAAATAAACTGGAGTAAATCCATACTATTTCCCATAGATCCAAGAGCACAAGAAACAGCGGTTGTAAATATACCATTAAAATGGGTAACAGAATTTAAATACCTTGGTATAATAATATCCCGATGGGCTGAAGAATTTTGAACATTGAATTTAGACCCAATAATACAGTAGTTTAAAAAAAAAACGAAGGGTTTGGGAGGCATTACCCCAATCTTTGCTGGGATGTATAAACCTAATAAAAATGAAGATTCTTCCCAAATTGCTATACTTATTTAAAAACTCCCCACAAAGGTTTTTTCCTACAGCTGCAGAGCATTCTCTCTGCATTTATATGGAAGAACAAACCAGCTAGAATTAAATTAACTACACTGATGAGACCGATGATACAGGGGGGACTTGATTTCCCGGACCTGTATGGATATTATTTAGCAGTGCAGCTAGTGGTAGTGAGGGAATGTTTGAACCCAGATAGATACAACCCTGCTACAGTGCTGGAAGCCACAGTGGTGGGATTGGTAGAAGCACTCCAAGCACTGCCATTTCGCGGGTTAAAATCCATGTACGACCTGACCCCCTCAATGAGAACAACAGTTAAGACATGGAGAGCGGGGGTAGCAAAAGAGGGACATTTGGATTCTAGTTCTCCAAATACTCCATTATGGAGGAATCCAGGGCTTCCACACTTGGATTCCATTCAGGACCCCAGGGCTTGAACTAAATTTGGAGTTAAAAAGCTATCCCAGGTAATACATGAAGATAAAATCATTTCATTTGCAGAAATGAAGCAAGGCTGGAATGTACCGGAGAGTTATATATTCCAATACAGGCAGCTTACACATGCTCTGTCTGCTCTGTCTGCTCAGTTCCCAGAGGTTCCCAGAGGCTATTCCACAATTAATGGAATCAGATCTAGAGCAAATAGTCAGGAAAAAATTTGAAAAAAATAAAATTTCACTTCTGTACACACATCTATTAAAAACAATACCATCAGATATGAGTAAGTTGTGGGAATGCTGGAGAAGAGATGTCCAAGAATTAGTAGATGAGAACTGGGAGGAGATCTGGAGAACTCCATTCCAGATATTAGTGTCACTTCGAGATAGGCTGATACAATTTAAGATAATGCACAGGAGTTATTATACACTATATAAACTGCATAGGATATCTCCGTCAAATCCTCAAAACTGCTGGAGATGTGCAGATATTCCGGGCAATTTTATTCATATATTTTGGTCATGTCCGAAGATTTGATATTCTGGGGGGAGTAATTGCTATAACAACAACAGTTCCATTAGATCAAAAGGCAGAGATCTGCCTATTAGGATTGATAGGGAAGGATATCTATAGCAAAAAGAACACAGGATGGCTTACTGCTTTACTATGCAAGAAAGACGATAATGCTAAACTAGTAGAAGGCTGAGGCTCCCTCATTAGTTCATTGGAAATACTTAGTAAACAGTAATATACCACTATATAGGGAGACATACTGTAATAGAGGATATGAGGAGCAATAGGAAAGAGTATGGGCAAGTTGGATAGGGAATCCTATAATGGCTTAAGGACAGAGAGGGTACAGAGAGGGGGTAAACCACACCAATAGAATAAGTGGGTAAGGGGTAGAATAAAGGTATACCTGTTTATCTGTTCTCAATATGAAAATTCTTAATGACATTTATGGAAGCTCCTGTGAGAGCAGATGATGAAAGTTGTGAATGTATATTGTATATTGGAAAATAAAGAGATTTATAAAAAAAACAGTACAGTATAAAAGAATTACATACCTGAAAAGTAAAGTTGAGCGGACACCTGGATATTCGGGTTTGACAGGTTCGGCCGAACTTCGCAAAAAAGTTTGAGTTCGGGACCGAACTTGACCCGAACTTGTCCCCGAACCCCATTGAAGTCAATGGGGACCCGAACTTTTGAGGACTAAAATGGCTCTAAAAAATAGAAAGGGCTAGAGGGCTGCAAATGGCAGCAAAATGTTGTTAAGAGCATGGCAAGTGCTCTGCAAACAAATGTGGATAGGAAAATAATTTAAAATAATATAAAATACATAAAAATTTAAAATAATATACTGGAGGCCCCTTTCTCAGAAGAACAGGTACAGGAAGTCATTAAGAACCTCAGAAACTCAACGGCACAATGCCACACATATGGTGGGAATGCCAAGAATATGCCCTTTCTGGAAAAAATTATTTTAATTTAATCGATAAGCTTGTGGGAAGCCAGATCCCCAGAACCCCTCAAGTCGCCCTTCTCACATCCCAAAGATTCCCAAGGCCTCACGTAGGCTGATCCATTTCATTTTCCTGGGACCTAAACTTACTGTGGCGAAAGCCTGGAAAAAAACTACAATCTCATTCCCAGCGATGAAAAGAAAAATCTCCCTGATAATGTCGCAGGAGAAAATCTCCTGGATAATTTCACAGGAGAAATTATCTAGCATACTCTCAGACACGGTAGGAAAATTTTAAGCGACCTGGGAACCATAGGCCATTTACGTAGGTTCGCCTCTGACTACTAACACCATTACCTGACAGACGTCCTCCAACTCCTGTTACTGATGCTCCTTCTTAACCCCCTCCTTCTTCCGTCTTGGGGGGTCTTCTCGCCGGACTCCTCCGCCATTTACCTCTTTTACCGAGCGGAGAAGTCCGGCTACCTTCTTCCTCTTTTTCTCACTCTCTTCCTCACCCCCCATGTTGAGGGCACGCGGCCTGGTATCCCTTCCCCCCCCTTTCCATTTTATGCTTATTTCTTAAGCTTATCTGGAAAGTGATAATTGACTATACACTGATGCCTAGTCACGGATTCCTATCTTAGGGAAAAAGACACATGGTAATTTCCATCCCTCTCCTTACATTCACTCCTAGGGGTTGGTGGTTAAGTTCCTCCTCTCGGAGCTCCCATTGGGGGTGTCAAGGGAGGAGGTACACCTACGACCATTAACAGGAATACCAACCCTTTACTCTAACACTACCATGTCTGTCCAAAATGATTTTGCATTTCATATCTCTGACGTGCTACACTCGATTCATCTTGTTGCGCTGCCTGTAACCTTTCTATGTTTTGACTGAATCGATATTCTGAATGTCACTTTCAAACGTATTATTCTTGTGATACAAAATAAAATACTTTGAAATTAAAAAAATAATAATCTTGACCTAGGAGGATGAGGTCCATATGGAGTAGGAGGTTGAGGTGGCGGTGGATGTGGCGGTGTAGGTGGAAGCGGCAGTGGAGGAAGACGAGGTAGCCAACACTGTTTTTTGTTTTTAATTTAATTTTTTTTAAAGAGTGAGAAAGATCAAAAATACAACAATGGCTGGGTAAGGCCGGTGATGTGTCGAATACTGTCCCCCGTCGCATAGTGTCCGTCCTGTACTGCGCTTGCACAGTACAGAGGACAAGGGGATTCCGAAAATCTTCAAAGATGAACGGCGCCTGTGCTGTGAGTCCAGGTTCAAGCCCCACCATCCAAGTGGACATAGAGTCAGAATAAAAAATAGCCGAGCGAAGCGAGGCCAAGCCCGAAGTGTGAGTTAGAATAAAAAATAGGCGAGCGAAGCGAGGCCAAGCCCGAAGTGTGGCGAGCGAAGCGAGCCTGCGAGTGGCCCTGTTACTATGTGCTACCGTATGTCCACTTGGATGGTGGGGCTTGAACCTGCACTCACTGCGCAGGCGCCGCTCATCTTCTGAGGTTTTCGGAATCTCCTTGTCCTCCGTACTGCATTTAGGGAGATATAATTAGGTGGACCTTGCCACAGATGGTGTTGCGCAGAGCACACCTGATTTTGTCCCCCACTTGGTTGTGCAGGGGAGGGATGGCTTGCCTGGAAAAGTAGTGGTGGCTGGGCATGACGTACTGTGGGACAGCCAAAGCCATCAGGCATTTAAAACTCTGTGTCTCCACCAGACGGAATGACAGCATTTCAAAGGCCAGGCATTTTGAAATGCTGGCATTCAGGGCCAGGGATCGCGGGTAGGTAGGGGGGTACTTCCTCTTCTGCTCCAGTGTTTGGGAGATAGAGAGCTGAATGCTTCCATGGGACATTGTGGAGATGGTTGGTGACCCAGGTGGTAGTGTTGCTGTCAGATCCTCTGTTTGCAGATTGGCAGGTGCCACTGTCACTACAGAGGTGGATGAAGAGGCCGAGGCAGCAGAAGAGGAAGCAGGAGGAGCCAGAGACCTTTCTTGGTTTTTGAGGTGTCTACTCCTCTGCAGCTCGTGCTTTGCACCTAGATGCCTGGTCATGCAGGTTATGCTCAGGTTGAGAACGTTTATGCCTCGCTTCAGGCTCTGACTGCACAGCGTGCAAACCACTTGTGTGTCTTGTCATCAGCACATTGTCTGAAGAACTGCCACACTGGGGAACTCCTTGGACCTGGCTTTGGTGTGCTCAGTCCCTTGCTGCGTTGGGCAGTAGCAGGCGTACTGTCTAGGGGACGGACGCCCTGCTTTTGCACCCTGCTCCCTCTTCTGCTGTGCTGGTGGCTCTGTGCGACCACCGCCTCTTCCTCCGAACTACACGGGTCACCTGCATGACGTTGATTCCATGTGGGGTCGAGGACCTCATCGTCCTCCAGATCATCTTCCACCCAGTCTTCACCCCTGCCCTCCTTGTCGGTCTGCACAATTGCGAAAGCAGCAGCAGTTGGCACCTGTGTTTCATCATCATCCGAGACGTGCTGCGATGGTCCTCCCATGTACTCATCTTGAAACATAAGTGGTTGGGCATCGGTGCACACAATCTCTTCCACTTCTGGGGCAGGGCTAGGTGGATGGCCCTGGGAAACCCTGCTAACAGAGTCATCAAAAAGCAGAAGAGACTGCTGCATGATTTGGGGCTCAGACTGCTTGGCTGATTTTCAAGGGGGTGAGGTGAAAGACTGATGGACATCGGCTGCAGGTGCCAAATCTGATCTTTTAGCAGGAGACTGGGTGGGAGACAATGTGAAGGAACTGGAGGCACTGTCAGCAACCCAATCTACTATCGCCTGTACTTGTCCTGACCTCAACATTCGTAGAGCCGCATTAGGCCCGACTAAATACCGCTGCAGGCTCTGTCGCCTACTCGCACCTGAGGAAGGTGTTTCACTTGTGTGTGTAGCTGGCACAGATTGACCACCTCTCCCTGCAACAGGAGCTCAACCAGCAGCACCACGACCGGGGCCACATCCCTTCGTTGATGTTCTCCTCATATTTCTCAAATTTAGGATCTTGCCCTAAATGGGTATTTTTTGAATAGCAGACTAGAAGAACAGTATTTAAACTGTGTATCTCACACGTACAGATATACAGGAAACACTGTAAAATATTTTTTATGGCCCTAAATGGGTGTTTTTAGAATAGCAGAATAGAGCAACAGTATCGAAAGTGTGTATCTCACACGTACAGATCTGCAGAAAATGCTATTCAAAAAAAATAATTTTTGCCCTAAATTTTTTTTTGAATAGAAGAACAGTATCTAAAGTGTGTATATCACACGTACAGATATGCATTGGTGCTCACCATATGATACATCTCCGTTGAACATCATATTGGGATATTTGTTTGCCTTGTTTATTGAGACATTCAGCTCTATGTGGACTATATATGCTCAGCCCTGAGCCTAGCATCCAGTTTCAGTTTGGTGCTACAGGCTCGGCCTGCTGTTGACTAGTTTGCAAACATTATTTTTCCACTTATTCACGTTGTGGTTTCACTTCCAGACATCCGATGTGGTTTCTTATACATTAGTGACCACTTGCTGTTTCTTTTGTGTTCATATGTCACTAAGGTAGACACACTGACTCTGTCAGGTGTTTACCAATATATAATTTATGTGTCACTATTTTTGTCACTTCACTGGTGTTATAAATAGAAACTGTATATATTTGTAATAAGATATATGTCATATATATAACATTTGTATACATTCACTTTTGATAGCGCAGCTCCCTTTTTTCCCACACGTACAGATATGCAGGAAACACTGTAAAATATTTTTTGTGGCCCTAAATGGGTGTTTTTAGAATAGCAGAATAGAGCAACAGTATCAAAGGGGTGTATCTCACAGTAACATATGCAGTGCTGGTGCTCTGAGCTTGCATAAAATGCCCGCCGATGCCAACCTAACTAACAGACAGATAAAAGTTATCTTTTCTCGGGCACTGGGCTCAGGGCAGTGTAAAAAGATTGTGCACTGCACCCACACAAGAAAATCAAGGTAGATCGCTGAGTACTTCGATTTCTGAATCAGGACTCCTATCTAATCCTCTCCCTCAAGGCAGCAGCAGCAAACTTTCCCTACACTATCTATCTTTTCTCTGGCACTGGGCTCAGGGCAGTGTAAAAAGATTGTGCACTGCACCCACACAAGAAAATCAAGGTAGATCGCTGAGTAATTAGAATTCTGAATCAGGACTCCTATCTAATTCTCTCCCTCAGAGCAGCAGCAGCAAGCTTTCCCTACACTATCTAAAACAGAGTGAATTGCTGTGCTATGTGCCTCTAGCTTATATAGAGGTTGAGTCACATGCTGCACTGGCCAATCACAGCCATGCCATTACATTTCCGAACACGGAACTCGAACCCGAACATACAGTAAATTGTTCGGGTTCGGGTCTGGGTACCAAAAACCCAAAAGTCTGGTACGAACCCAAACTTTACAGTTCGGTTCTGTCAGACTTCACGCGCCGGACAGGTGAGCCCGATGTAGCAGGGGGAAGGCCTCCCGTACGTATCTGGTTCTCGGCCCTCTGGAAGTGGGGACAGGGGGCACGAGAGCACAGAGTGGTATGAGGGCCTGGCGGGTCGTTGCCGGGAGATGGCCCCGGAGGTTTGCTGAAGTGGAGTCAGTGGTCTTCCAGATGGTGGGGAGCAAACAGCAGGTGCAGAGCAGGGTCTTGACAGAGCACTTCCACACACAGGCACGGTACCGAGGAGAAGCGTGTTCAAGTCCGGGTCACAGGCAGAGGTTGGCAGCAAGCGGGCAACGTGGTACAGAGGAGCAGGCCGGTTCAGGTCCGGGTCACAGGCAGAGGTTGGCAACAAGCGGGCAGCGTAGTACAGAGGAGCAGGCAGAAGCAGAGTCAGGGACAGGCCGAGGTCAACAGGCAGGCAGCGGACGGACAGGTGCAGGATCAAGCCGGGGGTCAGGAGGTCAAAACGGGATTCAGGCAGCAGGTATAGGGACACTAGGAGCTGACGATCGGACAGCACCGAGCGCCCAGTGAGCTCAGCCTAAATAGGCCGATTGGCGCCAAACGCCGCGCCCGCGCGCGCGCCAGCGCGCGCAAGTGCACGCGCACCCGCAGCCGCACGCGCACGCACGCGCACGCGCACATCAGCGCGCACAGGCACGCGCCCGCGAGCGCCAGCGTGCATCGGCGCACACCGGCGCACCCCAGGGCGCCCAGCAGCAGGTCCACTCGACGGCATTCCCTGACAGTGCCCCCCCCTTAAAGGCAGTCTCCGGATGCCCATCCGGTCCAGTCTATCAGCGTGGGTGACTTTGAAGGCTCTCAGGAGTTCCTCCGCGTGTAAGTTGCCTTCAGGCTCCCAGGAATTGTCCTCCGGGCCATATCCTCTCCATTTGATCAAGTACTGGACTTGGTTGCCCCTTTTTCTACAATCCAATATCGTTTCCACCTCAAATTCCTCTTCACCATCCACAGTTACAGGTTCAGGTGGGCCTGTGTTACGTCCAGTAAAGGGGTTAGAGACAACAGGCTTTAGCAGGGAGACGTGAAAGACTGGGTGGATCTTCAGCGAACTGGGTAAGTCGAGCTCGTAAGTCACCTCATTTACTTTCCTTTTGACCGAAAAGGGGCCCAGGAATCTGGGGCCAAGTTTCCTCGAGGGGCAAGCCATCTTTAAGTTGACGGTTGAGAGCCAGACTTGGTCACCGGACCTCAGGATGAGCTCACCTCGCCTCTTCCTATCGAACATCTTTTTATTGTACTCCTGGGTTCGAGTCATTGTTTCCTGTAACGCTTGGTTGTTGGTCCGAAAAAAGTCCATCATTTCGGACACCGCAGGGATAGAACACTCGGGTATGGAACCAGGCAGGAAGGTTGGGTGGTAGCCATAGTTGGCGAAGAAGGGCGTTTGCTTGATTGCGGAGTGCAGAGAGTTATTATACGCAAACTCGGCCATGGGTAGTAGCGAGGCCCAATCGTCCTGCGAGAAGGCAGAGAAGCAGCGGAGGTACTGCTCCAGGGTCTGGTTAGTTCTCTCCGTCTGCCCGTTCGTCTGAGGGTGATAGGCGGACGAAAATGCCAACTCGATCTCCAGGGAGCTGCAGAGGGCCTTCCAGAACTTGGAGGTAAATTGAACACCGCGATCAGACACGATGCTTGCGGGGACTCCATGCAGCCTCACTATCTCTTTGATGAAGATCCTTGCCGTTTCCAAGGCCGAAGGAGTACCCTTCATGGGTAGGAAATGGGCCATCTTCGACAACCTGTCGACCACAACGAAGATGGTGGAATAGCCCTCCGCTAAAGGGAGTTCCACGATAAAATCCATTGATATCATCCTCCAAGGTCTTTCCGGAACGGGCAGGGGCTTTAGCAAACCCCATGTCTTGGCACGACACGTCTTGCTTCGGGCACAGGTGGTACAGGTTTCCACATAGGTCTTGCAGTCCTTAGTCAACTGCGGCCACCAGAACGTACGCTGCACCAATTCTGTCGTCTTCCGGGTACCGAAATGTCCGGCCAACTTATGGTCGTGACAGAGTCCCATAACCTCCACCCTCAGACCTTCGGGGACCAGTATCTTGTCCTTATACCAGAACACCCCATCCAGCATCTTTACCTCGTCTCCAACGGGTGGGACCCATTCCACTGAAGCTTGTTTCAGGCGGGATAGGAGGTCCCCCTGAAGTAACAAGAAGTTTCCAGCCGGCAGGATAGTGTCCGGGGGTAGAGGTACTTCAGCCTCATGAAACATACGGGACAGAGCGTCAGCTTTGGTATTTTTTGAGCCGGGTCTATAAGTAATGTGGAACAAAAACCTGGAAAAGAATAGAGCCCATCTTGCCTGTCGTGGCCTCAGCCTTTTAGCCGTCCGCAGGTATTCCAGGTTTTTGTGGTCGGTATAGACCAAGATGGGGTGTGCAGCGCCTTCCAGTAAGTAGCGCCATTCTTCTAAGGCGGCCTTGATGGCCAGGAGCTCCCGGTCCCCCACGTCATAATTTCTCTCCGCCGTAGAGAGTTTGCGGGAGAAGAAGGCCACAGGAAACAGAAGGGCCTTGGCCCCTTGTCGCTGGGAGAGCACGGCCCCCACAGCGATTTCTGACGCGTCCACTTCAAGGACGAAGGGCAACACAGGGTCAGGGTGCTTCAGGATGGACGCGGAAGTGAACAGTTCCTTCAACCTTTCAAAGGCTACTTGCGCACAAGGGGACCAGCAAAACCGATTTCCTTGCTTGGTGAGGTCAGTGATGGGAGAGATAATTGCAGAAAAATTCCTGATAAATTTCCGGTAAAAGTTAGCAAAGCCTACGAAGCGTTGGACTCCCTTTTTATCGGTTGGGGCAGGCCATTCCAGGATGGAGGACACCTTTTGAGGGTCCATCTTGATACCATCGATGGAGATGACTAAGCCAAGAAACTGTATGGTTTGTAGTTCGAATTCACATTTCTCCAGTTTGGAGTAAAGCCCGTGCTGCCTGAGCCGAAGGAGAACATTTCGCACGTGCCTGCGGTGGTCGGGGACAGATGAAGAAAAAATCAGGATGTCGTCCAGGTAAACTATGACGTATAAGTCCAATAGATCACGAAAAATGTCATTAACAAAATGCTGAAAGGTTGCGGGTGCGTTGCACAGACCGAAGGGCATAACGAGGTACTCGAAGTGCCCGAAACGAGTACGGAAGGCAGTCTTCCACTCATCCCCCTCTCTGATGCGAATCAAGTTATAGGCCCCGCGGAGGTCGAGCTTGGTAAAGACCACTGCAGATCCCAGTCTTTGGAAGAGCTCTGGTACCAGGGGCAGCGGGTAACGGTTTTAATCGTTATTTTGTTGAGCTCCCGGTAGTCGATACACGGCCGTAAGGAGTGGTCTTTCTTTTCGACAAAGAAGATTCCGGCCCCGGCCGGAGAGGTAGACGGGCGGATAAACCCCTTGGTGAGGTTTTCATCTATATAAGTCTTCAGAGTTGCCAACTCCTGCTCAGTGAGTGGGAAGATTCTCCCGAAGGGAACTTCGGTCCCGGGCAGAAGCTCTATCGGGCAATCGTAGGACCTGTGCGGTGGCAAGGTCTCCGCCCCCTTTTTGCTAAAGACATCCAGAAAGTCCCGGTAAGGTGCTGGAATTGCTTGTTGCAACTCGACATCAACGTCCAGGTACAAAAGTGGGGATGACCCCGCGGGCAACTGGTGTAGGCAATGCTGTTGGCAGTATCCAGAGGCAAACTTGATCTCTCCTGTGACCCAATTGATGCTAGGGTTGTGGGCCTTTAACCAAGGCATTCCCAGTATAATGGGGAAGAGGGGAGACGAAATGGCATACAAACACAGGAGCTCCTGATGGGCCGAGCCCATGGTAGCCAGTAGGGGAACGGTTTCCTGTGTAACAGGACCAGAGCTGAGGGTGGTGCCATCCGCCAAGTGCACTGCGAGGCTTTGAGTCTTAGATCGGAGAGGAATGTGGTGGTGGGTGGCGAAGGTAAGGTCAATAAAGCAGCTACAAGCTCCGGAGTCAATTATGACTGGTACTGGGATATCCTTGTCGGAAAGCTGTAGGACAACAAAGAGAGCAAGGTGAGATGCAAGTTTAGGCAAGGGAGGTGCAAACTTGGGAGAAACAGGAGGTGACTTACGTGTCTTATTGGGACAAGCTCTCACATAGTGACCCGGTTCGCCACAATACATGCACAGGTTGTTGATCCTTCGGCGTTGCCGTTCTTCCACGGTGAGTGAGGGGCGGATAAGCCCAAGCTGCATGGGTTCCGAAGTATCAGGTACCGGAGCAGAGGGAGCAAAGGAGGTTGGGCGGAAAGGTCCGGGCGCACTGGGGACCTTGGGGAGGACCCAGGTGGGCCGGTATTGACTGGTGACCTTCTCTGAACGACGTTCTCTGAGTCGCCGGTCAATATGGATAGACACGTTAATCAGCTCTTCCAGGGACTGTGGGACGCCAACCCGTGCCAGTTCGTCCTTTAGGGACTCCGACAGTCCCATGCGGAATTGGTAGCACAGAGCCGCGTCATTCCATTCCGTGTCGGAACCCCAGTGTCTGAATTCAGCTACATAATCTTCAACAGCTCTACGCCCCTGCTGCAGGGCGTGTAATGCGGTTTCGGCAGTCGCTTTTAGTTGGGGGTCCTCGTAAAGCTGGGCCATGGTGGCAAAGAAGGTGCCCAGGTTATCCAGAGAGGTAGACTTTTGTCGCATGAGGCGGTGGGCCCAGGTCTGAGGCTCCCCGGACAGGAGGGAGATAACGAAGCCCACCTTGGTTGCTTCCAAAGAGAAGGTGCGTGGTTGCAACGCAAAGTAGAGCTCGCAGGCACTGCAAAATGACCGAAATTTCCTACGGTCTCCAGAGAACCTCTCGGGAACTGGTACCTTGGGTTCCGGGGGTAGCATAACTACTGAAGGTGCTGGTCCGGCCCCGGGAGCAGCTTGCTGGCGCGCGGGGGATGCGAGGACCTGGACCTGTCCTTCCAATCTGGTGTAGGCCTCTTGAAGGCTTTCCACAGCTTGTGTGAGACCCGCCAGGTGTCTACACAAGTCCTCCATGGGAGAGGCCCCCTGCTCGGACTCGGACATGGCTGTCCGATACTGTCAGACTTCACGCGCCGGACAGGTGAGCCCGATGTAGCAGGGGGAAGGCCTCCCGTACGTATCTGGTTCTCGGCCCTCTGGAAGTGGGGACAGGGGGCACGAGAGCGGTATGAGTGCCTGGCGGGTCGTTGCCGGGAGATGGCCCCGGAGGTTTGCTGAAGTGGAGTCAGTGGTCTTCCAGATGGTGGGGAGCAAACAGCAGGTGCAGAGCAGGGTCTTGGCAGAGCACTTCCACACACAGGCATGGTACCGAGGAGAAGCGTGTTCAAGTCCGAGTCACAGGCAGAGGTTGGCAGCAAGCGGGCAACGTGGTACAGAGGAGCAGGCAGGTTCAGGTCCGGGTCACAGGCAGAGGTTGGCAACAAGCGGGCAGCGTAGTACAGAGGAGCAGGCAGAAGCAGAGTCAGGGACAGGCCGAGGTCAACAGGCAGGCAGCGGACGGACAGGTGCAGGATCAAGCCGGGGGTCAGGAGGTCAAAACGGGATTCAGGCAGCAGGTATAGGGACACTAGGAGCTGACGATCGGACAGCACCGAGCGCCCATTGAGCTCAGCCTAAATAGGCCGATTGGCGCCAAACGCCGCGCCCGCGCGCAAGCGCACGCGCACCCGCACGCGCACGCACGCGCACATCAGCGCGCACAGGCACGCGCCCGCGAGCGCCAGCGTGCATCGGCGCACACCGGCGCACCCCAGGGCGCCCAGCAGCAGGTCCACTCGACGGCATTCCCTGACAGGTTCGCTCAACCCTACTGAAAAACAAATATGATAAAACATAGTAACTAGGGATGAGCCGAACACCCCCGGGTTCGGTTCGAACCAGAACCTTCGAACGGACCGAAAGTTCGCGCGAATTTTCGAACCCTATACGTTATAATGGACGCGAACGTTCGAAATCAAAAGTGCTAATTACAACGGCCAATATGCATGTTAATGTCATAAAACAGGTTTGGGGACCCGGGTCCTGCCCCAGGGGACATATATCAATGCAAAAAGAACTTTTAAAAACTAACGTTTTTTCGGGAGCAGTCATTTTAATGATGCATAAAGTGAAAAAAAAAAAGTGAAATTTTCCTTTAAATATGGTACCTGGGGGGTGTCTAAAGTATGCCTGTGAAGTGGCATGTGTTTCCCGTGTTTAGAACTGTCCTTGCACAAAATGACATTTGTAAAGGAAAAAAAGAAGCCATTTAAAACCACTTGCGGCTTTAGGTTTGATCTTAAGTAGAATCTGAACAGGTACATTATGAAGTGTAGCTCCATCCCAAAAAAATCTATTTTTAAGCTTTTTGGAGAACATAGGGAGGGGTTATCACCCCTGTAACATTTGCTGTCTTTGCACATCTGTTCAGAACATGTCATCTCACTTTCCGTCCCAATGACAAATGTTTTTGGAAAAGTGGGGTTTTAATTGAAACAAGGATTGGTGATAAAGTATCAGTAGAGAGGAGATACCTTTTTCCCAAATTAAATCTAACAGGATAGAATGTCCCTTCCTAGGGGTAGATTTCCTCTCACTTCCTGTTTTCTCTTTCCATTTGCAAGTAGCAGTCGTTTGTAAGTTGGATGTTTGAAAGTAGGGGCCTGGCGTATATACTCTGCAGAAATTTGCCCTATTAGATGTTGGTGTAGCCACAAGACTGGTGGGCACAGGAATGGGCCCTGCTGTGAGTTAATAGATCAAGATTTGTAATTGCATGCAACTGTTGAACAGGGCAGAAAAATTGGGGGTGGTGGTGGTGGTGGTGGACGGTTTTGCCACAAGACTGTAAGCTCTCACAGTTACTCTTGGTGGGCGCAGGAATGGGCCCTGCTGTGAGTTATTAGATCAAGATTTGTAATTGCAAGCACCTGATGAACAGGGCAGAAAAATTGGGCCTTTGGCGGTGGTGGTGGACGGTGTTGCCACAAGACTGTAGGCCCTCATAGTTACTCTTGGTGGGCGCAGGAATGGGCCCTGCTGTGAGTTATTAGATCAAGATTTGTAATTGCAAGCACCTGATGAACAGGGCAGAAAAATTGGGCCTTTGGCGGTGGTGGTGGACGGTGTTGCCACAAGACTGTAGGCCCTCATAGTTACTCTTGGTGGGCGCAGGAATGGGCCCTGCTGTGAACTATTAGATCAAGATTTGTAATTACCCGCCCCTGTTAAACAGGGGCTGAAAAATTGTGCCTTAGGCACTGGTGCTGGTGCCACAACACTGCAACCCCTCACAGAGACTGTACTTGGAGCACAGCAGTCACACGTGTTGCGAAGCATTTTTTTAAAAAAATTGTAAGTACACGCCCTGTTAAACAGGGGCTGAAAAATTGTGCCTTAGGCACTGGTGCTGGTGCCACAACACTGCAACCCGGCCCTCACAGATACTGTACTTGGAGCACAGCAGTCACACGTGTTGCGAAGCATTTTTTTTAAAAAATTGTAAGTACACGCCCCTGTTAAACAGGGGCTGAAAAATTGTGCCTTAGGCACTGGTGCTGGTGCCACAGCACTGCAACCCGGCCCTCACAGATACTGTACTTGGAGCACAGCAGTCACACGTGTTGCGAAGCATTTTTTTAAAAAATTGTAAGTACACGCCCCTGTTAAACAGGGGCTGAAAAATTGTGCCTTAGGCACTGGTGCTGGTGCCACAACACTGCAACCCGGCCCTCACAGATACTGTACTTGGAGCACAGCAGTCACACGTGTTGCGAAGCATTTTTTTAAAAAATTGTAAGTACCCGCCCCTGTTAAACAGGGGCTGAAAAATTGTGCCTTAGGCACTGGTGCTGGTGCCACAACACTGCAACACG
Organism: Lithobates sylvaticus; assembly: GCA_028564925.1. Classification (NCBI taxonomy): domain Eukaryota; kingdom Metazoa; phylum Chordata; class Amphibia; order Anura; family Ranidae; genus Lithobates; species Lithobates sylvaticus. The sequence continues at coordinate 321,999,098 of CM053028.1, read as the reverse complement.
GCCCTCACAGAGACTGTACTTGGAGCACAGCAGTCACACGTGTTGCGAAGCATTTTTTTTAAAAATTGTAAGTACACGCCCCTGTTAAACAGGGGCTGAAAAATTGTGCCTTAGGCACTGGTGCTGGTGCCACAACACTGCAACACGGCCCTCACAGAGACTGTACTTGGAGCACAGCAGTCACACGTGTTGCGAAGCATTTTTTTAAAAAATTGTAAGTACACGCCCCTGTTAAACAGGGGCTGAAAAATTGTGCCTTAGGCACTGGTGTGGTGGCATGGATCATTGAGGAGGAGGAAGAGGATAGTCAGTGAACATAAGAGGACAGTCACTCAGCATCAGCATAGGCAGTCTTGAAGGGATGTGACATTAAAAATTATTCGGTTATATCCGCCTCAGGTGCCTGGTAGCTGGTGGTGATCCAAGACTGATTCATTTTGATGAATGTCAGTCGATCAACCGAGGCGGTGGACAGGCGCACCCTATGATCAGTCACAAATCCTCCAGCAGCACTGAATGTGCGTTCGGAAAGAACGCTGGAGGCAGGACAGGCCAGTAGCTCAATTGCATACTGTGCAAGCTCTGGCCAGTGATCCATCCTCAGGACCCAGTAAGCCAGAGGATTTTCGGTGGGAAAGGTGTCCAAGTCTGACCTTGCCCCAAGGTATTCCTGCACCATGTATATCAGACGCTGGCGATGGTTGCTGGAACCGATCATACCTTGGGGCTGCGGACTAAAAAATTGTCTGAACGCATCGGTCAGACATCCACCTTCCCCACCGCTCCTTCTGCCACTGACCGAAGCCTCAGCAACTCGTCGCCCAGGACCAGGAGTTTGTAGCCTCCAAGTTTCTGGGAACGCGTTGCACAGACCTTTCTGCAAGGCCTCCCTGAGATGTCTCATCCTCTGCTCCCTCTGCGACGGCAAGATAAGGTCCGCAACCTTACCCTTGTACCGCGGATCAAGGAGAGTGGCCAGCCAGTAATGGTCCCTCTCCTTGATCCGAAGAACACGAGGATCCTTCCGCAGGCTTTGCAGGATCAGGGAGGCCATGCAGCGTAGGTTAGCTGAGGCATTCGGTCCGGAGTCTTCTGGGTCACTGAGGATGACATGATCGCCAGCCACCTCCTCCCAGCCACGTACAAGTCCACTGGCTTGTTGGGACTGTACATCATCCCTAAAAGACTGCTGCTGCTGATGCTGAGTGCCAGGCTCCACCTCCATGCTCACACAATCCTCCTCCTCCTCCTCCTCCTCCTCCTCCTCCTCATCCTCTTCCTGTGTGATGGGTGGGACAGAAGGAACACTGTCCGGATAAAGGGGGCCTTGAGAGGCAAGGAAGTCCTCCTCTTCCTGCCTCTGTTCTGCCTCAAGTGCCCTGTCCATTATCCCACGCAGCGTATGCTCCAACAGGTGGACAAGAGGGACAGTGTCACTGATGCATGCACTGTCACTGCTCACCATCCTCGTGGCCTCCTCAAATGGTGAGAGGACAGTGCATGCATCCCTGATCATGCTCCACTGACGTGGGGAAAAAAAACCAAGCTCCCCTGACCCTGTCCTGGTGCCGTAGTCGCAAAGGTACTCATTGATGGCCCTCTGCTGCGTGTGCAGTCGCTGCAGCATGGCCAACGTTGAGTTCCACCTGGTGGGCATGTCACATATTAGGCGGTTCTTGGGCAGGTTCAGCTCCTTTTGCAGCTCAGTCAGCCGAGCACTGGCATTATAAGATCGGCGGAAATGCACACAGACTTTCCTGGCCTGCCTCAGGACATCCTGTAAGCCTGGGAACCTGCCCAAGAACCGCTGCACCACCAGGTTGAGGACGTGAGCCATGCAGGGCACATGGGTGAGCTGCCCCTGTCGCAGGGCGGAGAGGAGGTTGGTGCCATTGTCAGAAACGACCATTCCTGGCTTAAGCTGACGTGGCGTCAACCACCTCTCGGCCTGCCCCTGCAGAGCTGCCAGAACCTCTGGCCCAGTGTGGCTCCTGTCCCCCAAACACACCAGCGCAAGCACGGCATGGCATCTTTTTGCCTGCGTACTTGCGTAGCCCCTTGTACGCCTACGGAGCACCGCTGGTTCCAAGGACAGAGCACTGGAGGAAGAAGAAGAGGAGGGGGTGGAGGAGAGAGGTGTGTCACAACCAGTAGCAGTAGTCGCGTTTTGGAGGCGTGGTGGCGGGACAACCTCCAACACTACTGCACCTTGTCCTGCATCCCTCCCAGCTGCCAATAGAGTGACCCAATGGGCCGTGAAAGAAAGGTACCGTCAGTGTCCATGCCTGCTGGACCATGAGTCAGCGGTAATATGCACCTTACCGCTGACCGCCCTGTCCAGCGAGGCATGGACATTGCCCTCCACATGCCGGTAGAGAGACGGAATCGCCTTCCGCGAGAAAAAGTGGCGTTTGGGAACCTGCCACTGAGGAACCGCACATTGAACAAACTCACGGAAGGGGGCCGAGTCTACCAACTGAAAAGGCAGCAGTTGAAGTGCTAGCAATTTAGCAAGGCTAGCATTCAACCGCTGGGCATGTGGATGGCTGGGAGTGTACTTCTTTCTACGGTCCAGCAGCTGGGGCAGGGAAATTTGCCTGCTGCATTCGGACGTCGGTGTACTGCAAGTACTTGGTTGTGACACACCGAATTCTACACCTTCAGTCCTCTCAGAGCAGCTTTCAGAGAGGACTGAAGGTGTAGTGGGGATGGAGATCCCAGCTGAGGAGGAGCAAGGAGAGGTCCGCTTAGTTCTTTGGTGTGGGTCTTTTATGTGTGCCTGCCAACGAGCTGCATGGCAGGTCGCCATATGTCTGGTCATGCTTGTCGTGCCCAAGCGGCTGATGTTTTGGCCACGCGAGATACGCTTGAGACAAATATTGCAAATAGCAGTGGTGCGATCTGCTGCACTCGTCTCAAAAAAGGCCCACACCAAAGAACTTTTCTGATAACGTGCAGAGGCAGCGCCCTGCACAGGCGGAGCTCTGCGGTGTTGTACAGTTGCTGTGCTGGCCTTTACCTGGCCTCCAGGGGGCATCCTGCCTCGTTGGACATGTGACGCCGCATCCTCCTCCTCCTCGTCCTCCTCCTCATCCTCTCTCCCTTGAGGCACCCACGTGGAGTCAGTGACCTCATCATCCCCTCCCTCTTCACCACTAGAGCAAACCTGGCAGTAAGCTGCAGCTGGTGGAACTGTACTGCCAGATTCCTCAAGCTGGGTATCGTCATCCGAGCCTTCGAATCGTTGGGCATCCTCCTGGAGCATGTACCCAACACTGTGCTCAAAGAGTTCGGGGGACTCCTCAGGAGGACATGGTGGGTCTAGGGAAGGGGTGGCTGATGATGCTCTGTCAGTACCCTGAGCCTGGGTGAGAGAGGATGAGGAGGATGAGGAGGGCTTGGTCATCCATTCTACCAAGCCTTCAGCATGATGCGGCTCCACATGTCCAGCTGCCGAAAACAAAGACGCGCGTGTCCCATGGCCACGTGCTGATGACGATGCACGACCACGTCCACGTCCACGGCCACGTCCACTAGAAACAGAGCCTGCCTGCCCTGTGTTCTTGGCTCTGCACGCTCTGCCTCCCCTTGGCGGTCTTCCAGCCATTGTAGTCGGCAGTCCTGTGGGTGCTGCTGAGAAGAAAATATAGGAGCTCTGTGTGATGCCACTAACACACTAGAAGTCCTATGGGTGCTTCTGCAAAGAAAATAGAGGAGCTCTGTGTGATGCCACTAACACACTAGAAGTCCTGTGGGTGCTTATGCAAAGAAAATAGAGGAGCTCTGTGTGATGCCACTAACACACTAGAAGTCCTGTGGGTGCTTCTGCAAAGAAAATAGAGGAGCTCTGTGTGATGCCACTAACACACTAGAAGTCCTGTGGGTGCTGCTGAGAAGAATATATAGGAGCTCTGTGTGATGCCACTAACACACTAGAAGTCCTATGGGTGCTTCTGCAAAGAAAATAGAGGAGCTCTGTGTGATGCCACTAACACACTAGAAGTCCTGTGGGTGCTGCTGAGAAGAATATATAGGAGCTCTGTGTGATGCCACTAACACACTAGAAGTCCTGTGGGTGCTTCTGCAAAGAAAATAGAGGAGCTCTGTGTGATGCCACTAACACACTAGAAGTCCTGTGGGTGCTGCTGAGAAGAATATATAGGAGCTCTGTGTGATGCCACTAACACACTAGAAGTCCTATGGGTGCTTCTGCAAAGAAAATAGAGGAGCTCTGTGTGATGCCACTAACACACTAGAAGTCCTGTGGGTGCTTCTGCAAAGAAAATAGAGGAGCTCTGTGTGATGCCACTAACACACTAGAAGTCCTGTGGGTGCTGCTGAGAAGAATATATAGGAGCTCTGTGTGATGCCACTAACACACTAGAAGTCCTATGGGTGCTTCTGCAAAGAAAATAGAGGAGCTCTGTGTGATGCCACTAACACACTAGAAGTCCTGTGGGTGCTTCTGCAAAGAAAATAGAGGAGCTCTGTGTGATGCCACTAACACACTAGAAGTCCTGTGGGTGCTTCTGCAAAGAAAATAGAGGAGCTCTGTGTGATGCCACTAACACACTAGAAGTCCTGTGGGTGCTGCTGTGAAGAATATATAGGAGCTCTGTGTGATGCCACTAACACACTAGAAGTCCTATGGGTGCTTCTGCAAAGAAAATAGAGGAGCTCTGTGTGATGCCACTAACACACTAGAAGTCCTGTGGGTGCTTCTGCAAAGAAAATAGAGGAGCTCTGTGTGATGCCACTAACACACTAGAAGTCCTGTGGGTGCTGCTGAGAAGAATATATAGGAGCTCTGTGTGATGCCACTAACACACTAGAAGTCCTATGGGTGCTTCTGCAAAGAAAATAGAGGAGCTCTGTGTGATGGGACTAACACACTTCAAGTCCTATAGGTGCTTCTGGGAAGAAAATATAGCTCTGTGTGTGTGATGGGACTAACACACTTCAAGTCCTATAGGTGCTTCTGGGAAGAAAATATAGCTCTGTGTGTGTGATGGGACTAACACACTTCAAGTCCTATAGGTGCTTCTGGGAACAAAATATAGCTCTGTGTGTGTGATGGGACTAACACACTTCAAGTCCTATAGGTGCTTCTGGGAACAAAATATAGCTCTGTGTGTGTGATGGGACTAACACACTTCAAGTCCTATAGGTGCTTCTGGGAACAAAATATAGCTCTGTGTGTGTGATGGGACTAACACACTTCAAGTCCTATAGGTGCTTCTGGGAACAAAATATAGCTCTGTGTGTGTGATGGGACTAACACACTTCAAGTCCTATAGGTGCTTCTGGGAACAAAATATAGCTCTGTGTGTGTAATGGGACTAACACACTTCAAGTCCTATAGGTGCTTCTGGGAAGAAAATATAGCTCTGTGTGTGTAATGGGACTAACACACTTCAAGTCCTATAGGTGCTTCTGGGAACAAAATATAGCTCTGTGTGTGTAATGGGACTAACACACTTCAAGTCCTATAGGTGCTTCTGGGAACAAAATATAGCTCTGTGTGTGTGATGGGACTAACACACTTCAAGTCCTATAGGTGCTTCTGGGAACAAAATATAGCTCTGTGTGTGTGATGGGACTAACACACTTCAAGTCCTATAGGTGCTTCTGGGAACAAAATATAGCTCTGTGTGTGTAATGGGACTAACACACTTCAAGTCCTATAGGTGCTTCTGGGAACAAAATATAGCTCTGTGTGTGTGATGGGACTAACACACTTCAAGTCCTATAGGTTCTTCTGGGAACAAAATATAGCTCTGTGTGTGTGATGGGACTAACACACTTCAAGTCCTATAGGTGCTTCTGGGAACAAAATATAGCTCTGTGTGTGTGATGGGACTAACACACTTCAAGTCCTATAGGTTCTTCTGGGAACAAAATATAGCTCTGTGTGTGTGATGGGACTAACACACTTCAAGTCCTATAGGTGCTTCTGGGAACAAAATATAGCTCTGTGTGTGTGATGGGACTAACACACTTCAAGTCCTATAGGTGCTTCTGGGAACAAAATATAGCTCTGTGTGTGTGATGGGACTAACACACTTCAAGTCCTATAGGTGCTTCTGGGAACAAAATATAGCTCTGTGTGTGTAATGGGACTAACACACTTCAAGTCCTATAGGTGCTTCTGGGAAGAAAATATAGCTCTGTGTGTGTAATGGGACTAACACACTTCAAGTCCTATAGGTGCTTCTGGGAACAAAATATAGCTCTGTGTGTGTAATGGGACTAACACACTTCAAGTCCTATAGGTGCTTCTGGGAACAAAATATAGCTCTGTGTGTGTGATGGGACTAACACACTTCAAGTCCTATAGGTTCTTCTGGGAACAAAATATAGCTCTGTGTGTGTGATGGGACTAACACACTTCAAGTCCTATAGGTGCTTCTGGGAACAAAATATAGCTCTGTGTGTGTGATGGGACTAACACACTTCAAGTCCTATAGGTTCTTCTGGGAACAAAATATAGCTCTGTGTGTGTGATGGGACTAACACACTTCAAGTCCTATAGGTGCTTCTGGGAACAAAATATAGCTCTGTGTGTGTGATGGGACTAACACACTTCAAGTCCTATAGGTTCTTCTGGGAACAAAATATAGCTCTGTGTGTGTGATGGGACTAACACACTTCAAGTCCTATAGGTGCTTCTGGGAAGAAAATATAGCTCTGTGTGTGTAATGGGACTAACACACTTCAAGTCCTATAGGTGCTTCTGGGAAGAAAATATAGCTCTGTGTGTGTAATGGGACTAACACACTTCAAGTCCTATAGGTGCTTCTGGGAAGAAAATATAGCTCTGTGTGTGTAATGGGACTAACACACTTCAAGTCCTATAGGTGCCTCTGGAACAAAATATAGCTCTGTGTGTGTGATGGGACTAACACACTTCAAGTCCTATAGGTGCTTCTGGGAAAAAATATAGCTCTGTGTGTGTAATGGGACTAACACACTTCAAGTCCTATAGGTGCTTCTGGGAAGAAAATATAGCTCTGTGTGTGTAATGGGACTAACACACTTCAAGTCCTATAGGTGCTTCTGGGAAGAAAATATAGCTCTGTGTGTGTAATGGGACTAACACACTTTAAGTCCTATAGGTGCCTCTGGGAACAAAATATAGCTCTGTGTGTGTGATGGGACTAACACACTTCAAGTCCTATAGGTGCTTCTGGGAAGAAAATATAGCTCTGTGTGTGTGATGGGACTAACACACTTCAAGTCCTATAGGTGCTTCTGGGAAGAAAATATAGCTTTGTGTGTGTGATGGGACTAACACACTTCAAGTCCTATAGGTGCTTCTGGGAACAAAATATAGCTCTGTGTGTGTAATGGGACTAACACACTTCAAGTCCTATAGGTGCTTCTGGGAAGAAAATATAGCTCTGTGTGTGTAATGGGACTAACACACTTCAAGTCCTATAGGTGCTTCTGGGAACAAAATATAGCTCTGTGTGTGTAATGGGACTAACACACTTCAAGTCCTATAGGTTCTTCTGGGAACAAAATATAGCTCTGTGTGTGTGATGGGACTAACACACTTCAAGTCCTATAGGTGCTTCTGGGAAGAAAATATAGCTCTGTGTGTGTAATGGGACTAACACACTTCAAGTCCTATAGGTGCTTCTGGGAAGAAAATATAGCTCTGTGTGTGTAATGGGACTAACACACTTCAAGTCCTATAGGTGCTTCTGGGAACAAAATATAGCTCTGTGTGTGTAATGGGACTAACACACTTCAAGTCCTATAGGTGCCTCTGGGAACAAAATATAGCTCTGTGTGTGTGATGGGACTAACACACTTCAAGTCCTATAGGTGCTTCTGGGAAGAAAATATAGCTCTGTGTGTGTGATGGGACTAACACACTTCAAGTCCTATAGGTGCTTCTGGGAAGAAAATATAGCTCTGTGTGTGTAATGGGACTAACACACTTCAAGTCCTATAGGTGCCTCTGGGAACAAAATATAGGAGCTCTGCCTGCCTGCCACGAACACACTACAAGTCCTATAGGTGCTTCTGGTAACAAAATATAGGAGCTCTGCCTGCCTGCCACGAACACACTACAAGTCCTATAGGTGCTTCTGGTAACAAAATATAGGAGCTCTGCCTGCCTGCCACGAACACACTACAAGTCCTATAGGTGCTTCTGGTAACAAAATATAGGAGCTCTGCCTGCCTGCCACGAACACACTACAAGTCCTATAGGTGCTTCTGGTAACAAAATATAGGAGCTCTGCCTGCCTGCCACGAACACACTACAAGTCCTATAGGTGCTTCTGGTAACAAAATATAGTAGCTCTGCCTGCCTGCCACGAGCACACTACAAGCCCCTCTTTCTCAATCAATCTTTGTAACTGAATCTATCTAACTCAATCTCTGTAAGTGAATCTCTCTAACTATCTAAATGCAGCAGAGTGTCACAGAATCAGCCTGCTCAATCTGCGCCGGAACAGCATGTGACCGGCGCAGACGGCGTGGCGGCGTTTTATAGGGGGGGGCGTGTACTACAGCCCCTGAGCTGTAATTGGCTACAGGCGTCCTGCCTGTAGCCAATTATGGCTCTTCGAGTTTCCGGGGCTGTGATTGGCCAAGCATGCGGGGTCACAGTGCATGCTTGGCCAATCATCAGCCAGCAATGCACTGCGTCGGCCGCGCCGGCCGCAATGCATTGCGGGGCCGCGCGCATCACACGAACGTTATGCGAGCGGCCAAAATAGTTCTGGGCTCGCCGAGCGAGCGAACGCCCGGTGCTCGATGCGAACGTGGGTTCGCATCGAGCACCGGGCCCATCCCTAATAGTAACAATAAAACATTGAATTGTAGAATACAGTAAAAAAAGAGCAGAACAGAGAGAGAATAGAGAGAGAGAGAACAATAAAACAATTATTTTTAGTTTTTTGTTTCTATTTTAACTTTTTTATTTTATATTTTTACACTTTTATTTGTAATTGTAATGGTTGTAATGGTTCGGTTCCAGGTTTGGGTCTTCCAAAATGCGATGGCATCTTTGGAGACCCTGTGAAAGTGTGTCCTAGTCTGTGCAGTGCTGTACCCTACACTAATACTCCACTAGTGTGTGGTAGCGTTCAAAACATTCACCAATGCAAAGATCAGGATGGTCAGGACAGGAGGGACAATAATAGCGAGTGTCACGCCTATATCCGTGCTTTCTACAGACACAACATTTTCTTTGGGGGGCTCGTTGGGTAGGGGTACCAGGGAGGACATATGGAAAATGCCTCTCATGCAGCCGGCTTACTGCATTTGGATTGGAAAGTTGGGTGGGCTGCAATGATCTCTTCCTGGAATTTAAGGAAGGATCCAGTTCATCCTGAAGCTTTGTATAGCACATAAGCATTCAGCAGAGCCAATTGAAATAAGTATACAGACACTTTTTTGTACCAGCGTCTGGCCTTTCGGGCAATTAGGTACAGCGCCAACAACTGGTGGTTGAGGTCCACCCCTCCCATATTAAGGTTAAGGTTATATTATTGTGGGGGTTTTTCCACAACACTAGTCACCGTTGGAATTTGGACCATGATGGGAGGACAGAACAAAAACATTCTGATTATCCCTCCACTTCACAGCAAGCAAATTATTACACTTCAAGCAGGCTCTCTCCCCCAGCCTAAGACGGGAATCTACAAGCCACTGGGGAAAGCCCCGGCGATTAGATCACATGGTGCCAATTCTGTGATCAAACAAGTGACTAAAAAGTTTCACGCTTGTGTAATAATTGTCCACATACAAGTGGTATCCCTTTACGAATAAGGGTGACGCCATATCCCACACAATCTTACCAGCGCTCCCTATGTCATCTGGGCAGTTCTCTGGCTCTACGTGACTATCTCTTCCCTCGTAAACCATAAAACTATATGTAAAACCTGTGGCCCTGTCACAGAGCTTATACATCTTGACCCCATATCTGGCACGCTTGCTGGGAAGATACTGTTTGAAAGACAAGCGGCCAGAAAACTTAATCAGGGACTAATCAATTCAGACAACTTGATGGGGAGTAAAAAAGGCTGCAAACTGTTGTTTAAAGTGGTTTACGAGGGGCCGAATTTTGTAGAGCCGATCGTATCCAGGGTCACCCGACAGAGTTCATTGTCATTGAAGTGCATGAACCGCAAGATCTGCTCGTATCATGCCCTGGTCATGGAGGCAGAGAACACGGGCATATGGTGAATTGGTTCAGTGGACCAATATGACCTCAACTCACTCTTTTTAGTTATGCCCATGGGGAGGGATAGGCCCAGAAAGGACTTAAATTCTGAAACGTAATAGGTTTCCAATCTCTGGCAAGGGTCAAATGGGGATTAGCGGCGATGAATTGACCAGCATACAAATTGCTTTGGTCCACAATTGATCTATAGAGATCGTGAAAAACAGCGAATAAAAATCAAGTGACGTAAAATCAACTGTTTCCATCTAAATTCTGTGTTGGCCAGTGAATGGGGGGAAGTACGGGTGCTGCAGAAGTAGTGGGCTCCCAATTAGGATTGGCAAATGCAGCAAGAAGGGCACTATGGGCTCTACGGGCCTGTCTTTGTCCTCTTGGTGGCTGTGGGACACTAGTTGTGCTAGCCACCTCACCAGCTAGAACTGCACTTATGGGACTCGCCACATCAACGCGTGTTAATGCGGTGCTGGTTTGACTATGACCAGGGTGTACTAGGCAGCTGGTGCTTGCCAGTTCACCAGAAGGATTAGCAGCACTAGTACTGGCTCTCTGCTCCATATGAGAGCCCTGCGGTTCTTGCACCTCAACGACAGCAGAAGAATGGGGTTGGTACGCCTGACCTTGGCAGGGACCACAACTCCATTGTCAGAGATATCTGTCAGGATTCCACTGCTGTTTACAGGATCGTATTCTGAGCCCGAATCTGACAGATGAGTGACTTCCCCTTCAATATCTGTTATGCTCAGAAACGTGTAGGCCTCGTCGCTAGTGTACTTTTGATTTGACATTTTGGGCTCTAAATTTACTGGTACACTAGTGAGACTCACAAGAAAAAGAGCTCCTGACTGTCAGTGACTGATTCAAACACTACCAAAAAAACTGTTAGCATTTGCAGGGATTAGGCCTGACACTGCGAACGCTGCAGTTATGTGTGATCAATTGATACTGCACTTGGGTGGGCTGGATGGAGGGGCTAAATGCAGGTGCTAGCAGGTATATGGGCTGATCCCGCTAACACTGTGTTTTTGGGGGCAACCTAGACCTAACGGGGGCTACTACCAACTGCCCTAACACTTATTTCAGTCCCAAATTACACCAATGCAGTGATCAGTGAAAAATCTAAAAATTGCAATTGGTGACACAGTGACAGGGAGTGAAGGGATTAACTGGGGGTGCGATCAGGGGGTGGCAAGTGTACCTGTGTGTACTGGTGTTAGTGTAATGTTGGTGAAACTCACAGTTAGATGTTATCTCTCCTCTCACTGGAATCGAAAAGACTCCACGAGGAGAGATGACATGTTTACACTTACACAGACAGGGGAAGGTTTCCATTCGTTAGGAGTGATCACCAGATCCAGGCCATAAATCATTGGCCTGGCTATGGGGACTGATTGGTCCTCTAACGAATCCGACCGCCGTGGGCACGGAGGGGGGGGGTTGCGCCCCCTGCTCACAGGGAGTGAGGGACATACAAGTACGCCCATTTGCCCACCCGTACCGTTCTGCCGTGTATATCGGCATGCGGCAGTCGGGAACCGGTTAACTTGCAGCCCTAACAGACCAAAACTGTCTGTTCTTCAGAATCTGAGCCTCTGCCTCGAATGAATCTATGTAAAAAGTTTAAAAACAGTGATAAGGACTGCAAAGACAGCAGAATTTAAATGATTGTATCATCTCTGAGGAAAAATTTTAGTTTAGAAAGTAGATGATGACCATAAACCTATTATCATCCTTCTGGAATAAAAGACACCAGATAAAAGCATTTTCAAGCAGAATATTGTGATCTCTGTGAAAGCTATTAAATACCTGAAGGTTTTACATGTACACGTTAATATTATATTTAATGATAAGTCCACTTTAGTAACAAAAAAAAGAACAAGCTTGTTCATAAAAAGCTGGGTCATATAAAAAAATAAACACTGATTTAATTATAAAGAAATACAGTCATTAAAAATACAGTAATTGTTTCCTTTAAATGATACGGAAACAAATTATAGCTATAGTTATAAACAAAGTAATACAACTTAAACTAGGAAACTGCAAAATGATCTTTATTTACCATCAACTAGAAATATAGAGATATATGATAATTGAATAGGTCTTAGCCAGTTGTGGATTTTATTAACATACACAGAGAATACGTTAAAGTTCATTAGGAAAATAGCAATTCATGCAAACATCCGCACTGTTCATGTACATTTAAAGCATCATTAGTTGTTGGCAATAAACATCTCCTCATGAGAATAGTTCTTGTTAAACAGACAGAAGTTTCCTGATAATGTGAGAATTGTGAGAAATTGTTGGAAAGAGCAATGTCTGTGTGAAAAATAATTGCTGATATTGTCAATTAACTGTTATCAGTCTCAAGTACGCAAAAGCAATGTTTACGTTTTGGAACAACATTAATTATTTTCACACTTTTGCAGACAGCGATGCCATTGATTATGGGACTGCTAAGGTTTAAAAAGAGAAGAAAACATCAGGCTCATTTTGTGGATGCTGTCACTTAAAAAATCGCCAGTTCTGCAGTAATAACCATAATGCTGTGAAGGAGGATAAAGTATGTAAACACTGTACATTGTTCTTGGTGTTAATCAAGGCAACAAACCAACTGGCTCATTGTGTGAATGTTGTCACTTAAAATGCACCTTACTGTAGTAATAATTATAATGCTGTAAAGCAGTATGTACATAGAAATAGACATGGCTTTTCCAATGATACCATTAGTGTTAGATTAAATAATATCTTAGTCATTTGTGTCTTCAGTGGTAGGTGATGTCTCCTTTGAAGAGAGAGTATACAAATATTTTTTACATTGTTTTTAAGCACATATTAGACTTTTTTTGGGACACTGTCTTCGTAAAGAACCATGCTTATGTTTCTATTATAAGCCTTTTTAATTAACTTTGAACAACAGTGTATTGCACTGTGACAGCTATACCCTCATGACTTTGATTGTAACTGTCCCTCTGTGTAAGCATAGTGACTGCTGAAGCTAGAAGGATTGTTTGTAAATAAATTCCTATGATCATCATAAATGCTGGTCATGGTGATCATATGATCTTGAAGCATGCTAATGATTCCTGATCATTAGGAAAAGACCAGTGCTGTCAGTCATAGGAAAGAAAAGGATCCTGGACAGCCGCATACCATAGAAGGCATCTTTATTGGTATGAAGAAAAAAAATCCAAATGCAATCACCTCATGTACATGGAGGAACAGGAAAATAGCTAATGCGTTTCACGCCCTATCATGGTGCTTATTCATAGCTAAATTATTAAAGTTTGATCATAGGTATATATAAGGACTTCAGGTTTTGATAGCCAATCAAAAAATGGTCTCAAATAGAAGCCTGCCCACATAATAAAACTTTAAAACAACACCCAAGATATAGGAGACACCTGAGATATGAAGTTGAATTTTAAATCAAAAATTGAAGACAAGATCATTTTTATTTTTGATTCAAAATTCAACTTCATATTCCAGGTGTCTCCTATCTCTTGGGTGTTGTTTTAGAGTTTGATTATGTGGGCAGGCCTCTATTTGAGACCATTTTTTGATTGACTCAAAGAGCTACAAAGGGAAAAAGCCTAAAAAAAGAAAATGAATGCAGCCACCACATCGAGTAAACTTTTCATTAGAAAAATACAGAGTATAGCAGTTAGAGGGTCAGCACGACAGCCAAGCAATTAACATTTTTAGACAGACAGGTCAGCAATGACATCCTCCATGTTTATTTCCTGATAGGTTTGCAATAAGATATAAGTCACATAGGAAAAGTAATGTTTTATTGGGTCAACTGACCCAGTAAATACCAATCATCTGTCTAGTGTACCCATAATTAGCTGATAATACTTGTGGTAGTCTTACTGAAAAGAAGAGAGCTAATATACATATTATTATTCTAAACCTAGAAAAGTCAATAACATAATCAAAAGTGTGATTAAGATATTGGTGAATTTTAGATTTAAATGTGTTATCACATTTTTCTAAATTCTCTGAGGTGCCTTTAACCACTTCATTTTCCATCTCTTCATTACTAGGCCATTGTTCATTTTTCAGGGCAGTAATAGTTTGACTGGTCATACAGTACTTCACCCAGATTAATTTTACTTAATTTGTGATACAGATAGAGCTTTCTTTTGGTGGTAGTTAATAAACAATGATTTTTTTTCGTTGCTATATGTACAGTATATGGGGAAAAAGGACCACATTTTGAAAAAAAAACTGATTGTGTTATGATCTCTCATAAAACATTTGAAATAAAAATGCCAGGACAATATGAATCCCTTCACAATCACTTATTTATGTAAAGTATATACCCAAAGGTAATTTGTTTATTTATTTTTTCTTGTTTTTGGAAATGCTGCTGCCCCCTCAATGATTAAATGTCCATTCATAAAATCAGCCTTCCTCCCCTTCCTCTATTGTGAGAGGAAAAGGGGGTCTCCTAAATGTAATCATAGCACAGTTTATATAGCTAAACAAATGTGTAAAGCACTAGGTATCAGCAAAAAACCCTCAAATACACCAGGTGTCTACTAAGAGACCCTAAAAACTTGCATAAATATCCAAAATACAAATAAAAAATGATATACAAAATAATATATTGTGTATTATCCAAACTTAATGCCTAATCTACAAAAGTCCAAAAAACAATTAAACAGCTAAAGTGCCAGCTGCGATCTCTATCACACTCTTTGAAGGTGTTCCACACTATTCATGCAATAAAAAATGCAATTAAAAATGCTCTTCAAAAGGTGCTCTTTAGTGGCTCCACTCCTTCCCCCCTACGCACTAAGACTCATCAGACATTTAGACCCTGGTGATATACAGGTCTCAATGTGCTTTTATGTTAAATCCAGGTTCTGTATCTCCACCATCCTTTAAGCCAGGGGTGCCCAACCAGTGGCCCAGGGGCCAAATGTGGCCTGCGGAGCCCTCTGATGTGTCCCGCAACCTCCTGCTCTGGGATGGCTGGTTGGCAAGCCCGGATCGACGGTCCGTCATCCTAGAGCATCAGTGTTGTGAATGAAGCTGGCGGTCGAGAAAGCAAGCGGCTGTGGAGCAGAGCCGCTTAAGCCGATGCTTCCTGTATAGCGCTGGCTCCTTTCACAAGTGGAGTGATACCAAATATGGCCATTTCTGTTCTGCAGTGGGTACTGGGCTGCTTTCAAATTGATCCACAGGTGCACCGCCTACCTCTAATCCGATCCACTAAAAAAAACAGAAGAGAATCCATCCCCTTCCACCTGGGTAGATCAGGTTGAAGGGCCCATAGAGTAGAGTGGGTTGTGTCCAGTGTTGGTCATCTTACCTTAAAAAAGTAATTAGTTAAGTTACAAATTACTTCTCACAAAAAGTAATTGCGTTAGTAACTCGGTTACTACATTGGAAAAGTAATTAGTTACGCAGCAAAGTAACTGTGACTTTTTTTTTGTATTCTATACGTGTAACTCAGGGGTGGGTCTAGTATTACTGTAAGCAAGGGGCGCATTTATTATTATTGTTATATATCGTGTAACCAAGGGGCTGCTCTATTATTACTCTAACCAAGGGGCAGATCTGTTATAGCGTGAAAGCAAGGGGCGGGTCTATTATTATATCGGGTAATGGGCGGATGGCTACAGAAGAGGGCGAATGTTAAATTAATGGGCAGAGCTCGATATATAACAATAATAATAAATGTGCCCCTTGGTTACGGTAATACTAGACCCACCCCTTAGTTACACGATAGACGCCCCTTGCAGAGTAGCACGAGCATCGGGAGCGTGCGGCATCACCTCGTACATCTACATGTTAACTGTGCCTGCGCGGTGTAGAGTTCACTCAGAGTTGTTTAGGTTCGGCAATTTTCGTAAGCTCCGTAGTCCTTCGCACTGCACCTGTGCAGTACAGGGGGTCCTTATCCAGAGGGTAACTTTTTCGGCAGGACACCGGAATTACACTACTGCCATCTAGTGGCGGTAGATGTAATTGGGGTAACACCGCTCAAGTAATGGGAACTGAGTTACCATGAGGGGAAAAGTAATCAGTTAGATTACTCGTTATCCTCTAAAGTAACTCCGTTTATTTTAACTCAGTTACTTACATCACTGGTTGTGTCCGTGTCTGCTCTCCATATGCAGAGTGGACACAGACCTGTCATCCGCCCGCTCCACTCATTGTGGCCTGCAACCGGTTACCAAGTCACTTAAGTGGCCCTCACTCTTCAAAAGGTTGGGCGTCCCTGCTTTAAGCCCTCTTATGTATACACACCAGCTTAGGGATAAAAGGCCATGGACAAAATCATTATGCAACCAGTTTTTAATGAAACAAATGTGACATAAACAAAGATAGTGAATGCACACTTACATGTTCCAGGTGCCTAAGACCCCGGATTTGACATACAAGCACAGTTAGACCCATGTATCAACTGGGTTTAAATGTCTGGTGACAAAAACAAGACATACCTGTGCTCAAATCCCAATAGCTTGTACATATTGTATATATTCTATCAGGAGCTAAAAGGTTGTGACCACATGCTAACACTACAAATTCTCTATGAACCCTCTGCACACTGCTATACACTCTTTCCAGTAAGCTATGCAATGAAAAACTGATTTTTAGTTCACACATATAAATGTCTGGTGAGTCTCAGTGTGTATGAGGGAAGGAGTGGAGCCTCGTTTGAAGAGCATTTTTATTTCATGAATAGTGTAGAGCAATATCATGAGATCTGCAGTTACCACTTGCAACTGTTGGTGCCAAAATGTATGCATAATTTACAATCAGAAAGAGATTGCTCCAAATTAACCTGCATTGGAGATGTGCCAGCCTGCCGGAAAATGTCTTTACTGCCTAGAAAGAACATTACAGTAAGTCTACAGTTTTCCATGGAACATATAGGCAAAAGACCAGGCCCTCTGGAACAATGTACTGTGGTCTGATGAATCAAAGATACCATTGTTTGGCCAGAGTACCAATGTATGGTGTATGTTTAACAGAAACAGAAAACAGCATTTCTGGGGAAGAACCTCAAATCAACCATGACATATGGTAGTGGAAATGTTATAGTTTGGAATTGTTTTGCTACGGAAGGGCCTGGGCATTTGCCCATTAAGCACCGACGTGTACTTAATGAGAAGCTGAGGCATCTGTTCCAAAGTTGAAGTTGAATTGGAAATAGATTTTTCAGCAGGATAATGATGTGAGGCATACTATCAAACCCACCAAGGAACGGCACAAAATGAGGAAATTGAGGATTACAGAATTGACTAATCAAATCCCTGATTTGAAACGCAACAAAATGTTGTAGAAGGGAATTGAAATGGCAATTCATAAAAGGAAACCCAGAAATATTTTACAACTAATAAGAAAGTAATTTTCCCTGAAATGGAGGTCTCAAGTTTCACAGATTTGATGTGAGAGGCTGGTTCGCAGTTATGCAAAATGTCTACAAGAAGTAATTTTTTTGCTTAAAGAGCATGTAAACTTCCAACTTTAACCACTTTCCGCCCGGCCTATAGCAAAATGACAGACGGGAAGTGGTTCAGTTATGCTGACGGGGTGTCATATGACGTCTAGCAGGATAACAAGCTAGTGTGCACCTGCAGGGGTGCGCAGCGCGGCAATCGCGGTGTGTCAGTCTGACACACCGCATCCCTGATAGTGGTAAAGAGCTTCTGACAGAGGCTCTTTACCACGTGATTAGCTGTGACAAATCACAGCTGATCACAGCGTGAACCAGATAGTGCCGGTAATCTGCTTTCCTCGGTTTCCACTGACAGGGAGCGCAAGCCCCTGTCAGAGGTCAGCGTAGCCCCCATCAGAGGTGCCCACCAAATCAGTGTCCATCAACGTGCCAATTAGTGCTCATCAGTGCCGCCTATCAGTGGCCATCAGTGCTGCATATCAGTGTAGCCTATCGGTGCCCATCAGTGCTGCATATCAGTGCCACCTTTCAGTGCACATCAATTCTACATATTAGTGCCTCCTCATCAGTGCTCATCAATGCCACCTTATTAGTGCCACTTAATCAGCACCCATTAGTGCAGGCTCATCAGTGCCTGTCAGTGAAGGAGAAAACTAAATTTTACATCAGAGACAAAGAAAAACTAAATTTTTTTCAAATATTTTGTTTTTTTTTGTTTGTTTAGCAAAAAAATAAAAAGCCCAGTGGTCATCAAATACCATAAAAAGAAAGCTCTAATTATAGGAAGAAATTGATAAAAATGTAGCTTTGGTACAGTGTTGTATGACCGCGCAATTGTCATTCAAAATGTGACAATGCTGAAAGCTGACAATTTTCCTGGGCAGGAAGGGGGGGGGGTGCACTGTATTGAAGTGGATAAATATTACCTATAGGTAAGCCTATAATAAGTCTTACCTATAGGTAGTGTAAATATCTCCTAAATGTGCACCGTTTAGGAGATATTTACTGTACATCTAGCCAGTGACATCACTGGCCCATGCAGTCTGAAGAAATGGCCACCTGTGCCATTCCTTTAGAGCCCTCTGCCATCACCGGCAGCTCCCAAGTGCATGCGCAGGAGTGACGTCATCACTGCTTCGGCCAGTCACAGAGTCGGAGTCGGCAAACCCAGAAGCAAAACGAGTGAAGATGGAAGCTGTCTCCGGCAATGACATTGCATCGCTGGAAGGCTTTGTTTTCAGGCAATGTGCTAGTATGCATCACATATTATTTTTAATACATTAGTAAAAAGCCAATTTTACCTGTGTTTTTATTAGAGTATCACTTTTATCTGTAGGCACTGCATGAATGAAAATCAAATGTTTGGCTGTTTAAATATGTAAAAAGAGGTCAATAATTTACATTGTATCAAACAGTGATAAAGATTCTTTCTTTTAAGATGTGAGATATAAAAAGGCTGTTAAAATTCAGGTTGCATTCAATAAGAAAGTCCACCTGGGGTTTATGTCAAACCAAACCTGTTCTCACTGTAGTGTAAGAACATTATTGATTATTTAGATAGACCTTTGCACTACATAGTGATTGATAACCCAAAATGGGATTGTACAGAGATTGTATAAACATTTATGGCCAGCTTCATGCTTTGCATGGAATAGAAGACATTTAGTAACTTGTTCTCCCACATAAGGTCACAGTTTTCTTCTTTCTCCAACCATGCTGGGGAATCTGATGCCTATGTCAGTTAACCTCTTTATCTGGCATTCTTTCATCCATTCACAAAGTTTGGTTTGTAGGTGAGTGCTTCATGAATGAAAGTGGAATCCCCGCTCCCCCTGCCCATCACCACCACCACACTTGCACACACACAGGTTTTACTGCAGAATGAATGTACCCAAGATAATGGGGGTGGGGGCTGGGGCTGTGAGAGGAGACAAGGCTTGCCCTTGCCCTTGAATTACAGTATGCCCCAAATTTATACACCATATTTAGATAAATAGGTATTCTTTTTAAAATACTATAGCCAAATAATGAAATCAGTTGCTTCATGGAATAATAGATACACTATATTACCAAAAGTATTGGGACACCTGCCTTTACACGCACATGAACTTTAATGGCACCCAAGTCCGTAGGGTTCAATATTGAGTTGGCTCACCCTTTGCAGATATAACAGCTTCAGCTCTTCTGGTAAGGCTGTCCACAAGGTTTAGGAGTGTGTCTATGGGAATGTTTGACCATTCTTCCAGAAGTGCATTTATAAGGTCAGGCACTGATGTGGAAGGGAATTCCTGACTTGCAGTCTCCGCTCTAATTCATCCCAAAGGTGTTCTATCGGGTTGAGGCCAGGACTCTGTGCAGGCCAGTCAAGTTCCTCCAGCCCTTCCTCCATATCTTTATGGACCTTGCTTTGTGCACTGGTCCAAATCATTTGGTGGGGGGGATTATGCTGTGGGGTTGTTTTTCAGGGGTTTGTGCTTGGCCCCCTAGTTCCAGTGAAGGGAACTCTTAAGGCATCAGCATACCAAGGCATTTTGGTCAATTTTATGCTCCCATCTTTGAGGGAACAGTTTGGGGACGGGCCCTTCCTGTTCCAACATGACTGTGCACCAGTGCACAAAGCAAGGTCCATAAAGACATGAATGAGCTAGTTTGGGGAGGAGGGACTTGACTGGCTTTCACAGAGTCCTGATCTTCTCATTCACATCAGTGCCTGACCTCACAAATGTGCTTCTGGAAGAATGGTCAAACATTCCCATAGATACACTTCTAAACCTTGTGGACAGTCTTTTTTAAAGAATTGAAGCTGTTATAGCTGCAAAGCTTAGGGCAAACTCAATAGTGAACCCTACGGACTAAGACTGTGATACCATTAAAGTTCATGTGTGTGTAAAGGCAGGGGTTCCAATAATTTTGGTAGTATAGTGTATATTTCAGCTTCTAAGGTAAGTGTATTCAAAGTCTTTTATCCTTTGGAGTCTTTGTTAAACCCACACTTGTGAACCCTGTGCAATTGATGTGATTTATAAATTCACCATATGTTGATTACCCAGCCAAGGTAGGCATGTTATCCATTTGAGTTGCTCTGCTGTGGATGCATTCCTTTGTTACATATCAGTATTATCCAGCATGATGCAACTTCTTTTGAGTTTTTATTTATAGACTGATTTCTTCATATTCTGCTGTGGATTGAACATGCTGATGTGAATTCTAAATTAATGGACAATGTCTATCCAGACCCCAAGGCAGCAAAGCGCTCTACCCTACTAAGCTCCACCTGCCATGCAGTGTTACATTTTTTAACTAAGTAACACTGTGCATTCACTGTGAAGTCCAAATGTTCCCCTATGTTACATTACATTCTTAAGTTAGTCCAGTGGAACATTTAAACTGTCTAATCTGAAATGATGGAAGACTAAATCTTTAGCAGAGTCTAAAGTATGGTGGTTGAATGTGGCCAGGATATCCACTGAAAAAATAAAGGAGAAGGGGGCAGGATAGCCCTTATAGTGTAGTAGATTCATTCAGAAAAAGGGATAAAATACTTCAAATAAAGAGATAAAAAACCATTGAGGGGTAGTTCCACAGTTTTTAAAGTCCTTTAGGTTTTATTAACTTCAGCAACTTTTTTTCTGTTCAATAAATTGTATTTGATTACTTCAAGATGGTAGCATTGACAGAGTAAAAAAGGAAATCTATTGATGTAAGTTGTGAAGTCTTTACAGACAGAGTCAAATACATTTCCAATTAATAAAAATATGACAGATTGTAAGAAACACTGGTAAGTTTCCTGTATAAATGTAAAGATTTAGAGAACCACAGATGCATCTCAAGAAATGTGAATATCATCGAAAAGTTCATTTATTTTAGTAATTCCATTCAAAAAGTGAAACTCAAATTTTATATTTAATTTTGATGACTATGGCTTACAGCTAGTGAAAACCAAAAATTCAGTATTTTAGAAAATTTGAATATTGTGAAAACGTTCAATATTTTAGACTCATGGTGTCACACTCTAATCAGCTAATTAACTCACAATACCTGTAAAGGTTTCCTGAGCCTTTAAATTGTCTCTCAGTCTAGTTCAGTAGGTTACACAATCATGGGGGAGACTGCTGACTTGACAGTTGTCCAGAAGACAGTCATTGACATCCTCCACAAAGAGAGTAAGTAAAAAAAGGTCATAAAGAACCTTGCTGTTCTGAGTGCTGTATCCAAGCATATTAATGGAAGGTTGAATGGAAGGAAAACGTGTGGTAGAAAAGGGTGCACAAGCAACAGGGATAACCACAGCCTTGAGAGGATTGTGAAGCAAAAGCCATTTAAGAATTTGGGGGAGATTCACAAGGAGTGGGCTATGGCTGGTGTCAGTGCTTCCAGAGCCACCACACAGATGTATCCAGGACATGGGCTACATCTGTCACATTCCTTGTGTCAAGCCACTCTTGAATCAGAGATAACATCAGAAGCGTCTTACCTGCGCTAAGGAGAAAAAAGACTGGACTGTTGCTCAGTGGTCCAAAGTCCTCTTTAGGAAATTTTGCAGTTTATTTGGAAATCAAGGTCCCAGAGTCTGGAAGAAGAGTGGAGAGGCACAGAATCCAAGTTGCATGAGGTCCAGTATTAAGTTTCCACAGTCAGTGATGATTTGGGGAGCCATGTCATCTGCTGGTGTTGGTCCACTGCTTTTTATCAAGTCCAAAATCAGTTGAGTTCTCTACAAGGAAATTCTAGAGCTCTTCATGCTGCCCTCTGCTGACCAGCTTTATGGAGATGCTGATTTCATTTTCCAGTAGGATTGGCACCTGCCCACACTGCCAAAAATACCAATACATGGTTTAACCCTTTTGCCGCCAGGTCAGACACAGACTCCTGCCTGTCAGGTGAGAGCCTGCCGCCCGATCGCTCTCACATACCCCTGGGACTGGCGTTAGCCCCATGCCATGGCACCCCGCCATGCATACCGGGCTCCGCTTGCCCCTCAGTGGGCCCGGGATCTCCATGTTGGATCCAGCGGGTAGAGGGGAAGGAGAAAAGCAGACACGCGTCTGCTCTCCTCCCCTTCTTCTTGTGACGTTTAGACCCTGCATATCTCAATAAAGGGAACCTGTCACCAAAAAAACAAGTTAAAGTCGTGTTTCTACCAAAAAAAAAAAGTAGCTTAAAATTCATAACAAAATAAAAATAAAAATAATTGGAAAAAAAAATTAAATTTACTCACCTCTAAATGCCAGTTGCTAGGGGGCCCCTCTTAGTCTGCCTCCTTCAGTGCCCAGGCACTGACATCACTTCCCCTCGGCGCAGTCAGTCATCTGGGACACGTGACAGGTCGCGCATGCGCAGTGGTTGCCCGGCTGTGAAGTAAATTTAGATCAATGTGAGAATTATCTTCTGGTTCTGGAAAGATGTACAGTATCTCACAAAAATGAGTACATCCCTCACATTTGTGTAAATATTTTATTATATCTTTTCATGTGACAACACTGAAGAAATTACACTTTGCTACAATGTAAAGTAGTGAGTGTACAGCTTGTATAACAGTGTAAATTTGCTGCCCCCTCTAAATAACTCAACACACAGCCATTAATGTCTAAACCGCTGACAACAAAAGTGAGTACACCCCTAAGTGTAAATGTCCAAATTGAGGCCAAATAGCCATCCCCCCGTGTCATGTGACTTGTTAGTGTTACAAGGTCTCAGGTGTGAATGGGGAGCAGGTGTGTTAAATTTGGTGTTATCGCTCTCACTCTCTCATACTGGTCACTGGAACTTCAACATGGCACCTCATGGCAAAGAACTCCCTGAGGATCTGAAAAAATTAATTGTTGCTCTACATAAGGATGTCCTAGGCTATAAGAAGATTGCCAAGACCCTGAAACTGAGCTTCAGCATGGTGGCCAAGACCATGCAGCGGTTTAACAGGACAGGTTCCACTCAGAACAGGCCTCGCCATGGTCGACCAAAGGTTGTCTGAGAAATAGACGTATGAGTGCTGCTAGCATTGCTGCAGAGGTTGAAGGGGTGGGGGGTCAGCCTGTCAGTGTTTAGACCATATGCCGCATGCTGCACCAAATTGGTCTGCATGGCTGTCGTCACAGAAGGAAGCCTCTTCTGAAGATGAAGCACAAGAAAGCCCACAGTTTGCTGAACACACGCAGACTAAGGACATGGATTACTGGAACCATGTCCTGTGGTTCGATGAGACCAAGATTAACATATTTGGTTTAGATGCTGTCAAGCATGTGTGGTGGCAATCAGGTGAGGAGTACAAAGACAAGTGTGTCTTGCCTACAGTCAAGCATGGTGGTAGGAGTGTTATGGTCTGGGGCTGCATGAGTGCTGCCGGCACTGGGGAGCTACAGTTCATTGAGGGAACCATGAATGCCAACATGTACTGTGACATACTGAAGCAGAGAATCATCCCCTCCTTTCGGAGACTGGGTCGCAGGGCAATATTTCAACATGACGTGACCCCAAACACACCTCCAAGACGACCACTGCCTTGCTAAAGAAGCTGAGGGTGAAGGTGATGGACTGGCCAAGCATTTCTTCAGACCTAAACCCTATTGAGCATCTGTGGGGCATCCTCAAATGGAAAGTGGAGGAGCGCAAGGTCTCTAACATCCACAAGCTCCTCATCATGGAGGAGTGGAAGAGGCCTCCAATGGCAACCTGTGAAGCTCTGGTGAACTCCATACCCAAGAGGGTTAAGGCAGTGCTGGAAAATAATGGTGGCCACACAAAATATTAACATTTTGGGCCCAATTTGGACAGTTTCCCTTAGGGGTGTACTCGCTTTTGTTGCCAGTGGTTTAGACATTAATGGCTGTGTGTTGAGTTATTTTGAGGGGACAGCAAATTTACACTGTTATACAAGCTGTACAATCACTACTTTACATTTGTAGCAAAGTGTAATTTCTTCTGTGTTGTGACATGAAAAGATATAATAAAATATTTACAAAAATGTTAGGGGTGTACTCACTTTTGTGAGATACTGTATGTGACAGGTAGAGAATAAGATTATGTAAGGAGACTGTGGAGCAGGGGACAGAAGAATGATGGTTGAGGAAACAGGATGAGAAACATCAAGATCCTCGTCAACAAATATTACTTTAGTGTTGTTTTAGTTTTACAACTATAAAAAGTAATCAGCTGATTTGGGAGGTACATCATCCAAATATATTACCATCTATCAAAAAAACCTTTATTTTGTTTTGGACTTTACTGGTACCAGAGACGGTCATACAATATTATAAGAAGTACATTGTTCTCTAATGCGATATAAGCCATATTAATAAGCCATAACAAGTTATTGTTGCTGTATGATCATGGAGGTCGACGCGTTTCACAACAACCAGCTTTTTCAGGACCTCTTTAGTTTAGTAGCAAAGAGAAATGGCCTACTCAAAAGAGAAAATATACATAAGCAACATGACATATAATGCATAGAGTTATTAAGTATACATTTCTGGGCATATTCTGTCACACTTACGCATCACATTAAGAGTATATACTATTAGATGTGACATGAAATCCCCCCCCCCTCCGTTGTGAAAGAGCAGGAAATATGTCTTATTTATGGTCTAGAGCCCTACGGACGACATGAGTAAAGATGACATATAGGAACAACACAAAACTCACCAACATGAAATAGACCTGAAAGTGTGCCTTGGTCTACCGTATGGTACACCAAAATAAGGGGGCATACCCTAGATAAAGAATGATAAGAAGTAGTTATGGAATAATGTGGAATGAGTATTCAGTCTGAGGTAAGAATACTTGGAAGAGGCTTTTAAAAGGGGAGGGTGGGTGGGTATCACGCACAGGAAACCGACAAAGACCGGCGGCCTTTGGGCTGCTTAAATACCCTCCGGGCTCCTCCCATAACTTCAGGCCGGTACCCGGCCTTCCAATTTATGGTCTAGAGCCCTACGGACGACATGAGTAAAGATGACATATAGGAACAACACAAAACTCACCAACATGAAATAGACCTGAAAGTGTGCCTTGGTCTACCGTATGGTACACCAAAATAAGGGGGCAAAAACCTTCAGGTAGGGGATAATTATTTATTAAGGTAATGTCACTGAGTAAGACGAGCAAAGGCCTGAGCCACCTCTAACTGTGGGTTAGGAATGTAGCGAGAGAAGCAGGCCGATTCCGCCGACCCAGTTCCTTGATCACATGGTCCGGAACCCCCTGTCTTGAGGCCGTCGTGGCCGCCCCAATCCGGAATGAATGCCCGGAGTACTGGCTGGGGTCCAACTGAAGATTGCCGAGAAGGACCCGGACATGTTCCACGAACTGCGACGAGTTGAGGGGTTATACCGGAAAGGGTAGAAGCAGACTGGACCCTGGGCGGTCGGATAGCAGTGCCGTCAAGCGGTTTAACACGGCAACTGGGCACCAGTTGTTGTGAGTCCTGTACAGGTGAACATCTACTCCGGAACCTCGCTGCTGAGTTTTGGATGTCGCCAAGTGAAGGACGTAGTGATCCTGGTGGTGGCAGAGACTACTTCTATGCAAGGCTGGACCGGCTGGGTGGCTGCGAGTGAACTCGCTGGCCGTAGAAACCCATAAAACGCCATGTGTATCGCAGCCTGCAGGACGGTGCTGAGGAGGAGACCGAAAGGGGACCTATCCAGGATGTCAGACATTCCCTTGAAGATCTCCCCCGTGGTAGGCAGCCGCTTCGGGCTGACTGGCGGCTGGTGTTTCTGCACTCCCCGTAGTAGAGCCCTCACTGCGTGGCAGGAGAACACCGAAGGCCTCGCGGGGTCTTGAAGCGACAAGTAGTGCGGCACCCCGGCCACGTACTGGCGTATCGTGCTGTGTGACAGTGCTAGGTGAGAATGACAATAAGCGCTGAGTTAAACTTCCCTGGAATGAATGAGCAGTAAACATTGAACTGATGCTGTAGGGACAGCTGGACCAGTCTGCGGAGGAAGGACATGACGGGCCTGGATTTAGGCCTGCCCTTGCTGCTGATCTTGGCTGAGGCTTGATTGTCTGTCGTGAAAGCCACAGTCTGTCCGGACCAATGGTGACCCCATAGGTGAGCGGCTGCTACGATGGGGAAGAGCTCAAAGAGGGCTGACGTGGTAGTGAAGCCTGGTGTGGCTAGTAATTGAGGAGGCCAAGGGGCGGCGAACCACAAATGGCCAAAAATGGCGGCGCATCCTGTGGATGTCGCCGCATCGGTCACCACCTGAGGTGACTGCGTGGACACGACTGGGATGAACAGGGACACACCGTTCCAATTACCAAGAAAGTGTTCCCCCATGGCCAGATCTGCCCTGGCTGCCCAAGGGCTACTCTTAGACCCGAAGGTCAAATTGGTCGCGAAACAATATCGCTCCCTCCACTTGACGAGGGGACGAGCGGGTTGAGACTGGGAGCGACGGAAGAATGAGGCGCTGACAGATCATACACCAGACGTTTTTATTTGAAAAATATTCCCTGTACAAGCCCGATAGGGCTAACCCTCCAGATGTTAAAGGGAGACTGACTGAACGGGCCTATCAAGAAGTCCTGATCCAACTCCGTCTGCAGAAGGACGTCAATCGCTGGCTCATCTGTTGTTGCTGAGCGTAGGTTCGGACATTCGTGGGTGGAGTGGGGCAGGGTGATGAGCCCGGTATGAAACCCATCGGTGAAACCCCGGATGAGGTAGCTGGCGAGTGACGGAGTGGGGTGTGAGGTCAAGTAAACACCGAGCCAAAGGGCATTGACCCGGCTTAGTCGTGGTTCTTCTGTTTGACCTCACATAGAATCCTGGGGTGCGCCCTCTGGCATAGGGTGCAAACGTGCAAGAGTCGGCACTGGCTGAAATTGCAGGAGCCGTAATTGAAATTGTTGCAAATGGCGGCTCCCCCCAACCATCCGCACCGGACGTCCCAACTTGTCCACCTTTTGCCCTTGCGCCAGGGCCTGCTGAGCCTGGCTCGTGCTGGTAGAGGCCGTGCTAGCTATCGGATGGACAGAGGCTATGTTGGCACACCAGACCGTGGTGTGGGACGCTGACTGACAGACAGCACATAGCGGGGAGCGAAGACCCGCGAAGTGGCGGCAGAACAACTCCGTGTCCACTACGCTCCAGTCCGTTGTCAAATGAAACTGTGAGAATCTGGCTGCGGCTTTGGCCGAGAAGGACCGATGATAGTCGTAGAACGCTGAGCCACCGTATTTGTGGCCCAGGTCTACGATCAAATGGAGGTAGAGGTCCAGTTCCTCCCGTCTGCCGGGGGAGGCTGAGTACAGCACGTCCCTAAACATGCCGAAAGCGAGCGTGAACTCGGGCACCGTGAGCTTTCTGTTGAGCCTCGGATCCTTCGCTTTCAAAACCACCGAGACGTCCCCCCAGGTGTAGGCCTTGTTCTCGGCCAAGTCATGGACCGAGATCATGAGTGAGGCCAGGTTAACGTCTCTGCCCTCTAAAATGTCCTTCCTTACGCTGGGTGGCACCAGGTGGGAAGGGTGAACGGTAGTCGTGGCAAGCTCACTACCTGCGGCCGGTGCACTGATGGCTGGGACCACCGCAGGGTCCGGAACCGTGGCAGCCGGGTTAGTCTCTAGACGAGACACCCTGTCCTGGACCTCAACGATTGAGGAAGACAGGGAAGACACGAGGGTGTGTAGCTGAGCGACGGCGGCTGAAATCGATTCCAGAGACGCCTGCTGGCTGCTGGGGCTTGCTGCGGCCGGTGGTGGGAAGAGGAGCCTGAATAGCTCCGCCTTCCTGGCCGCGGCCGAGAAGGGTATCCCTCTGCGTCTCAGCTCGGCGGACAGCCTGGGAATTGTCCATGCCCTAAGGGACTGGACACTGCCAGCCTCGGAGGCTGATGCCGGAGATAGCGGGGTGGTGAGGTCATCACTGCCGACTGATGACATGGCGGCTGCCAAGACCCGTTACTTAGTAGACTGGTCACGTGTCTGCAGGCTGGGCCTATAAAGAGGTGACAAGCAATGAGTTTGAATGTGTCACCTATGATCTACGTACCTGCCATGAGAAAGCAGGAGCCCCTCGTGCCCCAGCGTTTTTTTTTTTTTTTTTTACCTGCTGGAACCCTGATGAAGCTGGTGCAGGTGGACCTACTGAATCCGACTGACCTGAGAGAGTGTGAGAGAAAGTACCTATTGAGAGCCTAAACTGCTGCCGTCCAGAGCGACGGAACCCAACGTAGATGATAACAACAGGCGATAGTGACTTAAGTCGACTGCCGAGACCGCTGTGGGATCAAATGACAGATGACAACACGAATGACTGACTTGACATGTTGCCTTAACTGAACGAACTTCCCGTGACAGGGCCCGGCCTGTTCGTACCGTATGGGGGTGCCTGTGAGCCGGACTCTGGAGCACGTACAGGAATGAGGCAACCGTGACACGAGGCTAACTGCCTGGGTATTGCTGAGGCCGAACTGTGACATCCAGCTGCCACCGGGTCCGACTCCAAGCTCCCTTTTTTTTTTTTTTTTTTTGTAGAAATGCGGCCGGCCTAGGGCACGCCGGCGCGAATTCGTACAGGCAGGTGACCAATTAACGCCGGGGCGTGGTAAGGTGACACAGAAATGATATAACATGACAAGGACAAGAGTCAAAGTCTCTTTTTTTTTTTTTTTTTTTTTGCGACTCCGCCCCTGGCGCATGTATTGAAATGAGGCCGGGCCTAGGGCACGCCGACACGAATTAGTGCGAGGTAGTGACTGCATTCATGCCGGGCGTGGTAAGGTGACTGAAATGCGATACCATGACAGGGGCAAGAATCAGGAATGTACGCAAACCAGTGATGCGATTCCGCCCTTGGCGCATGTATTGAAATGAGGCCGGGCCTAGGGCACGCCGACACGAATTAGTGCGAGGAAGTGACTGCATTCATGCCGGGCGTGGTAAGGTGACAGAAATGAGATACCATGACAGGGGCAAGAATCAGGAATGTGCGCAAACCAGTGATGCGATTCCGCCCTTGGCGCATGTATTGAAATGAGGCCGGGCCTAGGGCACGCCGACACAAATTAGTGCGGGGAAGTGACTGCATTCCTGCCGGGCGTGGTAAGGTGACAGAAATGATATACCATGACAGGGGCAAGAATCAGGAATGTACGCAACCAGTGATGCGATTCCGCCCTTGGCGCATGTATTGAAATGAGGCCGGCCTGGGGCACGCCGACACGAATTAGTGCAAGGTAGTGACTGCATTCCTGCCGGGCGTGGTAAGGTGACAGAAATGATATACCATGACAGGGGCAAGAATCAGGAATGTACGCAACCAGTGATGCGATTCCGCCCTTGGCGCATGTATTGAAATGAGGCCGGCCTGGGGCACGCCGACACGAATTAGTGCGAGGTAGTGACTGCATTCCTGCCGGGCGTGGTAAGGTGACAGAAATGATATACCATGACAGGGGCAAGAATCAGGAATGTACGCAACCAGTGATGTGATTCCGCCCTTGGCGCATGTATCGAAATGAGGCCGGGTAGTCGTGCATCTGGATCGCCCCGATCGGAGCATGTATGGATGCGACCGGACCAGGATCGAAGCGATGGCATGAACGCCCTGTTTAACTGATGCGAAATGATTTAGCATGACCGAATGGCCTGATACGTTAGCCATGTTTGAAATGATGAAATGATTGTCATGCTAACACGTGAAATGTTTCGACACGGTCGAATTGATTCGTACAATTGTATGCCAACAGTGCTTCGGAATGTGAATAGCGATTTGGTACGCTCGCTGGCGCCACTGATTCGAATAATGGCAGGACATGAACGATGCGTGTGAGTGCGAACGGCACCCGTGCGTGAGTCGTGTTTGAACGATTCGAAGACTGCGTAGCACGACCGCGTAAGGGAACCCTTGAGTGCCGGATGCGGCACCGGTCGGAGTGTTTCGTGGCGGCGGCCCTGAATGTGCGTGCCGCTAGATGGCTCCCGATCGTGTACAACCAAAAACGTGCGAGTAAGTGTTTAGGTTTCGAGACAAGCAGCGCGTGGTTCGTGAGCTACGCAGACCACAGTTTAGTGACATGATAAGCAGTGCATGAGAACGTAAAACATGGGAGCCGAAGCCCTACCTGCGACAGCCGAACCAGACTCTTTGAACGAACTGCGACTCGGCGACACGAGTGCGACACGAAGGGACAACACGATTTACGAACACGGAACGCGGGACTGCAACAAGAGGAGACGGACAGACGAAAACGGAGCTCACGAACCGGCACCAACAGCGCTTGTCTCGAACGAGTCGGTCCTAGATGTCTGACGTATCAGATATCACGCACAGGAAACCGACAAAGACCGGCGGCCTTTGGGCTGCTTAAATACCCTCCGGGCTCCTCCCATAACTTCAGGCCGGTACCCGGCCTTCCAATATGTCATCAGTCATGAAATCTTAACAAAACACATATATCTGTAGTGTTCCTTTGTTTCTCTTCATAGCTCCAAGTGTCGTTTCTCTCTGGTGCTTTGTTCTTCTGTTATTAGCATGAGTCACTTCTGAGAAGTTTTCCTGACACATGGATAGGGATGGACTGAACACCTCCCAGTTCGGTTCGTACCAGAACATGCAAACAGGTAAAAAATTCATGCGAACATGCAAACCCTATTAAAGTCTATGGGACACAAACATGAAAAATCAAAAGTGCTCATTTTAAAGGCTTATATGCAAGTTATTGCCAAAAAAGTGTATGGGGACCCGGTACTGCCCCAGGGGACATGTATCAATGCAATAAAATATATAAAATTACAGCTTTTTTTGGAGCAATGATTTTAATAATGCTTAAAGTGAAAAAATTAAAATGAAATATACCTTTAAATATCGTGCCTGGAGACGCATGTGCGGAGGACTCCAAGATGGCCGCTTAAGCCTGGAGCTCCGCACCACCCCGGCCTAATGGCGCACACAGCAACTGCATGTGACTAGTGGGACGGCATCGGACCACGCCATCATCTAGCGGAAACCCAGATGAGCCGATACATGTCTAGGGGCTCGGCCAGAAAAAACCTACGGCCGCGGTTTAGCCCGATTGTTTCTAAGATGGTGGCCACAGCACAGTCTTGTGATGACATGTGCTGACACAGTTCTGTGCTGACATGGAAGAGGAACTATAGAACCCCTACAGACGCCCCCGGGTCAAGCTGTGAGTATCCGCCACGCTGTGGCCCCTTCCCCAGCCTCCACAGATTTGCTCATAGGCCACACCATGGAGGATTACATGCTTTCACCTATGGGACCTGCTAAGGCCTACTTGGCCTCCCCACACCAGCCTAGACAAGGTACTTCAGACACCCTCATAAACACTGCTGACCTATTCAATAAACTGTCGGAATTACTGGACAGGGGCCTAACCAACACTGCAGCAAAAATTACAAGAGACATTAAGGCTGATTTTCAAAACCTAGGAGACAGGATGGAGGACATTGAACACAAGCTGGACGCCACAGTACCCAGGGCCAATCAAAACTCTAATCACATTCACATACTACAGGAACATCTGGACACAGCTCTATCCAAGATCAATGATCTTGAAAACAGATCAAGAAGGTATAATTTCAGGATAAGGGGACTCCTGGAGTCTCTGACAGACTTCACAGCAGCAGTCCAAGACTTCATTAAGGGCCTTATCCCTGACATTCAGCTGCATAAGCTGGAACTGGATAGAGCACATAGAGCTCTGGACCCCTGAGAAAGTAGTGGTGAAGTGACGTTTCTACACAGTGAAGGAGGAGATCATGAAAGATCCCGCACGCAAACCCCACTTCTCTGCCAAAATCATCCAGTCCAGATCTTTGCAGACATTTGTCCTTCGACATATCAAAGGAGGCGGTCCCTGAAACCCCTGCTCATGGTTTTTCACCAGAAAGAAATCAAGTACTGGTGGGCCTTCCCATTTGCTCTCAAGTTTGCCTTCAAATCCAAAACCGACCCCTTTTTCAGTCTCCAGGAAGGTGAGAGACTTCTGCTAGTTTTGATATTAATCTCACTGGGCCCCCCTCAAACCCCACCAAACTCCAAATCGGGAGCCACAAAACACCAAACCCCATCCAGACCCATTTCTCCAGTATAGAACAAATACAACTTCAAGCAATCCAAGGAAGGCAGACCTCCCTGACTTAAGAAGACGACAGAGTGGACACACACCCTTTTCTGGTCCTAACCAGACAATGGAAAATTATCAGTTCAGCCATGAACCTTACCGATGTTGTTTTACATATTTTTTGCCTGTTTCCTACCCTACTCCCCCCATTCCCCCACCTGCATGTCCTGCCCATTTAGTCTCTGCACTCCCCCCTCCCCATTCCTTCCTCCAATCTATTCAACGAGGGTCACTTATGGTTTAATTACCACGTTAGATGAGTTGTAGTCAGATTTCACAGTTTTCAACTATTTACAAGTTTTGATGAGTTTCGGCCGGGGGGGTATGTTTATGCACCTCCCCTACCCAGTGGTTATGGTCTTTCCATGCCCATTTGGTGGGACTTTAGCCTCTCTGGCAGAGGCTAAATCGACCGTAAGTTTTGTGGACAGCGAGATAGCCTGTTTCTCCTGCCCACTGGAGCTCCTAGAGGGCTTCACACTCCTCTTCTTTCTTTTTTTTCTCTTTTCTGATACTTCTCTCTTTTCTCTTTTTGCCAACCTCCAGGATCAACTTGCTGCTGCCAATCCTGCCTGGGAACTCAAGCCTTGCTGTAAAAAAACCTGTGTATGGCCCACGGGCATCTCTGAGGTAGGTGACAGACAGTGTAACAGATGAGGGTCTTTCCCCTCTGCTCAATGGCTGAACACACTTAACCCCCTCCTCCCCTGTGTGTTGCCTCACATAATACGCAGGGGATGAATTCCCCAGGCAAACACCGTAAAATTTTACAATCTATGCACTCCCAAAAATAGATATCATCCTACTTCAGGAGACCCATTTTCCAAAGCAGTATAACCCTTGCTTGTTACACACCAAATTCCAGATGTTTTTCCTTGCAAACGCTGAGGATAAAACGAAAGGCGTAGCTATCCAAATTTCTAAGAACTGCAAGTTCACGCCCCAACTAGAACACAGGGACCCGGAGGGCAGATTCATTTGTGTAAAGGGTAGGATAGATGACCAATGATATTCCATCTTTTATTATGCACCCAATCAAGGCCAAGCTGCATTTTTCCAGGCGATGCTCAAAACATTAGGCCCCATGGTGGGTGGGACAGTTGTATATGAGGGTGACTCAAATACTGCCCTTGACCAGGAACTAGACAAATCCAGACCCCCCAGAGCACAGCTTACCCGTCCGTCCAAAAGGAGTCTTAAAATTGCTAAATTAATCTTTCAACATGGACTGGCTGATGCTTGGAGGGAAATTAATCCAACTAAAAGGGACTACACCCACTTTTCTCACCCGCATCAGTCCTATGCTAGGATTGACGACATTGTTATCTCCACTTCTAAAATCCCGGACATGGTCAAGTCCTTCATAAGAGACACGTGTGGTCTGATCATTCCATAGTCCTCCTTTCCCTAAACAGAAACTTTAACCGTCCCAACCTCCTTCAATGGAGGCTCAACAAATCCCTCCTCAGCCACCCAGTTAGGGTTACAGAAATTGAGAAAGCCATTGAGGAATACTTCCTCGTGAACAAGGCAGCAGAGGTCTCGGCTGAAACCCTTTGGGCTGCTCACAAGGCCACTATTCGGTGCAAACTAATTCAATTATCTACTCAGATTAAAAAAGAACACATGATTGATATCGAAAGGCTTGAAAAATAATTTATTCACATGTGTCATCTTTACAAACAAGACCCCAAACAGGTCCCTGTAGACAAATGAAACGCGGTACACTTATCCCTCAACCTAGCCCAAGTTAGAAAAACATATGAAGTAGATGGAGTGGAGCCAAATTCTATCATCAGCGATACATAATTGGCCCGATGCTGCCTGACAAATTATCCCTCCAACCAAGACAGCGTACCCTACCCAAATTTTGAGTTTCTGGGAATCACCATACTCTAAACCCACAACACATTATGGAATCGTTTCACCATTTCTATGAGAAACTATATAGTGCAGGGAATGATAATAAGTCCCATATGAACTCGTTTTTAGATTCTCTTCCGATCCCAAAACTAGAACCCAGACACCATGACACACCTCGATTCCCTGATTACAGTGGAGGAAGTACTAAGTGTCATTAAAAACGTCAAATGGAGATCTGCCCCTGGACCAGATGGCTTCTCCACACCCTACTACAAGACATTTGCGCAGACTTTGGCTCCGCACCTCACATTTTTCTTTAACTCTAAAACAAATGGGGATCCCCTAGATCAGTGATGGCAAACCTTGGCACCCCAGATGTTTTGTAACTACATTTCCCATGATGCTCATGCACTCTGTAGTGCAGTTGAGCATTATGGGAAATTAAGTTCCAAAACTTCTGGGGTGCCAAGGTTCACCATCACTGCCCTAGATAAACACCTTATCTTACATCTCATTTATCCCTAAACCACACAAAGACCAAGGAAATGTAGGGAACTACAGGCCCATATCACTAATAAGTAACGATATGAAAATCTTGACCAAGAGCCTAGCAACCCGCATAGTATCCTTTATAAGTCTTTATGTTCACAAAGACCAAGTAGGCTTCATCCCAGGAAGACAGGGCCAAGACCAGATCACACCAGCGATAGACATCATATCAATTTTACAATCAGGATGGGCCCAGGGGACTCGTCAGGAAGGGCTACGCATTTTGATCGATCTCCAAAAGGCCTTTGATTCAGTCTCATGGCCCTACCTGTTTAATATCATGCACCATTGGGGCTTTGGTCAGAGGTTCATGGGCTGAATGGCGGCATTGAACGCCTATTCAGAGCCCATTAATATAGCCAGAGGGACCAGACGGGGCTGTCCCTTATTACCCCTAATATTTGTGATAGCCATAGAAGCCCTGGCGATAGCCATTCGTACCAATCCTGATATACAAGGGGTGACCTGTGGACCACAGACACACAAATGTGCTCTGTTTGCAGATGATCTATTGCTTCTCATCACATCGCCGACAACCTCTCTCCCAAACATCTGCAAACTGCTGGATAACTTTACTAGGGCCTTGAGCTTACAAGTTAATCTTACTAAATCCTAAACTTTAAATGTGAATGTCATCTGCCATAGCAGAGAAACTCAACATTTCCTTCTAGTTTGAATGAAGTGAATCTACCATTCGATATTTGGGAGTGGAACTTCCCCCAAAGGTAGAACAACTCTACTCGGTCAACTTCCCCCCTATGTATAGTAAACTTGGTGCCGATCCTAAAGGATGCGCACTCCAACACTTACCCTGGTTAGGGAGTCTTAATGCGGTTAAAATAACACTACTCCCCAAATTACTCTATCTTTTTTGAGAACATTTCAAAGCAAAATAATAAAATTCATTTGGGGCGCCTCAGATCACCGCCTATCGAGAAGTGTACTCTACAGACCAAGGAAGCATATTTTTCATTACCCCAAATTCCTGCCAGAAATTAATATTAAAGCCTTCAGCTGGTGGTTGGATAAAGGGTTATACCGCATTGGACACTACCTGACTACCCTGAGCCCACTCTCACTCGGCTACTGTAAAAGCAAGTTGGAGATGCCCGAATCCAAACGGTATAGATACTTACAATCTTCCCATTTTTTGAACGCTCAATGGCGGAAGAGGCCATCACCCCCAACGTTAACAGCCTATGAACAATGGTGAGGTCAGATCACAGAGCAGAGTGGGGGCATTTCCACAATCTACCTGTCACTAGCCTCAGACAACTCTAAGCTTCCTTATATGCTGGCCTGGGAAAATGAGACCCAGATCAGCTGGAATAAGGACACCTGGAACAGAAACTTCTTTCGGTCATGCAAAGGCATATGTAACACAGCCCTGATTGAAGCAAACCTCAAAGTAATAACCAGATGGTATCTCGTTCCAACAAGGCTGGCAAACATGTTCCCTTCTTCCTTGCCCCTTTGCTTTAGAAGTTGTGATGTCCCTGGTTCCATGCAGCACAATTGGTGAGATTGCCCAAGAATTAGGGGATTCTGGAACAAAATATTTTACATAATACGCGATGCCAAATCCCAAAGTACCGCTCCATAGCTGTACTCAATGCCCAGATACCTGACTTTTCTAAAGTTGTCCAGTCACTAATTTTATTTATCCTACTGGGAACTAAATTGACCACAGCAAGAGTATGGAAACAACACAATGAGGGTCATTTACTAAAGGCAAATCCACTTTGCACTACAAGAGCACTGCAAGTGCACTTGAAAGTGCACTTGGAAGTAAAGTCGCTGTAGATCCTAGGGGGACATGCAAGGAAATAAAAAAAAAAACAGCATTTTAGCTTGTACATGATTGGATTATAAAATCAGCAGAGCTTCACCTCATTTCAGAGCTTCCCCTCAGATCTACAGCGATCTACAGCGACTGCACTTACAAGTGCACTTGTAGTGCAAAGTGGATTTACCTTTAGTAAATCAACCCCAATGTCTCCTTTACCGCAGCCACAAAAAATCTCCTGGATAATGGCTCAAGAAAAAATGGTAATCTAATTAAAGGACACAGTGGCGAAGTTTGAGTCGGTTTGGGAACCTTGGGCGACCTATGTAGGTATTTCCTGATAATTTATGCACAATATGATGGGATACACAGGATCAAAAGCTGAATTTCTCTTTCTCTCCTTCTCCTTCTTTTTTTTTCCGACTTTCTTCTTCATCATTAGTCTCTCTTCGCTCTATCTCTTAAGGCCCGTACACACGATTGGATTTTCCAATGGGAAATGTTGGATTTCAGGCTGTTGGCGGAAAATTCGACCGTGTGTATGCCCCATCGTACAATTGTTGTTGGACTTTCCGCCAACAAATGTTGGCTAGCATGTTCTCAAATTTTCCGCCAACAAATGTGTGTTGTCGGACTTTCTGATCGTGTGTACACAAGTCCGTCGGACAAAAGTCCAAAGTACAAACGTGCAAGCTCGGAATCAAGGACGAGCTGGAAGCCTTGTCTTGTAAAACTAGCGTTCGTAATGGAGATATCACATTCGTGACGTGGCAGATTATGAAATCTCTCAATGCAGCGCATTCTCTTCTTCTTTATAATGGTATAATAATGAAGCTGCTTTGCTGGTGATATTCACAGAGTTCTGACAAACATATTTCTTTTTATTTTCTAGTGATCTCCCAAATAATATATATATTTTTGTGTGTTTTTTTTCTAGTGACCTCCAGAATAATATATATTTTTTCTAGTAACCTCCAGAATAATATATATATATTTTTTTTCTAGTGATCTCCAGAATAATATTTTTTTATAGTCATCTCCAGAATAATATGTTTTTTAGTTTTGTATGTCAAGTTACCACACCATTATTATCTTGTATTTTTTAACCTCAGATACAACTATGTTGGTGTCCCTTGTTAATTTGACATTACCTGCCTACTCACAAACAAACTGTCCTTTTTGAAGTAAAACACATAGCCAAGTATTTGTCCAAACAAATTTTTTTAATTCAATAGGGAGCACAAGGTCCTATCAAAATAAAGAGGAAGGCAACGCTTGAGAAACAGTTGGAATTGGTGAAGCCTCTGTAGCCCAGGGCAGACATCAATTATTTGACTGTCCAAATTGGTAACCTGAGGAGTCCATGTAATAGGGATCACAATACGGTCCAGGACTCAGAGAGATCGGGAGCAGCAGCAGATGACATATATGTCCTGAGGCTGTGGTCTTCCAAAAGCCTGCGTTTTTTGCCAGACCACACCGAACCCAGGCCATCACTCTCAACACTTCCTTCCACACTTCCTTCCATGGTGCTGTGGTGGGTGGGGTGGCTGTGTTGTTGGTGGAGGAGCATGGTCCAACTTGCAGAGGTGCATTTTACGGGTGAGTTCGCCCATGGTCCCCTTGTTTAGGGCCTGAGGAATTATTTCCTTGCATATAGTGTGCTGGTCCTCCTCCATCTGTTTTAATTTATTGCCTGTCAGGCATCCAAACGCCTCCTGGCCATCAGGGGCCATGCTAATTGCAGCTGTAGAATGGCGAAGAAAATCAGCCGTGGCATCGTACAGGTTCCTGTACTTCCTGGCCCTTTTGGTTGGAGGGGGGAGGGGAGGAACCTGCGATTCTGTCAGGCTGCTTGCCACGGCCTCCTCTTGGCTGAGGCTGAGACTTTACCATGTATGAATATGGAACATAGTTTTAGGTCTTTGGTCATCAATCACACACAATTTTGAGCTCATGACTGTTGCAAATTGAATGTTAACAAATAGAAAAGACTCTCATTCTGACCACAGCATTTTTCATTCTTGTCCCAATAATTTTTGGTCACTATTGTCTATTGATATGTAAACCACTTTGTTAACCACTTCAATACAGGGCTTTTAAACACCCTTCCTTACCAGAGCACTTTTTGCGATTCGGCACTGCGTCGCTTTAACTGACAATTGCGCGGTTGTGCGACGTTACACCCAAACAAAATTGACGTCCTTTTTTTCCCACAAATAGAGCTTTCTTTTGGTGGTATTTGATCGCCCCTGCGGTTTTTATTTTTTGCGCTATAAACAAAAGAAGAGCGACAATTTTGAAAAAAAAACACAATATTTTTTACTTTTTGCTATAATAAATATCCCATTTTTTTAAAAAAAAAACAATTTTTTTCCTCAGTTTAGGCCGATACGTATTCTTCTACATATTTTTGGTAAAAAAAATCTCAATAAGCGTATATTGATCGGTTTGCGCAGAAGTTATAGCGTCTACAAAATAGGGGATAGATTTATTGAATTTTTTTCTTTTTTTTTTTACTAGTAATGGCAGCGATCTGCAATTTTTTTTTTCATGACTGCGACATTGCGGCGGACACTTCGGACACTTTTGACACATTTTTGGAACCATTCACATTTACACAGCGATCGTTGCTATAAAATTGCAATGATTACTGTGTAAATGTGACTGGCAGGGAAGGGGTTAACACTAGGGGCGCTGTAGGGGTTAATGTGTTCCCTAATAGAAGTGATTCTAACTGTGGGGGGAGGGGACTCAAGTGGAGGAGACCAATCATGTGTTCCTCCGTACTGGGATCACATGATCGGTCTCCTCCTCGCTGACAGGACGTGGAGCTGTGTGTTTACACACACAGCTCCACGGTCCCACCCGGTCCCGTTGTTTTATCGGGCAATCGCGGCCGCCGGGCACTCGCACCGGGTCCCGAGCGATGCCGCGGGCGTGCGCGCGCGCCCCCCAGGCGGCCGGGAATGCGAGGACGTCATATGACGCCCACCCAGGATGGTAGATCCACCTTGTGGGCGTCATATGACTATAGCGTGGTATTGAAGCGGTTAAATCCAAAATTTGTGATCAATAACATCTAGTTAGCATCATTCAATTTTTGACAAGAAATATGTTCAACAATGCTATACATGGGTCAATCTGGGCTCCTCCACATCTTCTTCCTGGGTGGAAGGCCCAGGTTGGACCTCAGGAGCCTCAGCTGATGTTGAAGGAAGTGTTGAGAGTGATGGCCTGGGTTCCATCTGATCTGATAAAAAACGCAGGCTGTGGTAGTACCACAGCCTGGGGACATATATGGCATCTGCTGATGCTCCGGGTCTCTGGGAATCCTGGACATTCTTGCGCTCCCTATTATATGTGCTCCGCAGGCTACCAATTTTGCCCTTAAAATAATTGATGTCTGTGGTGGGATACACAGGCTTCACCAATTTCAACAG
The DNA here is from genome assembly GCA_028564925.1 of Lithobates sylvaticus. Classification (NCBI taxonomy): domain Eukaryota; kingdom Metazoa; phylum Chordata; class Amphibia; order Anura; family Ranidae; genus Lithobates; species Lithobates sylvaticus. Next base: position 321,958,753 of record CM053028.1, on the reverse strand, counting down.
TTTCTCCATCGCTGCCTTCCTCTTGTTATGGGGACAAGTTCCTCATCCCGACAACCTGGTTGTCGGGGTCTGCGGGCGTGGGGCTTATCAAAATAATAAAGCCCTTTAACAAGTGGGCCCCCAGATCCCGGCCCCTCTATGTGAATGGGTATCGGGCACATTGTACCCCTACCCATTCACCAAAAAAAGTGTCAAAGTAAAAACCAAAAAAGACAGTATTTGACCAAAAAAAAAAAGTGTCCCGCGATGTACATCCATCTTCAATCATGCCGCCCAACGGACTTGAAAAATAGAGAAAAAATAAAAATACTCCGCCTCCATTGGATGGCTCCCGCTGACTGCAGTCTTTTTGCTGTAACAACTGTTATATAGGAAAAGGCGGGGCCACCCACTGACGTAACCAGATGACCCCATCCACTCTGATGTCACATGACATCAGAAGGGGCGGGGTCACTTGGGTTACGTCACTAGAGGGCTATAACTACATGTTTTTTTGACCTCTTTGGCTGGTCCTCGGTGACTGGACAGTTGAATCGCCTGGCACACATAGCCGCCCGAATCTGCCAATTCGTGGCGGCTCTCTATGGATGGCACAGACGATTTCAATATTGCCTGGCCTCCATCTTGCTACTCCGGCGGGCATGTGTTGTCCGCTGATAAAGCCCCTGTGTCGGTGGGCCGCAGGTGCACGACATTATTCCGCCATGCTGACGTTGCGCATGTGCGGTCAGGCCGTGCCCACGCAGCTCAGGAAGCCTGCCAGTTACGCGCTTGTCATCTCCCCCTCCGTTTTAGGCTCAGCTGATACCTATCGGCGGTGCCTTTGATTGGAGGGGGAGGTGTATTGGTATGGTTAGCTTATACCCCAATATCACACCAAGCCTAAATCAAAGTGACGCTTAATCAAATTATAAAAGCAGCTTACACAGACAAAATTATTATTTTTTGTTGTACGCATATTCAATTTAATTTGCATTTAATTAAATTAAATTTATTGGAATGGAATATAATTTATTTTATATAAGAGATATAAATACAATGTAATATTATAAAATTATTAAATTACCATGCTTAAATAATAATAAATTCAGATAGGGATATATACAATCCATAAAACTGACTGTCTGTCATGCACTTATTAGGCCCCTTTCACACTGAGGCATTTTTCAGGCGCTACAGCGCTAAAAAAATAGCACCTGTATATCGCCTGAAAAAAGCGGGCCCCTTCACCCCAGTGTGAAAGCCGGTGAAACCGCTCCTAATCAATGGGGCAGCGTGGCTATACCGCCGGCAAAGCGTCACTGCAGCAGCACTTTGCGAGCGGTTTTAACCCTTTTTCGGATGCTAGCGGGGGGGGTTAAAACTGCCCCGCTATCGGCTGAATAGCGCCACTAAAACGACGGTAAAGCAGCGCTAAATATAGCGCTGCTTTACTGCCAACGCCCGCAACGCCCCAGTGTGAAAGGGGCCTTACTTTCTAGTACACTCCAACTGCATAGTTCTATACCATCTTTGCATCAATAACTTGCTTCCACTTGATTCAGGTAGGATATATATATATACTCTTCCATATGTTTGGTTACATATGTTTTTCGTTCTTAATTCCTATATAGCAAAAAAACTCTTTCTATTCTATTCAGTTTAACAATACTACCTATTACATCTTACTACCCTTGCTTACAGGGCGACATCCCTCCTTGGCTTCAGTGTTTTCCGCTGTCCATTGCTCCTTATTAGGGATGAGCCGAACACCCCCGGGTTCGGTTCGAACCAGAACCTTCGAACGGACCGAAAGTTCGCGCGAATTTTCGAACCCTATACGTTATAATGGACGCGAACGTTCGAAATCAAAAGTGCTAATTACAACGGCCAATATGCATGTTAATGTCATAAAACAGGTTTGGGGACCCGGGTCCTGCCCCAGGGGACATATATCAATGCAAAAAGAACTTTTAAAAACTAACGTTTTTTCGGGAGCAGTCATTTTAATGATGCATAAAGTGAAAAAAAAAAAAGTGAAATTTTCCTTTAAATATGGTACCTGGGGGGTGTCTAAAGTATGCCTGTGAAGTGGCATGTGTTTCCCGTGTTTAGAACTGTCCTTGCACAAAATGACATTTGTAAAGGAAAAAAAGAAGCCATTTAAAACCACTTGCGGCTTTAGGTTTGTTCTTAAGTAGAATCTGAACAGGTACATTATGAAGTGTAGCTCCATCCCAAAAAAATCTATTTTTAAGCTTTTTGGAGAACATAGGGAGGGGTTATCACCCCTGTAACATTTGCTGTCTTTGCACATCTGTTCAGAACATGTCACCTCACTTTCCGTCCCAATGACAAATGTTTTTGGAAAAGTGGGGTTTTAATTGAAACAAGGATTGGTGATAAAGTATCAGTAGAGAGGAGATACCTTTTTCCCAAATTAAATCTAACAGGATAGAATTTCCCTTCCTAGGGGTAGATTTCCTCTCACTTCCTGTTTTCTCTTTCCATTTGCAAGTAGGAGTCGTTTGTAAGTTGGATGTTTGAAAGTTTGCCCTATTAGATGTTGGTGTAGCCACAAGACTGGTGGGCACAGGAATGGGCCCTGCTATGAGTTAATAGATCAAGATTTGTAATTGCATGCACCTGTTGAACAGGGCAGAAAAATTGGGGGTGGTGGTGGTGGTGGACGGTGTTGCCACAAGACTGTAAGCTCTCACAGTTACTCTTGGTGGGCGCAGGAATGGGCCCTGCTGTGAGTTATTAGATCAAGATTTGTAATTGCAAGCACCTGATGAACAGGGCAGAAAAATTGGGCCTTTGGCGGTGGTGGTGGACGGTGTTGCCACAAGACTGTAGGCCCTCATAGTTACTCTTGGTGGGCGCAGGAATGGGCCCTGCTGTGAGTTATTAGATCAAGATTTGTAATTGCAAGCACCTGATGAACAGGGCAGAAAAATTGGGCCTTTGGCGGTGGTGGTGGACGGTGTTGCCACAAGACTGTAGGCCCTCACAGTTACTCTTGGTGGGCGCAGGAATGGGCCCTGTTGTGAGTTATTAGATCAAGATTTGTAATTGCAAGCACCTGATGAACAGGGCAGAAAAATTGGGCCTTTGGCGGTGGTGGTGGACGGTGTTGCCACAAGACTGCAGGCCCTCATAGTTACTCTTGGTGGGCGCAGGAATGGGCCCTGCTGTGAACTATTAGATCAAGATTTGTAATTACCCGCCCCTGTTAAACAGGGGCTGAAAAATTGTGCCTTAGGCACTGGTGCTGGTGCCACAACACTGCAACCCCTCACAGAGACTGTACTTGGAGCACAGCAGTCACACGTGTTGCGAAGCATTGTTTTAAAAAATTGGAAGTACACGCCCCTGTTAAACAGGGGCTGAAAAATTGTGCCTTAGGCACTGGTGCTGGTGCCACAACACTGCAACCCGGCCCTCACAGATACTGTACTTGGAGCACAGCAGTCACACGTTTAGCGAAGCATTTTTTTTAAAAATTGTAAGTACCCGCCCCTGTTAAACAGGGGCTGAAAAATTGTGCCTTAGGCACTGGTGCTGGTGCCACAACACTGCAACCCGGCCCTCACAGATACTGTACTTGGAGCACAGCAGTCACACGTGTTGCGAAGCATTTTTTTAAAAAATTGTAAGTACCCGCCCCTGTTAAACAGGGGCTGAAAAATTGTGCCTTAGGCACTGGTGCTGGTGCCACAACACTGCAACCCCTCACAGAGACTGTACTTGGAGCACAGCAGTCACACGTGTTGCGAACCATTTTTTTAAAAAATTGGAAGTACACGCCCCTGTTAAACAGGGGCTGAAAAATTGTGCCTTAGGCACTGGTGTGGTGGCATGGATCATTGAGGAGGAGGAAGAGGATAGTCAGTGAACATAAGAGGACAGTCACTCAGCATCAGCATAGGCAGTCTTGAAGGGATGTGACATTAAAAATTATTCGGTTATATCCGCCTCAGGTGCCTGGTAGCTGGTGGTGATCCAAGACTGATTCATTTTGATGAATGTCAGTCGATCAACCGAGGCGGTGGACAGGCGCACCCTATGATCAGTCACAAATCCTCCAGCAGCACTGAATGTGCGTTCGGAAAGAACGCTGGAGGCAGGACAGGCCAGTAGCTCAATTGCATACTGTGCAAGCTCTGGCCAGTGATCCATCCTCAGGACCCAGTAAGCCAGAGGATTTTCGGTGGGAAAGGTGTCCAAGTCTGACCTTGCCCCAAGGTATTCCTGCACCATGTATATCAGACGCTGGCGATGGTTGCTGGAACCAATCATACCTTGGGGCTGCGGACTAAAAAATTGTCTGAACGCATCGGTCAGACGTCCACCTTCCCCACCGCTCCTTCTGCCACTGACCGAAGCCTCAGCAACTCGTCGCCCAGGACCAGGAGTTTGTAGCCTCCCAGTTTCTGGGAACGCGTTGCACAGACCTTTCTGCAAGGCCTCCCTGAGATGTCTCATCCTCTGCTCCCTCTGCGACGGCAAGATAAGGTCCGCAACCTTACCCTTGTACCGCGGATCAAGGAGAGTGGCCAGCCAGTAATGGTCCCTCTCCTTGATCCGAAGAACACGAGGATCCTTCCGCAGGCTTTGCAGGATCAGGGAGGCCATGCAGCGTAGGTTAGCTGAGGCATTCGGTCCGGAGTCTTCTGGGTCACTGAGGATGACATGATCGCCAGCCACCTCCTCCCAGCCACGTACAAGTCCACTGGTTTGTTGGGACTGTACATCATCCCTAAAAGACTGCTGCTGCTGATGCTGAGTGCCAGGCTCCACCTCCATGCTCACACAATCCTCCTCCTCCTCCTCCTCCTCCTCCTCCTCCTCCTCATCCTCTTCCTGTGTGATGGGTGGGACAGGAGGAACACTGTCCGGATAAAGGGGGCCTTGAGAGGCAAGGAAGTCCTCCTCTTCCTGCCTCTGTTCTGCCTCAAGTGCCCTGTCCATTATCCCACGCAGCGTATGCTCCAACAGGTGGACAAGAGGGACAGTGTCACTGATGCATGCACTGTCACTGCTCACCATCCTCGTGGCCTCCTCAAATGGTGAGAGGACAGTGCATGCATCCCTGATCATGCTCCACTGACGTGGGGAAAAAAAACCAAGCTCCCCTGACCCTGTCCTGGTGCCGTAGTCGCAAAGGTACTCATTGATGGCCCTCTGCTGCGTGTGCAGTCGCTGCAGCATGGCCAACGTTGAGTTCCACCTGGTGGGCATGTCACATATTAGGCGGTTCTTGGGCAGGTTCAGCTCCTTTTGCAGCTCAGTCAGCCGAGCACTGGCATTATAAGATCGGCGGAAATGCACACAGACTTTCCTGGCCTGCCTCAGGACATCCTGTAAGCGTGGGAACCTGCCCAAGAACCGCTGCACCACCAGGTTGAGGACGTGAGCCATGCAGGGCACATGGGTGAGCTGCCCCTGTCGCAGGGCGGAGAGGAGGTTGGTGCCATTGTCAGAAACGACCATTCCTGGCTTAAGCTGACGTGGCGTCAACCACCTCTCGGCCTGCCCCTGCAGAGCTGCCAGAACCTCTGGCCCAGTGTGGCTCCTGTCCCCCAAACACACCAGCGCAAGCACGGCATGGCATCTTTTTGCCTGCGTACTTGCGTAGCCCCTTGTACGCCTACGGAGCACCGCTGGTTCCAAGGACAGAGCACAGGAGGAAGAAGAAGAGGAGGGGGTGGAGGAGAGAGGTGTGTCACAACCAGTAGCAGTAGTCGCGTTTTGGAGGCGTGGTGGCGGAACAACCTCCAACACTACTGCACCTTGTCCTGCATCCCTCCCAGCTGCCAATAGAGTGACCCAATGGGCCGTGAAAGAAAGGTACTGTCCCTGTCCATGCCTGCTGGACCATGAGTCAGCGGTAATATGCACCTTACCGCTGACCGCCCTGTCCAGCGAGGCATGGACATTGCCCTCCACATGCCGGTAGAGAGACGGAATCGCCTTCCGTGAGAAAAAGTGGCGTTTGGGAACCTGCCACTGAGGAACCGCACATTGAACAAACTCACGGAAGGGGGCCGAGTCTACCAACTGAAAAGGCAGCAGTTGAAGTGCTAGCAATTTAGCAAGGCTAGCATTCAACCGCTGGGCATGTGGATGGCTGGGAGTGTACTTCTTTCTACGGTCCAGCAGCTGGGGCAGGGAAATTTGCCTGCTGCAATCGGACGTCGGTGTACTGCAAGTACTTGGTTGTGACACACCTAATTCTACACCTTCAGTCCTCTCAGAGCAGCTTTCAGAGAGGACTGAAGGTGTAGTGGGGATGGAGATCCCAGCTGAGGAGGAGCAAGGAGAGGTCCGCTTAGTTCTTTGGTGTGGGTCTTTTATGTGTGCCTGCCAACGAGCTGCATGGCAGGTCGCCATATGTCTGGTCATGCTTGTCGTGCCCAAGCGGCTGATGTTTTGGCCACGCGAGATACGCTTGAGACAAATATTGCAAATAGCAGTGGTGCGATCTGCTGCACTCGTCTCAAAAAAGGCCCACACCAAAGAACTTTTCTGATAACGTGCAGAGGCAGCGCCCTGCACAGGCGGAGCTCTGCGGTGTTGTACAGTTGCTGTGCTGGCCTCTACCTGGCCTCCAGGGGGCATCCTGCCTCGTTGGACATGTGACGCCGCATCCTCCTCCTCCTCGTCCTCCTCCTCATCCTCTCTCCCTTGAGGCACCCACGTGGAGTCAGTGACCTCATCATCCCCTCCCTCTTCACCACTAGAGCAAACCTGGCAGTAAGCTGCAGCTGGTGGAACAGTACTGCCAGATTCCTCAAGCTGGGTATCGTCATCCGAGCCTTCGAATCGTTGGGCATCCTCCTGGAGCATGTACCCAACACTGTGCTCAAAGAGTTCGGGGGACTCCTCAGGAGGACATGGTGGGTCTAGGGAAGGGGTGGCTGATGATGCTCTGTCAGTACCCTGAGCCTGGGTGAGAGAGGATGAGGAGGATGAGGAGGGCTTGGTCATCCATTCTACCAAGCCTTCAGCATGATGCGGCTCCACATGTCCAGCTGCCGAAAACAAAGACGCGCGTGTCCCATGGCCACGTGCTGATGACGATGCACGACCACGTCCACGTCCACGGCCACGTCCACTAGAAACAGAGCCTGCCTGCCCTGTGTTCTTGGCTCTGCACGCTCTGCCTCCCCTTGGCGGTCTTCCAGCCATTGTAGTCGGTAGTCCTGTGGGTGCTGCTGAGAAGAATATATAGGAGCTCTGTGTGATGCCACTAACACACTAGAAGTCCTATGGGTGCTTCTGCAAAGAAAATAGAGGAGCTCTGTGTGATGCCACTAACACACTAGAAGTCCTGTGGGTGCTGCTGAGAAGAATATATAGGAGCTCTGTGTGATGCCACTAACACACTAGAAGTCCTATGGGTGCTTCTGCAAAGAAAATAGAGGAGCTCTGTGTGATGCCACTAACACACTAGAAGTCCTGTGGGTGCTTATGCAAAGAAAATAGAGGAGCTCTGTGTGATGCCACTAACACACTAGAAGTCCTGTGGGTGCTTCTGCAAAGAAAATAGAGGAGCTCTGTGTGATGCCACTAACACACTAGAAGTCCTGTGGGTGCTTCTGCAAAGAAAATAGAGGAGCTCTGTGTGATGCCACTAACACACTAGAAGTCCTGTGGGTGCTGCTGAGAAGAATATATAGGAGCTCTGTGTGATGCCACTAACACACTAGAAGTCCTATGGGTGCTTCTGCAAAGAAAATAGAGGAGCTCTGTGTGATGCCACTAACACACTAGAAGTCCTGTGGGTGCTTATGCAAAGAAAATAGAGGAGCTCTGTGTGATGCCACTAACACACTAGAGGTCCTGTGGGTGCTTCTGCAAAGAAAATAGAGGAGCTCTGTGTGATGCCACTAACACACTAGAAGTCCTATGGGTGCTTCTGCTAAGAAAATAGAGGAGCTCTGTGTGATGCCACTAACACACTAGAAGTCCTGTGGGTGCTTCTGCAAAGAAAATAGAGGAGCTCTGTGTGATGCCACTAACACACTAGAAGTCCTGTGGGTGCTGCTGAGAAGAATATATAGGAGCTCTGTGTGATGCCACTAACACACTAGAAGTCCTATGGGTGCTTCTGCAAAGAAAATAGAGGAGCTCTGTGTGATGCCACTAACACACTAGAAGTCCTGTGGGTGCTTATGCAAAGAAAATAGAGGAGCTCTGTGTGATGCCACTAACACACTAGAAGTCCTGTGGGTGCTGCTGAGAAGAATATATAGGAGCTCTGTGTGATGCCACTAACACACTAGAAGTCCTGTGGGTGCTTATGCAAAGAAAATAGAGGAGCTCTGTGTGATGCCACTAACACACTAGAAGTCCTGTGGGTGCTTATGAAAAGAAAATAGAGGAGCTCTGTGTGATGCCACTAACACACTAGAAGTCCTGTGGGTGCTTATGCAAAGAAAATAGAGGAGCTCTGTGTGATGCCACTAACACACTAGAAGTCCTGTGGGTGCTGCTGAGAAGAATATATAGGAGCTCTGTGTGATGCCACTAACACACTAGAAGTCCTGTGGGTGCTTATGCAAAGAAAATAGAGGAGCTCTGTGTGATGCCACTAACACACTAGAAGTCCTGTGGGTGCTTATGCAAAGAAAATAGAGGAGCTCTGCGTGATGCCACTAACACACTAGAAGTCCTGTGGGTGCTGCTGAGAAGAATATATAGGAGCTCTGTGTGATGCCACTAACACACTAGAAGTCCTATGGGTGCTTCTGCAAAGAAAATAGAGGAGCTCTGTGTGATGCCACTAACACACTAGAAGTCCTGTGGGTGCTTCTGCAAAGAAAATAGAGGAGCTCTGTGTGATGCCACTAACACACTAGAAGTCCTGTGGGTGCTGCTGAGAAGAATATATAGGAGCTCTGTGTGATGCCACTAACACACTAGAAGTCCTATGGGTGCTTCTGCAAAGAAAATAGAGGAGCTCTGTGTGATGGGACTAACACACTTCAAGTCCTATAGGTGCTTCTGGGAAGAAAATAAAGGTCTGTGTGATGGGACTAACACACTTCAAGTCCTATAGTTGCTTCTGGGAACAAAATATAGGATCTCTGTGTGATGGGACTAACACACTTCAAGTCCTATAGGTGCTTCTGGGAACAAAATATAGCTCTGTGTGTGTGATGGGACTAACACACTTCAAGTCCTATAGGTGCTTCTGGGAACAAAATATAGCTCTGTGTGTGTGATGGGACTAACACACTTCAAGTCCTATAGGTGCTTCTGGGAACAAAATATAGCTCTGTGTGTGTGATGGGACTAACACACTTCAAGTCCTATAGGTGCTTCTGGGAACAAAATATAGCTCTGTGTGTGTGATGGGACTAACACACTTCAAGTCCTATAGGTGCTTCTGGGAACAAAATATAGCTCTGTGTGTGTGATGGGACTAACACACTTCAAGTCCTATAGGTGCTTCTGGGAACAAAATATAGCTCTGTGTGTGTGATGGGACTAACACACTTCAAGTCCTATAGGTGCTTCTGGGAAGAAAATATAGCTCTGTGTGTGTGATGGGACTAACACACTTCAAGTCCTATAGGTGCCTCTGGGAACAAAATATAGCTCTGTGTGTGTGATGGGACTAACACACTTCAAGTCCTATAGGTGCTTCTGGGAAGAAAATATAGCTCTGTGTGTGTGATGGGACTAACACACTTCAAGTCCTATAGGTGCTTCTGGGAACAAAATATAGCTCTGTGTGTGTGATGGGACTAACACACTTCAAGTCCTATAGGTGCTTCTGGGAACAAAATATAGCTCTGTGTGTGTGATGGGACTAACACACTTCAAGTCCTATAGGTGCTTCTGGGAACGAAATATAGCTCTGTGTGTGTGATGGGACTAACACACTTCAAGTCCTATAGGTGCTTCTGGGAACAAAATATAGCTCTGTGTGTGTGATGGGACTAACACACTTCAAGTCCTATAGGTGCTTCTGGGAACAAAATATAGCTCTGTGTGTGTGATGGGACTAACACACTTCAAGTCCTATAGGTGCTTCTGGGAACAAAATATAGCTCTGTGTGTGTGATGGGACTAACACACTTCAAGTCCTATAGGTGCTTCTGGGAAGAAAATATAGCTCTGTGTGTGTGATGGGACTAACACACTTCAAGTCCTATAGGTGCCTCTGGGAACAAAATATAGCTCTGTGTGTGTGATGGGACTAACACACTTCAAGTCCTATAGGTGCTTCTGGGAAGAAAATATAGCTCTGTGTGTGTGATGGGACTAACACACTTCAAGTCCTATAGGTGCTTCTGGGAACAAAATATAGCTCTGTGTGTGTGATGGGACTAACACACTTCAAGTCCTATAGGTGCTTCTGGGAACAAAATATAGCTCTGTGTGTGTGATGGGACTAACACACTTCAAGTCCTATAGGTGCTTCTGGGAACGAAATATAGCTCTGTGTGTGTGATGGGACTAACACACTTCAAGTCCTATAGGTGCTTCTGGGAACAAAATATAGCTCTGTGTGTGTGATGGGACTAACACACTTCAAGTCCTATAGGTGCTTCTGGGAACAAAATATAGCTCTGTGTGTGTGATGGGACTAACACACTTCAAGTCCTATAGGTGCTTCTGGGAACAAAATATAGCTCTGTGTGTGTGATGGGACTAACACACTTCAAGTCCTATAGGTGCTTCTGGGAAGAAAATATAGCTCTGTGTGTGTGATGGGACTAACACACTTCAAGTCCTATAGGTGCCTCTGGGAACAAAATATAGCTCTGTGTGTGTGATGGGACTAACACACTTCAAGTCCTATAGGTGCTTCTGGGAAGAAAATATAGCTCTGTGTGTGTGATGGGACTAACACACTTCAAGTCCTATAGGTGCTTCTGGGAAGAAAATATAGCTCTGTGTGTGTGATGGGACTAACACACTTCAAGTCCTATAGGTGCTTCTGGGAACAAAATATAGCTCTGTGTGTGTGATGGGACTAACACACTTCAAGTCCTATAGGTGCTTCTGGGAACGAAATATAGCTCTGTGTGTGTGATGGGACTAACACACTTCAAGTCCTATAGGTGCTTCTGGGAACAAAATATAGCTCTGTGTGTGTGATGGGACTAACACACTTCAAGTCCTATAGGTGCTTCTGGGAACAAAATATAGCTCTGTGTGTGTGATGGGACTAACACACTTCAAGTCCTATAGGTGCTTCTGGGAACAAAATATAGCTCTGTGTGTGTGATGGGACTAACACACTTCAAGTCCTATAGGTGCTTCTGGGAAGAAAATATAGCTCTGTGTGTGTGATGGGACTAATACACTTCAAGTCCTATAGGTGCCTCTGGGAACAAAATATAGCTCTGTGTGTGTGATGGGACTAACACACTTCAAGTCCTATAGGTGCTTCTGGGAACAAAATATAGCTCTGTGTGTGTGATGGGACTAACACACTTCAAGTCCTATAGGTGCTTCTGGGAAGAAAATATAGCTCTGTGTGTGTGATGGGACTAACACACTTCAAGTCCTATAGGTGCCTCTGGGAACAAAATATAGCTCTGTGTGTGTGATGGGACTAACACACTTCAAGTCCTATAGGTGCCTCTGGGAAGAAAATATAGCTCTGTGTGTGTGATGGGACTAACACACTTCAAGTCCTATAGGTGCTTCTGGGAACAAAATATAGCTCTGTGTGTGTGATGGGACTAACACACTTCAAGTCCTATAGGTGCTTCTGGGAACAAAATATAGCTCTGTGTGTGTGATGGGACTAACACACTTCAAGTCCTATAGGTGCTTCTGGGAACAAAATATAGCTCTGTGTGTGTGATGGGACTAACACACTTCAAGTCCTATAGGTTCTTCTGGGAACAAAATATAGCTCTGTGTGTGTGATGGGACTAACACACTTCAAGTCCTATAGGTGCTTCTGGGAACAAAATATAGCTCTGTGTGTGTGATGGGACTAACACACTTCAAGTCCTATAGGTGCTTCTGGGAAGAAAATATAGCTCTGTGTGTGTGATGGGACTAACACACTTCAAGTCCTATAGGTGCTTCTGGGAAGAAAATATAGCTCTGTGTGTGTGATGGGACTAACACACTTCAAGTCCTATAGGTGCTTCTGGGAACAAAATATAGCTCTGTGTGTGTGATGGGACTAACACACTTCAAGTCCTATAGGTGCTTCTGGGAACAAAATATAGCTCTGTGTGTGTGATGGGACTAACACACTTCAAGTCCTATAGGTGCTTCTGGGAACAAAATATAGCTCTGTGTGTGTGATGGGACTAACACACTTCAAGTCCTATAGGTGCTTCTGGGAACAAAATATAGCTCTGTGTGTGTGATGGGACTAACACACTTCAAGTCCTATAGGTGCTTCTGGGAACAAAATATAGCTCTGTGTGTGTGATGGGACTAACACACTTCAAGTCCTATAGGTGCTTCTGGGAACAAAATATAGCTCTGTGTGTGTGATGGGACTAACACACTTCAAGTCCTATAGGTGCTTCTGGGAACAAAATATAGCTCTGTGTGTGTGATGGGACTAACACACTTCAAGTCCTATAGGTGCTTCTGGGAACAAAATATAGCTCTGTGTGTGTGATGGGACTAACACACTTCAAGTCCTATAGGTGCTTCTGGGAACAAAATATAGCTCTGTGTGTGTGATGGGACTAACACACTTCAAGTCCTATAGGTGCTTCTGGGAAGAAAATATAGCTCTGTGTGTGTAATGGGACTAACACACTTCAAGTCCTATAGGTGCCTCTGGGAACAAAATATAGCTCTGTGTGTGTGATGGGACTAACACACTTCAAGTCCTATAGGTGCTTCTGGGAAGAAAATATAGCTCTGTGTGTGTGATGGGACTAACACACTTCAAGTCCTATAGGTGCTTCTGGGAACAAAATATAGCTCTGTGTGTGTGATGGGACTAACACACTTCAAGTCCTATAGGTGCTTCTGGGAACAAAATATAGCTCTGTGTGTGTGATGGGACTAACACACTACAAGTCCTATAGGTGCTTCTGGGAACAAAATATAGGAGCTCTGCCTGCCTGCCACGAACACACTACAAGTCCTATAGGTGCTTCTGGGAACAAAATATAGGAGCTCTGCCTGCCTGCCACGAACACACTACAAGTCCTATAGGTGCTTCTGGTAACAAAATATAGGAGCTCTGCCTGCCTGCCACGAACACACTACAAGTCCTATAGGTGCTTCTGGTAACAAAATATAGGAGCTCTGCCTGCCTGCCACGAACACACTACAAGTCCTATAGGTGCTTCTGGTAACAAAATATAGGAGCTCTGCCTGCCTGCCACGAACACACTACAAGTCCTATAGGTGCTTCTGGTAACAAAATATAGGAGCTCTGCCTGCCTGCCACGAACACACTACAAGCCCCTCTTTCTCAATCAATCTTTGTAACTGAATCTATCTAACTCAATCTCTGTAAGTGAATCTCTCTACCTAACTAAATCCAGCAGAGTGTCACAGAATCAGCCTGCTCAATCTGCGCCGGAACAGCATGTGACCGGCGCAGACGGCGTGGCGGCCTTTTATAGGGGGGGGGCGTGTACTACAGCCCCCTGAGCTGTAATTGGCTACAGGCGTCCTGCCTGTAGCCAATTATGGCTCTTCGAGTTTCCGGGGCTGTGATTGGCCAAGCATGCGGGGTCACAGTGCATGCTTGGCCAATCATCAGCCAGCAATGCACTGCGCCGGCCGCGCCGGCCGCAATGCATTGCGGGGCCGCTCGCATCACACGAACGTGATGCGAGCGGCCAAAATAGTTCTGGGCTCGCCGAGCGAGCGAACGCCCGGTGCTCGATGCGAACGTGGGTTCGCATCGAGCACCGGGCCCATCCCTACTCCTTATGGTAGTCCGGCTCTATTCAAAAAATTCTACTCTTTCTGGTGCAACATCAATGCAGGCTGTGAAGACCAGTTACTGTAAACAGGAAATTTTTGGAGACACATTTTCGCCTATGTTCTTTGTTTTTAATTAGCTTTATTGGAATGCTTCACCTGTGATATCTCCAAAATATACATGAGTCTATATATACATAATTGATGCAAATGTACATATTATACAGTGTTATTTATTATATATCCTCTCTGAATTTCTGCAACCACTATATTGTAGATATGATTGACCTCCTCATAACAACCCTGAAGAAAGAGACATTGAAACTCTGGAATGCGTCGGAGTTCACCAGAGCTTCACAGGTTGCCACTGGAGTCCTCTTCTACTCCTCCATGATGACATCACGGAGCTGGTGGATGTTAGAGACCTTGCGCTCCTCCACCTTCCGTTTGAGGATGCTCCACAGATACTCAATAGGGTTTAGGTCTAGAGACATGCTTGGCCAGGCCAACACCATTACCCTCAGCTTCTTTAGCAAGGCAGTGGTCGACTTGGAGGTGTTTTTGGAGTCATTATGTTGGAATACTGCCCTGTGGCCCAGTCTCCGAAGGTAGGGGATCATGCTCTGCTTCAGTATGTCACAGTACATGTTAGCATTCATGGTTCCCTCAATGACCTGTAGCTCCCAGTGCTGGCAGCACTCATGCAGCCCCAGACCGTGACACTCCCACGACCATGCTTGACTGTAGGCAAGACACACTTGTCTTTGTACTCTTCACCTGGTTGCCACACATGCTTGACACCATCTGAACCAAATAAGTTTATCTTGGTCTCATCAGACCACAGAACATGGTTCCAGTAATCCATGCCCTTAGTCTGTTTGTCTTCAGCAAACTGTTTGCTGGCTTTCTTGTGCATCATATTTAGAAGAGGCTTCCTTCTGGGACAATGGACATGCAGACACATTTGATGCAGTGTGGGGCATATGGTCTGAGCCCTGACAGGCTGACCCCCCACCCATTCAACCTCTGCAGCAATGCTGGCAGCACTCATATGTCTTTTCCTCAAAGACAACCTCTGGATGTGACACTGAGCACATGCACTCAACTTCTTTGGTCGACCATGGCGAGGCCTGTTATGAGTGGAACCTGTCCTTTTAAACTGCTGTATGGTCTTGGTCACTGTGCTGCAGCTCAGTTTCAGGGTCTTGGCAATCTTCTTATAGCCTAGGCCATCTTTATGTAGAGCAACAATTATTATTTTCAGATCCTCAGAGAATTCTTTGCCATGAGGTGCCATGTTGAACTTCCAGTGTGCAGTATGAGAGAGTAAGAGCGATAACACCAAATTTAACACACCTGCGCCCATTACACCTGAGACCTTGTAACACTAATGAGTCACGTGACACTGGGGAGGGAATTGGGTAATTGGGCCCAATTTGGAAATGTTCCCATTTTTGTACTCACTTTTGTTGCCAGCGGTTTAGACATTAATGGCTGTGTGTTAAGTTGTTTTGAGGGGACAGCAAATTTACACTTACACAAATTTACAAGCTGTACACTCACTACTTTACAATGTAGCAAAGTGTAATTTCTTCAGTGTTGTCACATGAAAAGATATAATAAAATATTTACAAAAATGTGAGGGGTTTACTCATTTTTGTGAGATACTGTATGTATATAGGCCAATCATGGCTCTCACAGCAGAGTGCACTGTGATTGGCCAAAGCATGCAGGTCAGGTGCATGCTTTAGCCAATCATCATACAGCAATGCACTGCAATCTCGCAGTGCATTATAGGGCGTTCTGCAGTGCTCAAATTTTTCCTGCGAACGCCACATATGTTCAGTTAATTTGTGAGCAAAATCGAACATTGGGACCATCCCTACACATGGGATACATTTGTGATGTGAGAGGGAGCTCAGCACACAGTTTGTCTTTTTAGAACACAACGCAGCTCGGAATCCTTTCCTTCAATCAACTCTCACACAATGTACAAGAGATCTAAATGCAGTTCTCTACCCCTCCTCTGTGATACCCTTTTGAAGGGATGTAGAGGAGAGAGCGCTACAGATAAACAAGTAAAACTTATGTAGGGCGATATGTTTTGTCTGTGTGTATCACCTGAGACCAGTCACTTCCCTGGTAATAACTTGAAGTTTGTTTATTATTTGTGCATTATAGTATATTTTTGTGACATGGTAAAAAAATAGAGATGTGTATATTTCCTGTAGAGGGAGGCCTCCTGTACTAATATTAGCACCATGTAGAAATCATCTCTGTTCAATTGTAATCAGTAGCAGAACAGCTCTCATTATATTATTGCAAGTGTAATAATACATCCATTTATCCAGTGGAAAGCTGGTGGAGGGTGAAATTAGAGTGTTAAACAAAGGTCATTTTCAGATTCACATCTTTATGGCAATATTCATGTTACAACAAATCCAGTATTTTTATTGCTTTTTCCCCAGTATGGTATAACATTAATGCTATATTTTATCACAAGTAGAATAGTCACCAGTAACCCTCCAAAAAATTAAAAAAGATGTTGTATATCTGGGAACGGAATCATTGAAACAGCTTTTCCAAGAGACCTGCTCTGCTTCAGCCATAAGCTTAAGATGAAAGGCAACCAAAGGCCAGCAATGCAGATACAGTATCTCACAAAAGTGAGTAAATCCCTCACATTTTTGTAAATATTTTATTATATCTTTTCACATCACAACACTGACAACACCGAAGAAATAGAAAAAATAGAAAAAGGGACTTCTGACTTTTTAGGCACAATTTGACAATATTTATTAAGAAAAACATATACAAAATTTATTATAAATTCTTTAAAAATTACCACAATTAATAATAGAGATAGATTGCAATAATACCGCTACCATATACAACCAATAATAAGCAATGGGACTTAAGGGAGATGCATATTCCATCGTTCCATCATATACAGGAAGTCCAAAACTATGGTTGAACGGCAGCGACACAGTGAAATATCAATATTAATGCCTCAACATGTTGCGCGTATATTAACGCTTCTTCAGGAACTTTTTAAAAAATTGTGGCTAACAAAGAAAATAAAGAAACAATTACATAATTAATCATATATAATTTAAATTAGAAAGAGTAAAACATTTGTAATAGCGTAGAGATATAGCACCCAAGTGCAAGCGGCATCAAAAACTGACTTTAGGACACCCTGGCGTATATGTTATAAAATAAACTTGGTAGAAAACAGAGTATAATAGCTACATTTTATATTATAGTGGGTGGCCATAAAATATATTTGGATATCACTGATTAAATTATTGGTCAATAATTGGACTAGAGGTAGAGTAACATAACCCTATAGTACATGCTGTTTAAACACTAATGAAAAATAAAATAACTTACTATATAATTCGCAATACAGTGCACAGCAGGTGTTCATGGATAGAAATCACCCACAGAAATGCATGCGAGGTGCAGGTATTGAAAGTTAATACATAAGCGGTAATCCGGTAACCAAATAGCATGAATACGTCTGCAAGCTGCCTAAAAGACACCATGTAAAATGCACTAAATATATACATTTATATGTCCAAGAAAAGCTAATAAATAAAAAGCCTAAACAACTAACTAGAGGTAATTAAGAACTCACCTACGGTATATATTTTTGCCAATAATAAAAAAGAGTATAGGTGGCCAAGCAAGCCTAGCCAAAGAGAAGGATTAATGGTGGGGACGAAATTCTGGTAGATATTATCCCACACCAAATATGATCAGATAGATAGAGACCAATATGTTCCAGGTCCAAAAAAGGATTATAAGGTCACCAGGGTAGTTTAATAAGAAACCTAAAAGACATAAGCATACAGTTTAAAGAGGGAGGTAATTGATGAATCACTTAGCATAGACAGCCATCTAGGGCTGACAATGAATATAACCAACCTTTATGTGATATTAATCCCCTCTGATAACGGCAACAAAGTATCCAGTGTGGATAGAAAATGACAGCTGAAATAGCACGCTAAACCAGTGTGCTATTTATACATATGTCCTGCCCGTAATCACAATCAGCTGTGCTGATGTGACGCCATCCGGACCGTCCGAAAAGGGACACAGCGCATGCGCCAAACAACAACCCATCTCGAGCGCGCAAAGCAATGACACGCAAGGATAGGGAGGGGGGCGGCCAGTGAAGTACCCAGCATCAGTCAGCGGACTGGGGAAGAGCTCCCCCGCTGGCCAATACAGGCGTCACGACGGCAAAAGGTGAATTAGAGCTCAGCGTAATATTGGGCGGCCACAGGAAGCCTAGTTGGAACCTACAGAAAAGCCCAATTGTGCCGCAAGGACCAGAGAGCCACAATAGCCATGCCAAACAAATATGTAACATATTACATACATCAGAATATAATAGAAGAAAAATATGATAATACCAATTATTATACAAAATGGGTATCCAATAGAAAAAGCCAAAACATGGCAATAATTGCTATCAGTATGAATTAACAGCATTTAGAATAATACTAAATTATGTTCAAATATATTTAATTTCACAATGGACAATACATAGATGCACAGAAGGAATAGGGATTATGCATAAAAATAAAGGAAAGAAAAAACAAATCATATGCACTATAGGAATATGGTGACTCGATGGTATATAGCCCACCATAAAATCCCATTAATAATAGAAACAAAAAATTACAAAAATGGTTTATATGACTGGG
This sequence comes from Lithobates sylvaticus, assembly GCA_028564925.1. Classification (NCBI taxonomy): domain Eukaryota; kingdom Metazoa; phylum Chordata; class Amphibia; order Anura; family Ranidae; genus Lithobates; species Lithobates sylvaticus. The sequence continues at coordinate 321,940,178 of CM053028.1, read as the reverse complement.
CCTCATTAATACCAGGAGTGTATATGGCATTAAGACGCTCTATCCAAATAGTCTCCCTCTTAAGGATCTGTTTTTCCTATTCCCCACCTTGTGGGTCTTTGGGGATAACTTCGAGGGCAATGAATAAAATAACCGATGTATCGAATTTGTGGTATAAATCAAGATGTCTGCTTACTGAGGTTATCATTTTGCCCCCCGCAGAGTAATACACATGATCATTAATGCGGGATCGAAAATGTCTAGCAGTTTTACCTACATAGAATGCATTACATTTACATGACATCAAATATATTATACCTTGGGTGTCACAATCAGCATGGAAATTGGGAACAAAAAGTTCACCATTTGGAAGTATAAATTGAGTCCCTGTATTTATCCAGGGGCAAAATGAGCATTTACCCCATTTGGTGATTCCATTCTGCTGACGTCTAAGTAGTGGGTTATTTACATAGTGGCTAGATGTGAGCTTATCACGTAAAGACCTTGATCTTCTAAATGTAATGTCAGGGGCTGGACTAATATATTTGGCAAGAATTGGATCATCTCTTGGCACCGACCAGTGAGCTCTCAAGATATTGCGCAGTTCCATATGATGTTTAGAGTATCTGGTTATATATCTCACTGTCTGATTAGATTTATTAGGCTTCTGTTTGTAAAGGAGGGAGTTACGTGATTGACACAGGGCTTTGTTGTAAGCACTGTGTAATAGGGATTTGCTGCACCCTCTCTCCTTGAGGCGATCCCAGAGTAAATTAGCCTGTAATCAAAATTCGTCAGTGTGTGTACAGTTTTGGCATAACCGTAGGTATTGTGCATATGGTATGCTACGGATTAATGTTGCCGGATGCGCACAGTCAGCGTGTAGGTGTGTGTTTCCTGCTGTTACCTTTCTAAATAATGTAGAGGCTAATAAGCCATCAACATCCTTAAAAATTGTAAGATCGAGAAATGTGATCTTAGACAGATCACTGGACACTGTGAATTTTAAGTTAAAATCATTCTGATTGAGGATATCAATAAATGTTTTTAACAGGGTAGATGTACCCGTCCGCACAATAAATGTATCATCGATATAACGTAGCCAGCATAACGCATGACTAGTATATCTTGATAAAGAATAATCAGAAAAGATAGTCCGTTCCCACCCCCCCAGGTACAGGTTGGCGTAGGCCGGTGCGCAACATTTGCCCATGGCCACCCCCTGTACCTGGAGGAAGTGGGACTCTTTAAAAAAAAACAGTTCCCTGTCAATATGAACTGTAAAAGGTCCAAAATAAACTCACAGTATTCCCATTGATGGTGATTCTGCTCTCGCAGAAAGGTATGCACTGTCCCGATGCCCTGCTCGTGAGAGATGCTAGAGTACAATGCCTCGACATCCAGAGTCACGAGCAGGGCATCGGGAGGTACGACCATGCCCTCAATCTGCTTAAGAAGATCTAGTGTGTCTCTAGTTTACAATGGTAATGCCAAGACTTGTGGCATCAGAATGGGATCAATCAGACGGCTGGCATTCTCCATCAAAGAGCCAATGCCCGATAATATAGGTCTGCCGGGTGGTAGTGTTGGATGTTTGTGAATTTTAGGTAAGGCATAAAAAGTTGATAGGCAGAGCCAATGATAGATACAGATTCCATTTTAAATTTGTTAATTTGTGTTGCATTAATGCGAGAATACCACTCTTTATTGCGTAAAATGTCCATGCTTTTAGTCATAAGAACGATGTTGCCACCTTTGTCTGCAGCCTTGATCTCCAGATCAGGGTCATTTTTCAACCACAAAGTAATCCATCCAACTGTTTAATATCATTGACTGTGCCTACGTTTATTGAAAAAGAATCTAGCAACCTTACTCCTATACAAATGCAAGCGATTTTGCGGTTGAAAAATCACCCTGATCTGGAGATCAGGGCTGCAGACAAGGTGACAACATCGTTCTTATGACTAAAAGCAATTATGAAAAAATGGTAATGGACATTTTACGCAATAAAGAGTGGTATGCTCGCATTAATACAACACAAATTAACAAATTTAAAATGGAATTTGTATCTACCATTGGCTCTGCCTATCAAAAAGGCCTAGTCAACCAAGATCTATATAACTATTTAAATGTACGTAACCCGAGATTGGCAACTTTTTATGCCTTACCTAAAATTCACAGACATCCAACACTACTACCCGGCAGACCTATAGTATCGGGCATTGGCTCTTTGACGGAGAATGCCAGCCGTCTGATTGATTCCATTCTGATGCCACATGTCTTGGCATTACCATCATAAACTAGAGACACACTAGATCTTCTTAAGCAGATTGAGGGCATGGTCGTACCTCCCGATGCCCTGCTCGTGACTCTGGATGTCGAGGCATTGTACTCTAGCATCTCTCACAAGCAGGGCATCAGGACAGTGCATACCTTTCTGCGAGAGCAGGATCACCATCAATGGGAATACTGTGAGTTTATTTTGGACCTTTTACAGTTCATATTGACAGGGAACTGTTTTTTGTTTAAAGAGTCCCACTTCCTTCAGGTACAGGGGGTGGCCATGGGCAAATGTTGCGCACCGGCCTACGCCAACCTGTACCTGGGGGGGTGGGAGCCGACTATCTTTTGTGATGATTCAAGATATACTAGCCATGTGTTATGCTGGCTACGTTATATCGATGATATATTTATTGTGTGGACGGGTACATCTACCCTGTTAAAAACATTTATTGATATCCTCAATCAGAATGATTTTAACTTAAAATTCACAGTGTCCAGTGATCTGTCTAAGATCACATTTCTGGATCTTACAACTTTTAAGCTTAGCCTCTACATTATTTAGAAAGGTAACAGCAGGAAACACAATCCTACACGCTGACAGTGCGTATCCGGCAACATTATTCCGTAGCATACCATATGCACAATACCTACGGTTACGCCAAAACTGTACACACACTGATGAATTTCGATTACAGGCTAATTTACTCTGGGATCACCTAAAGGGGAGAGGGTACAGAAAATCCCTATTACGCAGTGCTTACAACAAAGCCCTGCGTCAATCGCGTAACTCCCTCCTTTACAAACAGAAGCCTAATAAATCTAATCAGACAGTGAGATATATAACCAGATACTCTAAACATCATATGGAACTGCGCAATATCTTGATAGCTCACTGGTCGGTGCCAAGAGATGATCCAATTCTTGCCAAATATATTAGTCCAGCCCCTGACATTACATTTAGAAGATCAAGGTCTTTATGTGATAAGCTCACATCTAGCCACTATGTAAATAACCCACTACTTAGACGTCAGCAGAATGGAATCACCAAATGCTCATTTTGCCCCTGGATAAATACAGGGACTCAATTTTTACTTCCAAATGGTGAACTTTTTGTTCCAAATTTCCATGCTGATTGTGACACCCAAGGTATAATATATTTGATGTCATGTAAATGTAATGCATTCTATGTAGGTAAAACTGCTAGACATTTTCAATCCCGCATTAAGGATCATGTGTATTACTCTGCGGGGGGCAAAATGGTAACCTCAGTAAGCAGACATCTTGATTTATACCACAAATTCGATACGTCGGTTATTTTATTCATTGCCCTCGACGTTGTCCCCAAAGACCCACAAGGTGGGGAATGGGACAAACAGATCCTTAAGAGGGAGACTATTTGGATAGAGCGTCTTAATGCCATATACACTCCTGGTATTAATGAGGCCCAGTCATATAAAGCGTTTTTGTAATTTTTCGTTACTATTATTAATGGTATTTTATGGTGGGCTATCTACCATCGAGTCACCATATTCCTATAGTGCATATGATTTGTTTTTTCTTTCCTTTATTTTTCTGCATAATCCCTATTCCTTCTGTGCATCTATGTATTGACCATTGTGAAGTTAAATATATTTGAACATAATTTAGTATTATTCTAAATGCTGTTAATCTACACTGATAGCAATTATTGCCATGATTTGGCTTTTTCTATTGGATATCCATTCTGTATATTAATTGTTATTATCATATTTTTATTCTATTATATTCTGATTTATGTAATATGTTACATATTTGTTTGGCATGGCTGTTGTCGCTCTCTGGTCCTTGCAGCACAATTGGGCTTTTCTGGAGGTTTCAACTAGGCTTCCCATCACGCTGAGCTATAATTCACCTTTTGTCGGCGTGACGAGTGTATTGGCCAGTGGGGGAGCTCTTCCCCGGTCCGCTGACCGATGCTGGGTACTCCACCCCCTCCCTATCCTTGCGTGTCATTGCTTTGCTTTGCGCGCTCGAGATGGGTGGTTGTTTGGCGTAGTGTCCCATTTTATCCGGTCCGGATGACGTCACATCAGCACAGCTGATTGTGACTATGGGCGGGACGTATGTATAAATAGCACGCTGGTTTAGCGTGCTATTTCAGCTGTCATTTTCTATCCACACTGGATACTTCATTGCCATTTTCAGAGGGGATTGATATCACATAAAAGTTGGTTATATTCGTTGTCAGCCCTAGATGGATGTCTATGCTAAGTGATTCATCAGTTACCTCCCTCTTTAAACTGTATGCTTATGTCTTATAGTATCTAAAGGGTGTATGTCACACGTACAGATATGCAGAATTTTTTTTTTTTTTAGAATTGCAGAAATGACCAACAGTATCTAAAGGGTGTATCTCACAGTAACATACGCAGTGCTGGTGCACTGAGCTTGCATAAAATGACAGATAAAAGTTATATTTTCTCTGGCACTGGGCTCAGGGCAGTGTAAAAATATTGTGCACTGCACCCACACAAGAAACTCAAGATAGATCGCTAAGTAATTACATTTCTGAAGCAGGACTCTTATCTAATTCTCTTCCTCAAAACGGTAGCAGCCTTTCCCTACACTATCTATCTTTTCTCTGGCACTGTGCTCAGGGCAGTGTAAAAAGATTGTGCACTGCACCCACACAAGAAAATCAAGGTAGATCGCTGAGTAATTAGAATAGATTTCTGAATCAGGACTCCTATCTAATTCTCTCCCTTAAAGCAGCAGCAGCAACCTTTCCCTGCATTATCTATAGCAGAGTGACGTGCTGTGCTGTGTGCCTCTAGCTTATATAGAGGCTGGGTCACATGCTGCACTGCCCAATCGCAGCCATGCCATTAGTAGGCATGGCTGTGATGGCTTCTAAGGGCACACAAGTTGAAAAAATGTTGATTGGCTGCCCTGCAGCTTTTTAAAAGGTGCCATTACATTGCCGAACACCGAACTGGAACCCGAACATACAGTAAATTGTTCGGGTTCGGGTCCGGGACCCAAAAACCCAAAAGTCTGGTACGGACCCAAACTTTATAGTTCGGGTTCGCTCAACCCTACTGGTGACCTTATAATCCCTGTTTGGACCTGGAACATATTGGTCTCTATCTGATCATATTTGGTGTGGGATAATATCTACCAGAATTTCTTCCCCACCATTAATCCTTCTCTTTAGCTAGGCTTACTCGGCCATCTATACTCTTTTTGATTATTGGCAAAAATATATTGGTGAGTTCTTAATTACCTTTAGTTAGTCGTTTAGGCATTTTATTTATTAGCTTTTCTTGGACATATAAACGTATATAGTCTGTGCAATTTACATGGTGTCTTTTAGGCAGCTTGCAGACGTATTCGTGCTATTTGGTTACCGAATTACCACTTATGTATTAACTTTCAATACCTGCACCTCGCATGTGTTTCTGTGGGTGATTTCTATCCATGAACACCTGCTGTGCACTGTATTGCGAATTATATAGTAAGTTATTTTATTTTCTTTTTTTTTTTTTTTTCTTTAGTGTTTAAACAGCATGTACTATAGGGTTATGTTACTCTACCCCTAGTCCAATTCTTGACCACTAATATAATCAGTGATATCCAAATATATTTTATGGCCACCCACTATAATATCAAATGTAGCTTTTATACTCTGTTTTCTACCAAGTTTATTTTATTACATACGCCCCCAGGGTGTCCTAAAGTTCTCTGTTTCTGCACGTTTTTGATGCTGCTTGCACCTGTGTGCGATATCTCTACGTCGTTACAAATGTTTTACTCTTTCTAATTTCAATTATATATGATTAATTATGTAATTTTTTCTTTATTTTCTTTGTTAGCCACAATTTTTAAAAAAAGTTCCTGATGAAGCGTTAATATACGCGCAACATGTTGAGCCATTAATATTGATATTTCACTGTGTCCCTTCCGTTCAACCATAGTTTTGGACTTCCTGTATATGATGGAACGATGGAATATGCATCTCCTTTAAGTCCCATTGCTTGCATATGGTAGCGGTATTATTGCAATATATCTCTATTATTAATTGTGGTAATTTTTAAAGAATTTATAATAAATTTTGTATACTGTATTTATCGGCGTATAACACACACTTTTTTCCCCTTAAAATCAGGGGAAAATCGTGGGTGCGTGTTATACACCGATCCCCCGCTGATTGTGAGCGGAGGAGCGAGCGCCGCTGATATCTATACATAGCCGAGTGTACTCGGCTATTCTCGGCTATTTACGCTCAGTCACGCCCAGTTCTGCCCTATGATGGACATAACACAGGGACTGGGCGTGACTGTGAGCGGAGCTATACAAGCCTAGCCGAGTATACTCTGCTATGTATGTATATGGGCGGCGCTCGGCTCCGCTAACAGTCACGCCCAGTCCCTGTGTTATGTCCATCATAGGGCGGGACTGGGCGTGACTGAGCGGAACTAGCCTAGGATAGCTGAGCACACTCGGCTATGTATAGCTATCAGCGGTGCTCGCTCCTCCGCTCCGCTACGAGAGGAGCCGAGAAGAGCCGAGATACACAGGACCGGCTCTGTGTATCTCGGCTGCGCCATTTTCAAACTGCAGTGACACTGACATGTCACTGCAGTTTAACTGTAGCCTGGGTAAGGCTGCAAATGACACTGAGGAGGCTGCAGATGAACGCTGCAAGGCTGCAAATGACACTGACAAGGATGCAGGGCTGCAAATGACACTGACAAGGATGCAAGGCTGCAGATGGACACTGATAAGGCTGCATTGATGGGCATTTAAATGTAAGTTTTTTGTTCCTTAAAACATTTTTTTCCTTAAAATTTCCTCCTAAACTTGGGGTGCGTGTTATACGCCAATAAATACGGTATGTTTTTCTTAATAAATATTTTTGATACATAAAAGGTATTTTGTCAAATTGTGCCTAAAAAGTCCGAAGTCCCCTTTTCTGTTTTTTCTTTTAAATATTTAGGATGTGGCACACTTTTTATTGATTTGTATCCACAGTACCACTATGTGTGATGATACAATGAAATCTATTGATTCTAACACTGAAGAAATTATATTTTGATACAATGTAAAGTAGTGAGTGTACAGCTTGTATAACAGTGTAAATTTGCTGTCCCCTCAAAATAACTCAACACACAGCCATTAATGTCTAAACCGCTGGCAACAAAACTGAGTACATCCCTAAGTGAAAATTTCCAGTTGGGCCCAAAGTGTCAATATTTTGTGTGGTCACTTTTATTTTCCAGCACTGCCTTAACCCTCTTGGGCATGGAGTTCACCAGAGCTTCACAGGTTGCCACTGGAGTCCTCTTCCACTCCCCCATGATGACATCACGGAGCTGGTTTACGTGACCTTGCGCTCCTCCACCTTCCTTTTGAGAATGACCCACAGATGCTCAGATACCCTCACACATGATTAGATATTCAAGGTAAAGGGGGCCACTCTGTGCAATACCATTGCACAGAGAGGTTCAGTATAAATCTCTTTTTTTTATTTTAGAAAAAAAAAAGAGCATTTAGTATTAAGTTTAAGTGACTACTCTCAACTCCCTTATGAAATCAATCCCAATGATCCAGTAACTTTCTATACGTTTAAGTTGCAAACAATAATACATACAATATATATATACAATTTCAATAAGTATAACAATGACAACTCAAACTTATTGTTCTTGTTTTGTTTTAAAAACTCAGCATAAGTTACATATTTCCTGAAATGTATTATTTTGTTTTCTCAGCACTTTTCATCATTACTAATTTAGATTCATTCACCACTGACTCATAAAGAATGATTCCTTTAGGTAGCTATCTACCTAGGAATCAATCTGTACTTTTAATAACACGTCATCTACAGTATATTGACTGAAATTTAAACTAAGGACACCATGTATGGTAACATTACATTTCCCATCTCAAGATTGATACCAATTACTTCGAAGGCAGCCTTGGAAAATTGTCATATGTTGCTAGTAGAAATACAAGAAAGGGAATGATTAATGCCTCTTTCATTTATGCATTGGATTATAATGTTGGGTGAACTGTATAAACTTTGCAGCAAGCAATCCGTAAAGTAGGTGGAAGCTCTTATTTTCCAGTAAATGAAAATATGAATCATTTTTATGGTTCATATTAAGCCTTAATTATTTGTTTTAAAACCATGCTTCCTGTGTGGACCTCAAAACTATTACTTGATTTGCATATCGAAGTGATTATGGCCTGACTATGAAATATAAATATAATAAAATAATTGATTCAACATTTATAAATATTTGCTGCAAAAGGAACTGCTTAATTATTTTATTTGTGTGTTTAATTCATTCTTTAAAATTTGCCTTGCTTAGTAATACTCCAAACAATGTAAAAGTAAATGACCTTGAATTTTTGCAGTTCTATACTCTTAAATGTAGGGCATTCTCATTCTATGCTTTATTAATGAATAGTATGACCTTTTCATACTCCAAACTTGAGTGGCTGTAGGCAGAAGATTTAATTTTACACAGATCTCATTTAGCAATTTGTAATTAGTAGGCCAATGACTCGATTTATGCATGCACAAATGATGAAGCTGAACAATTGCTTTTTTGGTATGCTAAGAGACAATTAACAAAGGTTTAAACTACAATGACTCTATACATAGATGCATTTATATATGTAAATTTTTATTCAAATATTCAATATTTTTACTTGTTTATATGTACTGATTAGTTAGAACTATGAAAGACTGTAGCATAAAATGATATCACTGCAATTACAAAATAATATTTACATTACCGTAAATATGGAGTTATTATTTTTCTTTGAATCCACAGTGACATTCTGATTAAATGTTGCATTAATGTTATCACACGCGCCTTAGCAAGGAACAATCTTTTGTACCTATTAATATTAAAATTGTAATTGTCCTTGCATATGAAAATATGTTTTTCTCTTTATTACTTTTGAATAAGTTTCAAACTGTTTAAATAATGCAAAGAAGATAGAATAGGCAGAATGTAGAAACACGATTTTAGGAAATTTCTCCCTGACCAGAGTGATATTAAAATGTAGTTGTATGATTAAAGTATATCTGAAGCCCTAACTTTTTTTTATGGTTCTGAATAGAGTAGAGAAATAGTTAAAATGTATCAGTTCTTTATGGTGTCTGTGACCCACCAAGGAAATGTCCCTTCAATAACAGGTTAAGGAAACTCCCTTGTTATACAGTTGACACCAAAACAGGTGAGAGGAAAAAGATGTCCTCTCTATTCCGGTTCCTGTGAAATTGTTGTTTTCCCATCCAAAGTGTTATTCTCCCAAGCAGAGACAGAGATAGGAATACGCACATATATACCACCATTCTGTAAGTGTATTTCTTTTATTCCTTATTAAATGTACTAAGTGATACATTATGGAGGTTCCATGTTTTTATTTTTGCATTGGGTTCGATTGATGGTCCATTCTATTGAGGATATCCTGCTCAGTACCAAGGTAAATTCCTTATACCCCCTACAGAGACCCGGGGCTGGGGGAAAAAAAGCCAAAAGTTCTATCAGTCTCCCTAAACAGGAGATCTTAACATCTGGTAAGCGGCAATCTTTCTCAGTGGTGGAGAATTTTGTCTTTCTATACCAAGTTACTACTTTCTTGGGTGTTAAGAGAGTGTTGTCACCATTCAAGCACAAACACAAAAAAAAAAAAGGACCAGTTACTGGATGAATTTGCCTTGTTCTTATGGAACTGTTTTTTGATTATTTTACTTGAGTTATTTAAAGGGACTTTTTTTCCTTTGGACACTCTGTATGCAATTTCTTTTAAGGTGCACATTTTTTTCTGGTCATTTATTTTCAATTATCTATGATCACTTATGTTCATATGTTTAATATAGAATTATTTTTTGTAGTTCACGTTTAGCAGCACAGCCATTTTTTTTGTTTAGAGATAGAAATTAAACCTTGTGGGGTTTTTCACACCTTCCCTCTCTATTAAAAAACTAAAAACTATTTTGGTTTTAGATGCACATTATCTGTAAATCCATGTTATCATCAGTGTAGTATGATTACTATTAAAGCTTTGGTATAAGTAATGATTAAGCTTTATTTTATTTATTTTTTACATACATTTTCATTGTTTTCAAGAATAAAATAGTACAAAACAAGTACAAAAATGACATAAGAGGATTGCCCCTAAGGGCATGTAAAACAGTCATAAATAAAAGCAAGCAAGAAACATTAAACAAAAGGTCTGCAATTATGACAGTGACGCAAACATTAGTAACAATATCAAACTAAGTGAGTAGCTAGTTAGCCTGTTCCAAGTCATGTGGTTCATAATCTCCACTGATGATCAAAGGTCATTATAGTACCTCGTTTGGTGGTCAAAAGGCATTCGTACATATGATGCGAGATAACTATCTCAAGAGCTTCTAAGATATTATGTACTATTTTTAGCATGTCATTATAAGCAATCAGGGCGCTAGCAAAATATTGCAAGATAATATAGGTAATAAATCATTGTCGATGTTCAGGATCTCTAGACCTAGAGTTGGGGGAGTACGTTTAGATAGATCCAAAATGCTTTGAATTTTTCTTCTAGAATATTTATTCAAAATACTTGTAAAAGTTTGCTGTATTGGCCAACGTAATACAAAATTCATTATTAAAAACAAGGCACTATGAAGATAAACAGCAAATGCCCTGTATGGTTATGTTTGTTAGCATATTTATTTTGTTTGGTTATGTTTGGTTTAGTTATGATTGTTAGGGCATTTATTTGCCATAATTTTTCATCAATTCAGTATAATTGGTGGTGTGATGCATCGTTCGGCCTAGTGAAATCTATTATTCTCTGTGTCTCTAACAGTGGCTCCTAATAATTCCTGGTTAAGGCATTATACATATAGTTGACATATATCACACTAATCACCTGTCTTTCCTACTACATTTCTCAGTCCTTGGTTGCGCCCCCACACCCGCCCCAGGACTGGGCTGTTGCTGGGCTACATGGTCTTCGCCTGACCTTGATTGTATCTACCATTAAATGTCAGTATCTAGTAAGTGTATATGTAACACTGCGATCGTAACTGTATTAAATGTAGGCACTTTTCTTTTGTATAAACGCATTACAAGTTCATGAGGAAGTGACTAAAAGGTTGGAGACATGTTGATAATAAATCCCCAGAAATTCTAAGAAGGTGGAACCCCAGTATCTGGAGGAATTTGTAGGCATTGCTTTTTTTTTATCATACAACTGCTATGCATGGTTACTCCAGGGGGGGGGGGAGAATACACCTTGCGTTCACCTTTATAGTGCATTGTTTTTAACGATGAGTTTTATATTAAGTTGGCCATTATAGTGAACTTTTACGAGTATTGTGAATAAAGATTTGTACATTTTAACCTTATTGTTGTGTCTGTGCTTAAAAAGTCACACAACTGATCACATGGTAAAGCCTAACGTCATTGACTCTTTACCCTGATCTGTGATGCGCTGTGTCTGAGGCTCATCAACGATCCCCCGGGGAGTACGTGCACAGCTAGAATGGTAGGACATCATATGACATGCTCCCAGAGCAAGAGTGGTCCTCCCCGGCCGTCATTGTAAAATAGGCCAGGCAGAAACTAGTTAAGATGTGACAACTGAGAACAAACTTTACTGATATCTTTTCTTCTACTCCTGCTAACTGTAACACACTTGTAGGCAGGTTAGGTTTATACTGCCCCAGCCAGGAGTGTTAATTGTATTTTCTGTTCTTTTCTTGGTGGGCTTTTCTGAGTCCGACCCACTGGTTCTTTGTATTATAAAAGGGACAGGGGTGCGGACCCTAAATCACACAAGAGGTTATTGAAAGTTTGCAGCTGTTGTTGGTAATGTTATTTGAAATTAAAAATGTTTAGGTCTTAAGATACTAAACGGGTGTAATACAAGTAACTGGCACATATAGTCTACAGCTCAGGTCACTAAGCACATTGGGGTATGAGGATAATGTTACAAGAGTTTATACAGTGTGTAGAAACAAGTGGCTACCAAGGGCAACATAAGTCTCTCTAGCGGCCTGTCATAAGTGTGTACATGTGGCAGGTGGGACAGGTGGAGGAGTTGTTGTCGGGAATCTCTCCATGAGCAGGTCCGTCTCCTATAGCGGTCCTATAACGGTACTATAGCAATAGGTGCATAGCTGGGCTCCAAACCATTACTGAGAGTGAGGTAGGGGTAATATGCTGGATAGGTGGAGAAGGCCTCCTATCCTTCCTAAATGCATCAGCGACAGTGGTGGTGTATAATACATCAAGACAGTTTATGAGAATTCTGTTCAAATAAAGGTACCCTATGTGTGAGACAGTGACCCTATACAAAGTGGCTAGCGTAGTGCAGAAGAACCCACCCCAGGGTAGAGTGTGACCCTTGCTTGGCACCCAATGAGAAGGAAAACATGGTGGACGTGATAACCATCCCATCACCCTGAGCTACTACACACTCAAAAACATGGCATTATACATAACAAATACACAAGTATTTTATTTATTTTTTAGTTAATCAAAAAGGCATGATGTGCAGTGCAAATAATTAAATGCAAACATTGGCTGAAATTTATCATCAAGAACTTTTTTTTTATGTATATTTTTTTTAAGTATATGTTGTTTACAAAAGTGCAACAACGGAGTATGTCAATCATGACATGCAGTGACCACTGTAAATTGTTTAGTTATATACACTATTACAACAAGTTATACTTAGATAGTAATATGAAAAATAAATAAAAATGTTTAAAAAAATTATAAAAAAAAGAGTCAAGTTTTTAGTTTCTACAATATAAACATAGGCAGCAGCACAGAATTGGGCCAAAACAATCTAGTAAAGAGCACTTTCAACAGCTCTAGTAGGCCATACATTTACAAAAAAAAAATATTTTTATGAATGTATGGCATGATGGATTTAGTAAAGGAGAGCAACACAGCTTAACAGCAGGAGACATATATTTGAGAACGTAGTTCAAATGTCAATGCCTCCAAATACACATTACTGTAAAAAAAATTTGATTAAAAACAATTTTTTTGCAAAAGAAAAATAACAAACATGTTAAAACGTAAAATGTTGTAAGGAATTTACCTTACACAACCCTTAACCACCGACACGTGCGATAATTTACCTCATGAGAAAATGTGGTAGTTACCGAACAATCAAAAAAATACTGCATTCATTATTTAACGCTAAATTCTTAGTGAATTGAACTTTCACAACTGATGTACCACATGTATTATTTTACTGCATTTTGTTGCTGTTATTTAACTCTTATTTTTTTGACCCCATAGTGTAATATGTTTATTTGTTTTATTAAAAAAAAACCATATAAAAAAAAATGTGCTCACATTCAAGGGTGCAAGAGATTGGCACTAATACAACCAACCTGACAATGTACTGAATAAGACTTGTGCGCTTCTACAGCTTTTGTGAGTGATTATGTGAAATATAAATGTGTGGTAAAAAATATGCAAAATAACTATAACATAAATAAATGGTGCATTGCCCCTTTAAGAGATTGCTAATCCTAATAAAGGAAATAGCTGCTTCTCACTATACATATACCAAATGCTTATATAAATATTAATCCAGTGAAAATAGTGAACATTCATTAAATAAACATATAAAAAAAGTATACCAAACAATAATAAGCCCTGCCTAAACTGTTGGAGCCATATGAATCCTGTATAATAATAATAATATCAACAGAAAATGTGTATATCTTCACCAGCATCATCTAAATAATATACTTTTAAATTTACACAATGTGACAGAAAACCACTAATCTCCCATATGAAATTATCCTTAAGGGCCAGTTCACAAACTGTATGGCTGAATTTGCATCACATTTGCATTCGGACCAAACTTGTGCAGGACTTATTTTGTCCGTACCAGAATCAGTACCGGAATCAGATTGCATGGGTGCTCACACCAGTGAATGAGTCTGGCCCCCTGATCTACATGCAGGGATGCTGTACCATGGATTCCAATGGGGGGTGTTTTTTTTTGAAGCACATGATTAGAGCCAGAAGCTCTAATAGGCTTAAAAAAAGGTGGGCTCTGGGAGCAGAGCATTGCGCCCGAAGCCCCCCAGTTCTGTTACGATAACGAATCGTCACACAAACGGGTCAGAAAACCATCACCTGATTGGCTGAAAGGACAGGTGATCCTATTGGATGCCTAGCAGGAGGAAAGAAGGGACGCACAGTGGAAGCATGGAGGACACAGGCGCTGCCGCCTGACCCACAGTTCTCCGCCCATCCCACAGCTCGCCGCTATCAACAACTGCCTGACTGCTGCCTGTCCCATAGCTCCCCACTGTTACCCGCTACTAGTCCCACAGCTCGCCGCTGAATCCCACTGCCTGACCCGCCACCAAGATGAGGTAAGTGCCGGGCAGACAACGAGTGGGCGTGCAGGGGGGTTGTTGGTTAAATGCCGCCAGGGGGTTTAGGGTTGTGCTGGTTAAGTGCCGTAGGGGGGTTGTGCTGGTTACGTGCCGCAGTGGGGGGGTTGTGCTGGTTATGTGCCGCGGGTGTTTTTTTGCCACCCCCCAAAAAAAAGCCCACCAGCCACCACTGGTTCACACCCTTACGATCCGATTCTGCAAATAACGCTGCATTTTTCAAACTGATTACGGGGTGTTGTTAACTTAACATACACTCTGCAATCAGTTCACCTGAACAGGTTGCAATATTGATGCAGCATATAAGCCTATAGGTCCAGGGCAAGGATTTCCAGATTAAAGCGGTAGTAAACCCGCTGAAACTTTTTTTTTTTGTTATACACCTGTAAGGGTAAAGGCATAATGAGCTAGTATGCACCGCATACTAGCTCATTATGAAATACTTACCTTAGAACGAGGCGTCAGTAACTCACTTGGTCCACGCCGAGGTATCTGACATGTTCCCTCTGCGTGTCTTCCGGGTATCGTCACTCCCGCGTATGCGCACGGGAGACTTCTTCCCGGCAAGGTTCGGATTCTGCCGGCCTTTCAGCGGAGAATCCCCCATGCGCATGCGCCGCTGCAGTCAGCGGCTCATTGCACGGGGAATATCTCCTAAACCGTATAGGTTTAGGAGATATTTTTTTTGCTGTAACAACTCATTCACAGCTAGTGTTGTAATATTTACCCTTGAGCTGCTCTTTAAGGTGTGCATACATCAACCAAAATGTAATATATCTGGCAGAATTGTAACACATTGAGCATGTGATGATGTATGCAGTAAATCCAATAGAAAAATCTGTGTTGCCATGTATTCATTTATTCTTATATGAAAATTTGACTGGTCTTGTAAAAAAGAGCAAAATACAAACCTTGTTTTTGCTAATATTCTTAAAAAACAGCCAAACCAAGGAGAATGAAACGTTAAAATATAAAAGAAATCCATAGTGTTTATGTGATATAATTTGAAATAAAGAGAAAAGCATAAATAGAACAGTTCAGATGCTAACAGACCAAAGGTTGATATTGAATATTAACATACAAACAGTGTGCCTGCTTTGTGATTTACAGGCATGATTACATTGCAAATCTTCGTATTACTTAGATTCCCATGACTTTAAAAGAAATCTCTTGCCATTTTCATAAATTTATCAAAATGACATAAATAAATTAAAAATAATGAATGTGGTCATAAAAATGCATAATGTGCATCCTCAGTATATTTAAAAAAAAAAAAAAAAAATATATATATATATATATATATATATATAGTAACTTGTATTACAATGGAATATACACAGTATATATATACAATATATTTATACAATATATACAGTATCTCACAAATGTCCAAATTGGGCCCAAAGTGTCAATATTTTGTGTGATCACCATTATTTTCCAAGAACTGCATTAACCCTCTTGGGCATGGAGTTCACCAGGGCTTAAACATGTTGCCACTGGAGTCCTCTTCCACTCCTCCATGACGAGATCACAGAGCTGGTGGATGTTAGAGACCTTGCGCTCCTCCACCTTCCATTTGAGGATGCCTCACAGATGCTCAATAGAGTTTAGGTCTGGAGACATGCTTGACCAGTCCATTACCTTTACCCTCAGCTTCTTTAGCAAGGCAGTGGTCATCTTGGAGGTGTGTTTGGGGTTGTTATCATGTTGGAATACTGCCCTGCGGCCCAGCCTCTGAAGGGAGGGGATCATGCTCTGCTTCAGTATGTCACAATACATGTTGTCATTCATGGTTCCCTAAATGAACTGTAGCTCCCCAGTGCCGGCAGCACTCCTGCAGCCCCTGACAATGACACTCCCACCATCATGCTTTACTGTAGGCAAGACACACTTGTCTTTGTACTCCTCACCTGGTTGCCGCCACACACGGTTGACACCATCTGAACCAAATAAGTTTATCTTGTTCTCATCAGACCACAAGACATGGTTCCAGTAATCCATGTCCTTAGTCTGCTTGTCTTCAGAAAACTGTTTGTGGGCTCTCTTGTGTATCATCTTTAGAAGCGGCTTCCTTCTGGCACAACAGCCATGCAGACCAATTTGATGCAGTGTGCGGCATATTGTCTGAGCACTGACAGGCGGATCCCCACCCCTTCAACCTCTGCAGCAATGCTGGCAGCACTCATACATATATTTCGCAAAAACAATCTCTGGATATGATGCTGAGCACATGCACAACTTCTTTGGTCAAGCATGGCGAGGTCTGTTCTGAGTGGAACCTATCCTGTTAAACCGCTGTATGGTCTTGGCCACTGTGCTGCAGCTCAGTTTCAGGGTCTTGGCAATCTTCTTACAGCCTAGGCTATCTTTATGTAGAGCAACAATTCTTTTTTCGAGATCCTCAGAGAGTTCTTTGCCATGAGGTGCCATGTTGAACTTCCACTGACCAGTATGAATGAATGAGAGCGATAACACCAAATTTAACACACCTGCTCCCTATTCACACCTGAGACCTTGTAACAATAATACGTCACATAAAACTGGGGAGGGAAATGGCTAATTGGGCTCAATTTGGACATTTTCACTTAGGGGTGTACTCACTTTTGTTGCCAGCAGTTTAGACATTAATGGCTGTGTTTTGAGTTATTTTGAGGGGACAGCAAATTTACACTGTTATACAAGCTGTACATTCATTACTTTACATTGTAGCAAAGTGTAATTTCTTCAGTGTTGTCCCATGAAAAGATATAATAAAATATTTACAAAAATGTGAGGGGTGTACTCACTTTTTTGAGCTACTGTATATACCTGTGTGTGTGTGAGAGGTCCAAGAGTAGTAGCACATTGGTTTTAGTAGATTGTCTGTTTTAGCAGAGCAGTTTCTGTGGAGTGTTAATCACTTCAGCCCCGGAAGTATTTACCCCCTTCCTGACCAAGCCCTTTTTTGCGATACGGCACTGCGTAATTTTAACTGACAATGGCGCGGTCGTGCGACGTTGTACCCAAACAAAATTCTTCTTTCCCACAAATAGAGCTTTCTTTTGGTGGTATTTGATCACCTCTGCAGTTATTTTTTTTGCGCTATTAAAAAAGAAGAGCGACAATTTTGAAAAAAAAGCAATATTTTTTTCTTTTTGCTATAATAAATATCCCCCCAAAAAATATAAAAAAACTAATTTCTTCCTCAGTTTAGGCTAATATGTATTCTTCAACATATTTTTGGTAAACAAAAATCGCAATAAGCGTATATTGATTGGTTTGCGCAAAAGTTATTGTGTCTACAAAATAGGGGATAGATTTATGGCATTTTTATTATACATTTTTTTTTATTAGTAATGGCAGCGATTTGCAATTTTTTCTATTGTGACTGCTATATTGCGGCAGACAGATCGGACACTTGACACTATTTTGGGACCATTGTCATTTATACAGTGATCAGTGCTATAAAAATGCACTCATTACTGTGTAAATGTCACTGGCAGGGAAGGGTTTAAACACTAGGGGGGTTCAAGGGGTTAAGTGTGTTCCCTCAGTGTGTTCTAACTGTAGGGGGATCCCTGTCATGTTGCTAGGCAGAACAGGGAAATGCCTTGTTTACATCTCCCCATTCTCCCTCTCCGTGCCACGATCTCGGGCCACCAGGGGAAATCGAGTCTGCTAGCTGCCAATGGCGGAGTGATGTATGGGTACATAATTTTGCACACCCATGCCACTTTGCCGATGTTTATCGGCGTGAGCCGGTCGACAAGTGGTTAAGAGTGAAATCCAGACTGAAGGGGACCAAGAAGGTTATTCTCACTGAGATGGTTGCTCAGTCGGTTGTAGACCAGATGTTCAAGGAGTCTGGAGGAAAAGGGGAGCAAGAAGATGGGGTATAGGTTGTTAAGATTGGTGTGGTCAAATGCAGGCTTTACCTTACTTACCTCTTTCCTGACCGGAGCACTTTTTGCAAGTTAACTGGGACTGCACTGTGGAGGCAGGAATTATATTTTTGTAGAAAGGAAAGTTTTATATTGGTTGAAATCTTTCTGAGACTAAAGCCTCGTACACACGATCTGATTTTCCGCAGACAAAGCGTCAGACTTTTGTCCAAAGGGCGTTGGACAGGAACTTGATTTGCATACAAACGGCAAGGAATTGTCGGCCAACAAATACAAACATAGTGACTTATTAGATGTACTACGAGACTACAAAGAGGAAGTTCAATTGTCATGCACACCCTTTGTGCTCCTTCTGCTAATTTTGTGTTAGTAAAAGTTTGGTGAGTGTTGATTCGTGCTTTTCAGTTTGTTTCTGAATGGCCGTTCGTCAACCAGCGGAACCGGAGGAGAGAACGTGCTATTATTGGGCTTGGAGTTATTGCTTTGACCCAAGTCCAGTCCAGGAATAGGAGGAGGAGGAGTTATTGGACAAAAAATTGGTTACTTAATCGTGACCAATTATGTCATAAGCCATTGCTGTGGGAGCTCCAGGAGAATAATCCTGATGATTTTAGGAATTATCTCCGGATGAGGGACCCCTGCTTTCACCAACTCTTGGCATTGTTGACCCCTATATTAAGAAGCAGGACATATGCATGAGGCTTGCCATTACTCCAGACCAAAGGCTCATAGCCACCTTGCGGTACTTGGCGATGGGGAGAAGTTTCTAGGACCTGAAGTTTACCACTGGGATCTCCCCCCAGGCTCTGGGACTCATTATTCCAGAGACCTATTCAGCCATTATTCAAGTGCTGCAGAAGGGCTATATTTGGGTAAGTTTTTTCCTTTAACATCCCATACTATGTGTTTAATGTTTGCTAATGTATTGTATTAATTTCTTGATTCTGTAATTAGCAATATTGTAATATGGTATGAATGTCCTATTTGTCTTAATGCATGCTGTAATCTTTTCCTGCCTACATGCATATTTTCCTTCATTAACCTCACCAGCATGCTATCCTGGGCCCATACCCACCTAACCTAGTAACTTAACAATGTTTATTGTTAGCTACATTTTTGGACTTACCCTAAACACCCCCTAAAATGTGTCCAGATGTTATTGTTGTCCTCAAATTCATGCAAAGTGCAATAATACATTTTTTGATGGCCCAAACTCATTTGGAGCCCTAGCTCCCCCCCAAAATGCAAAGTCCCCAGATGCAAATACCCCATCTGCTGACTTTGCAAAACCCATACACACTATCCCTCTTTTGTGGTGATATTTCATGATGAATTCACCAAAGCATGTAGTGCACGGGCCTGCCTGATTACCTTCAAATTGTAACGTAGAAAGTTTTTGTCTCCTATTATCTTGACAGGTAATTTATGAATGGCAAAATGGGCTTCAATTTGGACAGTGTGTATCCATATTTTTAGATTATGACACTTCCTACCTGTCTACTGGGCTGACAATAGTGTAAGTAAGGAGGGGCTGGTCAAAGTCACACACATTAATGCAAACAGCTCTCATGGAAGTGGAGAGGATTACCTGTCCAAAACATCTACCCATTACACTTCCAATAACATTTTTAGAATGGGCCACCAGAGGGGGTGAGGAATCAGATAAGTTCACCTTGAACTTTTGTCACTAAATTTTTTTAAGTTTTATACTTATGTTGGTCAAGAATATTTGTGTCAAATCTGCTTGGAATGTTATGTGCAGAAGTAGTAATTTATTTTTCCTTTTTTACTCCACAGTTTCCTTCCAACCTACAACACTGGCAGGACGTTGCAGCCCAGTTACAGCACCAGTAGGATTTTTCCAACTGTGGTGGTGCTATTGATGGAAAACATGTCTGGATTGTCCCACCACCCAACTCTTGCTCCTATTATTTCAACTACAAGGGCTTTTTCAGCATAGTCCTGCTAGCTGTAGTGTTTGCCACATATGAGTTCTTGTTACTGGATGTTGAGAAGAATGTCTGCAACTCTGATGGAGGAGTCATTATGCAGACATAGTTCTACAAGCGGCTCTAGAATGGCACCTTAAACTTGCCACCTGCTGAGGAGAATGTTTATGTAGAGCAACAATTCTTTTTTCGAGATCCTCAGAGAGTTGTTTGCCATGAGGTGCCATGTTGAACTTCCACTGACCAGTATGAATGAGTGAGAGCGATAACACCAAATTTAACACACCTGCTCCCTATTCACACCTGAGACCTTGCAACAATAATACGTCACAGAAAACTGGGGAGGGATATAATCCTGCCATCCAACATTTGTCTGCAGAAAATCTGACAACAATTGTCCGATGGAGCGTACAAATGGTCGGATTTTAGGCCAACAGTCTGTCAACACACAATTCCCATTGGAAAATCCGATCGTGTGTACAAGGCATTAGTCTTACACCCTTCTTGAGGAGGGAAGAGTAGTGACAGGCTAGACTGATTCCCTTTCATTGGTCAACAGCCAGCTGATGATTAGTTACTAGGGTTAAGCGAACCCAAACTGTAAACTGTTTGGGTTCGGGTCCGGGACTCAAAAACCCAAAAGTCCGGTACGAACCCAAACAATTTACTGTATGTTCGGGTTAGAGTTCGGTGTTCGGCAATGTAATGGTGCCTTTTAAAAATGTATTGTCAGTTTGTCACAAAGGGGGTTATTTACGAAAGGTAAATCCACTTTGCACTGCAAGTGCACTTGAAAGTGCACTTGGATTTGCAGTCGCTCTAAATCTAAGGGGTAGATCTGAAATTAGTGAAAGCTTTTCTGATTTTATCATCCAATCATTTGCAAGCTAAAATGCTGTTTTTTATTTTCCTTGCATGTCCCCCTTGGATCTACAGCGACTTTACTTCCAAGTACACTTTCAGTGCACTTTCAAGTGCACTTAAAGTGCAAAGTGGATTTTCCTTTCGTAAATAACCCCCAAAGTGTAATTTCTGCAGGAAAAAACGTCTTTTAAAAGCACTCGCGGCTATAATGAATTGTCGGCTCCCCATAATACAGAGAACAGTCATTGAAAGTCATTGATTTTTTTAAAGTTATTGTCATAAAAAGTGTTTGGGGACCTAGGTCCTGCCCCAGGGGACAAGTATCAATGCAAAAAAAGTTTTAAAAACTGAAGTTTTTTCGGGAGCAGTGATTTTAATAATGCTTAAAGTGAAACAATAAAAGTGTAATATTCCTTTAAATTTCGTACCTGGGGGTGTGTATAGTATGCCTGTAAAGGGGCGCATGTTTCCCGTGCTTAGAACTGTCCCTGCACAAAGTGTAATTTCTGCAGGAAAAAAAGCTATTTAAAAGCACTCGCGGCTATAATGAATTGTCGACTCCCGTAATACAGAGAACAGTCATTGAAAGTCATTGATAAAAATTTTTTTAAAAAAAGCGTGGGGGTTCCCCCAAATTCAATTACCAGGCCCTTCAGGTCTGGTATGGATATTAAGGGAAACCCTGCGTCAAATTCAAAAAAAATTACGTGGGGTTCCCCCTAAATATCCATACCAGACCCTTCAGGTCTGGTAAGGAATTTAAGGGGAACTCCACGCCAAATTAAAAAAAAAATAGCGTGGAGTTCCCCCAAAAATCCATACCAGACCCTTTATCCGAGCACGCAACCTGGAAGGCAGCAGGAAAAGAGGGGGGACGAGAGAGCACCCCCCCCCTCCTGAACCGTACCAGGCCACATGCCCTCAACATTGGGAGGATGCTTTGGGGGTCTGTGACCCCTTAAAGCACCTTGTCCCCATGTTGATGAGGACAAGGGCCTCATCCCAACAACCCTTGCCCAGTGGTTGTGGAGGTCTGCGGGCGGGGGGCTTATCAGAATCTGGAAGCCCCCTTTAACAAGGGGACCCCCAGATCCCGGCCTCCCCCCCTGTGTAAAATGGAAAGGGGGTACAAAAGTACCCCTACCATTTTACCAAAAAAAGTGACAAAAGTGTTAAAAATGACAGGAGACGGTCTTTGACAATTCTTTTACAAAAGTCTTCTTTCATCTTCTTTCTTCTGGTCTTCTTCCTTCTTCCTTTCTTCATCCTTCGATTTCTTCATCTTCTTCTTCCATCTTCTTCTTCCTCTGATGCGCTTCTTCTTGCTCCGGTGTTCTCACCCGGCATTTTCCTCCACGGCGTCTCTTCTTCGTTCTCGGGCCGCTCCGTGCAATGGGAGGCTCACGCTGTGTGACGCTTCTCTTCTTCTGACAGGTCTTATATAACGGAGGGCGGGGCCACCTGGTGACCCTGCTTCCCTCTGACGCACGGGGACTTGACGGTGACTTCCCTATGGCTTTCCCCATGACGTCAGAGGGGGCGGGGGTCACCCTCTGACGTCATGGGGAAAG
The DNA here is from genome assembly GCA_028564925.1 of Lithobates sylvaticus. Taxonomy (NCBI): domain Eukaryota; kingdom Metazoa; phylum Chordata; class Amphibia; order Anura; family Ranidae; genus Lithobates; species Lithobates sylvaticus. Next base: position 321,917,236 of record CM053028.1, on the reverse strand, counting down.
CCATAGGGAAGTCCCCGTCAAGTCCCCGTGCGTCAGAGGGGGGCGGGGTCACCGAGAACGAAGAAGAGACACCATGGAGGAAGATGCCGGACGAGAACACCGGAGCAGGAAGAAGCGGATCGGAGGAAGAAGATGGAGGAAGAAGATGAAGAAACCGAAGGATGAAGAAAGAAGAAGGAAGAAAGAAAAAGAAAGAAGATGAAAGAAGACTTTAATAAAGGAATTGTCAAAGACCGTCTCTGTCATTTTTAACACTTTTGTCATTTTTTTGGGTGAAATAGTAGGGGTACTTTTGTACCCCCTTACCATTTCACACAGGGGGGGGACTGGGATCTGGGGGTCCCCTTGTTAAAGGGGGCTTCCAGATGCCGATAAGCCCCCTGCCCGTAGACCCCCACAACCACCGGGCAAGGGTTGTGGGGATGAGGCCCTTGTCCTCATCAACATGGGGACAAGGTGCTTTGAGGGGTCACAGACCCCCAAAGCATCCTCCCAATGTTGAAGGCATGTGGCCTGGTACAGTTCCGGGGGGGCACTCTCTCATCCCCCCTCTTTTTCTGCGGCCTGCCAGGTTGCGTGCTCGGATAAAGGGTCTGGTATGGATTTTTGGGGGAACTCCACGCTTTTTTTTTTATTTGGCGTGGAGTTCCCCTTAAAACCCTTACCATACCTGAAGGGTCTGGTATGGATATTTAGGGGGAACCCCACGTAATTTTTTTAAATTTGACGCAAGGTTCCCCTTAATATCCATACCAGACCTGAAGGGCCTGGTAATTGAATGGATTTTTGGGGGAATTTCACGCCATTTTTTTAAAATTTGGCATGGAGTTCCCCTTAAAATCCATACCAGACCTGAATGGATATTTCAGGGGAACCCCACGTAATTTTTTTTTATTTGACGCGGGGTTCCCCTTAATATCCATACCAGACCTGAAGGGCCTGGTAATTGAATTTGGGGGACCCCCACGCTCTTTTTTTTTTTATCAATGACTTTTAATGACTGTTCTCTGTATTATGGGAGCCAATTCATTATAGCCACGAGTGCTTTTAAAAGACTTTTTTTTCTGCAGAAATTACACTTTGTGCAGGGACAGTTCTAAGCACTGGAAACATGCGCCCCTTTACAGGCATACTATACACACCCCCAGGTATGAAATGTAAAGGAATATTACACTTGTATTGTTTCACTTTAAGCATTATTAAAATCACTGCTCCCAAAAAAAATTCAGTTTTTAAATTTTTTTTTGCATTGATACTTGATGTCCCCTGGGGCAGGACCCTGGTCCCCAAACACGTTTTATAACAATAACTTTTTAAAAATCAATGACTTTCCATGACTGTTCTCTGTATTACGGGGACGGGAGCCGACAATTCATTATAGCCGTTTGGGTCCCCATTGACTTCAATGGGGATTGGGTTCGGGGTCAAGTTCGGGTCAAGTTCAGTCCGGAACCCAAACTTTGTTGCAAAGTTCGTCCGAAGCCCTCGAACCCGAACATCCAGGTGTCCGCTGAAATCTATTAGTTACACATCATTTGCACACTAAACCACCCTATATCCATGTCACTATTGAAATCACATCAATGCAACTCAGCATTACATCATTTGCAACTCAGCATTACATCATTTTGGAAAAGTTTTCTGTACTACTTTGGCTCAATTCCAGCATGATTTTGACCCTATATGAAAACCACATCCAAGTTGCACTATATAATCGCACTGAAAACTGGATCAAAATGGGATTGCAGCAAAGTGAACCTAGCCTAAAGGAGAATTGTGCCTTTGGTATAATATATTCTTTAACTCTTTTGCTGCAATCTATATTGTGTATTATATAAATGTATTATACAACATTGTGTATTAGATAAGTATTGTGACTGTGGTAGTACTGGCATGAAAACAAGCTACTGTACACTATAGCAGCTGGGAGCATTTTTATTTTTTGTCTGATCACAATTTATGTGCGATAATGTGCTGATTTCCTCACCCCCACCTGGCCCTTCTACCCTACCACCATGTGTCCCAGACTTCCCTTTCCCCGGGGGTGCCCAGGACCAGACCATGACCAGACCATGGTCTGACAAGACCATGGTCTGAGTGACTAGACCATCCATTAAAAAAAAAAAATACTTCATATTTATACATTTTAAACTGAGATTTTATGGGCAAGCCTTGAAGTCTTACCCAGGAGCCCACATTTATTATATCTGGTCACCCACAGTACACAGAACATGGAAATGCAAACATTTTAGTAAATATAAACTGCTAAATACCATTTCTCATCAGCAGTATATAGCAGTCTTGTGATTTATATCAGTGCCTGGTTAAAGCCTGTAGGAGAAGTTTTCATACTGCACTGTTCTGTCCTATCAGGATGCAGGACCCCTTACCCTCTGTGTGGACAGTGGTGACTGGCTCTGTGCTGCTCACATGCACTCGCACAAGGAAAAAAAATCCTCTCTAGCAATACACACCAAACTGAGCATGTGCAGCCTGACTCAATTTACTCTGTCTTATCTGGACATGTTTTAGGGGCAATGCAAGAAGGGGAGAATCAGAGAAGACATGATCAAACAGCCTTTTTACACAATGCAGAGGATTAACCCCTTAGGTTCCACAGTGTGTATAACAAGCATGCTTTGCTGCATATACAGACTGATTTTACTGTTGTGGGTTTAGTAACACTTTAAGGGTAAACCTTCTATTAGATACATTGTTATAATTTAATGTTTTGAAATTATCAACAAGCCACCAGATTACCTCAAAATGAATCCAACTTCCATAAGGAGCCTTCCTGAATCCTATTCCAAGGTCGTCTATGCTTCCTTGACCATTGCAAGTCTGAGATTAAAGTATAACTACAGGCAAAACCTTTTTTAAGTCGTGCACAGAGTAGAGATGGATCAGAACAACTATTAGGTTTATTAAAAACCTAATAGTTGTTCTGATCCATCTCTACTCTGTACCAATTAGGAAGATCTGCCCTCTCTATTTGTCCTGTTTACAATTATCAATGAAGGTGAAATTAAAAGAAAATCCCAAATATTAGGTTGTCCCCAGAAAAGTAATAGAGGGGAAATCCTCCAATGGAGACATTAGTATTGAAGACCCTGGGGGCCCAAGGGATTGCCTTAATCAGCAGGGTTATCCTCTCACTTCCTGTTTTGGCTATGGGACAGAACGTGAAGTTGAATCTTTGCAATGGGACTCAGATGGCAAAAAAAAAAAAAAAATGGACAGGGGTTACAACCCTCCTTTACTTTATCCAAAATGAAAAAAAAGTTTTGCCTATAGTTCTACTTGAACCAGTTCCCGCCCCACCTATAGCAAAGTCACTGTCGGGGGGATTTTCGTTGATCCCGGTGAACGCCATATATCACTTCGGCATGTTCTGTCACTGGCTGTGTTTGATAGACAGCTGTGTCCAATGCCAGTACGATGTGATCGCTGTGACCAATCACAGCAGATCACATGACAATTGTAAACAATGGATGGCTTCCTTTCATGCCATCCCTTGTGTACAATTGTGTTGCTAGCTGTGATTGGTCACAGTGATCACATGGTACAGACAGGGCCAATAACAGCCCATCTGTACCATGTGATTATATGGGACCAATCACAATTAATCACACTAAAACACACTGAATGAATCAGCTTTATTCAGTAAAAACGGTTGCTTATACCAGTGAAATCTACTGGTATAAACAATCATAATGTATAAAAAAAAATCCTGACCACTTCCTACTATGATAACACTGTATTGCTCTGGTCACAGTGTGTTTATTTTTTTTGCTTTTTTACATACTGTTACCAGTCACTGTCCCTGATCACCACCACACCTACCTATATGATAATGCTATACTGCATTGGTGACAGTATGTAAAAAAAGAAAATTGTGAATTTCTTCATTTTACAAAAAATTGTGACAAAAAATTACAACTTCAAAAAACTTGCCATGCTTCTTAATAACTGCCTTGGACTTTCTACTTTCCAAAAAAAGGGCATTTGGGGAATATTTTTACTGTCCTAGTGTTTTCAGGCCTCAAGAAATGAGATAGGCCTTCAGTACATGAGGATTAATTGATTTTAAGATATATACCATAGTTTGTGGCCTTTATAACTTTCCTGCAGACTAAATAATACACACTGATTTGGGTTGTGTTCACCAAAAAATGTAGCAGCATAAATTTTGGCCTACATTTATGAAGAAATATAATTTATTTGCAAAATTTTATAACAGAAATTAAGATTTTTTTTTTTTTTTTTAGCAAAAAAATAAAAACCCAGTGGTGATCAAATACCACCAAAAGAAAGATCTATTTGTGTGAAAAAATTGATAACATTTTTTATATGAGTACAGTGTTGCATGACCTCGCAATTGTCATTCAAAATGCAACAGTGCTGAAAGCTGACAATTGGCCTGGGCAGGAAGGGGGTACAAGTGCCCTGTATTAAAGTACTTAAACCACCTACCCTTTTTTCTGATTAATGCTACCTCCTGTCAGTTAAATCTGAACTCCAGGTATGAACCTTTTTGCAAACTTATTTTTGTCTAGCTTAGACCAATGTACGTATGCATATCTCATGCCTGAGGGGCCACTGGGGAAGCTGACAATCACTTCAGTAGCTAGAGCTACTACAGTGATAGTCATTATATTCCATGTCCTGTCCTGAGTGGTTTCCCCCTTACACACTGTCCAGGAAGGTTTGCTGATCAGTGCTACTATTCACAAAATGCCAGGGGCAGTGCCAGGTAAGCAACCTCCTGTGATCATTGTGCAGAGAGGAAGTCGCTCAGCACAGGACCCAGAAGATTGAGGCTATCATTTTTGTATTTCTGACAATTACATTGATTGTCAGCTTCCCAAGTCAGATCTGAGATATGCAAACTTATACTGATCCAAGCTGGACTAATGTATGTCTGCAGAAAGATCATTCCTAGAGATTTGCTTTCACAGTAATTTACCAGGACCTCCCCTGGTACTGGTACTTAGCAGTTAGATGATCCTATGTACAATCTGGGTCTAAGATCCAAGGAGCTCCACAAGGACAAAGCCATTGATTTGAAGACTAACTTGCTTGACAACAGTTCAAGTTTACTTACGGATTGTTATTATAACACTCTGGGGGTGCCTGCAATGATCCTATCTCACAAAAAAAACTTGCTGCAGGTGCTCAAGCACTCCTGAGGTTATGGTTTTGACCTAAACCCAATCACTGTCACCTTTATTGGGCAGTTTGGTCTGCATATAAATATGGAGTAAAATATAAATATTTTTATCATTTATAATGTAAGTAATTAAAAAAATATATAATTTACAATATCTATATACAGTATCTCACAGAAGTGAGTATATCCCTCACATTTTTGTAAATATTTTATCATATTTTTTCATGTGACAACACTGAAGAAATGACACTTTGCTACAATGTAAAGTAGTGAGTGTACAGCTTGTAAATTTGCTGCCCCCTCAAAGTAACTCAACACACAGCCATTAATGTCTAAACCGCGAGCAACAAAAGTGAGTACACCCCTAAGTGAAAATGTCCAAATTGGGCCCAAAGTGTCAATATTTTGTGTGGCCGCCATTATTTTCCAGCACTGCCTTAACCCTCTTGGGCATGGAGTTCACCAGAGCTTCACAAATTGCTATTCCGACATCATGGAGCTGGTGGATGTTAGAGACCTTGCACTTCTCCACCTTCCATTTGAGTATGCCCCACAGATGCTCAACAGGGTTTAGGTCTGAAGACATGCTTGACAAGTCCATCACCTTTACCCTCAGCTTCTTTAGCAAGGCAGTGGTCATCTTGGATGTGTGTTTGGGGTCGTTATCATGTTGGAATACTGCCCTGCGGCCCAGTCTCCGAAGGGAGGGGGAATCATGCTCTGCTTCAGTATGTCACAGTACATGTTGGCATTCATGGTTCCCTCAATGATCTGTAGCTCCCCAGTGCCAGCAGCACTCATGCTGCCCCAGACCATGACACTCCCACCACCATACTTGACTGTAGGCAAGACATACTTGTCTTTGTACTCCTCACCTGGTTGCCACCACACACGATTGACACCATCTGAACCAAATAAGTTTATCTTGGTCTCATTAGACCACAGGACATGGTTCCAGTAATCCATGCCCTTAGTCTACTTGTCTTCAGCAAACTGTTTGCGGGCTTTCTTGTGCATCATCTTTAGAAGAGGCTTCCTTCTGGAACGACAGCTATGCAGAGCAATTCGATGCAGTGTGCAGTGTATGGTCTGAGCATTGACAGGCTGACCCCCCCCCCCCTCAACCTCTGCAGCAATGCTGGCAGCACTCATATGTCTATTTCCCAAAGACAACCTCTTGATATGATGCTGAGCACGTGCACTCAACTTCTTTGGTCGACCATGGCAAGGCCTGTTCTGAGTGGAACCTGTCCTGCTAAACCGCTGTATGGTCTAGGTCAATGTGCTGCAGCTCAGTTTCAGGGTCTTGGCAATCTTTTTATAGCCTAGGCCATCTTTATGTAGAGCAGCAATTCTTTTTTCAGATCCTCAGAGAGTTCTTTGCCATGAGGTGCCATGTTGAACTTCCACTGACCATTATGAGAGAGTGAGAGCGATAACACCAAATTTAACACACCTGCTCCCCATTCACACCTGAGACCTTGTAACACTAACGAGTCACATGACACCGTGAAAATTGGGCCCAATTTGGAAATTTTCACTCAGGGGTGTACTCACTTTTGTTGCCAGCGAATTAGACATTAATGGCTGTGTGTTGAGTTATTTTGAGGGGACAGAAAGTTTACACTGTTATACAAGCTGCATATTCACTACATTGTAGCAAAGTGTAATTTCTTCAGTGTTGTCACATGAAAAGGTAGAAAAAAATATTTACAAAAATGGGAGGGGTGTACTTACTTTTGTGAGATGCTGTATATATATTTATATATTAACATTGCATGTATTAACTGCATCTGCATACAGTTATCAAATACAATATTCATCACTAACGTCAGCCCTCAAATTTTCCACTCGCCTACTCGCATTTTGCAAGTGGAAAATGAGGTTTGGCGAGGAGCTGGGCTACCTGGGAGTGGGGGGGGGGGGGCAACTTACAGCGCAAGTGTGACCATCAAGCACAGCCAGGGATTGGACAGAAAACCTGCTGGGTGTGCTCTGTGCAGCTGTAGCTGTCAGATTAAAGCCCTGATGTCGGGAATAGGTGGGACTGCTACTCACACCCGCCCCTTTGTCAAGCAATCAGCGTATAGGGAAACAGCAGGCTTATACATTGCTGACTGGGGTTTTTTTTCAGACATGTGGAAGCCCTGCACTCACAGCATGGCTTCTGCCATTAAAAGTAACAGCTGAGCTCTCCCCCACGGCTCCTATAGCAGCCTCCCTGCTCTGCACTGAGAGCTGGAGAAGAGCTGGTCTGTGAGTGCAGCATGATCGAGAGAAGTAGGGGGGGAGGGGTGAGCTGCATTGTTATGCTTATCTCCTTCCTGCTCGGGAGGAGAGATTGGGAGCTGGAAATGAGAAGCGTGTACAGTTAGTGCACAGAAAAAGTAAACAAGGCTGTGACAGAGCCAGCTACAGAAAGGTACTTTTACAAAGATAACCATGTGCAAGCTGGTAGTGCTTTGGGGAGGGCAGAGGAGAGGTGTTGTGTTTTGAATGTATATGTGTGTGTGTGTGTGTGGTTTGTATGTATGTGTGTGTGGTTTGTTTGTATGTATATGTGTGTGTGTGTAGGTAGGTTATAGCTGAGGAGAGGTGCAATAGTGAGATGTTAATGGATGAATGTACCTAGCGCTCTCTTGAACCCTGTGCATAACTTACTCCAGAACCCACCTTTCTGTATGTAACACTCTCCAGAGCCCTGCACTCTGTAGGTAACGCACTCCAGAACCCCACAGGTGAGGCTGTACGGTGAGGCTGCATGATGGACACAGGTGAGGCTGTATGTGTGAGGCTGCAATGATGGACACGGGTGAGGCTGCACGGGTGAGGCTGCAATGATGGACATGGGTGAGGCTGCAATGATGGACATGGGTGAGGCTGCAATGATGGACATGGGTGAGGCCGCAATGATGGACATGGGTGAGGCTGCAATGATGGACACTGGTGAGGCTGCATGGGTGAGGCTGCAATGATGGACACAGGTGAGGCTGCATGGGTGAGGCTGCGTTAGTGGGCACTGGTCACGCTGCATTGATGGACATGTGTGAGGCTGCATTGATAGGCACGGGTGATAAAGTTGTTGTTAATATTTATTTATGTAACTTAATTCTGCATAAGTGTCATTTCATGAGAATTTTTTGAGGTTGTGTATAGGGTCGGGATTAGGGGTGGGACATGGTAGGGGCGGGGCAACTGGTGGCGAGTAACCCTTAAGGCCTGGCTAGTAGCTCAGGACTTGAAATTTTGAGCCCTGACTAACGTTATTGAGATCCACTTATTTAGTAGAATATTGTAACTCAGCTCAATTTCTACCAGGGCTCATATCTAATACAGGAAAGGTAATTCAAATGATTTGAGATCTCAAAACAATATCTAATTTATTTTAACATTTGCATCAAACTTTTTTTCTGCTATATAATACTTTCTCTTTTCAAAGATGTAGCACAAAAAGGTATGTGAAATACTTTGTAAATACAATGGACAAACAAAGAATGCATTAGGCATATACAGTATTGTACTAAACATGAATAATTGCTGTACTATATTCAGATATGATTTCTGATCTTGAGCTAACAGTAATATATAGTAAATCTTGGTATTACAAACATACAGTAAGCATGAGTACTGAATTATATATGCATAAGGCATTATGTTGACATCAAAATGCAATTTTCTAGTAACCATAGTTGTTGGCAGTTGTAGAATAATAACAGTATCACTTTAGGTAGGATTTGCTGTTGTTTAGGCGCACATAGAAAGTTTTTAAGATTCTTTTCTTTCTGTTTAACAGAAGCCTATTTATACCATTCCCAATAGATGCTGATACTAGACCAAACTATGATTAAGTAGGAAGATTTAAAGATCACTAAAAAAAATCTTAAATTCATTTATTTAATAAAAAATTCAAACAAAACCAACATAACAAATATGTCCTGACGTTTTTTTTTATATAACCCTGATATATATATATATTATATATACACACACCACACACACACACACACATATATATATATATATATATATATATATATATATATACTCAATTTTTTTGGGACAGGTAACTTTTTTTTCCTCCAACCCTCCTTCAATCACTTGGAGAAAGCACCATTTGGAGAAACTGAATTTTTTACCTAAAGTCTGGGAGTTTTCATCACCCAGGCCTTCCTATTCTAGCAGTGCTGATGGAGTCTTCAGGGCTCCATCAGATAGGCACACATATCAGAATTAACAGTGATAGTGTTATGGATACCAGTCACCCAGCCACAATTAGCCGTCTGAGTTGACTGGACCCCTTAAATAGGAAATTCTGCCGCTACCACAGCTAGTAAGCAGTATATTTTAGTGGAAAAAATTAAGAAACCACTGGCTACTTTAAGAAGTCTCCCCTTACACTTTATTATGCACGTAGGGAGATTCTACTTCGATGGAAGTAACCTAATCCACCGACGCTCACTAGTTTGTCTGTGGGGTCTGTGGTTAATGCAGTTTTACCATTGCACAAATAAACTTATGAGTAGAAACTGTCCCAAGATGTTTGACAAAGTCTGGTCCACCTGGATTGATGCTCACGGTCCAGCTGAACCTTTGTATGTATAAATTCTTGTTCTCTCCCTTCTCCCCCCCCCCCCACCCATAATCCTCTCCCCCCTTCTCTTTTTCTCCTTTTGTGTTCTTTCCTTAAAAGTGTTTCGGAATGTGTAGTAATAATGCTGTAGAGAAGAACTTGACTGCATAGGAGACTTGATTGTCTCTTTTCTATGCCTTCTGGGGTTGTTCCTATGATGTTTTGTGTAGCTTATTGTTAACCCTTCTATGTCGAAACTGGATTGTGCAGACCTTTGTTTCTCTGTATTTCATATGTGCATTATTTTAATAAATCGTACCTTAGAAGTCTCCCCTCAATAAGTTGGGGCACGTCCTACATTTTTTAATTGCCTACACAGCTACTTCAATGGCTTGATATATGAAAAATAACTAATTAATTAGTAAGGGAAAACAACAAAAATTGATACAGAAAATAAAAACAAGGTTAGTCTTCCTACACATTTTATTTTCCTACATATGTTATTAAAAGCAAGAATATTAATCATATACCATTGAGCCACTTAAATTAATTTTAAATAAGCCATATTTTTCTAACTCTACTAATGAATCAGACTGTATTCCTTACTCCAGGGCTAGTTTGTAGGCAAATTGGACAGAATTCTGATATCCACTATTGTATCAAGCTCATTCTTTGCTAAGAAGTCTGGGCAGAGCTAGAAGTCAGTTTATAGATCCTCAGTAATGTTCTTCATTAAAAGTTTTAACTTTACTTTCTTATTGCTCTTATTCTCTTATTTCATCATCAACTAGACAATCTATGCTGATGATGTGATAACAAAGGCAGACCCTATCCATTAGCACATTGTTTCAGCAAGGGCACTGGAGAAGCTCTTCTTAATAACTAAAGTACAAAAGCAGGTAAAATGATGCAAAAGCCTTTGCTAAAATGCTATTTTGCTCAAATAAACTTGTTTGATTGCAAGGAGTGGTACGGACAGTTATTTTTACATTAGGTTTGTATGCCACCCCTTTTTTTACATGCATTTTAATGAGCAAACCCTCCAGAATAGTAAATAACACGAACAAAGAAAAATGTATTGTTTTTATTTATACCCCAGAATAGTGTTAATGTTAATTTTATAACATAATTATCTGTAACATAAATCACTGCATTATTATTCATGTAAAAAAATCTATGAGTTCCCTTTTGCACACAAATGCTTTGAACCCCCATCAGCTTCACCATTAATATTTTTTTTAGTAATGTTTCTTCGAGTAGCTCATTCTTTCCGTCAACATTAAACTGAGACTGGCCATACAGAATAAAAGCAGTGTGCTCGGTGCTTACACTAAGAGATGGGGACTGCCATTATTTGCTCATCCCTAGGTTAAACACACTCATGCCAGGCAATGTCAACTTTTTTATATATTGCAAAAGGCAACCATTTTTTTTATGTAAATCAAAATGTACATAACAGATAAGAAAATTTAGAGCTATATACATAAATTAGCCAACAATGTTTACATTAAAACAGGAAAGCGTGCATTTATACCTTCTACTGGATTATTTTCTCTTGCTTAAAGTGCTGACTTGTTTGTTTTTTTTGCATTGTACTTTATATGATTTACAGTAATACATGTCTGACATATTTAAGGCTATGAATACCTCCTGAGTATATGAATTACAGTGGATTCTGGTCCCAATGGGAAGCATAGAACGAATCTGTCTTATACTTTGTAGTAAAGAATCATTAATCAATGTATCTTTATTTTGTTGTTTCTGTTTTGCTTTCTATGCTTTTTTTTTGAGGAAACCCTTTGATAATTAAACAGTTCAAAGGGTATAGCTACCAGTCCTTGGCTGTTCTTTGGTATTTCTTATTTTATGTTATAAGAATATTTGCCTTTTTAATTACATTTATCTCAAAATATATTTTTATCAAATAGGAAGAGAGTGATCCTATGTATTGAATGGAGTAGAAAGTCTTTGCAGTCTTTGACAGAAACTGTGAGAAACTAATCACCACCTTGTAGTGTATGAGACACAAATTAGTGCCTAATGCCTTAAAGGGTCACTAAAGGAATTATTTTTTTTTAAATAACAAACATGCTATACTTACCTCCACTGCGCAGCTTGTTTTGCACAGAGTGGCCCCGAACCTGGTCTTCTGGGGTCCATCGGCGGCTGTCTCGGCTCCCTCCTGCAAGGACTCCACAACTTCATACGAGCTCCCTCGCATAGTGTGGAGTGCTTGCGGGCGCGCTCCAGTGATACAGCTGGCGGCCATAGCCACTCACTGTATCACTCGGCCCTGCCCCCGGTGCGCCGCATCATTGGATGCGATTGACAGCAGCGAGAGCCAATGGCTGCGCTGCTTTCAATCCATCCACTCTAGCCAATCAATGGCCAGGGTGAGCGGCGAAGAGGACGACGGGGCGAGCGCGGGACCTTCGAGGGGTCAGGTAAGTAAAACGGGGGTGCTGGGGGGGGCGGCATTGTCAGATGTTTTTTTCACTTTAATGCATAGAATGCATTAAGGTGAAAAAACTTTTACATTTACAACCCCTTTAACGTTAGCTAAAGATAAGCTACACATTTATTCTATGCTTCATAAAATGAAAAAGTATTTCATTGTTTAAACAGTTACAGTATGTACCCCAAATTAACTTTACATGTCATTAGTGAGCATACTGATAATCCTTGTAATCTTTCCAGAGCATAGTAAATTTTAAACAAAATGACTCAATATTCACAAATTTGTGGAAAGGTCGGCGTCACAACATTTTAATTTTCTGTTAATTTTAAGCAGATACCTCCCTAAAACAAATAGTACAAAGTGGTATGTCCTAGCCTTTTCATAAAGATGTTCTGTACAGTTTAGAAACCACCAGCTCAACAGCAAAGCTAGAATATAAAACAAAATCATTTATTTTAATTTCATTATAAAACAGGTAAAAGCAGGTAAAAGACAAGCTCCTCTGGATGTGAACAAGTTAAGGGTCTCATTAAATTGCACATTACCTGTATAGTACCACCTCCTGCTGTTTGAGCCAACCAATTAAACATAATAAGTCTTAGTAACTATTGTTCAAACACATAACCAGGAGGGAGAATCAACATATTGCTAATTAACCTTTTTAAGAATTTTTATTAAATCTACTTTTTAAAAGATAAGAGAAGAACATTAAATAAAATCTCAAAACACTTATTATCTCACTGCAGAACTACAAAGCAAATGATATCATATATAATTTACTGTATACAATCAGATGCTATATAAAATAGTAAAAAAGTGCTAACTATATTAAACAATACATACAAGAGTATAATGCTGCAAAGAAACAGCACCTGGTATTTCCAGGCAGTCTCCCATCAAGCATATACTAACTGAGCTCAATCCTGCTTAGCTTCTAAGATCAGATACCGTTTCGGTAGTACTGGAAAGTGAGAAAATACTGGGCAAATAATAAAATAGCTAAGAAAAATAACCATATGATAGAAACAAAGCTGCTACACAGGAATGTGACAAAAATTCAAATAAGAAGGTGAGGGAAATGTAGCACTAAGAATAATAACACAGTGAAGTGAATAAACAAACAATAAATGATCTAATAAGCATCAAATGTAACGTTAAGGTCCATAATGGTTCCGGTAGTACTGCATAGGTGCAAACCCCTAGACAAAAAAATACTCAAAATGCACAGAAATGCACATTTGAACAGTCTCTTTGAAAATCATCAAAAAGGGTAATAACCAATTTGTAGGTCTTGTGGTAAATTGTTTTCCAAAACAAAAATACAATAAGCTTCTCAGTCTAAAAGTTTAACTCTAATGCCACCCCCTCTAGAACCATTAAACTATCAATAATCTGGAATGTAAATGGCAACAAATCCCATCTATGTTTCATTAAAAAATGTTTTGAAACATTGAAAGGTTTTTCTGTCTCAGAATTAACCACCCCTGGCAAATATTCTCCATTACTAACTTTAGGACAATGTGTAGTGCATTCAACATCCTGCACATCACAGGCAAGACATAGTATACATAAAAAAATTTGATGGTACATTTTTTATAATAATGGATCTTACAGCACTTGCAATTCGCAGTAGAAATGCATTCTTTATCCTCTTTATAAAGATTGCATGATTTACAAATATTGTGATAAAATTTAAATGAGCTATAAAAGAAAGCCCAGTGAACCTATTTACATTTTTTGCTTGATCCAAAAAATGTCTAGGTGACAATATGCCTCAAAGTGGCACACTTTTTTACTAAGATACTGCACACCTCCCAATAACACTCTTATACATCCCTGTATATTATTCCAGAAAATGTCAGTACTTTGATGGCATTCCATACTAAAGTACCTCCTTTTCTACTATGTTTTTATTGATTCATTGTTGTATTGGACTGACTTACCGGTCAACAGGAATATACGGGTAGCAAAAATGGTGAACAAGCTTAAACATTACCAGGAAATGCTGAGGATTTGCTCTGAAATTTGTCCCTAGGGGGACGCAATAATGAAAACTGCTGCATGTACTGTATGTACTGTACTGTATGTACTGTAAGTGCATACTTTGGACCTGTTAACATTTTCTTTACACAATCCCTAGTTACCACTGCATATGATTGCTCTATTTATAATTAATATGAGTCATAGTTGTGGTATATCATTAGTTGATTTAGAATTAATAATAACAAAAATTGTTGTGTATAATTACTTAGTTTGTGTGCATTGATATCATAAAATGCAACCTATTCAGTTGAGTAAAGTTATTTATCCTGTTTTTATGCCAAGAAAAGCAGGGACAATGCCAAAAATAGCTATTCTAGCAAGTCATCCTGCTAGTACAAATTAAGCAAAGATGAATAACAGCTAAATTCCTAATCAAATTCTATTGTCAAAATAAAATCACCATCAATAGTATATCATCATAAATAGGAAGAGCTTGTGCAACCATTTCATTTATTTAATGTAATTTGTTGTGGCACTTGAATTTATAGATAAGATATTTCTCAAATAAAATCCAGTATCATTTCCCTCACAAGAGTACAAAAACATTATAACTGTTATAATTTTGCGAGCTTTGCATCTGTAGCTCAATTAAAGTGGACCTAAAGTAGATTTGTGATGGGTGATTTACCTGGATTTAATCCATGGGACATTTGCAAACTCAAAAAAATTAGCTGACTGCAAATATTTTTTGTGAATTCAATATAAGTCAATGGGAGGGCTTAAATTAAAACATTTAAAGTGAACAATTAATTTAAACAACATGCTTGGGGTGCCCTAAACCTGTCTGTGAAGTGGCACATATGTAGGATGTACTAAAGCAAAGGTGACAGTGTAACATAAAATAAACAAAAAATGCCACTTTTAATCAATGGCCTGCTTCTGTTCTTGCCATGGCCATATGTGGTCAATTAAGTCATCCAGCAAAAAAAATTAAAAAGAACAAAATGGCCCTCTGGGTCTGGTTTGGATTTTAAGAGGGGTCCCACATAAATGGTGCCTCTCAAAATGTATACCTAGCCATATCCAAGCATGCAGTGTGACTGGCCAGAAAAGGGAGTGACAGCAAGAGTTCACCCCCCTTCTGAACCATACTAGGCTAATTGCCCTCAACATTGGGAAAGTACCCTGCCAGAGATCCCCGGGCAAGGCATCATGATGAGGACAGGATCCTTATGCCCACAACCCTAACTTAGTTGTTGTGAGGGTATGTGCGGGACTTATACTTATAGGAGCCTAGAAGACCCCTTTAAAAAGAGGGGTCCCTAGATATTTACTCCTCCATGAGAATAAGTAGGGATTATATAATTTATTTGGTTAATCTGTGATAAACCCAACTGGGACAGGGGCTTTTGGAGGGGGCTACAGACTAGCTTCTTGCCTACTGACTATGGACCCTGGCATTTGAGAGGGATCTATTTTTTGGAAGGTGTGTGTCTGGAGAACCTTTGAAGTAGTTTTCCTTTGCATTCAAGTCCATGTCTCCCTAAAACACACAGACTCTGAGAACTGAAAGATCCTTATACAGATTTGGGGCCTCTGTGCCCAAACCAGCATTGACTGCTTCAATCCCCTCCTAAACTCAGAGGCTCTAAGCAGGGGATTATTATCAGCACAACACAACCTGATGCTGAGCCCCCCCCCCCCCCCCGCTGTTATGTATAATCTGTTTATTAAGGTGTTGTGTGTTTACTGTTTAAGTGTCCCTAAGGCCCCTTTCACACTTATACGACTAGTCCCACGATTTGGGACTGCAAAGTAGCATGTCATTCCCCATGATTTCCAATGACAGCCATTCATATTAGTACGACTTCAAGTCATTCCGACTTCAAGGTAGTCCCTGCATTACTTTGGTCCAATTTTGATGCCACTTACACAGGCATTCCTTGAAATCGGGGCAAAATCGCGTCAAAAATTGCGGCAAAATTGAGGCCGCGAATCGCGGCAAAATGGCGGTAAAATCGCGCAACTTTGAAGTCGCACAAGTGTGAAAGGGGCCTAAGTGTTAAGTGTACTCCCATTGTTAATTGAGTCACCTATTGTTTCTGTCTGTTTTCTTATACTCCTCATGTGATTAGCCTGGTGCCAGCTCTACCTTGTTACCTAACCATTGTGGGATGTTTACCTTAATGTGTAATGTTTGTTTTATTTTTCATGAGGGGACTGCCCCTGTTTTTGAAGTGTTTCAAAAACCTGCATTTCTGTTCAATGATTCCTTTGGTTTTTACCTCAACATCTTCTCTGTGTACGATACTTGAGGTAAAGGGCTGGTATTAGCTATCATTCTTCTGGTAGAGTTTGAAGGGCAGGAGGCAATGTTTGGCGGGGGCACCCAGGTAGGGTGCCAAGCAGTCTGTCACATTTAGTTGGCAACAGCGGGATCCTTTCTGCAGTCTGGGAAATCCAAACCACCACCAAGACCCAGTGTCTGGTGATATCGGAGAAGTGTTCCAGGAGCTGATCACCATGGAAGCGGAGCTCCAATGGCGAATGCAAGAGACATTTGCCCAGTACGGGGAAAGTATGGTTCTGCCCAGTATGTGCTGGAATTGAGAGACACGATGGACCAGGAGCTTTGGATGGAGGCTCTCCAAGTGAAGCAAGACTGTTATGGAAAGGTCCTCCCTATGCCCATGGAGCCGTACTGGCTGCAGCTGGACTTGCATTTACCATTCCTAGAAGAGCATCCTCTGGAGGAACGGCTGATGGAGCTGGATATGCTGGTGCAGATGGAACTGATGCACCCCAAGTGTGTCCGTGGATGGAGAACAGAAATTCCAATAGAAGGCTATGACTTTGGCGACCCGGGTGCTGTGGAGATGGGAGGACATCCCATAATTTAGGGAGTTGGAACTTCCCAGTCTGCTCAGATTGAACAGTGACTTGGACTTTATAGTCACACAATAATGGAAGCTGGAACAAACATATAAAAGACTGTTCAACAAAGTATGCCACAGCACCCATAGATGTTATAGACTATGAGTCATGCGCCAAAGTGTTGGCACTGGGCCTGAGTGCTGGCAGCCTGTGCCCTGGATCTTCATCAATTCTGGAGCTGCAGGGAGGGGAGTGGCCGCCCTCACTCCCCAATGACAGTCTGATTTGCAAGGAGGGGGAAGCCGTCCTCACTCCCCAGCAGCAGTCTGAAATGCAGGGAAAGGAGGAAGAAATTCCCCCTCCCAGCAGTAGTCCAAAATGCAGGGAGGGGAGAAATCCATCCTCACTCCCCAGCGGCAGTCTGATGTGAGGGGGGAAGGAAGCCATCCTCACTGCCATGCAGCAGTCCAAGATGTTTGCAGGGGAGGAAGCCATCCTCACTCCCCAGCAGCAGTTTAAGATGCAGGGAGGGAAGAAAGACATTCACCCTGCCCAGCAGCAGGCCAAGAATTAGGGAAAGAAGGTAGTTGTTTTTTGGTGGCAGTTAAGAGTCTCAATAGAAGAGGAAGTCATCCTCCGACCCAAACAACCAGCCAGAGTGGAGGATGTGGGGTCCCCAGCTGAAGCACTGGCAACAGGGCAGAGCGCTGCTGGCCTCTATCTAGCACCTACCATGTCTTCATAGCTCCAGGGTATTGGGGCAGTCAGCTCCTCTCCCCAGCAGCAGATCAAGCCCTGGAATGCTAAAAAAAACTCCCAGCTGAAGCACTGGCAGCCAGAGAGAGGGTCCCAACCTCTGCCCCAAACCTTTTATTTAAATCCACATCTTTCAAAAGTAGAGGCTGGTGTTTGTGGATAATTTTTTCTATCTTTTTATGTTGACGTGCAAACCCCGTCATGAAGGCAACACCGAAATCTCTTTTACTGGCCTTCTTAAATATGTCCTCTCTCTTCATTTCACCTACCGCTAGCTTGGTTTGAACTAAATCCTTGGAGCAGTAACCCTTTTCCTCAAACCTATTAAGTAGGATTTTGGCCTGTAAATCATAATCGTCTTTCTTGACACAATTACGCCTAACTCATGAGTTGGCTTTTGGGAATTGCAATCAACCATCTAGGATGGTGACAACTTCCCATTAGCCATTTCTATCCACTTCTTTAAAGTGAGTTTTAGTGAATAGTTGATGGTTCTACTTGAAAATTACCAGATCAAAAAAATTAACATATTGTTGGTCATAAGTGGCTGTAAAAGAAATGCCATATCTGTTCCCAATTTTAGCCAGAAATTGCATAAAGGACTCATTGGTGCCTGCCCAAACGATTATATCGTCTATGTAGCGCTTGTAAAATTTTAGTTGAGGTAGAGTGTTGTTAAAAATGTAATCTTTTTCCCAGTGGCTCATAAACAGATTGGTCACTGAGGGGGCATACTTGGCCCCCATAGCTAAGCCTTTCTTCTATCTAAAATACTGTTTATTATGCCAGAAGAAGTTATGACTCATGGCTAAATCTAACGCCTGGACCAAAAAGTATTTTTGCTTTTTCTTGATATTAGTACTGTTGAGGGCTCAAATGACCGCTTTAATCGCATGTAGTTGTTTAATATTGGTATATAAAGAGTTTACATCAATTCCTGCCAATAGATCGTCATTATTTACCTTAATTCCCTGCAATAATTCCATTAGGTTCCTGCTATCTCTGAGATAGGCTGGACATTTCTGTACCAACGACTGCAAGAACCAATCCAAATATTTCCCCATTCTGGCAAAGAGTCAACCCCACGGACAATGGGTCTACCAGGGGGGTTGGAAGGATTCTTGTGCACCTTAGGCAATTGATAAATCACAGGAACCTTAGGTGCATCAGGTACTAAATATCTGGCTTCCTTTTTGGTGACGATACCTTCCTCCTGTGCCTTTTTGACCAACTTGGCTTTATACTTTAACGTGGGGTCCCCCTTTAATTTTTCATATGTTTCCACATCATACACTAATCTGTTTAGCTCCGCTAGGTAGTCTGATTTGTTGAGGATGACCAGCCCACCCCCTTTGTCGGCTCCTCTGATAACAATCTGTTTGTTTTGTTCCAACTATTTTAAACCTCTTTCTATCTCTCTTTTGTGTCTACTGGGTTCAGTTTGTAAATCTTCTAGATCTTTTTCAACAAGGGTTTTGAAAACTTCTGGGAAATTATTATTCTTGTTTTTTGGATTAAAGACCGAATTGTTCCTCAAGTTGGTATGGTCATAGTAAGACGGTTCCTGATCTGACTGCAAACTGAATCTATTAAAATGTTTCTTTATATTAATATTCCTCGTAAATTGTAGAAAATCTATAAACACATCAAGTTTGTTAAGATTTCTATCAGGAGCTTATTTAAGGCCTAATTCTAAAACTTTTAATTCATCCACTGAAAACGTGGCGTTTCTTTTCTCCTCTCCATAAGAACCGGGGTGTGTCATGGGGTACAAAGGTCGCCATTCCCCCTCCATTCTCCTGGGGATAGTGACCCCCTCCCTCTCCTCCTGAAGAAAGGTGTCCCCCTCCCCCTCAAAGGGGGCCCTCCATTCCTCCTCCTCTGAAAATCCCCTCTGTGATTGTTGTAACCTGGGTGCCCTCTTTGACCTCTTACAGGGGGACCCCCTCTGAATTGAGGTCCAACCCTGACCTCCCCAACCTCTATTATACCCATAATCATCATGATGGTTATAGCTTCTAGGAGAGGGGTATGCTTCTTGGTAAAGAGGTTTGTACCTGTTGCGAGTAGGTACCCCATAGAAGAGGGATTTCCCCTGGGGTCTAGCACTGGTCCTACCTTGATAAGACTGTTGTGGTCTAGGACCACTGGTACTGGCTTTGGATTGAGGTGAAGTGAGGATGGGTAGTCTAGGTAGTCTGATTTGTTAAGGATGACCTGCCCACCCCCTTTGTCGGCGCCTCTGATAACAATCTGTTTGTTTTGTTCTAACAATTTTAAACCTCTTTCTATCTCTCTTTTGCGTCTACTGGGTTTAGTTTGTAAATCTTCTAGATCTTTCTTAACTAGGGTTTTAAAAACTTCTGGGAAATGAGTATTCATGTTTTTCGGATTAAAGACCACATTGTTGGTCATAGTAAGATGATTCCTGATCTGACTGCGAACTGAATCTATTAAAATGTTTCTTTATATTCATCTTCCTACATTTTTCATTATTTTGGGCATCATGATCCACATGTGACGGTTATAATCACTGGAGATCTTCTTGGTACATTGATGTGACTCAGCCATCCCTGGCCAACATCTCAAACTGAATGAAAAGCTAGGGGTTCATTCCATCCGGTGAGTGGGGGCACAGGAGGGAGTGTGGCGCACCTTGAGATTTGGAGCACGACTGCACTTTAATATTGGAGCATATCATTCACTTGTTTTGGACTTTCACTAATTGTTCATGAATTGTTTTCATTTAATGTCTGTATTTTATTCACTTATTTGTGAGTTCTGAAATTCTTTTTAGTTATCTATAGATCTATGTTTGTTCCAAGCATGTTTGAATCCACTTTTTGTTCAATAATGCTTTCTACGATTCATCTTGAACTTTCCTCTTGCTAGTTTGAGATCATATCTTCATGTTCTTGATGTTTGCTTCATATTGTAAATGCTGTCCTCCTGAACGTTATTCACCTCCTTGATGTATTTAAAGGTTTCAGTCATGTCTCCCCTTTTCACTCTTTCCTTCAGACTGTACATATTCAGTTTGTGAAGTCTCCCCTAATATATGTTATCCCTCAGGCATCTCATCCTTTGTGTTGCCCATGGCTCAATGGGGAAGATTTACTAAAACTGGTGCATTCAGAATCTGGTGCAGCTGTGCATGGTAGCTAATCAGCTTCTAATGTCAGCTTGTTCAATTAAACTTTGACAATAAAACCTGGACGCTGATTAGTTTCTCTGCAGAGTTGCACCAGATTTTGCATGTTTCCGTTTTAACAAATCTCCACCCATTCTTTCTTTTAAGTGATCTATCAAAAAATAAAAACATTTTTGGCTAGAATGGGGATTTAAATCTGCTAGAATTAGTTGATGCTACTAGTGGGTCCAAAAGTCTAACCATCCAAATGGTCAAAACTAATCTTTTTGGGAGCAGGGCCCTCCAGAGTCTGGCTAACAGCTATTTCCATGTTTCTCTGTAAACTTCTAGGCATTTTCTTTGTGCTATAACATCATTGTCTCTGTCTTAGCAGAAAATTAGTGCCTATGCCACACACAGAACCCAACAATAGCCACAGCTTTTAAGAGGAAGTGGGCATGAGGCAGCTGCTCTTTGGACCCTGGGGGACTTCACTCCAGAAGAGTATTTGGAGGGTAGGACTGATATTTATTAAGGGCAGCTGCTAATTGGTCTTCTTAAAATATTTTATTTGTTGCAGTACTGTAAACAAACACAATAATTTCACATCGATTAATGAGTAAAATGATGGACATATTCAGCTTCTGATGCTTGGGCATGGCTACAGAAATTGCATTGCTGCATCTAAACTGGACCCAATCTATGGACACAGCTATGTGAATACTTGCAAGCAATGGTATTCCTGGGAGAGAAAAAGGGAGCTTGAGCTCCAAACTGGGTAAAGCCACTTGGAGGGAGTGCCCTGGTGCTGCTGCCATTGACATTCATTGATTTCATTGCACCGAACAAAGCCAGGACTATCAGGAGGTGTGATCGCCACCCAAAACTGAAAGCAGGGTCCCAACCAATAGGATTATAAATATTATAAATAAAAATTATAAATATTATAGTATTACATATCTGCTACTGACCACCAAGGTTAAGGAGTTATTATTACAGCCTGCCACTGACTAACAGCCAGCGTTGGGAGGGGGGTTACTTAATATACTTTTTCACGGACCACTAATGCTGGGGGGAAGTTATTACAGCCAATACTGGAGGCTGTATTAATAAACATTCTCCAACATTGGTGGTAAGTCTGCCACTGACCACCAATGCTGTGGTGGTTATTATTACAGCCTGCCAATGACCAACATTGCTGGAGAGGCTATTGATACAGCCTGTACCTTACTCGCAATGCTAGGATTTTAACATTATTGCCATTGGCATCAATGATGGGGCTTATGTTACTCAAACTGCAAACCACACGCTGTGAAGTGACACCTAGTTTATTGGTCACACCTCTAGGTGTTCAGTGGGCATTTTTCTTCTTCTTTTCAAGTTGTACTAACTATTTTCAGATGTTGGCAACTATGCAATGATAGCATCTCTGAGCTCCTGCATGTCAGGTGGATTGATGTGCTTAGTTCAGCCAATTCTGCTCCCACCCAATGTGCATGATGTTTAAATGCATGATTATTACTGATAGTATTTTTTATGTATGGGGAAATGTTAAAATAATGATCTGCACTGGGTGCAGGATATGTTTGGTACACTACTGCTAGCAAAGGTGTCTGTACACCACTTGATTTAAAATTCCTGTCATGCTTACCATTATAGAGTTTGATTCATTTTTTTTTTCATGACCAACTATAAGAAGCCTACAAGGAGGAAAGGAAAGGTGAGAATCTTGTTTCCCTCTTCAAGGTATTTTCCACTTGCTTTATTGTCCTTTAGCTGTAACCACTAACAAAAAAAAGGAGAGATACTACAGTAGATATAAATCCCTGCACTGTCCTTCCATTGTCCATACTGACAGCTGCGGGCAAGAACCCTTTTGTTTTTAATTAACTCTTATTGAATGACAAATTCTGCAGAGAACAAAACCATTTAGATAATCATCTGACCATCAAACCTACTTACAGTCTAATTTTATTTCCAAAATTCTACAGAAACATATAAATATACAGTACATTTATTTAGATTAAGATAATGCCCTGGCCCTAAAAAGCAGTCTAAAGTGTTATATATATATATATATATATATGAAAAAAAATATATATATATATACGGTATTAAAAAAAAAATATATATATATATATATATTTTTTTTTTCTTTACAATCCCAATAAATCTGTAAAGGGGTAAACTACTTAGCTTTGCTGAGACCCTCTGATTTAATGTGGCTGGAGATAGCGGACATTTCTGTACCCCTATCCTTTTATCCTACCCAAGTTATCCAAACTGTTTACCAAAGCAACATAGATAACCTTGCAAACAATTCCAATCATAAAAAAATTATTTGTTTAGCACTGCTCTATTCAAAGCAGCCTACTGCCTGCATCACAGTCATGGGCACTATATTTTTTTTCAGTAGTTTGATTTCTAGCTTCATTGTGTTAGCATACTTAATATATGCTATAAAATATATCATAACTTATATGCATTCAATATTCTTTCTTTTTAAAGCAAACCTTCAAAACTGCCCATTTCTTCTTGCTCTTATTTATAATTCAGAATACCATATGAAAGTAATTGTTTTATAGATTACTATTCTATGGTTATAGCCTAAGGGTGATGCTTCCACATCAGTTAAATTAGGGCTTCTTATTAAACAGTGTTTCTATTATCTGCTATGGCATTAAAAATAAAACTTGTGATTAATGAATGCTGGTGGGTCTCTTTTGCTCATGTATCTTTCATAAGTAATAGAGGCAACTCTAAGAAATAACCATCTTTATCTGGTGTCTTTATATATACCTATTAACGGAACTCAGAAAATATAATTTTAGGAAGCATAAATGTCAACAAGAATACAGCAATAATGCAGCAATCACATTCTGCTGAGGTGATCATCTTTTAAGGAAAAATGTGTATTTGCTTACTTACTGGAGCAAATCTATCACAGCATCCTGCATGCAGAATTAATGTTCCATAGTGATTACAATGTACATTGAAATGCACCATTATTCCATAAACATTTTAAGCAAGAGTTGATTTATAATGTGTGAATAACAAAAAAAAAACAGATGAGAAGAAAGTAATGAAGTGATAATACCCTGGTGTAAAATTCCTGCAGAACACCTGTAATTAGAAGTGACACAACCTGACTTCAAACAACGCAGCATGTAAGGTTGGCAAATACTACATTGCAATTTAACCTCAAAATAAATTAGAATTAATAATACTGACCCCTGTATCCTAGTAACCCTAATACTAATACACAATGGATACTGTGCAACATGGCTATGAAATTCATTATAATTAGCATAATATGTATAGTGCTCTTTGCTGCTCAGATGCAGTAAGTACTGCATTTAAACAGACCACCTGTCACAGATACAATTATATAAGCTAACAGTAAAGAATAGCCAAACCTTTATTTTACCTATAAAATCTGTCTCTTTTGCTAGATTCCTATACATAAAGCTGTTTTAAGACATAATTAAACATACAGTATGGAAGTAAAACCCCTCTACTCAGCTATCACAGCCATCTACAACAGGACTCTTATCGATCAAGTTGCACACAGAGTTTTACAATATATTATAGCTACTGTACAATTGCAGATTTCACCAATATCTGCAGATAAAGATTGTAAGTGCAGCCATAGCCCTAGTAAAACCTGGGGTGCAAGACCTTTCTGTATGTTTTAATAAATATTTATTTGTGTTCCGGGAGTGGGGGAGGTGTATATAAGGTATAGATTAGATAATTGGTATATTTTTTTGTTGGCTGGCAGTCAGTTGTTTACCACAAAACTAATTCTGTACACAAAGAAAGTACGGTCATCTGCAATCCCTTGGTTTTGATTGTTTTTGTTGTATTAATTCAAAAAAATCCATAAAAACAGCATCGATGTGCAAAAGTATACTGGAGGGAGGGAGAGAAAGCTTAAAGTGATTATAAGGGCTCGTTTTTTTTTTTTAAACAAACATATCATACTTACCTCATACTTACCTCCACTGTGCAGCTCGTTTTGCATGGAGTGGCCCCGAACCTCGTCTTCTGGGGTCCCCTGGCGGCTTTTTTGGCTCCTTCCTACATCAGATAACCCCCTAGGAGAAGCGCTCTCCCTAGGGGTTTACCTTGCGGGCGCACTCTCAAGTCCAACATTTGCATCCATATACATGAATACTGGACTCGGCCCCGCCCCCAGCCCCCGCATCATTGGATTTGATTGACAGCAGCGGGAGCCAATGGCTGCGCTGCTATCAATCTATCCAATCAGGACACGAGACACTGCCCGGAGCTGGTGTGCTCATTCCCTTTGCGCAAATTTCGGGGCTCAGGTAAGTATACGAGGGGCTTGGGGGTGCTGCTGCATTAAAAATGTTTTTCACCTTAATGCATAGAATGCATTAAGGTGAAAAACGGTGTGAAGGTTTACAACCACTTTAATATGTTTCACACTTGCTGTGCTGTCAAATGTTAGCTCACCCTCTGATCGATGCGCCTGTTATCTCTACACAAGCACACCCCATGGATGTAAGCCATCTCAACCCGTAAGGGTACCATTCAAGCTGTATGGTTGTATGCTGAGCCTTTATACATTCTATACACCTTCTTATAAGTGCAATACTTACCTTGCTATAAAAGTTATTTTATTTTACTACACCGCGAGAGCGCTCTTTCTGTTTTACTTTTAAATATTACTGGAATCCCATGGACAAAGTGTGGTCGGAGGGAGACCCTAATTACAAATGTGTGTTCTGACCACCTATAACTTAGTGGTCAACCCTGTCTGGTAAGCAGTTTTAATACACTGTTTGATTTGGGGAGCACTGCACTTCCACTGCATGTATCATGGTCCAGCATCACAGTTCCTCCACATGTATGCCTTGCATCATGGATCACTGAGGTCAACACTTTTTTGATGCCTGTTGGATTATTTTGGTGTACTTATTAGCACATTGTATATTTATCACTTGTTTTCACTGTTTTATGGTTTTATTGAGGAACTTCGTTTCCTCTCCTCATGTTATTCCTTTTTGTTAATTGTTCACTGATTTTAGCACTGCAATATTTCTATAGTATTTTGTTAGAGTTTTTTGTATGTGGACTTTTAGTGCTGGCAGCTTCTTTTAATACTCTTTCCAAGCGCAGTGTTTTTCCTTTTTAAACCATCAATCAGATGGGGGCTACTCTCCAACCATGTTTCAATAAAAACACAAAATCATTGAAACACAGATCTCAGCAGACCTAATATACAATATAACAAATAATAAACACATAATCAAGAAAAAAAACACAGAACTAAAACAAAAAATTACAAAAAATATATAACAACCACATTATAACATAACAATAATATCACAAATAATATAACAAAATATATATAACAGAGAAATGTTGTACTGTATAGTCTCAGAAACCCTGGTGTATAATTCTATCCACTACCTTCATATAAATTCACAGTGATATTAGATTTTAATTCTGGAAAAATAAGATGGGGAAATGGGGCCCACTCATAAAAAATTGCGAAGTTCCACTAAAAATTCAAGCCCGCAGGATCATAGTTTGTAAAGTAGAAAATCCAAAATACTTCTTGCTTACACAAGAGTCTAAAGGAGTCCCCTCCACTTTTGTGGGCCCCAAACTTTTCTATCACTTGTATTTGTAAGACTGCAAGACCACCCCCATGTCCCCATTAAAGCGTCTAGCCACATTTGCCCTATGCTTTTTCTCAGTATTATAAGTGTGGTCTTTGAGGCAATCTCACAGCCTCCTTGTGGTCCTACCAACCTACATACTGGATAAAACAACTTTTGCAGGTGATTAAATACAGTATACTACATTTTGAGATTTGCAATTTATAAAAAAATATGTAATTTTTTACTCATCTATTAGCTGTAGACACATAAATGTGAGACAAGAGCAACAGGGGCAATTATCTGCCCTACATTTCTAGATACTTACTCCCTCAGCAACTGGTGCTCTTCTCTGCTCCTGCAATGTGAACAGGCAAAGGGGAACTGTTTTGTGGACCTGTTCATATGACAGGGAGCAAGCCTGTAAGACAAAGCCCATACACATGAGCATTTCAACTTCCCTATGTGGGGGTGAAGGGGTGCATAGTACTAAGTTGTTATGGCTGTTTGGCATTTACCGTATATACTCGAGTATAGGCCATCCCGAATATAAGCCGAGGCCCCTAATTCACCACAAAAAACTGAGAAAAACGTATTGACCCGAGTATAAGCCAAGGGTGAAAAATGCAGCAGATACTGTAAGGGGAAAAGAGGGTCAGCAATGCCCATCTGCAGCTGCATGTCCCCTGTACAGACCCCCCTGTGTCCCCATTGCAGCCTACCTGTGCCGATCTGCGCCAAACTGCATCGATCTGCATGTCCTGGGTCCTGTGTCCTGTGTCCCTTCCTGTGCGATCTGTCTTCCACCATTGCAGCCGATGCCGTCTCGATCTGTCCCCCCACAGCGTGTAAGGCGACATTCCAAGATTATAAAAGTCGTGCCTCCTCCTCGTCCGTGATAGGAGGGACACTGTTTTCCCAGCAGTCAGTGTGCAGTGTTCCGCCTATCACGGACGTCCTCTCATCCTCGTCCATGAGATGAGAATGACAGGACGTCCGTAATAGGCGGAACACTGCACACTGACTTACTGCTGGGAAAATTAGTGTTCCTCCTATCACGGACGAGGAGGAGGAGGAGGCGCGGCTTTTGAACACTGCTGTCTGTCTGCATGACACGCTGTTCATGTAGGCAGACGGTGGTGACTCAAGTATAAGCCGAGGGGGGGACTTTCAGCCCTAAAAAAAGGGCTGAAAATCTCGGCTTATACTCGAGTATATACAGTACTTCAATAACCTCTCTGGTTAGCCACCAGCAATGAAAAAAGCCCATCACTTGCGGGCATGGATCACTTCAATTCCTATCATGTACTTGCACTGGTGCTTGATGAGTTGTCCAGCATTGTCACATGGGGTAGAAAGAGAGTTCTTAGTCCTGGGAAGCTCTGACAAGACTGATTCAGAACTTACACCGCACTTCCCTAGCCTTTCACGTAGTGAAGTGCAAGGGAAACAAACAAAATATGGGTATGTGCTGCTTTTGATGGTGGAATTCGAGCAAATATGTATCTTTGTCCTGCATTGAAAGTAGAACGGAACGGAAAAAAAATTAATTTAGGTAGAATTTTGAGAGACTTTGTATGCCATGCCTACTTTCACATTATGGCAAGTGCTCTGGGCACCTCCCTTCAACGTTCTCGCTTAGTTCTGCTTTAAAGTAGTTGTAAACCCTTACATATACCCAGTGAAGTGAGGTGATACACAGAGATGAAACAAATCCTTGTTGTACCTGTTTATTTGCATCACTCTATTCTTTACAGTCTTCCAAAACATACATTTTACCCAGCATCTTTCCACAGCAACAATCAGAGGGTGGAGATCTGACATCATAAACACTGCATAGCTAGAGCACAAAGCTCTGTGAAATCTAACAGACTCATAGCAAAATAAAAACAAAAAAACAGAGCTGAGTCTATGATTTACCTGCTATGTGGTGGGGGGGGGGCTGTCTCCTGGAAGGCTGACGAGTTGGTTAGCATTCTATTAGTGACTCATGCAGATAGTAGGGGGATCAGCGATCAGAGGGGAACCAGCTTGTGCTTTGGATTACGGCTAGTACATATTATAGAGGGATGTGCTTTGTTCACTATTCCTGTCTGAGGTTTGCAAGCACTTTAACCTTTTTTTATGCAGGATACATTGGTCTATGTGGACAAGATAAGCATGCAAGTTAGTGGAGAACAAATGGCACAGTGTGAGTACATTTTTAGTTATCGCAGGGTATCTAAAAGACACTAGTTTCAGAAATGGAAACAGACCAACGTTTTTTTTAAATGAAGAGAGGTTATTTGTCAGCTATTTTTCAAACTAATTAAAAAAATTGGAATAAAATACATAAAAAATAGAGAGTTGTTGGCCACGGTGACCAATCAGGCAAGATTATATAGCAAAATGAAACAAAGAATCTGACTCCACAGCAACAAAACATTTTTACATGTTGTTCTTTCTTTATTTTTATTAAAACAGCTAAAGTGGGCCTCTTTTAAAAGAGAAGTATAGCCTAAGCTTTATTGGCTATACCTCTCCTATGGATCACATTAGTGCAGGTCGTTCTGTACTCCTGTGACCCATTTTCAGGGCTGAAGCCCATTGTTGGCTGACATCACAGAGCCATTTTAGGCTCTGAAATCCACACAGAACTACCTAGCTTGGCCTCTCAGTGTTCCGCTAAGAGTCTGAGCCACCCCCTCCTGCCCACTCCACATCTCAGTGATCCAGTGAGCACTGGAGGGGAGAGCAGAGAGCCGCTGACTGACAGTCACTGCTCTCTGTTCAGAGCGGAGGGGGAAAACTAAGTGGTTAGCAGTGTTTTATCACTCGGTTCTCACTACAGAGCTGGCAGGGGACAGATGCAGCATTGGGTTGGTTCTGCATCCACCCAGGTAAGTATAGTTTTTTTTGTTTTGTTTTAAAAAGCCATACTTCTCTTTTAAGAATAGGAAAGTTTGTAGTGTAGAACTAACTGTAAAAATGCAGTGCAGTATGGGGGTGGTAGGTGAGGAAGTTAGCAGAAGTGACAGGGGCATGGGGAAGGCAACCATGTAGAGAAGTACTGTGTTGGCAGGGCAAAGATAAATTAGGGAAATGCTTTGACTGAGATGGTGCCTGGAGGGAGAGAGGCAGCTGAGAAAGGAGGCTATACTAAAGGAAAGAGACAACAATGGAGGGATTCACTGTGACTGGGGAAGATGCACTGTAATAGGGGAGGTGGCCTTGTAGGTCTGCAATGTGGCTACACAGGTGCAGACAAAGTGCCCATGGAGTAATGGGGATAAAGTGCTCATGGAGTACTTCAGGGAAAAAGCTAGTGTAAAGAAGCTTCAGCTTGATAGTGCAGTGGACTGAGAGCTCAATGAGCTGTCAGAGCTGTGGGATGTATGTGCAGAGAGGAACCACTACTGTCAGAGCAATAGCTACACCGATCACAGCCAGACTTGTATTGAGGAGCCTGAGCACCGACTTCTTCCTCTGGTTTTCCCAGTCCAGAGGCGATAGATAGATAGATAGATAGATAGATAGATAGATAGATAGATAGATAGATAGATAGATAGATAGATAGATAGATAGATAGATAGACAGATAGCAGTGGCAGCCTGTAATGCAGGGCACAAGGGTGCTGCCCCCCTATCCATGCATCCAGCCTCTTAATCTACATGCAGGGCATTGGACATATGGATTCCAATGTTTTTTTTTTTTTTTTTTTCGAAGCACGTTATTAATGTTACAGGGCTCTAATAGGCTTCAAAAAAGGGTGGGCTCGGGGCGCAGAGCACTGCATCCCAAGCCCACCCAATTGTGTGGCAAAAGTGAATGAAGGGGAGGAGGCGCATTGCGGAAGCCACCGTGATCCGGAGGAGGAAATGTAGGGGAAGCCGCAATCCATCGTCCGGAAAAAGCGCTGCCCGATAGATGAGGTAAGTGCGAAGCTGGTGACCGACCAACCGCCGGGGGTGGGGGTGCATTGTTTGCCACCCCCTCTAAATAATATACCACCAGATGCGATAGATAGATAGATCGATAGATAGATAGATAGATAGATAGATAGATAGATAGATAGATAGATAGATAGATAGATAGATAGATAGATAGATAGATAGATCGATAGATAGATAGATAGATAGATAGATAGATAGATAGATAGATAGATAGATAGATAGATAGATAGATAGATAGATTTTTTTTAAATATTTTTATTTTAAACTAAGGTTTGATTAAACGATATGGTTTTAGCTGAATCAAATCTCCAACTAATTTCACTACTTGTCGGATGCAAAACTAAAAAAGAACTGTCCTATAAAAATGCATGTGAATTGTTTTTCTTTTTTGCTCAAAGACCTTGTATTCATTCAGAAAATATACAGTGCAGGAAAAGCACTAGCTTTTTATGATCAAGTATAACAAACTGATGTTAAAGCACAAAAAGTTGAAACATTCAAGGTTGAAATCTAGTGATGTTTACCTTTTTCCTTGGTTGTTGGTTGGTTCCTGGCATGATGAAACATTGCTATCCTTACTCAAAGCACTATCTTTATGTGTTTTAAACTGTATGAAACTGAAACATCTGTGGCAATCGAAGGCAAAGGTTTTATCATGCCAAGAATCTTTCCAGAGGAATTTTTGTATGAAATTCAATTGGAATGAAAAAAGGTGTACATTTTCTAAGAGAATAAGCACTAAACATTCTATAAAAAAAAAAAACAAGTAGGTAGCAGAACCATTATATTTTATGTACATTATGTACACAGAGAGTTCACTAAAGGGACATTACAATGGATTACATTTTTATTTATAATTCTTAAGTTTATACGTTTTACAACTTATGTTTTACAACCTAATATGATATGTTGCAATTAGATATTTCTATCTATCCATCCTTAAATAACTTTCTTAATATTTTTTTTAAATTGTATGAAACAAACATCTAGGGTACTAAAAAAAGGCAAGTCGGCATGTGCATTAATGGCAAGGTGTGATTGAACCTGTAGAAAATACATCCCCTAGTACAGGGATATGCAATTAGCTGACCTCCAGCTGTTGCAAAACTACAAGTCCCATCATATCTCTGCCTCTGCGTGTCATGCTTGTGGCTGTCAGAGTCTTGCTATGCCTCATGGGACTTGTAGTTCTGCAACAGCTGGAGGTACGCTAATTGCATATGCCTGCCCTAGTGTGTTCTTTTCTGGCAATGGTAAAAAAAAATAAGAATTATTAAAAATGATATACATGTATTTAGCAAACCAACATTTTTTATTAAGAAAAAGCAAATGAACAGTAATATATAAACTTCCACTAAGCTGTCAAAGAACATAATGTTCGCTTCGACTAGCCTACAACAGGCTTACATTGTCCATAGTCTTGATAACAGAGTCCATCCAACCAAAACAAACAGTAGAGACTATTATATTGCCTCAACATTGCACGGCAGTACCAGACATGCGTTCCCCTAGTGCATTCTCTTCTGGTAATGGTAAAAAAAATAAGAATTATGAAAAATGCTCTACATGTACACTATATAATCAAAAAGTATTGGGATGCCTGCCTTTACACACACATGAACTTTAATGGCATCCCAGTCTTAGTCCACAGGGTTCAATATTGAGTTGGCCCATTTTTTGCAGCTATAACAGCTTCAGCTCTTCTGGGAAGGCTGTCCACAAGGTTTAGGAGCGTGTCTATGGGAATGTTTGGCCATTCTTCCAGAAGTGCATTTGTGAGGTCTTGCACTGATGTGGACGAGAAGGCGCGGCTGACAGCAAGGTCCATAAAGACATGGATGAGCGAGTTTAAGGTGGAGGAACTTAAATGGCCTGCACAGAGTCCTGACCTCAACCTGATAGAACACCTAGTACACCTTTGGGATGAATTAGAGCTGAGACTGCGAGCCAGGCCTTCTCGTCCAACATCAGTGCCTGACCTCACAAATGTGCTTCTGGAAGAATGGTCAAACATTCCCATAGACACACTCCTAAACATTGTGGACAGCCTTCCCAGAAGAGTGGAAGCTGTTATAGCTGCAAAGGGTGGGCCAACTCAATATTGAACTGTAGACATTAAGACTGGGATGCCATTAAAGTTCATGTAAAGGCAGATGTTCCAATACTTTTGACAATATAGTGTATTTAGCAAACCAATCTTTTTACTTTCAATCCATTTTTATTGAATATAATGTTCATTACAAAGAGCCTACAACAGGCTTACATTATCCATAGTCTTGATAACAGATTCCATTTAACCAAAACAAGCAGTAGAGACTATCATATCTTCTGATCACAATTAACAATCTCAGTAAAAAAACATGGAGTCCACAAAAAAGGAGTTGCAAGAGAAAAAAAGGGAATGGAAAGAAATAGGAAAGAACAAAGAAGAAATAAGAGAAGAGTGGACCAAAACAGGAGACGCTCACCCCAATACATAGTCTATAGATCTGAAGAACAGGTGCATATATTGCGCCTGCAAACCAACCACTTTGAGTGATTATATGCTTTACAATGCACTCAGACTACAGTATCCAAATGCATTTACCATCTTGTGGAATATAGATAATATTTAATATTACATATATATCATCTAAACCATGCCATACACCAGCCCTTGCAAACTCAAATGAAACACAGAAAGGAAACCCACTATTAACAGAAAACGGCTGATAGCAGTCACCACATCCCAGTTATATGGAAAAAGAAAAAAGCCCCCTTGGGAATGGGATTTTGAAAGTGACTGGAAACAGCAGAGTATATAAAAAATATAAAGTTTATAAAGTTTATTTTGTATAATACAGACATTCATGAATTACAAAATATGAAAGAACATATTATATTAGTATATATTAGACATTTTCGCTCGATATGTTTGTAAATACCCTAAAGAAGGGCATCAAGCCAGAAAGGGTCGTTGGGTCTTACAAAGAGCCGTTTTTTATGTATTCAATCTACATTCAAATTGGATTTGTATATTCCACATCATATATTTTTTAATCCATGAATGTCTGTATTATACAAAATAAACTTTATATTTTTTTATATACTTTTTTATACACTTTCAAAATCCCATTTCCAAGGGGGCTTTTTTTCTTTTTCCAAATGGAACACAGGGGCAGACTGATGCCCTGTACACACGGTCAGACATTTCGACCACAAAATCCGTCAGATTTTTTCAGATGGATTTTGGCCAAAACTTTTTTTGTCCTTTTTTTCATACAAATAGAGCTTTCTTTTGGTGGTGTTTGATCACCTCTGGGTTTTTGTTTTATGCGCTATAAATTAAAAAAGACGGAGAATTTGGAAAAAATAACTAAATTTTCTCAGTTTCTGTGATAATGTTTTGCAAATTATAAATTTTTCTTCATAAATTTTGGCCACAATTTATACTGCCACATATCTTTGGTAAAAATAGCCCAAATTAGTAGATATTTTTTGGTCTTTGTGAAAGTTAGAGAGTCTACAAGCTGTGGTGCAAATCATAAAAAATGTATCACACCTGACATACTGATGGCCTATCTCATTTCTTGTGACCCGAACAAGCCAGGAAAGTGCAAATACCCCCCAAATTACCCCTTTTTTGAAAGTAGACATTCCAATGTATTTAGTAAGATGCATGGTGTGGTCCCACAATTCTTTACAAAATGAAGATTTTTTTTTTACCACAAAATGATCATTGTAATAGGTTATTTCTCTCACATGGCATGTGTATACCACAAATGACACCCCAAAATACATTCTACTACTCCTCCTGAGTATTACGATATCACATGTGTGGGACTTTTTCAAAGCCTGGCCACATAGAGAGGCCCAACATGCAGGGAGCACCGTCACGTGTTCTAGGATCATAAATTACACATCTAACTTCTTGACTACCTATTACACTTTTGAAGGCCCTGGAGCACCAGGACAATGACACGTAACACTGACGTGGCACTGATGACAGATGGCACTGATACATGGCACTGATGACACGTGACACTGATGACAGATGGCACTAATATGTGGCACTGACGACACATGGCACTAATATGTGACATTGATGACAGATGGCATTAATACGTGACACTGATGACAGATGACACTAATACGTGGCACTGATGACAGATGGCACTGATACGTGGCACTGATGACACGTGACACTGATGACAGATGGCACTAATAGGTGGCACTGATGACACGTGACACTGATGTGGCACTGATGACAGATGGCACTAATATGTGGCACTGATGACAGATGGCACTAATACATGGCACTGACAGATGACACTATTAGGTGGCACTGATGACACGTGTGATTGGCCATTTAGCATGATCTGTGATTGGCTGTGTCCAAGGGACACAGCCAACACAGAAATTCCCCGATGCGCATGCGCGGCGGTGCGCATTGGGGAAGTAAACAGGAGGACGTTCAGGGATGTCCTCCCGACCGTGTGTATGCTCCATCGGACTTTTGCTGGTGTAATTCCAGCCAGCAAAAGATTGAGAGCAGGTTCTCTATTTTTCGGTCGTAAAAACTTTCGACCGGAAATTCCGATTGTCTGTACCAATTTCGACGCGCAAAATTCCTACGCATGCTCAGAAACAATTTGACGCATTCTCTGAAGCATTGAACTTAATTTTCTCGGCTTGTCGTAGTGTTGTACATCCCAGCGTTCTTGACGGTCGAAAGTTCAGCAAGCTTTTGTGTGACCGTGTGTATGCAAGCCAAGCTTGAGCAGAATTACGTCGGAAAAAACATCCAAGATTTTTCCGATGGAAAATCCGCTCGTGTGTACGTGGCATTAGGGTGTCTGCATCCTTGATGATGTAGTATAGCAGATCCTTTGGACAGCAGCATTGCCAGTTTGGGTAGCGTTAGACTGGCAGATTTAGATGGACTTGACTTGGCCTTATCTGGACTCGGACTTATCAAATTGAAGCTTAATTCCAGTTAACACTTTCTAAGCAGTTACAGCAAACAGTTTTTTCCTTTTGAGATTTTACATAAACAAAAAAAAAGCTGACCATTGTAAGCACAGCTGTCATTGTAAAATTGTTTGTCCTAATCCTTTAACTACTACTTTGTCTGGACAACTTGGTCTGTTATAGGAAGTTGAATAAGGCTTGATTTACACCTATGCAGTTTTAGAGCTTTTTGCATTTTGCAGATTTGCACTACAGAACGTGTTCCATAGGAAACCATGTTAAATGGACTGTAGTGTAAATCTGCAAAATGCAAACAGCACTAAAAATGCATAGGTGTGAATCCAGCCTACTTGCAGAATTACCTGGTGAAAATAAAGGAAAACATCATAAAAAAAAATCAAAAAATCTATGAATTGGTGAGCTGAAATGTGATACATATATATTTTTGGCCCTAATACCATTTTAGGCAGACTTTCTTAAGAAAAACTTCCCTTGTGAACCTGTGGCACTATAACAGGTCTCATCAAATGTATAAGACAATGAGCCAATGAAACTCTTAAATGTTTAGCAAAAATCAATGCAAAAAAAAAAAGAGAACAAGGCTACAAGGAACATGAGGTGCATCTGTCTGCACTCAGCAAGGAATCCCATGAATGCTTTTAATTAATATTTCAACAAGTACACTCAAAGCTTACAACATATAACAAAACCACCAAGACAAGGTTACAAAACATCAGACTGTGAGACTTGCCCTTTTGCACGTTTTCAAAGGAGTATAGAGCTTTTTAAAAGGAGTTTCATTGTTTTTGTTCTTTTCAATATAAAAGAAACAATTCTTCAGCTAATGTAACTACTTATGAAATGTTCAAGTGTATAATTCAGTTTTGTTTGTGGCTCCTTGTATAATTTGTATAACATATTTGGACAAAAAGCCTAATTATATCTTCCATGTGGTTTTGGAGCAGAGTTATACTGTAAGGACACTAACACATCCCAAGTATTCTTAAAAAAAAGTTAAGTATAGCGAATGCTGTGTGTTGAATGCAAAAGAGCAAGGGGCCAGTACACCTTTATAGCTACATTAAGTGCCAAATGGAGCTGCACAAAATTGTTCAGCTTAAATACAAGCTGAGCTGAACAAAACTGGAATACCTCATCTCACCTTACATCAATCTTTTTGAGCTGTGTGCACAGTAGGAACATTTTAGCACACTGACGTCTTACACGATATAACCAGAAAGTACTGTATCTTCCTACACAATATTGTTAAACCTTTTAAATCTCTATGCTTTAAAAGAAAAATCACTTCTATAGCTATAATACATTAAAAATGTGACATTACACGGAACGCTGCTATAGCTACAACATAAAAATATAACAGTACAAAAATAACTTTTCTGTTTTCATTAAGAATATTATTATTCTTATGAACATGAGTAGAAATTAAAAAATTAAGTTTATGATTTAATCCCACAGGGTTCATGCCATTTCTGTGTTAGCCACCCATTGCTATCACACACCACCTTCTGTGGTATTAATGGTTAGGAATGGCCCTGCTCTGCAAGCAATGTCCTGACACTGACGGGCATGTGGGCATATGTCATTATGATGGAGGGCTTGCACACTTGTCATATACCAGTCTATATGACCAGTTAGCAGGTCAATATCTTTGGGGTGTGAGACAAGCAAATTGTTTTATAATTTTACAAGATCTGTTAAAAATAAAAATAGATATTTACTAATGGATGTATTCTGAAATACTAACAACTTAGAAAGCCATACACTACTCTGCCCCCAGCTACATCACAAACCTAGTCTCAAAATACCAACCAAACCGTTCTCTTCATTCCTCCCAAGACCTCCTGCTCTCTAGCTTCTTTGTCACCTTCTCCCATGCCCTCTCCAGGGCTTCTCCTGAGCCTCTCCCATCCTCTGGAACTCCCTGCCACAATCCTGTCTGACTATTTCTTAGTCTATACACTTTTAGACAATCCCTGAAAGCCCTTCTCTTCAGAGAGGTCTACCTTGACCCCACCTAATAACTGTACTTTTATTTTCTCCATCAGCTCACCCCCCAATAATTATTACCTTTTGTATCTCTTGACCATCCCTTTTAAATTGTAAGCTTTAATGAGCAGGGCCTGATTTCTACTGTATTAAACTGTATTGTAATTGTACTGTCTGCCTTTATGTCATAAAGCACTGTGCTATATAAATCCTGTATAATAATAATAATAATAATATCAATTTTGGCAGCTAATATGACAAATTGCTAGCACATCACATTTGTAGTTGTTTAGTTGCCTCAGAATTAATTATTTTAAATAAAATCCTAGCTCAGAATAGTGATGGAATTGTACACTCCATTAACACCCATCATAACATAACAACATACCTAAATAATAAAGTAAATATACAAGGATTGTGAAAAAAAGTTTAGGTTGTCACCCTTTTATTGGGTTTAAATGATGAAATGAAGTTTAATCTTTAATACCAAATACGTATTTGGTTTAAGACCAACATGCTTAGTCACTAAGGCAGGCCATACACGGGTTGCAGGAAAGGAATTCGCACAATTCCCCCATCAACACAGATAGTGCTGAAAGGGTGGTCCCTCCTGCCGAGCAGTTGTCTGCTCCCGGCAGTGGGGTGAGGGCGGGCAGGGTAACCCCTCCCCTCAAGGAGAAGAGAAGTGATTATTATAGCAGCCGCTAGCGATAATTTCAAGAGAATCTGGCAGGCTGGTTTTACCCAAGTTGGTCAATCGATCAATTTGGTACATCCAGACTGCCCATTAACAGTTCGAATCTTGGCCAGTTCCTGCTGAACCAGCTGAGATGTGAATCGTGTATGGCCGGCCTAAGACTCAAGCAGCAATATCTTACACCAATCCAGGGCTGGCCCAAGACATTGTGCTGCCTGGGTCCAAGAATAAAAAAAAAAATCATGCCCACAAAAGTCCCCCACATCCATTATTTTATATCATGATAATTAAAACTAAAGTAAAATTTATCAGGAAATCAGATTTACATGCAGCAGCACCTTGTCTATATGCAAAATTCTATGACATTATGTTCAATTCCAAGGGGCGGGCTAGGGCAGTAAAGGGGCGGGCTAGGGTAGTATAGGGCCAGGCTAGGGTAGTATATGGACAGGCTTGGGTAGTATATGAACAGGCTAGGGTAGTATCTGGACAGGCTAGGGTAGTATATAGACAGGCTAGGACAGTATAGGGGTGGGCTAGGGTAGTATAGGGGTAGGCGGGGAGGCCCAGGGGCAGTTGTCATTATGACACACAAAACTGCTGGAAAAAAAATCTTGGTTGTCAATTTTCTGGGTAAAGATAAGAGGAGGAGAGGTGGCCATGGTTCAATTTGTTGCCCCTCTCAAAATGCTGCCTGGGTCCAATGAACCCACTGGGACCCATGTTGGGGCCAGCACTGCACCAACAATTTACCAACCACTGTCCACCAACAAATTCAGTGACATTACCCCATAAAGATGGACCTTTAACACCAAACAGAACATCTGTCTACCATTAACAGACCAACATGTTATGTCACCAAGACGTAAGCAGCAAAATCTTACACAAACCAAATAACAGCTTACCAGCCACTGTCGACCCAAAGTGGGTGGCATTACCCCACATAAAGTGTGATGAGGGAGAATAACAAAGGGGTGGGTGGGGGAGCAGGTCAAAAGATCCAAAAGTAAGGTTGAAGATAATCCAGAGGTGAGTCCAGCTGACAGACCTGAA
The DNA here is from genome assembly GCA_028564925.1 of Lithobates sylvaticus. NCBI lineage: Eukaryota > Metazoa > Chordata > Amphibia > Anura > Ranidae > Lithobates > Lithobates sylvaticus. The sequence continues at coordinate 321,878,026 of CM053028.1, read as the reverse complement.
GTAAATGATGGGGCCACTTCTCTAGTTATTTCTTTTATGGCTGTAACATTCTATGGCTTATGCCCCGTACACACGGTCAGAAATTCCGACGGAAAATGTCCGATCGGACCATGTTGTCGGAAAAACCCAACCGCGTGTGGGCTCCATCTGACTTTTGAGATCCTGCTCTCAAATTTTCCAACAACAAAATCCGATCGGACTTTTTCCAATCGTGTGTAGAGAATTCCAACAGATTTTGTGGTCGGAATTTCCAACCGTGTGTACGGGGCATAAGTATCCATTTCACTGGATGATTCCCTACCCACGTTGTCGCTAAAGAGGAATTTTTTGGGAAGTAACATGACACAATGGGGTTGATTTACTAAAAGTGCAAATCTGGTGCAGCTGTGCATGGTAGGCAATCAACTTCTAACTTCAGCTTGTTCAATTAAAGCTGGCTACACATTATACATTTCTCTTGTACAATTTACCTTTAAATTACAAAATAATAGGACAAACCTAAACACTTTCAATCTGTATGCAACCAGACATACCCTTGCACCACATAGTTGAAGATAATTCTAAAGGAAATTGAACAAGAAAATTGTACAATGTGTAGCCAGCTTAAGCTTTGAGAAAAAAAATGGAAGCTATTTGGTATCTATGCAAAGCTGCACCAGGTTTTGTATGCTCCGGTCTTAGTAAATTAACCTTGCTATACAGCAAGCTGCACCTTTATCATTTTAAATCAATCTTTGGGCTTCAATCAGAGGACTTTGCCCCCAGTCATCATCCTGACTATAACTTTGTAACCTTGTTGCAACTCAGAGAATAAGAGGCTGCAGCATGGGCTAATCGGTGTCAGATATGTGTGAACACAGCCAAGAGCTTACATTTTCAACTCTAGATAGCTTCTTCAAGAATTAAATTCTTGGCACTGCTCTGTATTAGGAAACTGTAGTAAAATCTAAACTCTAAACACAAAAAACTTTCATCTAAATATATCTGTCAATAGCCACAAAGGATATATCTCTACAATGTGTGCACTCAGTTATAATCTGATAAACCTAGTTATTTTTAAGTTTCAAATCCAGTTATTACATTGTAAAAGTAACAGTGACATTATCACTGTGCTGCATATAACCTGTGAATAAAGCAGAACTGTGAGTTGAGCCTAGCAGGCTCATATACTACAGGTTGGCTGCAGAAAACTAAAGGAGGATGGATACAAGACCTATTGCTCTGCACAAGGTGAAAGAGCAGCAGCGAATGGTCTTTATTAGGACTGAAAAAAAAAAAAAGACCGCTCTTACCACACCTTCAAAATTAAGAGGGGCTAAAGTAGCCAGCCTAATGTTTGGCTATTACCAACATATATAGATTTTATACAAAAAAGCAGCACTATACCCCAAATTAAAAAACAACAATGACGTCATCACGCACACCAATTGTTCCTTTCTATGCTGGATGCTAACTGGGGATTTTCTTTCAAGACTCAATGCGCTGAGACTTTCAACAAAAAAAATTATATCTAAAGATTTTACACTATTTTTAGTTTCTGCACATTCCTTTGCTGCAGTTACCTGGGAAAGGATTATGGATGATATTTTGAGCATTGATGTGCTTGCGTGGGATGATTGTTGCGGAGCAGAGCAGTTGGGAGTTGTACACATGCTTATCATGACCAGTCATATACAGAGGGTCTTGTAAGCTCCTATAAAGCTCTATATGCACATCATGGAGCAGAGCACATCTTTTTTGTTGCACTACATAATTTCACGAGTGGTTTGCACAACTTTTTTGGACTTTATTAGTTAATTTTATTTTCACATTGAACTTTAAAACTTACCATTTGTATTGTTTTGGGTGTTTTTGATATGCATTATTATTGTACTAATTTAGTTATTTGTATTTTTTCACATTGTTAGTTACTTATTTGGGGTATAAAGCTGCCCTTTTGTATACAATCCTTATTAGGGATTGGACCAAACTCCTATTTAGAGGGGAAGTTTGGCAAATATCTGAACTAAATGGAGTGTTCAGCTGAACCTTTGGCTGCATGCAGTGGGAATGAAATATTTAGCTGGTGAATTTGAGAGCTTAGCTCGCTCAGGCTAGTTGTTAGGGATCTGGCAGGCAAGGGATTCTGGCTGACAAATGAATGCACACAAAGTGGAAGATTGGCTGACTTAGAAAAAAAAAAGGTGTGAGCCCCTCCAAAATCTAATAGATTTAAGGGGCACCATGCAAGTCTCCCCCAAAAAAATATTATGACGTCACCCAAAATCCATACCAGACTCTTAGTCAAGCATGCAGCCTGCCTGGCCAGGAAAGAAAAGGGGGGCATGTGCCCCCTTCTCCTTAACCATACCAGACCATAAGTCTTCAGCATGGGGAAGGAACTGTCTCAGGGGGGACCTTGCCCATCTCCATCTGTGCACATTTACATGTACACTAGTACATCATAGTAATGTGCATAGCAGCGTAGCCAGACAGGTATGTGCATGTCCACTGCCATTGGTGCCAAATTAGCTATCTGATGCTGAGTTCTGCCTAGACTCAATGCTGAATTGGCTCTCATTTTTAATTCTGTGAACTGTTGGCTGGCATGATTTTCCTGACAATTGTCTTAACTTTGATCTGTTTTATTTTCATTTTTTAATGGGCACACAGAGATATTATAATCTAGTTCATAAGCTATAGGAATATGAGGATACCATTGGGAATATACAGTGGATATAAAAAGTCTAAACACCCCTGTTAAAATGTCAGGTTTCTGTGATGTAAAAAAATGAGACAAAGATAAATCATTTCAGAACTTTTTCCACTACTCCACCACTTTCCAATTGAAAAACAGACTGAAATCTTTTAGGGGGGAAGTAAAAATAAATATAAAAAAATAATGTGGTTGCATAAGTGTGCACGCCCTCTTATAACTGGGGATGTAGCTTTGTTCAGAATTAAGCAATCACATTCAAACTCATGTTAAATAGGAGTCAGTACACATCTGCTATCATTTAAAGTGCCTCTGATTAACCTCAAATAAAGTTCAGCTGTTCTAGTAGGTCTTTCCTGACATTTTCTTAGGCGCATCCTACAGCAAAAGCCATGGTCCGCAGAGAGCTTTCAAAGCAACAGAGGGATTTCACTGTTAAAAGGTATCAGTCAGGAGAAAGGTACAAAAGAATTTCCAAGGCTTTAGATATACCATGGACCACAGTAAAGGCATGCATCATCAAGTGGAGAAAATATGGCACAACAGTGGCATTACCAAGAACTGGATGTCCCTCCAAAATTAATGAGACGGTGAGAGAAAAACTGGTCAGGGATGCTGCCAAGCCACCTACAGAAACATTATAGGAGCTGCAGGAATATCTGGCAAGTACTGGCTGTGTGGTACGTGTGACAACAATCTCCCATATTCTTCATATGTCTGGGCTATGAGGTAAAGTGGCAAGACAGAAGTCTTTTCTTATGAAAAAAAACATCCAAGCCTGGCTAAATTTAGCAAAAACTCATCTGAAGACTCCCAAAACATGTGGGAAAATGTGTTATGGTCTGGTGAAACCAAGGTTGAACTTTTTGGCCATAATTCCAAAAGATATGTTTGGTGCAAAAACAACACTGCACATCACCAAAGGAATACCATACCCACAGTGAAGCATGGTGGTGGCAGCATCATTGTTTGGGGCTCTTTTTCTTCAGCTGGAACAAGGGCCTTAGTCTACGCAGAGGGAATTGTAAACAGTTCGAAATACCAGTCAATATTGGCACAAAACCTTCAGGCTTCTGCTAGAAAGCTGAACGTGAAGTGGAACTTCATATTTCAGCATGACAACGACTCAAAGCATACATCAAAATCAACAAAGGAATGGCTTCATCAAAAGAAGATTAACATTTTGGAATGGCCCATCCAGAGCCCAGACCTGGATCTGATTGAAAATATGTAGGGTAATCTGACGAGGGCTGTGCACAGGAGATGCCCTCGCAATCTGACAGATTTTAAGTGTTTTTGCAAAGAAAAGTAGGCAAATATTGCCAAGTCAAGATGTACCATGCTGACTCATACCCAAAAAGACTGAGTGCTGTAATAAAATCAAAAGGTGCTTCAACAAAGTATTAGGCAGTGTTGCCAACCGTCCGTAAAATTACGGACAGCCTGTAAAAACAGGGCAATTTTTCCCCTCCCGTAAATGTCCGTAGCACGGAAAAAGTGTCAGTAAAAATGGCTGTGATCAGCTCAGCTTGGAAATGCGCATGCGCAATTCCCGCAGATGCCCGAGAGCCAGCTGCCAAGAAGATCCGATCTGCACCTCAGAGAATTGCTCCACCCACCACCGCCTCTCAGCCAATCAGCATTACAGTAACCAGCCCTCCTCTTGCAGCCCGCCACATTTGACAAGAAGAGGCGGCCAGCACAGCCGAATGTGTGGCTGTGCTGTATTGAGGCGGGCGGGAGTCTGCTCTGCACTGCTCCGTTCCCTGCACTTAACAAACATTACCAGGCATCACCCTCACTTGTTCTCCTAGCCACACTGTGAAAGAGGAGAGGCACGGCTGTGGGCAGCATGTTCTAGAAAGCCTGCTTCTCCTCTGTCAGGACCGGAGCGGCTGCTGTGAGTCTGACAAGGAGTGAGCCAGAGCAGGCTCTCTGTGATGTCCCCCCCCCCCCACGGCCCCCCCTCCCCCTTCTCCGGTCAGCAGAACGAGCACAGAGATCAAGGACACACAGACAGGGCTGTGTGCATTCTTCCCCACCCTTCTACCAGCAGTGAGGGTGGTGATTAATAATGCAGCGGCAGGACTGAGCAGTTTGCAGAGGGGGACACGGAGTTGCAGGTAATGATTGTGCAGTAACCCCTAGCAACTGAATGATGGGCAGTAATGATCGGCAGTAATGTACAGTAACCAAATGATGGGCAGTAATGTACAGTAACCAAATGGTGGGCAGTAATGTATAGTAACTGAATGTGGGAGCCGTCTCTCTCTCTCTCGCTCTCTTTAGGGACAAAAATGAAGGGGAAATCTCTCCAGTTTGACATAGGTGACAAAATACTGATGGGTTTCAATAATCCACCTTTACTATACTGAAAATAAGAAATATGTTTTTTGACTTAACATCTTCCTTAAATCACATTGCTAATTGCACATATATATCTTGTTTGCACCTAAAACTGTAATTTTATAAACTTTGGGAAATGCCAGTAAAAACTTGGCTGTGCCAGTAAATTTTGGGTGCTGTGCCAGTAAATATCAACCTGGTAGGTTGGTAACACTGGTATTAGGGTGTGCACACTTATGCAACCATATTACTTTTTTTTTTTTTTTTTTACTTCCCTCCACCTAAAAGATTTCAGTTTGTTTTTCAATTGAGCTGTACAGTTTATAGGTCACATTAAAAGTGGAAAAAGATCTGAAATAATTTATCTTTGTCTCATTTCTTTACATCACAGAAACCCAACATTTTAACAGGGATGTGTAGACGTTTTATATCCACTGTATGATCCTAAAGAGGCTATCTTTAGAAAAGAAAAGAAAACTAAAAAACTTCTGCAGGTAAAAAAGTAGATACCCGCAACAGCTTAAAAAAAAAATGCAGATATGGCCAAATGGTTAACTGTTCTGTTAAGGCTGGTTCACACTAGGAATTGCACAGGAACGTTCTGTGCATTCTTGTGTGATTCACATGCAGTTCTGTGTAGTGCAATGTCAGCCCATTCATCTTGAGTAGGCTAATATTGCACTGCCCTACTTTTGGTAACTTACTGCAACCAGATTACATGATAATTCTGTACCATGCAATCAGGTGCAGGCAAGCACATTGCGTTTGTGACCTGCATTTGAAGTGGCATTAACCTAATATTGACACCAACTGCAGATTCCTACTGCAGTGTGTTTTGAACACAGTGCAAGAGACGTGCACGGAACATGGGTTTCCCACATTGCATTCTGGTGTGAATGGACCCTCAATAAAACATGACATTGAGAGTGCCCAGTTGAGGCCCCCTGAGTGTACTGTGTCCAGGCAATGTATCCACAGGCTTCACATTGTAAAAGTGTTTTGTGCCTGTCCCCTCCCATGGAGGGTTTGGAGACATGTTCAATAATGCCGCGTACACACGAGCGGAATTTCCACCCGAAAAATCTTGGATGGTTTTTCCAATGGAATTCTGCTCAAGCTTGTCTTGCATACACACGGTCGCAGAAAGTTTCTCTGAACTTTCGACCGTTAAGAACGCAGTGACGTACAACACTACGGCGAGCCGAGAAAATTAAGTTCAATGCTTCTGAGCATGCGCCGAATTGTCTCCGAGCATGCGTGATTTTTTGCACATCCAAATTGCATACAATCGCATTTTCGGATTGTAACTTTTCCCGACCGAAAAATAGTGAACATGCTCTCAATCTTTTGCTGGCTGGAATTCCGCCAGCAAAAGACCGATGGAGCATACACACAGTCGCATTTTCCGACAAAAAGCTCTCATCAGAGTTTTGCTGGCGGCATTTCCGATCGTGTGTACGCAGCATAACTGTTCCTTGTAAGTCACAAACCTGATGCTTTTGTGTCACAAAATGTACAGCCATTGTCTTGATTAAGTCAATGACTTTCCATTGATGTGAGTTGTTGATTGCTACTGTAAAATCACTTTGGTGCTTTTGGAACCTTTTCTTGAATGGTCCAATGATTTTACCAATGTGTGTTAGTGAACAAAGACCTAAAATGTATGCACAAAATTCAGTGTTGCAGGTCAAATATCTGTTGATCCTAAATGGTTTGCCACCCGCGAGGGTAAGTGAAATGGGGTCTGCATAAAAGTAAATTGCCTGTTACAATCAAAACAACCCAGTTTTTGAGAGATCACTATTGGCCCCTTACTATATTTGGATCTTAGATCTGCTTGCGTGAGATTAGTATAAATGGACTATAGACTGTTAATGGTGAAAACTTACGTGCTCTTAGCATGTTCAGGTTCTTGTTTGTTGTGTTGCTTACTGTTTGAGATCAAGTGGTGTGTGTTTAAACCCAAGGTATTCTATCCACAGGGGTCCTTATTGAGTCATGTTTCTATCATTTGTTCATTGTTTTGCTCAATGCTGAATCAAGTATATCCTCAAAGTATCCATGAGAATGAAATCTCTCTTTCATTTCACAAACTGCTGCACTCTTGATGCTGGGCTTTATATGACATATACTTGACCGTTGCACTCTAAGTACATTATATACTCCTGAAATAATTCTTTAGGTGTAGGATGTGTGCAGGATAGCAGGTAATAGAAGCACCTTATTTTTAAAAATGATTGTGCTGAGGTATTTACATATCTGTAAAACTCTCACTTGTGGCTCAGTAATTAAAGCATATATTATTTTATAGCATATGTGTCCCGGGTATACAGTAGCAGGGCTGCCATCGGGGGGGGGACGTCCCATACAAAAGGGCAAAAGGGGCAGCTGCTCTGAGCCCAGTCAAGGCTGTGGGGCCCAAAGCAGCTGCCCCCTTTGTGCTTCTTATTCTGTTCCGGTGGTGGCAGGAGTGGGGAAGGGAACAGTGGCATACTCTGGGTGCAGGCATGAAGATAGCACCTTGCTCATCTGCACGCGGTGAGGGGGCAGCCATGGGAAAGGTGAGAAGCGATGGCAGCTAGGACTGGGAGCCTGGGAGGGAGAAGACCTCCGCCACCTCCCTGACCCCCGAAGAGGTGAACAGCAGTGGGCGCAGCCTCCCCGGGGGCCTCCCAGGGCCTGGACTCCGCCAACCTCCTCTCCGCTTCTGGCTCCAACATCAACAGTCCTGGAGGGCGAGGATTGGTGGGAGGTGCTGGCAGCCAGGGTTCTTCAGGAAGAAGAAGAGCACCCCCATCATCACCTAGAAGGAGAACAGGCCCTGCCCACTGCTGGCCATCATAAACATCCGACTGCTGGCATTGAAGATACCAGACATCACTTATAACTACTTGCAGAAAGGGATTGGGATGGGGTAAAAGGGGAAATTCATACAAGGACAAGGCTAGTCCTTGTTTGCAGTGCCCACCCCTCTCTCTCACTCCCCCCTCACCCCACTCTCTCTCTCTTTCCTCTCTCTCCCTCTTTCAAACCCCTCTCTCTCTCACCCCCTCTCTTTCTGTCTCTCCCCACCCCTCATTGGGGACATGGGATGGGACTGGAGGAGGAGGAAGACATGGGATGGATAAGATAGGACTGGAGGAGGAGGAGGACATGGGATGGGGTAGGACAGGAGGAGGAGGAGGACATGGGATGGAGGAGGAGGGCATGGGATGGAGGACATGGTATGGAGTAGATGTGAGTGGATAAGGAGGACATATGATGGAGGAGAAGGGACTCTAGGAGGAGTAAATAGGATGGAGGAGATGGGACTGCAGGAAGATGTGGGATGGAGGAGATTGGACTGAAAGAGGAGGAGGACATGGGATGGAGGTGATGGGATTGGAGGATGAGGAGGACATGGGATGGAGGAGGACATGGGATGAGGGAGATGAGACTGGAAAAGAAGAACATGGAATAGGGAGATGGGACTGGAGGAGGACTTGAGATGGAGAAGGAGAAGGACATGGGATGGATGAAATAGGACTGGAGGAGGAGGAGGATATGGGATGGAGGACATGGCACTGGAGAAGGAGGAGATGGGACTAGAGGAGAAGGAGGACATGGGATGAAGGATATATTATGTTGTAAGAGTGTTCAAATAAAAGTGGGTGCACTGAAAGACTTGGTGGGGTGGCCAGTAGGTGGATTCAGTGGTACTAAAGCTGTGTAAGGGGCTCCAAAATTTATGATGGCTGCCCTTGTGAGTAGGCTCCAGTTGTGTTTAACCATGCCCTATAAGCCCCTTCAACTGTTAGCACAATTTAGCTACACTCACATTTCAGCACAGCTTTATTACTACAAATATATTTTTGTAGGCATGTGGTAAAAAAATTATCTGCTCTGAATGTCAGATATGCTAGGTGCTCTGCTGCTATAATCCCCTATATAAAGTAGTAATGACTCAAAACATTTAAGTTATTATGTAGTCACGTTGAGTTAGGTGCATAGCTTTTAGAGCCCCCTAGCATTAACTACAGATCATTACACAGTTCAGGTTGACTGGTATTTAAAGAGAATGGCTGTTTCTTTACAGATCTGATCTTATCAGTGTTTCAGATGGAAATAAAGTAGGGCTGTGGAAATTAAAGTTAAATTCCTTGATTAATCGTTAATTTTTTTGATCTATCAAAATTCTTTTGATCGGTAATCACCTCTCCGTCGGCTTCCGGGTCTTCAGGGAGTTCCGTCAGAGATCCGGTGACGTCACGGACATCGACCTCACCGCACACCTTCCCCAAGTGCCTCTGTATGCTAACGAAAGGAAGGGGGAGGAGTCCGGTGACGTTGAAGTTCTGATTGAACGTAACGCGTACGGGGGAGGAGCTACGCATGACGTCACCCGCTGCTGCCCTACGTAACTAACATGATTGTCGGCTTTACATGCTGTGTTTTTATCATCTTTATGCGAGTAGTTTGTGTTTGAACACAAAAATTTAATCTTATACTTAAGCGGTAAGCACTTAGATCTTTTCTTTCTACCCATGACCTGGGGTCCTTGCTGAGATCTAAGGAGACGTTAGAGAAGTTTATGGTCCATGTTAACCCTTTTGATACCTGCTTGCATGACCACCTGTTTGCACAGGGGTCCATGCCATAAGGTGAAAGTGATTATTTCGGAGGTGGAGGGATTGTCACGCTACTGTGAAAAAAAATTACTTACGTTAGTGCTACAGTTTGAATTTAAAATGTATTTGTGTGAACTGTGAAGTTAAGTCATGGATTGTGGAAACTAACTAGTGTCGGATGATTGTATATAGTGTATATCACATTTACCACTGACTAATGCAGAGTTGCAATGCAAGGAGATCAGCTAAAAGTAGTTGGATCTGTATGTGCGTTATAAATAAATCAAAATTAGTTGATTAATCAATTAAAAAAATTGATTAATCGAACACAAAAATTTGAATCAGTAACAGCCCTAAAATAAAGTGATAGACTGTAAACAAAGGGAAGGTAAAAAGCAAGAAGGGTGTGAAGGAAGAAAGAGAGAGATATGAGACAAAGGTGTGGGATAGTTGAGATGATGAGAACAGAGAAGTAGGAATAAATAGATAAGATCAAAGAGGATTAAAAGAGGACTCTAGTTCAACTTCATAAAGCTGAACTCTGGGCACAAAAACTTTAAGCTTAATATTTTCTTCATTCACCACAAAGCATCTAAATCTACTTTGTGTGCACCAAATGCCTTTGCAGATCCACAGAGAAATAGAAAGGGAGAGAACAGATCTGTATTACAGGAAGCTCCTGCTCAGAGGCAATGTGCAGGAGTTGCTTCATGTTAGATTACTGCACATATCAATATATCAAAAGAAACACAAAAAGTGTCAGGGATAGGAGTCTGTATCTACTAGGAACATGCTGGCAAGGAATTAGCAATTTGGAGTTGCATGGAGAAGCAGGCCTCAAAAGAGACATAGAATACTTGTGGAGATGCAGAGTGACAGTAGAGGCTATGTAATGCTGTGTGACATTAGACACTAGGGAGGACTTGGAAAGAAGGCAAGAGCCTCAAAATGAGCAGAGGAGTAGAATCTAAAGGAGCCTACTTTACCCCACAATGAATAATGAACTTTGCTACTGGATGACTCTAAAATTACAGTCCTCTGACCCAAACAGGCAGCTACAGAGCAGGGTCATGGATATGCCATACAAGTCTCTAGGAGCAGTGGAATTCTGGGATCACAGCACTGAAGTGTTAGGATCACAGGGGCACTGAAGTGTTAGGTCACAGAAACCCAGTGTCAGGGCTCCACTTGCGACGTACGGTCGAATCGGCGCGCGCGCATGCGCACACGCGCCGCTGATTCGTCCGGGCGTCGAAACGAGGGTACGCGCCGTCGTACTCCTCAGGCGCGCGCGCGTGCGCAGCGAGCGCGGGCACGTGCGTCGCGGGCGCACACGTGACGCGTTAGCGCTGTTTGGCGCCAGTTGGCCTTTAAAAGAATGACAGCTGCACATGTCAAGTGCTGTTCGTCTGCAGTTTGCCCCTTGTTTAACCTGCCTCTGTTGTGTACTCCTGTTTACCTGATCCGGCTTCCACTTGACTCTGCTGCCTTCTCCACTCCTGATTCCGGCCTGTTGACTCTGCTTTGGACTGATACCTGAACGCTGATCTCCTGCCTGTCTGACCTCTCCATTGCCTGTGCCCACTTACCTGCCTGCCAAAGTGTATCCAGACCCGGCCTGCCTGACGACCCCTCTGCCTGCTCCCTGCATGCTGCATACTTCCAGAGTTGCTGACGCCATCTCGGGGTCACCCTACATCCGGACCCTGCTCCGCTACCTGCCAGTCTCTGCTGCTTCAACATCCAGGAGATCGCTACTGATCAGCTACGTCTCCCACAGCATCCATTCCAGGCACTCCTACCCCGCTGTGCTCACGGGACCACTGTCTCCACTCCAGTGGGCCCTGAACCAGAGCCGTAAGAGAGGCCCTCTCCCAGCGAAGTCAGGCTCACCACTCAGGTACCTAACAGTACGAACAGCCATGACTGAGCCTGCGGGAGAAGCCTCTGCCATGAAGGAGTTCTGCTCACACCTGGCAGCCCTCACTCAGGCGGTGCAATCCCTGCAAGAAGGGTATACCAGACTGGAAGGTCGAGTGCAGCAACTTGCTGACCCCAATGTTGCGGCTCCTACATCTCCGCAACCTTCTGCAACACCTGCTACTCCTCCTGCGGTGGTGATGCTGCCTCCTGAACCCAGAGTACCTGTTCCTGATCGCTTCTCCGGAGATCGTTCCAAATTCCGTGTCTTCCGCAACGCCTGCCAGTTATACTTTGCTCTTCAACCCAGAACCTTCTCCCTAGAGGCCACCAAAGTGGGGTTCGTAATCTCCCTGCTGCAGGGCGAACCTCAGATTTGGGCTCATCGCCTGCTGGAGGGAAATAGCATGCTGACGCAGTCCCTCTCGTCTTTCCTGGAAGCCATGGCGCAACTTTACGAGGACCCCCAGCTAACCACCACAGCCGAGTCTGCTCTATCTGCGCTCCAGCAAGGCCGCAGAACGGCCGAGGACTATGTGACAGACTTTAGACGATGGAGCGCAGACACCCAGTGGAATGACTCGGCTTTAAGGCATCAGTTCCGCATGGGCCTCTCCGAAGGCCTAAAGGATGAACTTGCCCGAGTGGGCACCCCAGACACTTTGGAGGGCCTGATAACTTTGAGCATACAAATTGACCGTCGGCTCCGGGAACGCAGAGTCGAGAGATCCGCTCAAGTCCACCGTCCGGCTTGGATGACCGCAAGGGCTCCATTACCGGCTGGCCGTTACATGCCCGCTCAGCCAATGGCCCCTGCCCATCCTCTTCCCGATGCCGGCGAGCCGATGCAGCTTGGTCTCATGCGACCCACTCTGTCTCTGGAGGAACGTGCCCGACGCCGTCAACTAAATTTGTGCCTGTACTGTGGTGGGCCCGGACACTTTGTGAACAGTTGCCCGAGCAAGCTGCGTAAGTGCCTTTCGTCTGTGTCAATCAACTCTGCTCACTTACCAGTCCATGCCACCCACATCTCTCTACCCCTGTCTTTTCAGTTCCTGGGAAGGACGATTCGCACCAACGCCATCCTTGATTCAGGAGCCTGCAGCTGTTTCATCGATACCACCTTTGCCAGCCGGCACGACATTCCTCTTCAGAGGAAGGCCCGCGGACTATCCGTCTTCCTGGCTGACGGTTCCCGCATTAAATCGGGCCAAGTTGTCCAGGAGACCCAACCTCTGTTCACTATCTCTTCTCTCCACCACCAGGAACTGTTAACCTTGGACGTAATCTCGTCCCCCCTGTTCCCAGTGATCCTGGGCATCCCCTGGTTGCAGGCACACGATCCGACCATCTGCTGGTCCACAGGGGAGGTCAAGTTCCAGTCCCCCTACTGCCTGGAACATTGCTTACACGAAGCTCCGGTACAACCCGCTACGCTTCTTTGTCTGGACTCTGATACTGACCTGATCCAAGCGGTACCGGAACCATACCATGAATTCTTAGACGTCTTTAGTAAACGGGGAGCGGACACCCTACCCCCACACCGCACCTATGATTGTCCCATAGAACTTTTGCCGGGGGCCGAGATTCCGTTCGGGCGTATCTTCCCCCTTTCCGAGAAGGAACAAGAGGCCCTGAAGGCCTACATTTCGGAGAACCTAAAGAAGGGGTTTATACGTCACTCCACCTCACCCGCAGGGGCCGGCATATTCTTTGTAACCAAGAAAGACCAGTCACTCCGACCCTGTGTGGACTACCGGGAGCTAAATAAAGTTACAATTAAAAATCGCTATCCCTTACCCTTAATACCGGAACTGTTTCAAAAACTAAGAGCGGCCACCATATTCTCCAAACTGGACTTAAGAGGGGCCTATAACCTGGTTCGCATCCGATCAGGTGATGAATGGAAGACTGCATTTCGTACCCGTTTTGGGCATTACGAATACTTAGTTATGCCCTTCGGCCTTTGTAATGCCCCGGCTACTTTCCAGCACCTCATAAATGAGGTCTTCAGGGACTTCCTGGACATTTTTGTCATTGTATACTTGGATGACATCCTAATCTTCTCCAGAACGCTTGAGCAGCATCGGGGGCATGTGGGCCGAGTCTTACTCCGTCTTCGTCAGCACGGATTGTACGCGAAAGCAGAGAAGTGCACCTTCGAGCAGCAGAGCATCCAATTCTTGGGTCTTCAGATCTCCCCAGCAGGCATCGAGATGGACCCGCAGAAGGTAACGGCTGTGCTGGACTGGCCGCCACCCTCTGACAAGAAGGGTGTGCAGCGTTTTGTCGGATTTGCTAATTTTTACAGAAAGTTCATCAAGGGGTTCTCGGCCATCATCTCACCAATCACACAGCTAACAAGGCAGAATGTACGGTTTCATTGGGGTCCAGAGGCCCAGGAGGCGTTTGTGAAACTCAAGGAGCGATTCACATCCGCTCCCATCCTCAGTCACCCTGACCCGTCTCTCCCATACATCCTGGAAGTGGATGCCTCTGAGGTAGCAGTGGGGGCCGTGGTCTCCCAACGCCAGGGCAATAAGGACCTAATGCACCCTGTGGGCTTCTTTTCCCGGAAACTTTCACCCGCAGAAAGGAACTACGATGTCGGTGACCGAGAACTGCTAGCCATAAAATCAGCGCTGGAGGAATGGAGGTACTTGCTGGAGGGAGCAGTCCACCCTGTACTAATTTACACGGACCACAAGAATCTTGAGTACTTAAGGACGGCAAAACGTCTAAAACCACGACAAGCCCGCTGGGCCCTCTTCTTTTCACGTTTCAGCTTCCACATTACCTACCGGCCTGGATCTAAAAATGTAAAGCCAGATGCGCTTTCACGCATGTTCGACTGCCCTAAAGACTCCACACCTCCTGATACCATCCTCCCTGCAAGCAACTTCCTTCTACTACAGCCGGATTTACTGTCCCAGATCAGGGAGGCCTCCCTGAACCCGCTCCTTCCCCCAGGACTTTCACTAAATCGTAGAGAGGGGCTTCTCTGGAAGGACAGCCAGGTGTTTGTTCCCGAACCCATCCGGGTTAAAGTATTGGCCCTCCTCCACGATCACCCACTAGCAGGACACTTTGGGGCCCGAAAGACTCTTGACTTGGTGCAGCGCACCTTCTGGTGGCCTGGTCTGAAGGAATTCTGCTCCAAGTATGTCAGTTCATGCCCAGTGTGCTCCCGAAGCAAGACTACTAGGGGCCGGGCCTGGGGCCTACTCAAGCCTCTACCTGCACCTGATCGACCCTGGCGTATGATAACGATGGACTTTATAGTCGAGCTGCCCCCCTCTGAAGATCACACGGCCATCTTTGTAGTCGTTGACCGACTCTCAAAGATGGCCCACTTCCTACCCCTAAGGGGAACCCCATCTGCAGCAGAGACGGCCCGTGTTTTTATCCGAGAGATCGTTAGGTTACACGGGGTACCCAAGAATATAGTCTCGGACAGGGGAGTCCAGTTCACCTCGCGGTTTTGGAGGGCACTGTGTGATAGTCTAAAGATTGAGCTGGCCCTATCCTCAGCTTACCACCCTCAAACTAATGGGCAGACTGAGCGCACAAACCAGACCCTCGAACAATATATTAGGTGTTTCACTTCATTTGTGCAAGATGATTGGGTTTCTCTGCTGCCCTTAGCAGAATTCGCGTACAACAACGCCAGCCACTCGACCACGGGACAGTCCCCGTTTTTCGCCAATTATGGGTTCCATTTAACATTTCTACCAGATTTTCTTACAGAGTCCTCAGTTCCAGCGGTCCAGGACGCAGTGACCTTCCTAAGCCGCAACAACCAAATCCTCCAGGAAGCCATAACCAAGGCCCAGGCGGACAGTAAGAAAGCCTTTGACCAAAAGAGGAGGGGAGAGTTGAATCTGCAAATCGGGGATCAGGTATGGCTTTCCTCTTCTAATTTAAAGTTAACCTGTCCCTCTAAGAAGTTGGCACCCAAGTTCCTGGGCCCTTTTCCTGTAAAGAGGAGGATTAATGAGGTGTCCTATGAACTGTCCCTGCCAGACACCATGAAGATACATCCTGTGTTTCATGTCTCTCTATTGAAACCCTCGGTACCCGATCCCTTCCCCAATAGGGAGTCCGGGCCTCCTGAACCTGTCCTAGTGGATGGAAACGAGGAGTACGAGGTAGAAGTTGTTCTAGACTGTAGAAGGCGACAAGGGCAAAGACAGTTTCTAATCAAATGGAAGGGCTTCGGCCCAGAAAGCAATTCTTGGGAACCTGAGGACAATATACATGCTGGAAGACTAATTCGTGCTTTTTTCATTTCACACCCTGAGAAGGATGACCAACTGGGCACCCGGAGGTTGCCCCTTGTGGGGGGGCAATGTCAGGGCTCCACTTGCGACGTACGGTCGAATCGGCGCGCGCGCATGCGCACACGCGCCGCTGATTCGTCCGGGCGTCGAAACGAGGGTACGCGCCGTCGTACTCCTCAGGCGCGCGCGCGTGCGCAGCGAGCGCGGGCACGTGCGTCGCGGGCGCACACGTGACGCGTTAGCGCTGTTTGGCGCCAGTTGGCCTTTAAAAGAATGACAGCTGCACATGTCAAGTGCTGTTCGTCTGCAGTTTGCCCCTTGTTTAACCTGCCTCTGTTGTGTACTCCTGTTTACCTGATCCGGCTTCCACTTGACTCTGCTGCCTTCTCCACTCCTGATTCCGGCCTGTTGACTCTGCTTTGGACTGATACCTGAACGCTGATCTCCTGCCTGTCTGACCTCTCCATTGCCTGTGCCCACTTACCTGCCTGCCAAAGTGTATCCAGACCCGGCCTGCCTGACGACCCCTCTGCCTGCTCCCTGCATGCTGCATACTTCCAGAGTTGCTGACGCCATCTCGGGGTCACCCTACATCCGGACCCTGCTCCGCTACCTGCCAGTCTCTGCTGCTTCAACATCCAGGAGATCGCTACTGATCAGCTACGTCTCCCACAGCATCCATTCCAGGCACTCCTACCCCGCTGTGCTCACGGGACCACTGTCTCCACTCCAGTGGGCCCTGAACCAGAGCCGTAAGAGAGGCCCTCTCCCAGCGAAGTCAGGCTCACCACTCAGGTACCTAACACCCAGGTAGGGAGCAGAGCCATGGAACAAATGCACACTTATGCTGAAACACTGGAACATGAAGTGCACAGAAGTCTTAGGGAGGTGTCAAGTGCAGGAGATCTCAGGGAACACAGAATCGAGCTATGTGGGAATAAATGTACAAGGGATACACAAGCATACTCCAGTAGTAGAGAGGATATCTGAAGACATGGAGGGCTTTTCAGCTAGCATATTGATCCATTTCTCAAATTCTGAGCAGCACACTGTCTGGCACTTGAAGAAAGTGCATGGAATCTGATTAGCTGCACTACTGGCAGTCAAACATTGGCTTAACACTGATGGCCTCACACAGCAGAAGAGAATGACACAAAGGTTATAAAAATTCAAACAAGAAGCCTATTGTACAGTATTTAGGGAATATTTGTTTAGCCTGGTGTTCAGCTTTAAAATATTATATTAGGGGGGCGCATGTGCGGCAGCTCCCAAGATGGCCGCCTAAGCCCGGAGCTCTGCGCTGTCCCAGCACAGCAGCCTTTCCAGCACTGGAATTCGACCATCAGGACGTCCACTGATAACGGCATTGAGTGGAGGAGATCCCTGGGCACATGTACATGCCAGGAGGAATGGTCCGCCGGGACCTCAGACCCCAGTTTTCATCTGCGGACGAACGAGCAGGCTCCAAGATGACGACCATGGCCCAGCCACACGACAAGATTGCAGAGGGACTATCCGAACAGAGGCAAGTGATAGCCCCAGCTAATCTCCCCTTCCCCCCGATGGCTAGTGGCAAACTCACACCATAAACCCGTCCTCAACAATATCGGTCAGTGAGCGGACGAGGGAGACCTATAGAATGTCCCCATTGGAAGCAACCCCTGCCTGTCTGGATCCTCTACCCGCCCAGGGGGTTTGACCTGGCTATTCCCCTTAATGTAAATTACTTATTTAATAAACTCAGAGCTACTAGACAGGGGACTGGCACACACAGCTCATAAAATCACAAATTACATTTGCTCAGACTTCCAAAACTTGGTTTAAAGATGAAAACAATTGAACATAAATTGGATATCACGGTCTCTAGATCCAACCAAAACACAAACCGCAAACCATATCCATGTTATCCAAGACCAGCTTGACATAGGCCTCTCCAGGATCGACGATCTTGAAAATCGATCGAGGAGAGATAACTTCAGGATCAGAGGCCTCCCAGAGTCCATTATAGATATCCCTACAATGGTACGGGACCTTATTAAAAATCTTATCCCATCCATCCCCTATCATAAATTGGAGCTGGACAGGGCCCACAGATCCCTGGGTCCAGCCAGGAAAGATGGATCCCCACGAGATGTAGTCTTAAAACCTCACTTCTCCACCGTGAAAAAAGAAATAATGAAAAGGTCCCATCAACAGTCGCAATTGAAGTTTCAAGGTCACGCAATTCACTTATCCCCCTCCACAATTCAGAGGAGAAGATCTCTGAAACCACTCCTGGTGATCCTTATCCAAAGGGACATCAAGTATAGATGGGCCTTCCATTTTTCTCTGATGTTTTCCTTTAAGGGTAAATCCTACACCTTCTCAAGCCTCCCGGAAGGAGAGCGAATCCTCCTCAACTGCAAGTTTATCTCACAAGATCCAGCAATGGACACTTAAAACCCTCTATCAGGATCTATCAGGATCCTCGAAGTGTCCCATACCGATGAGCCCAGTATCCCCAATATGGAACACTACCAAGACCAAGCGATCAAAGGGCAACAAGCCCCCCTATTTTCATGAACTGGTGGATTACAACCTACTCCTGGTTTTCTCCTTTGGATCAGAGGAATAAGTTTGTTTTTCCTTTCTCGGTGTAACTCAGGTCCCTATGGTTTCTTCACGGAACTCCATATGATCTTCCATGATGAGATCTACAAAACAGCCACCACTTTCCCGGCTGTATAATGTTTTTTGCTGTAATAATTTATGTTATAGGATTTACATTTGAGAGAGTATGCTCAAAAGATTTGACCCTCCAGGGAAATCAAGGACAGGTCACCTTTCACATTTGTTTGGCCAAACCCTAGGCCATTCCCCTACCCCCACCTATGCCCCTATTTCCCCCTACCTACTCCACCTTCCTTTACCTCCGCCCTCCCCCTTTCCAAATACTTCAGCGTATAAAGTCTACCAGTTGATAATCTGCTGTTCCTACAAATCAATAGTTGCAAATCATTTATTATTGTAAGGTTGACTGTTGCCGGGGCAGTTGTTGTGCGCCTCCCCCTGGCCCATGGACATAGTTATCACATGTCCATGTGACAGGCATCTAGCCCTCACAAAGGGCTACGACAAAATGTATTTTTTGAATGACTGAGGGTACATTTCCTCCCCCTCTCATTCAAGGCCTACATTAGGCCTTCATGTTCTGATTTCTCTTTTTCTCCTTCACTACTTCTCTAACCCTCTTTCTTTTCTAGCCTTCTTTCTTTTCTAGCCGGTCTCCATGCGTCACCCTTTCCAAACCCGGTCTCACAAGTATTGGCAGGGTGTTGCAGAGTATTGCCCGGTATCCAATTGATTCTCCCTAAGCTCCTGAACTCATTATCAAGGTGAGTGATGATGACATTAATAGTTGCCTAACCTGCTTGCTCCATGGCCGGTGATATGACACTCACCCCTCCCCTCCCTATAGTTTCTCATAACAGGGTCTTAACTCCCCAGTAAAGAGAAGGAAAGTCTTCCAAGCATATCAGTCACAAAAAATTGACAGAAACCCACTTCCTGAAACGGTACACACCCTCATTTCTCCATGCACATTACCCCCAGTTTTCCTAGTAAGTGCAGAGGATAACAAGAGGGGAGTCGCCATCCTGTTCTCCAAACATTGTAAATTTACACCACAATTGGAATATAGAGACCCGGAGGGAAGATTTCTCCTAGTCAAGGGTATTATAGATGATCAACTGTACTCCATTGTCTCATACTATGCCCCCAACGGTGGACAGACTGACTTCTTCCACACAATGTTTTTAGGACCAATGGTGGAGGGCGTTACAATTTATGGAGGTGATACTAATATGGCCTTTGACCAGGGCTTAGATAAAACCAAACACCCGAACTCACAGCTCACTCATCCCTCTAAAGGTAGCTACAAAATAGCTGAACGAATACACCAACAAAACCTGTCTGAAACAAGATTATTCCCATTTCTCGAATCCACGCCAATCATACACTAGGCTAGACCATATACTCATATCCACATCACACAACTTTAGCTCCTAAATCTATCATTAAAGATACAGTATGGTTAGATCATTCTATGATCCTGCTATCTCTACTTACTAATTAGACTAAGACATAGCTCTCCCACTGGACACTCAACAAATCACTTCTTAGCAACCCAATCAGAGTGACAGAACTTGAAAAAGCCCTTAAAGAATACTTCCTCCTCAATGACTCAGAGGACATCTCAGCTGAGACTCTCTGGGCAGCACACAAAGTGAGAACCGATAGAAGTTAATTCAAATAGCAACCCAGTTAAAAAGGGAAAGGCGAAAGGAGTTCTCCCATCTCCGTGCCCAACACAAGAAAGACCCATCAAAGGTCTCTATCTCCCAATTAGACGCATCTCGATTAGCCTTAAACCTAGCACTCACAGTAAAAGCCGAAAGGAGCATTAGATGTGAGGGGCTAAATTTTACCAGCATAGAGACAACATTGGGCCCATGCTTGCATCTAGACTATCCCCAAAACCTCGCTCATACACTCTACCGAAAATTCAGATGCAAGATGGATCGGCAACCTTAAACCCCTCACGTATATTGAATCCCTTCCATGATTTCTACACTAAATTGGCTGACACCAAAGGATGACACACCCAAATTATCTTCATTCTTGAACGAACTCCCACTTCCCACACTGAGGGAGGAACACAGTGACAAATTCGAAGCACCCATCAAGGCAGATGAAGTAATAGAAGTTATCAAAAACCTGAGAGGGGGCTCCGCCCCAGGCCCGGAGTGCTTCTCCGTCCCATATTACAAGACATTTACAAGACATTTGCAGAAACAATTGCCCCGTTTTTGGCTAGGTTCTATAACTCGAAAAGAAAAGGCAACCCTTTAGACACTCAACTGAATTTGCCATTTTTTTTGGTAATTCCTAAACCAGACAAAGACACAGGGTATGTGGAGAACAACAGACCCATATCTTTGATTAACAATGATATGAAGACCCTGGCCAAAATCTTAGCTATCAGTCGATACATACACAAAGACCAGGTAGGTTTTATACCTGGACGACAGGGTCCGGATCAGGTACGCAGAGTGATAGACTTAATCTTGATCTTACAATCAGGATGGAATGGAGGCACACCAAAAGAGGGAATGCTCCTCTCGCTAGATCTCCAAAAGGCCTTTGACTCGGTCTCCTGGCCATATCTTTTTGAGGTATTGCAAAGCTGGGGATTTGGTCTGAACTTAATGGGGCTCTAGACGGCCCTATACTCTGGTCTAGAAGCTAGGATTAGATTGCAGGGCTACTACTCTGAACCAATCAAAATCACCAGGGCTGCTCGCTTTCACTCCTTATCTTTGCTATATCGATCGAATCACTAGCAATAGCGATCAGAACCCACCCAGACATTAAGGGGATTCTGTGCAGACAGACATCTCACAACATTCACATTGTTTGAAGATGATTTACTCCCATTCGTCACAACGTTACATAGTTACATAGTAGGTGATGTCAAAAAAAGACACAAGTTCATCAAGTCCAACCTATGTGTGTGATTATATGTCAGTAGTACTTTAAGGTACTGAAGTTGAGGTTGAGGCCTAAAGGTGTATATTACTTCTTATAAAGTATTTCTATTAAACAATATTGATGGAAAATGTAGCACTGTCTAGTTTTATTACAAAATAGATACATTAATGTAAGTATGCTAAGATATAATAAATTAGAAGAAATATTTCCAAATATCCATTTCAGATGTACTGTTTAATTGCTAATTTTATATCAGTGTAGCTAAGCACTTTTCTATTGCTGAATTACAATTTAGAAACAGTATTCCCAGTAGTGCGCACAAACAGTGCAGCTTCTCTCATACTGCTGCTTTATGTTTACAGACATTGGAAATTGTACAGTTGGGGGCATTACTTGAAGCTATGCTCAGTAGACATGTACTGCTTTATCTTTATCCTAAACAACCTGTAATTATGGAAAGTATACCAGATAGAAAGATAAAATGAGCAATCAACAGAAATTTGCATCTGAGGAAAAGAAAAAAATGAAAAGGAGAATATTATAGCAGACTTCTTGCTAGTAACTGTTATAGTCTATTTCAGCAAAGATACAGTATTTACTATATACTCTTCCATATTTCAATATTGTAATAATTTTATAAACACCAGGGAGCCTAAATTTGCTAGTTTGATCTGGAATAAGGTGTATTAAAAGTAATTCTTTCTTTCAGCCTTTAAAATTTGTCAAACTATACAGTACCTGCAAATGCCACCATTTACATTCTGCTCTTTTTTTTATCTTTTTTTTCCATACAGCTTTCTTGCATTCCTATCAAATTACCTGGATAGAAATTTTGATTTAAACTGATGCAGTTTGAAGAAGGCTGTAGCACAATGCAGGTGTGTAATTTTCACAAATATCTGCAAGACAACAAAATGTTTGCATACATAGGCTGCAGTGTCTGTTCTAAAAGGTGCAAATTAAAGTAGTGTATATATAAACCCAATCCCCAAAACCTTATATAAGCTTTAATATGTTAAATCCTATCTCCAGCTCAAAGTGCATTTACATTTTTGAGGAACAGACTGCCCCTATCGACGAAACTTTGTAGGGTGAGCTGTTGGAGGCATCATTACCACGTTACATTGGTTGTCTACTCGTGGGATCGTGAGATCTGAAAAGAAAAAACATATTACCCATGCCTGTTTTACCAGTGTCGGGAGACACTTTTACATATGAGTGCTATGTGGTTTAAGTAAATAGGAACCTTTTTTAAAGGATTTTATGCAATAGTGTGCTTTTTTTCTCATTTTTCAATTACACCTCTCTGGAGAGTCCGAGCACATAATTGTGGAGGCGAGTCGGGAGTGGATATCTTTTGAGCTCTTGCAGACCATTGCATTTTGTGAAGGAAAATATATTACCTGTAGGATGTCTAGATTGAGTACCATTGAGGAGATCTGAGATTATCTTCTACTACAGATCTGCAGAGTATTGCATCCTGTTAAGGGAAAATATGTGTTTGCTGGTTCTCTATCACCAGCCACTTACATTGGTAAGTGATTTAGATCATAAGCGGTGGAGGATACAGTATACAAAGTTTCTGCTACTTAGGCTCGGTTCACACTACTGCGTCTTGGGATCCGACTTGTCAGACCTCAAGTCGCTCCAAGTTGCTTGACATCAGAAATTCCATTCTAGTTAATGAGAGCCGTCTTAATGTACACTACTGAAGTCGCTCCGACTTCAGAAAAGGTTCCTGTACTACTTCAAGGCGACTTCTAGGTGACTTTTACCCATAGAATTCAATGGAAGTTGCCTCCATGTCAGATTTCCATCTATATTGAAGCGACTTTACAGGAAAAGAAATTAGTTTAGCCAGGCAAACCCCTCTATCCCAGAGAGCTGATTATTCTCTGATTGGCCACAGCCAAAGTCGCCTGTCCTGGAGGCAACTTTAAGTCGCGTTGTAAGTTACTTAACGTCGTGCTGAAGTCGCCTCCAAAACGCCTTGCAAAGTCACGTTGTAAGTCGGGTTGCCCCTGTATGAACTGAGCCTGACACTTGTTGGAGTGAAGAAAGTTTTATTTGAACTCTTTTTTTGACACATATGTTTACCAAATATAACTAATTTTTGGCAACTTTTTTGGCATTATAATTTTGTGACACTTCCTGGACTCTTGTATTTTGTGTTTGGTTTTTGGCTAGATATAGATACACATAGAGTGAAGTGGATGTTTATGTTATTTGGTCACTCACTTCTTTATCACATATTGGTGTGATCACACATCACATTATATTATTCAGATAATTTCAGAATTCAGATAAATTATTATTATTTAAAGGATTATGTTGAGTCACATTTATATATTATAATGTATAAATACTTTAGGTTAGATTAATTTAATATACACCTGGGCACAGTGCTGTCTCTTTTTTTCACTTCGCATTTCAATTTTTGCAACTAAATTTTAGAAAACCCCCATATATGTTTGTTATGTGTTTCCATTTGTGCAGCATACAAATACTACTACTACTACTACTACTACTACTAATAATAATAATAATAAGAAGAAGAAGAAATTGTACCTTTTTTAGTTGTTTCTTTGACGTAGGCCTTTGGGCAGATTGCAAGCTACTCAAGCTTGTTCAATTAAGCTTTGACAAAAAAGCTGATTGGTTTCTATTCAGAGCTGTACCAGATTTTGCACTCTCCAGCTTTAGTAAATCAAACCCACAGTGTTTAAATCTAGTTTACAACTGATAATGAGATCTTTCAGCACAGCACAGAGTGGTTAGTAATGGTAACCATAACTCTCCAGCCTCCTCCTTAACATTAGGTAGAAGAGAACCCGTCACAAATATACAGTAGGTGTTATCCCAGTTTGACTGCAAAAGGGAATACAATTTAGGAATGAGGAGAAGATTTTGATTAGCCGATCGAAGACTGCGATTCGGTGTGTAGTGTTTTATTTTCTCGCGAAGGTATTGCGAAGGTATCGCGAAGGAGCGTTTCCATGTGTGCATTTGTGGGTGAGTGTCAGAGGTACTCACCCGGGCCGATATGCTGAGAGCTGCTCCCCTTGCGACTAAGCGCACGATGCCTCTGGAGTGGGTACAGAGGACACCGGGCTCAAAGATGCACGGGTTGCCAGCAGGAGTGTAGCAGGTGGTGTGCAGTAGCGTCGTAGACCAGGAGAGGCTGAAGCTGCACTGGGAGTAGACACCTGGCAGGGTTGTGATCAGGTAGAGGTTGCAGAGGTACCAACACGTATACTGAAGGAGGACCCTCGGGAGCATAAGAGAACTGCAAGTCCTGAACACTGAGCGGGAGATAGTCCAGCAAGCAGGCCGAGGGTCAAACACAGGCAACCAGGCAGTAGAAGTATCCAAAGGCAAGCCGGGGGTCAAACACAGGTAAGTAACTCAGAGAATGTCCAGGAGGCAAGCCGGGGGTCAAGCACAGGTAATCAAGCAGTAGAGGTGTCCAGAAGGCAAGCCAGGGGTCAAACACAGGTAAGTAACTCAGAGAATGTCCAGGAGGCAAGCCGGGGGTCAAGCACAGGTAATCAAGCAGTAGAGGTGTCCAGAAGGCAAGCCAGGGGTCAAACACAGGTAAGTAACTCAGAGAATGTCCAGGAGGCAAGCCGGGGGTCAAGCACAGGTAATCAAGCAGTAGAGGTGTCCAGAAGGCAAGCCAGGGGTCAAACACAGGTAAGTAACTCAGAGGAAGTCCAGTAGGCAAGCCGAGGGTCAAACACAGGTAATCAGGCAGAGAGGTATCCAGGAAGCAAGCCAGAGGTCAAACACAGGTAAGTAACTCACGGAAGGACCGGTAGACAAGCCGAGGGTCAAGCACAGGTAATCAAGCAGTAGAGGAATCCAGGAAGCAAGCCAGGGGTTCAAACACAGGTAGTAGCGGTAGCGGTAGTCAGGAGGATTCCGGGTCGGCACTGGTAGTCAGGTAGATGCAGGGTACAGGGTACAGGATACAGGATACAGGATACTGGACTGGAGACAGGACTCAGAAGAGACAACAAACCAGCAATTTGGAAGCGGACAGGGAAGGCCTTTTATAGGCCAGGTAACTGGTCAGGTGGGATACCCGGACGAGTGCGCATGCGCACTCGTCTTCCGTCAGCGCCGCGCACAGTGGTGAGGCGTACTGGCTGGGTTGTGACAGATACCCGAGAGCCGCGGACCCGCGCATGCGCACCTGTTACCCGGCGTACCTGTAAACCTCGTTGCGCCGCTCTACCGCGCGTGCGCAGCCCTGGAACCCGGCGGAGAGACCTGGTATTTCCCTGACAGTGCCCCCCTCCTAAGGGCAGCCTCCGGATGCCCACTTCAGGATGTCTTTGGTGATATTCCCGGATTAAGCGGGGGGCATGAATGTTTTCAGTCTTCTGGGGGATACCCCTTCCATTTAACAAGATATTGGACCTGCCCTCTTCTTCTTCGCCGCGGACCCGCGCATGCGCACTATACAGTAGGTGTTATCCCAGTTTGACTGCAAAAGGGAATACAATTTAAGGAAAAGAAAACTGGAGTTGGACCTTTCAATTTGAAAAGTAGTTTTTGATGATTTTAAATCTGCAGCTTTCATTTAAGTAATACCTAGTGAATGAATGAATGAATGAATGAATAACTTGTATAGCGCTACAATGCGAACTGAATCGCCTCAAGGTGCTGTATTGGCGTTTGGTTATCAGGCTTCTAGAAGAGGTAGGTCTTGAGTTTCTTCCTGAAGGCCTGATGGTTTTCTTCCATGCGAATGTCGGTTGGTAGAGCGTTCGAATCTCCGTTCCCCCTTTGATTTGTAGCGGGATTTAGGAATGAGGAGAAGATTTTGATTAGCCGATCGAAGACTGCGATTCGGTGTGTAGTGTTTTATTTTCTCGCGAAGGTATTGCGAAGGTATCGCGAAGGAGCGTTTCCATGTGTGCATTTCCTGATGACCTGATTTGGTGCAGGTCAGGATGGGAGCGGTTTCCTGGGTAACCAGTCCCGAGCAGGGTGGAGAGCCATCAGCTAGCTGGATCTGAAGAGGTTGTTTCTTGGTAGCTAAAGGGAGGTTCAGGTGTCGTGCCAGGGTCAGGTCCATGAAGCAACTGCAGGCTCCAGAGTCAAGGATGGCTCCCAACTGGAAAGACTCTCCCGCTACCTGTAGGGAGAGTGGAACAGACAGATGAAAATGCGGCACTTTAACAGAGTGTGAACTTGAGAGGGACCCAGAAGGACACTTACTGGGTCTTATGGGGCATTTCTGTAGGTAGTGCCCCGTGCCCCCACAGTAGAGGCAGAGGTTGGCTTGACGACGACGGAGCTTTTCTTCAGCAGATAGGGGGGACCGTGCCAGGCCCAGCTGCATGGGTTCCCCATGAGGAGGGGAGCGAGAGTTCCAAGAAGGAGAAGGTGCTGGAGGGACCCGGGGCATCGTCCAGGTGGGACGAGGGCTCTGTAGTCTCTCTGCTCGCCGTTCTCGTAGTCGACGGTCAAGTTTAATGACAAGTTGGCAGAGATCAGTGAAGGTACTTGGGATCTCTCCTCGAGCCAGTTCATCCTTTAATACCTCGGATAGCCCTAAACGGAATTGATATTTTAGGGCTGATTCGTTCCAGTCAGTATCAGCTGCCCATTTGCGGAAATCTACTACATAGTCCTCTACAGGTCTTCTCCCCTGGGATAGGGTATGCAGGGTGGTTTCTGCTGTACCTGTGCGTTGGGAGTCCTCGTAGAGTGCTGCCATAGCGGAAAAGAAAGTCTCTACTGAATTCAATTGTGGGCTTTTCTGTTCCATCAAATGGTGCGCCCAGGATTGAGGGTCATCAGAAAGGAGAGAGATGATGAACCCTACTTTAGTGGATTCCAACTGGAAGGTCCTGGGTTGTAGGGCTAGGTGAAGCAAACAGGAGTTTTTAAAAGAGCGAAATTTCCTTCGGTCCCCGGAAAAACGTTCTGGTGTGGGGACCCTGGGATCAGGATGGGACACATCATAGGCAGGGAGAGCACCTCCAGGTGTTGATAGAAGAGTGGAGGTGCTGGCTACCGGGGGTGACTGGTCCGCTTGGTTTGGGGATAAGGTCAGATGCTGAAGACGCCCCTCGATCTGAAAGTATCCATCCTGGAGGCGTTGTACAGCCTGGGTAAGGGTTGCCAGCAGGAGTGTAGCAGGTGGTGTGCAGTAGCGTCGTAGACCAGGAGAGGCTGAAGCTGCACTGGGAGTAGACACCTGGCAGGGTTGTGATCAGGTAGAGGTTGCAGAGGTACCAACACGTATACTGAAGGAGGACCCTCGGGAGCATAAGAGAACTGCAAGTCCTGAACACTGAGCGGGAGATAGTCCAGCAAGCAGGCCGAGGGTCAAACACAGGCAACCAGGCAGTAGAAGTATCCAAAGGCAAGCCGGGGGTCAAACACAGGTAAGTAACTCAGAGAATGTCCAGGAGGCAAGCCGGGGGTCAAGCACAGGTAATCAAGCAGTAGAGGTGTCCAGAAGGCAAGCCAGGGGTCAAACACAGGTAAGTAACTCAGAGAATGTCCAGGAGGCAAGCCGGGGGTCAAGCACAGGTAATCAAGCAGTAGAGGTGTCCAGAAGGCAAGCCAGGGGTCAAACACAGGTAAGTAACTCAGAGAATGTCCAGGAGGCAAGCCGGGGGTCAAGCACAGGTAATCAAGCAGTAGAGGTGTCCAGAAGGCAAGCCAGGGGTCAAACACAGGTAAGTAACTCAGAGGAAGTCCAGTAGGCAAGCCGAGGGTCAAACACAGGTAATCAGGCAGAGAGGTATCCAGGAAGCAAGCCAGAGGTCAAACACAGGTAAGTAACTCACGGAAGGACCGGTAGACAAGCCGAGGGTCAAGCACAGGTAATCAAGCAGTAGAGGAATCCAGGAAGCAAGCCAGGGGTTCAAACACAGGTAGTAGCGGTAGCGGTAGTCAGGAGGAT
Source organism: Lithobates sylvaticus (assembly GCA_028564925.1). Taxonomy (NCBI): domain Eukaryota; kingdom Metazoa; phylum Chordata; class Amphibia; order Anura; family Ranidae; genus Lithobates; species Lithobates sylvaticus. The sequence continues at coordinate 321,849,724 of CM053028.1, read as the reverse complement.
TCCGGGTCGGCACTGGTAGTCAGGTAGATGCAGGGTACAGGGTACAGGATACAGGATACTGGACTGGAGACAGGACTCAGAAGGGACAACAAACCAGCAATTTGGAAGCGGACAGGGAAGGCCTTTTATAGGCCAGGTAACTGGTCAGGTGGGATACCCGGACGAGTGCGCATGCGCACTCGTCTTCCGTCAGCGCCACGCACAGTGGTGAGGCGTACTGGCTGGGTTGTGACAGATACCCGAGAGCCGCGGACCCGCGCATGCGCAGCCCTGGAACCCGGCGGAGAGACCTGGTATTTCCCTGACAGTGAGGCAGAGGGTCTTGAATGCGACCCGATTCCTTACGTTTAGCCAATGTAGGTTCCTCAGGGAAGGGGAGATGGATTCCCAGGGTTTTTTCCCTGTTATCAGTCTTGCCGCCGTGTTTTGGATAAGTTGTAGGCGCGCAAGTTGATATTGGGGTAATCCTATGTAAAGGGAGTTAGCGTAGTCCAGTCTAGTGATCCTGTCATGAATTTCCCTCCTTCCTAATAAAGAAAGACAACGCTCTGTCCCTGTCTCCCATTTGCTCTCCTCTGTTGTCACCCTATCATACACTCCCTCAATGGAAACTACAAGTGGCAATACTGACACACATTGCATAGTAATAGTCTGCCATTGTCACCATAAGAAAGTCAGCCTTAAAATATTAGTATTATTATATTCATAGCAGTTTCTAGGATGTATGCATTTAGACAGGAAGCCACTGCAAATAAACTTCAGGAGATCAACAGTGCTAATACAAAACAAAGGATGAAAAAATGTAAAACATTAAAAATAAAAAGCAATTGGTAATGATATGCAGTACTGTAGAATGCCATTCAGTTGGGGTTATTTACATGTACTTAGGCATTGTTGGGAGAAGGCAAGTCGTGGGCATTTTTAAACCCTATTGTCCATGGATGCATAGGCTAGGGGTAAGTTGGTGGAATTGGGACTAGTGGTAGAATGAGATGGGCTGTTGATTTCAGCAAATACAAATGAACAGTTCCCCATTAAATCCACACAATTGTGAGTTAAATAAAAAAAAACTGTTTAGAGGCAACATGCCAGGAATTAAATGTGTTTCTGACCAAAAACAAGTAAAAACATAAAAAATTCTAACTTTTCTCTGACTTTCATCTGTTGCGCGATCAGGATTAATGACTTTAAGGCGTAAATCCAAATAGGCCGTAGGTGTAGTGCTGTTAAGCACTAGGAACTAACTGGATGCCGTCAGCCCTTTATTCTCATAAAAGATTGCAGTCTGTGTTAAGACGGCTCTGGACCCATCCAACAGTCTCTGATCTGATTGCCTGCTACAACTTACCATGATCTGATTGGATCCTAATTAATGTTTCCTTGTGAGAGGGGCTATATGTTATCACATATTTGCATTTGAATTTTGCAAATAATCCAGTGTTACACAGTTGCTTACCAGCAACTTGACAATTTTATATAATCCTGTGCTCTGCTTCTTTTGCCATTTACAACCCTACGAGGTAACTTCTCCTGAAGAAGCACTATTCCAAAGCGCGGAACATGTCGAGCCACCATGTCAATTAAATTGGACCTACACACCTGACTTACCCCCGCAAACAATCAGCACATCTCTAAACTACTTAACACGTTTATCATTAAACCATTGGTTTTGTATTACATCTCTGCATTGTATATTTGAGTATAGTCTTACTGAAGGGTGTCAGACCTAGTCCTATGTAGGCCCTATTAGTACTATTTTTCAACTTTTTTTGATTGTTTGCACATGCAACTGTTTTGTTATTCTGTTTAAATAAACAACTTTGTTACCTTTTAGACATAGTACTCATGTGCCTTTTAAAGTTCATCAATTATTATTATAGTTTCCTTTCCGTAAATCCAAATACATCCAGGCAACTAGCATTTTCAAAAGAAGGGCAGTAATGACTGTCCTCATATATCTCTCATGACAGGTGCACTTTAACAGCAAATTACAGGTGCTATGTTTCGTTACTAAGGGTATCATCAAAAAATCTAGTTATCCTGTCACATCTTTCCTATTAGAAAGCAATAATCAAGAGTGGCGCAGAATTAATGTGCAAGAAGTATATGGTCTATTTTTATGGGATGTTCATCTTTAATTTTTATCATTAATGTCATAGTCTAGTCATAATTCCTGGCCTAATGGTAGCTTTATCCTTCAGTGATCAGATAAATGAACATTGCAGAATTATCCAGACACTTCATCATTTAGTTCCATGATAAATAATTAAGATTTTTGGATCTTTCATCTACTGCAATAGCAATGTGAATGCACCAGTCATGGTTATTTCTAAAAGCTGCAAAAGTAAAAATGTTAGTCTCATGTCTTGGAAAATTCAATAACGCTGCAAATAGTGAAAGAATAGAAAGTTATATCAATATACCACAATTTCAAAATAAAATGAAATTGAGTAAAAAGGAATTATTAAAAAAATAAATAAATAAAGTCAATGCAACCTATGGCCTTAGAGATTTGGTTCCAATAAAATTCAATTCACATTTATTTCCTTATATTTATGTATTCATTAGATGCCAGTGTGCCAGGTTATTTCTTTTTTTGTTTCTTTTATTTTATTTTCTACATGCAGTTCAGTACCAGCTTGACTCACTGGGGGTCATTTACTATAGCGCAGATAAATGATCCTGCAGTCCCAGAAAATAGCACCCAATTAAGGCCAATTAAGACTTCAACCTACTGGGCGCTAATGCAAATGGAAAGCTATTGCCGGCAAACATGCCTGTCAGATCACATATGTGGAATCCAATGGGGCTTGAACCTGCAAAATCCAAAGTTCTCACTGAAGGCTTATATGCAAGTTCTTTTCCATAAAAAGTGTATGGGGACCCGGGTCCTGCCCCGGGGAACATGTATCAATTGGAATTTTTTTTTTTTAAACTGCCATTTTTTCTGGAGCAGTGATTTTTGTAATGCTAAAAGTGAAACAATGCTAATTAAATTACTTTAAATATCATGCCTGAGGGGTGTCTATAGTTTGCCTGTAAAGTAGTGCACCTTTCCCATGTTTATTACTGTACCACAGGAAAATGACAGTTCTAAAGGAAAACATTTTATTAAAAAATGTGCTTGCGGCTGTAATGTATTACCATTTCCCGGCAATATAGAGTAAAAATCAAAGAAAAAAACAGTGCAGGTTCCCCCCACCAGTCCATACCAGGTTATTTGAGTCTGGTATGGATATTAAGGGGAACTCCACGCCAAAAGAAAAAAAAATGGCGTAGGGGTCCCCCCCAAAATTCATACCAGACCCTTATCCGAGCAAGCAGCCTGGCAGGTCAGAAAAGGGAGGGGACGAGCAAGCGCCCACCCCCCTCCTGAACCATACCAGGCCACATGCCCTCAACATGGGGAGGGTGCTTTGGGGTCCTTCCACTTTGGAAGGTGAACCTCTGCCCCAGTCTCAAGTCTTTTTGCAGACTCAAACAGGTTTTCTTCTAAGATTGCCCTGTATATGGCTCCATGCATCTTCCCATCAACTCAGACCAGCTTCCTTGTCCCTGTTGAAGAAAAGCATCCCCTACAACATGATGCTGCCACCACCATGTTTCACGGGGGGATGGTGTGTTTGGGGAGATGTGCAGTGTTAGTTTTCCTGCCAGACATAGCATTTTGCTTTTAGGCCAAAAAGTTACATTTTGGTGTCATCTGACCAGAGCACCTTCTTCCACATGTTTTCTGTGTACCTCACATGGCTTCTCGCAAACTGCAAAAAATTACTTTTTATGGCTTTCTTTCAGCAATGGCTTTCTTTTTCTCACTCTTTCATGAAGGCCAGATATGTGGAGTGCATTAATAGTTACTGTACAGATTCTCCCACCTGAGCTGTGGATCTCTGCAGCTCCTCCAGAGTTACCATGGGTGTCTAGGCTGCTTCTCTGATTAACGGTCTCCTTGCCCAGCCTGTCAGTTTAGGTGGATGGCCATGTCTTGGTAGATTTGCAGTTTTGTCATACTCTTTCCATTTTCAGATGATGGATTGAACAGTGCTCCGTGAGATGTTCAAAGCTTGGGATATTTTTTTTTTAATAACCTAACCCTCCTTTTAACTTCTCCCCAACTTCATCCCTGACCTGTCTGGAGTGTTCCTCAGCCTTCATGATGCTGTTTGTTCACTACAGTTCTCTAACAAACCTCTGAGGGCTTCACAAAACAGTTGTATTTATACTGAGATTAAATTACACACAGGTGGACTCTATTTACTAATTGGGTGACTTCTGAAGGCAATTGGTTCCCCTAAATTTTAGTTAGAGGCATCAGAGTGCTGAATACAAATGCATGCCACGTTTTTCAGATATTTATTTGTAAAACATTTTGAAAACCATTTATCATGTTTACTTCCACTTCACAATTATGTGCCACTTTGTGTTGGTCTATCACATAAAATCCCAATAAAAATACATTTACGTTTTTGGTTGTAACATGATAAAATGGGGAAAATTTCAAGGGGTATAAATACTTTTTCAAGGCACTGTATAAATCAATAGCAGTCCAATTTTGCATCCACTTAATAAAAAGTTCAACACCCAGTGCTCCATGAAAAATAGTATCTTCCGATTTCTTGTGACAATGTGCTTATCCCACACTTTATGCAATGCCTGCTCACCTCACAGTAAATAATTAAACGCTCATCTAATTAATCTCATCCGACAGATATTCCTTATTCCAGGCAAAGACCTCCTCACTCCTCCCTTCTAGGGACTCTGGAGCTTGATATATTTGTATATGTTAAAAGGACTTTAGTTAATTTTTATCATTTTTATTATTTTTTTGATTGCATAATGTTGCGCTTCACTATATTTGATGAGTATTTAAGTTAGGGGTGACGTGAAGACACCTTTTCAGTGTTATGGTGGGCAATACTAAAATAATTGTTTGACACAAGGCATTTATATAATATTTGTACACATAATTATAGTTTGTTTGTATTGGGCAGCGCGGATTCTATAAGAATAATATTTATGAAGGCTGACATGAGGAACACAAGAAGGAAATCATCACTGTGCAATGAGCATGCTGTAGGCAAGGAAAGGACAAAGGAATCTTCACAGTTGTAGACTCTGAGTATTTTAGCACTCTAGTTACTGTATATAGATAGACAAGTGTATAAAAATCAGTAGAGTGGCTGAACAGGATTACAAATATTTTAGCAGGTAAAATATTTTTACTGCACTGTAAAGTTCTACTTTCTTTCCAATTGCAATTAAATCTATTTGAATTGCATACTGTATTTTTTTGTAGTCTGCTACCTTCCTAACACAAGCTACTTTATGACAATAGATTCTGTATGCATTTTATTAAGCTTTAGAGGTAAGATGTGAGGTAATTATTGGAGCTTTGTGTTCTCACCTGTTGCTAGGCGACATCAGTACTAGATAACTGAAGAAATGAAATATATTGTTTGTCATCTATTCTTTTTTTGTTCTCTTTGTCATTGTGCCATTTATCAGGTTTACATTTAATTCTAACAAGTATTGGAAAGGTTTTTTATTATTTATATCTAAAGACCAAAATGCCACCTAAACAACTTGTAAAGCTATAGGTATGTGTACTGTATATATTCATTTAAAATGTTGCTCCATTTCTTGTGCTAAACCTACAAGAAAATGACTTATTCAAAAGTACTAATACATGGTACAATCCATTCTGACAGTGTTCTACCATATAGGTCTTAAGCAAGCCTGTCAGTCTTTTTCAAACATTAAAAATGAATGGTACTTATGAGCAAGCATGACATGTCACCTGCTATACCTTGTAGCAGGACTATAATAGTTGCACACATGGTATGCAGCAGTGAAACATGGGGAAAAAATGGCATGCTAAATAATATAAAATTCCAGTTCAATGCCACGTACACACGATCCGACATTCCGACAACAAAATCCCATGTTTTTTTCCTGACGGATGTTGGCTCAAACTTGTCTTGCATACACACGGTCTCACAAAGTTGGTCAGAAATTCCAAACGTCAAGAACGCAGTGACAGACAACACGTATGACGAGCCGAGAGAGAAAAATTAAGTTCAATAGCCAGTCCTGCTCTTCTGCTTGATTCCGAGCATGCGTGGCACTTTGTGCGCCGTAATTGTCTACACACGGTTGGAATTTACGCAAACAGATTTGGTTGTCAGAGAATTTGAGATCTCAAATTTTGTGCAACGGAAATTGTAATGGAAACTCTCCAATGGAGCCTACACACAGAACAAGCTTTGATCGCACATTTGCAGTCGGAAAGTCCGACCGTGTGTATGCGGCATAAGGCCTCATTTACATGGCCCATTAGGGCCATACACAACCAATAATCAGCTTTTTTTTCTGTAGGGGAACACAGGTCCAAGGCCTGAAAGCCTGTACAGATCAACGACAGGCTGACAAGTGTCATGGCTGTTTGCATGTAACTGCACATCAAGCAGTTACATGCGGACAGATAAATGGCCCAGAATGCAAAATGTCTGAGCCTAGGACCACTCATTTGTCCCTAACCACAGGTAATCAAACATCAGAAAGCCATGGAAAGCTGCTGCTTCACTTGTCAGCCTGTCTTTGACTTGTAAAGGCTCCCTGGTCATAGCTGATCACAAGCACAAGTAATTCCTACTACAGAAATATGCTGATTGTTGGTAGTGTACAACCCTAATCAGCTATTTGAATTGGGCCTATTAGTTGCCCATATTGGAGCTTTATGCAAGCAAAAAATGCAGAAACGTGACAGTACTCAGGCAACAAACCATCAATTGTGACTATGTAGGGGCAACGGACAATTATAACAGTATACAAGCAATCATGAAAATATGCAGGAAATATATTGGCAATCTTGATAATAAGCAAACAACAAACTAGCCATGAAGACAATCACGTGCTGAATCCCTGCCAGTACTTCCAATGATACTCACAGAATCCCTGGCATGACTTCCAGAATCCATGCTAGTACTTCCAATAGTACTCGCAGAATCCCTGCCAGTACTGCCAGAATTCCCGGAAATTAAGCTGGGCCTGTCTTCTAAACAAGAGGGTATTTAAGTTTGAAGTGGCTCTACAAACCAGCTACCTGTGAACAAGAGTTATAATACTGAAGACTGTTACTTGTTGTTGTTCCAGATTTCCTAACTATTCTCTCACCTTTCCTCTGCCTTCTGCCTTCTTTGCCTGGAATGTCTGACTACCTTTTGCTTGCCACCTGCCAGCACCCCTGACTGAACTTAAAGTGGTGTTTCCCCCCAAAAAAAAAAAATTAACTCACCTCTAAATGCCTGTTGCTAGGGGGTCCCTCGTAGTCTGCCTCCTTCAGTGCCCGGGCACTGACATCACTTCCCCTCGGCGCAGTCAGTCATCTGGAACACGTGACAGGTCCCAGATGACTGTGTGGCATATCACAGCGCGTGGCGCCGCTTGTACATGTGCAGTGGGTGCCCGTCTGTGAAGCCACAGCCGGGTGCCCACAGTAAGAATGCCAGTGGCACGAGTGGAGCGGGGAACGAGGGGGGGCTTCGTTCCCCCGCATCACTTGACCATGGGACAATCGGTAAGTGTCCCATTATTAAAAGTCAGCAGCTGCAGTATTTGTAGATGCTGACTTTTAAAAACAAAATTTTAAGAGGCACCCCACTTTAACTACTCCCTGCTGGCTTTCTGCCAAGACCTCCATTTAAACTAGAGTGGGGGGGGCGAACACTGGGAACGGAAGCTGGTACAATATATATATATATATATATATATATATATATATATATATATATTGTGCAGGACGCCAAGGTTGGGTCCTGGACGGGTGCTATATAGCACCAGTATTTGGGTTGTGGTCCCTTTAAGGGAGTCACGGTAGACTTCAGGGGGTCACACAGAATTGGTGATTAATTCCAGGAGTAGTCAATCAGGAGAGGGCTGACTCATAGTTCTCTCTATATTAATAGAGAGTTATTTGGGACCCGGAATTTCGGAGGCTCTGAAGTGATATTCAGGTGGGTAAGAGCCTCCCTTCCTGACCACAGGGATTCAGCACACAGGGAGTTAAATGCCCCCAGGAAACAGCTCATAAAAGACAGGAAGTAGTGAAGAGTTGGTGGTGAGGAGGAGTAGGTGCTTACACCTGTCTGATGAGCTGTGTTGCTGTTTGGAGGCTGCTAAAGATTCAATAAGGACTCTCAATACTCTGGGGCGAAGACCCGGCTACAAAACTGTATGTGCCTTTTCTTTAATTTTGCTTTGTGCAGAGGATACGCAGACTTTATTTTATGCTGAAGATAAGCTGACTTTGTTTTATATTTTTGACCTGTGTGCTGAAGAAAGCCTTATTTTTGATTTGCTTATAAATTAAAGCCTTTTGTTTAAAGTTTAAATGGTTTATGCACTTAGTCCCGTGGAGCTATTATCCCCAAAATTTACAACTGGTGGAGAATGAGGGCAAAAGTGCATTTGCAGCCACAAAAAATGTTTAAAACAAAAAAAAACTAAGACAGTGTACAAATGGCATGTCGTGGGTGAAGTCAGCTCAGACGCTGCAAGCAGCAGGTAAAGACATGGAGGAGGTCATCAGGGCTTTGGCACAAGCCACCGTGACCCAGCAGCAAGCTTCAGCAGATGCAAACAGTCGCCATGAGGAAACAATGGCTCAGCAATAGCAGGTACAGGCTATAGCTGCACAGCAGGAAAACACACGGTTGCTAGCCGCCCAGTTTACTGCTCAGCAGGAGTCCACTCAAGCACAGGTGGCTGCCTTACAGGAGGCAGTGCAGCGGCTGGCTCAGGGACGAGAAAAATCGGTTGTCGCTGCTGGCAACCAAGTGTTTGTGAGAGCCAGCCATTTCTTAAAAAAACTGACATCGCTGGCGGTACAAACCTGACCGACCACCCAGGTCCCAAATACATGAAATGATACAGCTGGTTAAAAATGGTGCAGCCAGAAAAGCGTTCAGGCCCACAAATGGTGGAATGGATGGTGATGGACTGGTACCTGTGGTCCCTACCAGAGGACCTACAGCGCTGGGTAAGCCATGGGGACCCTGCAACCGCTGACCAGCTGTTTGAGTTAGTTGAAAGGTACACCGTGGTGGAGGACCTGCTTGTGCCTGCCAAGCGTCGGGAACCCACACCAAGGGCAACCAGACCGGCCACAGCACCTAGGAGAGAAGCCCTGCCAGACGTTGGAACCCACAACCCCACACCATCTTCTGCAGAACCTTGAAGGTTGGTCCCTGTCCCAAGGATGGGAGGCCTACAGTGTTGGCGATGTTGGTCCTGGGGACATACCCGGGCACAATGCCCACTTCAGGAGGAGCCTATGGATTGTGGGACTGGAGAAGCTCCATCATCTCATCTTGATCTGGTTGCAGGATGGTTCGAGTGTGAAGTGTGGGTGAACCACCTTCCTGCCAGGGCCCCACTGGACTCCAGTAGCATGGTAACACTTGTACATGCCAGGGTGATTGGGAGACTTGGCCCCATAAGTAAAACTCTACGCGTAGTGTGTATCCATGGGGATACCAGTGAGTACCCCCTGGTTCCATTGACTGTTTCCTATGGCCTTACCTCAGTGACACAAGAGGTTGGGGTAGTAAGAAGTTTAATACATGATATTATAGTGAGGCGGGACTGTACACTATTTCTCGAACTCTGGAACCAGGTACAGATGGGGCTGCCAGGACAGCCAGGAGAACTGGGGACACTGGGCCTGGAAGAGAGGGGTCTGGGCCTGAAACCCCCTCAACACACCTCTGATATGAAGATACCTGTCACTGACAATGATATTGCAGAGAATGTTAATTTGAATGATAATGTTTCTGTTTCAGGTCTCAAAACCGAGTTGACCTTTGGGGGGAGTCTTCCCATTACAGGTTATGCTGGGGGAGGATGACGAGGAGCTCTCCCCGTTGCAGTTTCCAGTTGAGGAGGGTGAAGGGGAAACATCCTCAAGGTCAGTGCACCCAGACCTGGATGTACCCAGGGGTGCGTTTGGCACTGCCCAGTTGCAGGATCCTACCTTGGTCAATGCTCGAGAGCAGGTTTCTGTTGGTGATGGGGCCTCACAAATTCCAGGGGCAGATCAGATGTTTCCTCATTTTGCGTTGAAGGGGGACTTGGTTTATCACGTGGGTGAAAGCCGAGGGGAAACTGTAGAGCAGTTGCTGGTTCCCCAACTGTATAGGCGGATGCTACTTGATCTAGCCCACAACGACGCACTGGGAGGACACTTGGGGGCAGAGAAAACAGAGACCAGGATAACCGACTGGTTTTACTGGCCAGAGGTGAAGGGCGAGGTTAAAAGATATTTTGCATCTTGTCCCATTTGCCAGTTAACTGCCCCAGTGCCACACTATAGAAGCCCTCTGGCACCCTTGCCAATTATTGAGGTTCCATTTGAGCGAATCGCTATGGATCTCATGGGACCCCTGGTAAAGTCGGCAAGGGGGCACCAATATATATTAGTCATCCTAGACTACGCAACCAGGTATCCAGAAGCAGTTCCTTTGAGGAAAACTTCCTCTAAGGCCATTGCCCAGGAATTATTTCAAATGTTTTCACGAACTGGATTCCCTAAAGAGATACTGATGGACCAGGGCACCCCTTTTATGTCAAAGGTGATGGCGGACTTGTGCAAACTATTTCAGATTAAACAGTTGCGGACGTCCGTCTATCACCCGCAGACCGATGGCCTAGTTGAGAGGTTTAATAAAACTCTAAAGTCCATGTTAAAAAGAGTGGTCCAGAAAGACGGGAAGGATTGGGATAAGTTACTCCCTGCCCTCTTGTTTGCCATCCGGGAGATTCCACAAGCGTCCACAGGCTTCTCACCGTTTGAGCTAGTGTGTGGACGAAGGCCCCGGGGGTTGCTTGATCTAGTAAAGGAAACATGGGAAAGTGAGTCCTCACCGCACAAAACCGTGCTAGAGCATATCTCTCAAATGTGAGAGAGGGTGGCTAAGGTGATGCTGCTGGTGAGGGAGCACATGCAGAAGGCTCAGGATGCCCAAAGAAGGGTGTATAACAGATCGCCTAAAATTAAACAGTTTCAAGTAGGAGACCGGGTGGCTGTCCTAATACCCACAGTGGAGAGCAAGTTCTTTACCAAGTTGCAAGGTCCATTTTAGGTAGTAGTAAAAGTGGGTGAGGTGAACTACAAGGTACACCAGCCAGGGAAAAGAAAACCATACCAGATCTATCACGTAAATTTGTTGAAACCCTGGAGAGACAGAGAACAGGTATTCGCTGTGGTAGCGGTACAGTCAGGGGACCATGCAGGAATCGACCTGGTGCAGGTTGCTGCTACCCTAACTAGGCCCCAAACCCAGCAAGCAAAAGAGTTTCTGGAAAGATATAGGGACATGTTTTCAGGGTTGCCAGGTCTCACCAACGTCATCTAGCATGACATTGTAACAGAGCCCTAAAAATCCGGTTAAAGCCTTACCGAATCCCAGAAGCTCATAGAGTGGCAGTGTCTGAAGAGGTCAAAAGAATGCTCGAGCTTGGAGTCATTGAAGAGTCGCAGAGCGAGTGGTTGAGTCCAATTGTGTTGGTACCCAAACCCAACGGCACTCTCCGCTTCTGCAACGACTTTAGAAAACTTAATGAAATCTCCAAGTTTGATGCTTATCCCATGCCACGGGTAGATGAGCTAATTGAGAGGTTGGGTCCAGCTAGGTATATCACCACGCTGGACCTCACAAAAGGGTACTGGCAGATTCCCCTGACCAAGGAAGCCAGGGAGAAAACAGCTTTCTCTACCCCGGAAGGCCACTTCCAATACAAAAGAATGCCATTTGGTCTACACTCTGCCCCCGCTACGTTTCAAAGGGCCATGGACAAAACTTTGCGTCCACATCAACGGTATGCTTCTGTTTACTTAGATAACATAGTCATTTTCAGCACTGATTGGGAGTCCCAACTTCCCCGAGTTCAGGCAGTCATAGACTCCTTGAGATGTTCACTATCAATCAGGAGAAATGTGCAATTGGGGTGGAAGAAGCCTAGTACCTAGGGTACATTGTGGGTAGAGGTCTGGTGAAGCCCCAAATGAGTAAGGTAAAATCTATACAGGACTGGCCCCGTCCCCTAACCAAGAAGCAGGTCAGAGCATTTTGGGGCATAGTTGGCTACTACCGGAGGTTTGTACCCAACTTTGCCACCATTGCTGCACCATTGACTGACTTGACCAAAGGCAGAAAGTCAGTGATGGTAAAGTGGAATGATGATGTCGAAAAAGCTTTTCAGAAGCTTAAGACGGCATTGTAGCTCCGGATTTTACTAAGGATTTTGTAGTACAGATAGATGCTTTAAGTGAAGGGTTAGGAGCAGTCCTGTCTCAAGTGATCAATGGGGAAGAGCACCCTGTAGTTTTTCTAAGTAGGAAGCTGACGGCAGCGGAGAAAAACTATGCGTGGTGGAGCAGGAGTATTTCCTCCTAAGTAGAAGGTTTAGCCTGGTGTCCAACCACGCCCCACTGACCTGGATGAGGCAAAATAAGCACACCAATGCCAGGGTGACAAGGTGGTTCATTTCTCTCCAGGAGTTCAATTTCGCGGTAGAGCACAGATCCGGGAGACAACATCAGAACGCTGATGCCCTCTCCCGGGTCCATTGTATGATGTCGAGTGGTGCCTCCAACACCTCCGCATTGAGGCAGAGGGGGGGATATGTACAGGATGCCAAGGTTGGGTCCTGGACGGGTGCTATATAGCACCAGTATTTGGGTTGTGGTCCCTTTAAGGGAGTCACTGTAGACTTCAGGGGGTCACCCAGAATGGGTGAGGAATTCCGGGAGTAGTCAATCAGGAGAAAACTGACTCGCAGTTCTCTCTATATTAATAGAGAGTTATTTGGGACCCGGAATTTGGGAGGCTCTGAAGTGATATTCGGATGGGTAAGAGCCTCCCTCCCTGACCACAGGGATTCAGCACACAGGGGGTTAAAGGCCTCCAGGAAACAGCTCATAAAAGACAGGAAGTAGTGAAGAGGTGGTGGTGAGGAGGAGTAGGTGCTTACACCTGTCTGATGAGCTGTGTTGCTGTTTGGAGGCTGCTAAAGATTCGATAAGGACTCTCAAAACTCTGGGTCGAAGACCCGGCTACAAAACTGTATGTGCTTTTTCTTTAATATTGCTTTGTGCTGAGGATAGGCAGACTTTATTTTATGCTGAAGATAAGCGGACTTTGTTTTATATTTTTGACCTGTGTGCTGAAGAAAGCCTTATTTTTGATTTGCTTATAAATTAAAGCCTTTTGTTTAAAGTTTAAACGGTTTATGCACTTAGTCCCGTGGAGCTATTATCCCCAAAGTTTACAAACAATATATATATATATATATATACAGTATCTCACAAAAGTGAGTACACCCCTCACATTTTTGTAAATATTTTATTATATCTTTTCATGTGACAACACTGAAGAAATTATACTTTGCTACAATGTAAAGTAGTGAGTGTACAGCTTGTATAACAGTGTAAGTTTGCTATCCCCTCAAAATAACTTAACACACAGCCATTAATGTCTAAACGCCTGGCAACAAAAGTGAGTACACCCCTAAGTGAAAATGTCCAGATTGGGCCCAAAGTGTCAATATTTTGTGTGGCCACCATTATTTTCCAGCACTGCCTTAACCCTCTTGGGCATGGAGTTCACCAGATCTTCACAGGTTGCCACTGGAGTCCTCTTCCACTCCTCCATGATAACATCACAGAGCTGGTGTATGTTAGAGACCTTGCGTTCCTCCACCATTCATTTGAGGATGCTCCACAGATGCTCAATAGGGTTTAGGTCTGAAGACATGCTTGGCCAGTCCATCACCATTATCCTCAGCTTCCTTAGCAAGGCAGTGGTCATCTTAGAGGTGTGTTTGGGGCTGTTATAATGTTGGAATACTGCCATGTGGCCCAGTCTCCGAAGGAACGGGATCATGCTCTGCTCCAGTATGGCACAGTAAATATTGGCATTCATGGTTCCCTCAATGAATTATAGCTCCCCAGTGCTGGCTGAACTCATGTAGCCCCAGACCATGACACTCCCACCACCATGCTTGACTGTAGGCAAGATACACTTGTCTTTTTACTCCTCATCTGGTTGCCGCCACACACTCTTGACACCATCTGAACCAAATAAGTTTATCTTGGTCTCATGAGACAACAGCACATGGATTCCTTAGTCTGCTTGTCTTCAGCAAACTGTTTGCAGGCTTACTTGTGCACCATCTTTAGAAGAGGCTTCCTTCTGGGACGACAGCCATGCAGACCAATTTGATCTATATGCTGTACTGGCCCCATAACTTATGGGATCATGTATCAACAATCCCTTTACCATGACATTACATATCCTCTGCACATCTGCCTGCATAACCTTAGTGTATGTCATCTGCATACTGTTCCTGTGTAGCATAGTGACCTCATATTATTTACATGGACATCATAGCAGCACTGTGCCCTCCTGCAGAGTGTCTAGGAAAGAGATCCTAATGCATTAAGCAGATACTTTTATGTACACTGTTGCGATGGGCAGAAAGTAATTGGAGTGTAATTGGACAGATTGCTTCTCTCTTATCTCTGGGCTCCCCCTGAATTCTGTAGCATATCAAGCATTGGGTGCAATGAGGTAAATATTTTTGTATGGCCCTGGCATGGAGAAAAACAGGAGCTGATATTGGTACTATTGGTATGTAAAAATACATTTACAAATCTCTCTCTTTCTCTTTCTCGTGTTGTGCAGTCCAATCATCCTTCTGGTTGATGCTGCCCATATAGGCATACATTGATAAGGAGACTAAATAATAAACACTGATTTGGGTTATTTTCACCAAGGAAATGTAGCAGAATACAATTTGACCTAAATGTATGAAGAAAGATTATTTACAACATTGTATAACAGAAGCAAAGAAAATGTATTTTTAATCAACAATTTTTTGGTCTGTTTTTGTTTATTTATTAATAAATAAAAATAAAACAGTAGTGATTATAAATAACGCCAAAACAAAGCTCTATTTGTGTGAAAATAAATGATAAAAATGTCTTAAGGTACAGTGTTGCATGATCGCGCAATTGTCATTCAAAGCGTGACAGCATTAAAAGCTGAAAATTGGCCTGGTCAGGAAGAGGGTAAAAGTGCTCAGTATTGAAGTGGTTAAATATGCTTCTTAGATCTCATCTTTACTGTGTCTCTCTTCATCACCCTTCAACTAAGCTCTATTGGCTGTTCATGACTTTCTTCCTACCACTAATTATTATTATTTAAATAAACTGCCACACTAGAAGTGCATAAGGAAGAATCCAAACAAAAGTGTGCAAAACAATATAGTCCATAAAATCCAAAGGTACATAGCTTGCAAAAAGACCAATATATAAGCCTGTAAACAATATTATACAAATTTCTAGCAATTTATATATTAGAGCAGGTTTGTTTTTTCTTATGCATTAGGTTCTGAACTTCAATGGCCGAAAAGAGTATTCAAATTGTTGGCATATACTGTAATCCAACAGGATGAGGAACTGAAATTAGACATGTGCACACTGAAATATTTCGTTTTGGAATTTCGTTTTCGTCCGAAAAATACATTTATTTAGTTACTCCCGAAATTAGTTTTTATTTATTTTGTTTTTCGTTAAAAATTGCATTCGTCCGAAAATCCAAATGAATTAAGGTCGAATCTGTCATTGAAGGCTTATGGTGTCTGTCGAATGTTCAAAGAAGATTGACGGAGCAGCTAAACTGTATGACTCTGTATGTGACTACTGCAATTCCACCCAATTCCCGCAGCAATCTTTTCTCTCTACGTCGAATCTTTTCTCTCTACGACGAATCTTCTCTACGTCGAATCTTTTCTCTCTACGTCAAATCTTTTCTCTCTACGTCAAATCTCTATGTAGAATAATCTTTGACTAATAGAGTTAAGGTTAGGCAAATTCGACCGCAGGTTCAATGGACACAGATTGTTATTGTCAGCGTCGAATCTTCTATCTATATCGAACTGTTGACACAACGAAAACGAAAATAAAGCATTTATGTCGGATCTTTCGTTTTTTGGATTCTGCACTTTCGTTATTGTTTGTTAAAACGATAACGAAAATACCTGAAATTCGGACGAAAATGCATTCGGATGAAAATGAATGCACATGTCTAACTGAAATAAAAAGGAGGGAAATACCCAGTGGTAGGTTTCGAAAATGTAAAATGTTTAAGTAGTAACATTGAAAAATGATTTTAAACCTACAAAGAAATACATTTAGTTGTCTGATATGCTCTCCAAAGAGAATTTTAGTTGTAGGTCATTTACCGTATGTCCCCATATGGTGAAAGTTAAAAAGGTGAAGGTGGAAATGTACATTGCATTATGAAAGAAATTGTACATTCTGTATATAACTGTACTCTGTTTTGTAATGCTTTGCTAGAATTGCACACTGCACTCATTGTACCCACAGCATTAATAATGTTTTGGTTATGTATTTGCATTCTTTCGAGTCCTGATGAGAAATTAGTTACTTTATAAGTATAATTGTAATATTAATGTAATACCTATTTAAAGAGAAGGTAAACCACAGCCTTTTTTTTCTAAAGGTATATTGTGCTAGTATGCATCTGATAATAGCACATTACTAAGTTACTATAACTTACCTGCAAACAAAGACCTCCACTTATGCGTTGTCACCGCTGGAGGCCACATCCATCTTTACCTGTCTTCCTTCCGTGTCCACGGACTGTGGCTGTGTGACTGGCTGGACCCCTGTGATGTCACTCCCATGCGCAGGAGCCACCGGTCACGCACAGGGCTTTAAAAAAACGGCACAGGTGGTCGCACCGATGATGTAATCGGCTGCATATACAGTAAATATCTCCTAAACGGTGCACGTTTAGGAGACATTTACAATACCTATAGGTAAGCCTTATTACCTATAGGTACAAATAATCTATGTAAGTTTACAACCACTTTAAGCATGTGTATTAAAAACCTCAATTGGACCAAATAAAAAGAACAGTGATTTGAAAAGATGCTGAGTGTATGTTTGTATGTCTTTTCCTTACTGCAGTAGTTATAATTAATTTGTAACCACTGATCAGTAGCTGCTGTGAGCCCAGTGCCGAACACATCCCTTGAAGACCCAGATATTTGATTTTTGTTTGTAGATGAATCCCGGTTTTATATAGAGGATGGCAAGACCCATATTGAATATGTAGTTGTCACTCAGGAGGACCGTCTGTATTCACAGTCATTGGACCCTTCTGCCTCAGCTCAAGAAGAACTGCTCCATGCCTCCATGCAAAATCCTGTGTGCAATCAAGAGAGTATATATTTATACAGATAGTAACGATGATTTTGAGGCAGTGCATGATTTTGGTTCCATTTGAAGGGCTGGAAGTTTTGTTTTCTTTAGCAGGTAGATAATTGCTAGGCTGTCTTTAGCCCTCCAGATTATTGCTCAAGTAGCCATAATAAAACATAATAAAAGGTAAAGCGCACACATGGAACAGACCAGAGGCCAAGAAAAATCATAAAGCAGACCAGGGACTAAGAATGCTGTAATATAGCCCCAAACATTTACTGAGTCTGTGCAACTCACAGATTCCATGCATAGTCCTGGCCCAGTAGAGCTGGGATTATTAATTAAACTTTGACTACACCAAAACAAGAAGAACATGTGGTCCACGGTGAAGGCAACTTTTATGAAACAGGGCTCTTGAAAATGGTGATCTTTTATGTCTGCCAGCCACACTTTTACCGCTGCCATAGTAATTGAACATGGGATAGTGCCAGGGTTCACCACAGTTGTTGCTGCTTCTTGCTTTACCTGTTACCAAAGTTGTTACCAAAAGCTGAACATCCCTTTCAGAGATTATAAATTGATATATCCAGAAGCCCAAGCCAGGATTTCATGAGTATGCACTTGTCTGTGTGGACATGTTTTCTGGATGGACAGAAGTTTGGCCAGTGGCAAATGCTACTACAAAGGCCACAGTAAAGAAGTGTTTGCAGAAGTAGTTTTCAAGTATAGAGTCCCAGAAACTACAGAGACAATAATCAAGGAACTAAATTTATGGAGGAGATTTTGCAAGTTTTGAGGTCTTTGTGCAGCCCCCATCTATCCACAATGTACAGTAGTGGGAAAGTAGAACGACTTAATAGAAGGAAAAAAGAACAGCTAATGTGATGTCTGAACCTAGAAAACCAAAACCTAAAATGTCTTCCAAATATTTTATATTATGTAAAGGAAATATTGGTTTCTTTCCCTGTGAGATTCTGTTTGTCACTTATATTTTTCTCAGCAGCTGATGACCTACACTCCAAGTTTACAGAGAATGCTGCTGATCTCCAAAGGTATTTTGAGAAACTTATTTATTGACAAACTTATTTCTCCATAATTCCAGATCAAACAGTTTGGAAGGATCTCATAAACTAAAGCCAGGTGACTACATGGATCGTTAAGAGACATTTATATATAAGGAAATGTTTGGAGACGCAAAACAGTGTTTATTTAATGTACAGTTGACAAAACTGTAGTATATTATATCTAATATATATATATGTATGCATATATATATATATATATATATATATATATATATACATATTTATTATATGTAGTGTTTTTATTTAGGCATTCTAAAGACAAGTTTATTCTAGGCATGCCACTTTGGTAGCTGTTGATTTAATTGCGCATGTTAAAAGAGGGTTTGTTGGTCAAAGGACAAATGGCCAGACCAGACTCACTCCACATATGAAAGGGAACAGATAATGATTATCTTAATCTAATCAGTATTCACACATGTCAAAGGGGGAATATGCAAGAATGTAAATTGGGGCTCGGCGTTGTCTCCGGTCACTCTGAAAGACCGGGGCAGATCAAAGCATTTAATGTGTGTGTGGGGGATATAACAGGACGTTCAATCTGTTTAGAAGTGTGTGTTCTTACGAAGGCACCCAAGAGTCACATGGTTCCATGGGGCTCTAAATATTACTAGCACTGTCGTGATATGAACTCTGTTGGATTTTTGTCATCTGTAAGACTGTTCTGTTTGGAAGTCAATAAAATTGTCTCTCTCTGGGAGAATCGGGTTTTGCTGCGGAGACAATACTTTTAATAACTATATTCCATCTACGAGGAAGGAACGATTATATTAGATCACTACATTGGTGCCGTTCAAGCGACCAGAAGAGCATTTTCAGGACTTAACAGAAGTCGGTGGTGAAAACAATGAAAACAATCCTGTGAGTTGGACAGAAGTCTGATGGAGACCCAAGACCTGTGCTGTGACTCTAACGTCTGGTTGTGACATAAGAGAGTCTGATCTACAAAATCAAACAAGTTTGGAACCCCAGAATTATTCTCTGGAGACTGGAAACGAAGAAAAGGACTACATCGTGTACCAGAAGACGTGAGCTGGAAGCTGAAGGAGTAATTAATGCGGTGAGTAAAATATTTCTCTTTTTAAATTATTAATAATATAGTAAAAATGCTTACTCAGTGTGAAGCTAGTGTCAGTTCTGATAAAGTTAACAGATGGGTGTTAAAATGTATTAAGCGTCATGGCGGTCCTTATGAAGTGCCAGAAAAATATAAGCAGACATGGACTATGATGAATGAATTTTTAGAAAAAAATGTTTTTGAGAGCAAAATTTCAGAAAGTAAAAGAAAAGGTTGTATTGTACAGGGCTTGTTATCTTGCTGTTTAACAATGGAAAGTTCGTTGAAGGATAAGGTTGAGGAAATTACCCAGTTACAGAGTGCAGTTGATAATAGCAACAAGGTTTGTCAGAGGTTACAAAACCAATCAGAATCTGAGACTGTCAATTTAAAATTGCATGCAGTCACCATTGGGGAAGCTCTGCTTGAGAAGTCTAAACGTTGTAATGAATTATCAGAGGAAAATGAGAGATTGAAATTAAGAATTATGGAATTAGAGAAGAGATCTCAGGAATGCAGATATGCATCGAATCGTGGATTCAGCAATCTGCAGCAAAATGCAAATACAAACATTCTATCAAATGAAACAGAACCTCATATTAAATCTGATAATTCATTGCCAGCCGCACCCACTGTGACCACCACAGTTTATAACAATAATAATAATGCAGGTGAAGTTCAGCTTGTAATGAAGCCTTTGAAACCAAAAGAATTAGATGCAATTCTTAAAGAAATAGGAATGATTCCCTGCCATGATTTAAACAGATTTTTAAAATGGTTTTGTGACTTGCAGAATGTCAGAGATATGTACAATTTCAACCCATCTGATTTAGACAGAGTTATGCAACATTCTATAGGAAATAGTCTTTGGGTGAGAATTAAGCAGATCTGTACTCAACCAATGAGGACAAGGGACATATTGATGGAATTGTTATGTGTTTTGTATGGTGTACGTTCTGATGTTACTGTTCATGGGAAGATCAAACAAATGAAAAATGAATCTCCCTACGAGTTGTCAGGAAGGATAAAATCTATTATGGAAATATTGGTCAGTAATAATCTTGCATTTGAGCATGGTGGCTTGTTACATATGAGTATATTTCTACATGCTTTGAACGAAGAGATTAGACAAAATATTTTACTAGTTACCCCAAATCCCCATGATTTAAAAGATGTATTGTTGAAAGCAGACAATTTATGGAGAAAGTCAAATGAGCAAGCTGTCAAGATTGATTTAGCCACATTGTTTAGGACAAATACTGAACATAAAGATCAAAAGATAATGTCTTATGATAACAATCAAAGAGGAGACACCAGGTCAAATATAGGTGATATTAATATGAAAAGCAGAGCTGACCAAAATCATAATAAAAAGGTATCTAAGGCTTGGATACCATTTTCTCAGTTAAAACAGAAATATGACCACTTGAAGATTGAGTACGATAAGATGAAAATGGAACATAACACATTGCTGGGACAGCTAAACAGATTACATTATCCAGATCTGTTTTTGAATACAAGTGACATTTCTCTAACAGTGGGGGTGGTTTAGTTTCAACCTGTGGATGTGTAAATAGTCCTTTGTTTTAACTTCGAAGAATGTTTAAGGATCTTGCTAATTAGTTTTGTTGGAGAGTTTTTTGTCTTTCAGATATTGAAGATACTGCATCCGCATAGCATGTGAACTGCAAGCTGAAATTTCTGGCTAGTGGGGGAGAAACGCTGAATAAACAATATCATGGACTCTCTCAATATTCATCAAGCAATGGACATTTTTTTTTTTGGAACATAAATTTTTTTTTTTGTCAATGGACTTTTCCCTATTTTTTATTTTTCACCCTTTCCCAGTTTTATTCTTCAAGCCCTATTTTTTAATTTTTTAATTTAATTTTTTTTATTTTATTATGTTTTATTTCTTGAACTTTATCTTAAAACCAGAGCGAAACATTTAAACCGAAAATAATTTTTCATGTTACATTACATGTTGCATATTACATATTGCATATTGATCAATATATTTGATATCTAAGGTGAGATGCTGCACAATGGCTTGGCATAGCATACATTATAGTATGTTGGGTGGTTTTCCTAAATTTATAAGAGGGGTGAGTGAAATTCATCACTCCAGTCATGATTTGAAACTTTGTTGAATCAGTCATTAATATTATTGACATATGGATGAAAAAAGACCTAACTTTACTGGCAAGATTTTCCACTGCTGCTTTGTCTGGATAGAAGATCTGATAAACGCTGATGTCAAGCTGATTCTATCTGAAAGTGGGGGATATATGGATTATAGATTGGTATATAGATTGGTATACCATTCAGGTGGAATTATGGACTGAATGATTCAAGTAACTGCTCTATTAAGGATGGAAATGAGGAGTCGGCCTACAGCAAATTACAAAGTACAGCAATAGCAGTTTTTTTCAGCCGTATCCAAACCTTTTGAACTTGAAAGTGAGAGCTGGTACATGGATGGTTCTTCTTACTATAAAGATGGAAGTAGAATTTCGGGATTTGCTGGTGTTTGTGCAAAAAGCATCTTTAAGAAAATGAAAACCTTGAGCCTGGAGAGGAATCCTGGATTTATGTGGATCGGAGCTCCCAGCACACCAAGCACACCAAGTCTACTTTCAATGAGAGATGTGATGAAGTTGAAGTTGAAAATTGAAGAATGAACTGTGACATCAGCTCGTTTTTGTGCAATATTCAAGATCTTGATGTGATATATATGGGCCAAGGATGTTTACCAAACCCTTTTCAAGTCATGGTCTAAAGCTATATTATCTAATGACTTTTTCATGGGGATATTTTAGAGGCTGGTGAAGAGAGATGTAACCAGTTTCAACTTTATATTTCATATGAGCCATTGTGAAGCATCCAATACCTCAAGTCGGTAATGCTATGTTTGTTGCTTGATTTATGGGTCAGTTCTAGTAGTTAGAACGACCCAAGTGGGGGTATATGTAGTATATTATATCTAATATATATATATGTATGCATATATATATATATATATATTATATATATATACATATTTATTATATGTAGTGTTTTTATTTAGGCATTCTAAAGACAAGTTTATTCTAGGCATGCCACTTTGGTAGCTGTTGATTTAATTGCGCATGTTAAAAGAGGGTTTGTTGGTCAAAGGACAAATGGCCAGACCAGACTCACTCCACATATGAAAGGGAACAGATAATGATTATCTTAATCTAATCAGTATTCACACATGTCAAAGGGGGAATATGCAAGAATGTAAATTGGGGCTCGGCGTTGTCTCCGGTCACTCTGAAAGACCGGGGCAGATCAAAGCATTTAATGTGTGTGTGGGGGATATAACAGGACGTTCAATCTGTTTAGAAGTGTGTGTTCTTACGAAGGCACCCAAGAGTCACATGGTTCCATGGGGCTCTAAATATTACTAGCACTGTCGTGATATGAACTCTGTTGGATTTTTGTCATCTGTAAGACTGTTCTGTTTGGAAGTCAATAAAATTGTCTCTCTCTGGGAGAATCGGGTTTTGCTGCGGAGACAATACTTTTAATAACTATATTCCATCTACGAGGAAGGAACGATTATATTAGATCACTACAAAAACTTGAAGGAAATGTCATCTGGATCCACACCAGACACTGGAAACAATTTAAGTACCTCTGTGTTTGATTTGTATTCCACTTGGAATCACAGCCTTGGATACTAATCTATTTATTTAATTGTTTTAATTGTGTGATACCTTGGTAATGAGACATCTTTTTATAGGCCATCAGATGAGACTGAACCAGCTGATATTAGTTTGCCCTGACAAGGGGCAGGATTGCTCTCTAATTACTGATAGTTTTGGCTTTCCATGCTTTTTTGCACCTCCCTTTCTTCACGTGTTTAATAATTTTCCCTGTGTCATTCCATTTTATTACACATAACTGAACTTATTTGTTTTGGTTTCTTTGTATATATTGATTGCATGGGTTGGTACAGACATGTGGTGAAAATTTCATGTCAATAGCAGTGAAGTTTGCCCCCTAGGCTGGGACTAGTTTCACCTACTGTAAATGTAAGGAGGTTCCAGGTGATAGCAGGTATGGTTAGTGATCAAAATGTAAAATATTGATCAAAAGGGGGGAGATTGTGAAAGAAATTGTAAATTCTGTATATAACTGTATTCCATTTTGTAATGCTTTACTCATTGTGCACAGGGCAGTAATAATGTTTTGACTATATATTTGCATTCTTTTGAGTCCTGATAAGAAATTACACTACCAATGTAATGCCCATTATTGCCTTAACAGTACAATTGAATTAATAATGTAATACCTGTGTAAGCATTTGTACAAAAAAAACCTTTGACCTGAATAAATAGAGCAGTGATCTGGAAAGATGCTGAGTGTTTTTTTGTGTCTGTTCCCCACTGCAGTAGTTATTATTTATTTGGAACCACTGTTCAATATGGGGATCGGTGTTGTCTATCTATATCATTTCCAGAACTAATTCAGGAGCTGATCACTTGTCATACAAGTGTAGTGCCCTCTCGTGTGAGTGCAGGAAAATTTACATTTTGGCTCATGCTTAAACCCGTGGGTCTTAATTGGGTCGTCCTTTAAGTCAGGCCAGAGAAAAAGAAAAAAATGCTCTGCTTCCTGGGAGTCCACCAGCCATCTGCCTCCTCTCTGCTTTGACAGTTCTTATATAGGCAAGGGGCGGGGCCACCTGGTGGCACCACCCTTTATGACATCACATGCAATTGCGTTATGTCAGAAGGGAGAGGTGCCACCAGGTGACGTAACCGGGTGGCCCTGCCTCTTGCCTATATACGAGCTGTCAAAGCAGAGAGGAGGCAGACGGCTGGAGGATTCCCAAGAGGTGACAGTGTGTTTTCTTCTATTTTTCGTGTACTGCAGGTGTCATGATTGATGATGGATACATCGAGGGACACTATTTTAATTTTTTTTAAATAAAGGACTTGTCAAAAACTGTTTCCTGTGGTTATTACTTTTTGACACTTTTTTTGGTGAGATCCCACTTGACATGGCACTGCTCCCAGTCTTTAACATTGGCTTCTATGGGAAATCCTGGTTAGTTTGACATGCCACTGCTCCCGATTTTTAACATTTAACATTGGCGTCTATGGAAAATCTTGTCAGCTTGACATGGTACTCCTGAACCATAAGTGACAGGCACATCAAACTCCACCAAAGGGGAGCACCGAGAGGAGACCCAGGACTACAACATATCCGATTTTGGGGTTGGCCAATTGACTCGAACACACAGCCCATCATTAATTATAATCTAGCTGTGTTGTTTTCTAAGTTATGATTTATTTTGCCTAAGACCATAGTAAAATTTTTTAAAAATAATGAATGTAAACTTATGGGTTATACATTACATGAAACCATACAGTTTTAACACCTACACCGTAAATAAAGTTACAGCATAATTACATTGTAAAAAACAAAATTACACTAAACTAAAATTTAATTAAAGTTTTTTTTTTTTTTATATAGAGTAAAAACCTCTATGGTTAAAACCCTCAGGAGGCAGGAACCAAAAAGCAGCTGGTCTTGACTTCACAGGAGCAGGAAATGTGATTATTCAATTATTCACAGTGGCAAGGATTGGTAATGCATTTCGAAGCTACAGCTTTTTCATCAGATGGTCTGATGAAGAAGCTGTAGCTTCGAAATGCATTACCAATCCTTGCCACTGTGAATAATCACATTTCCTGCTCCTGTGAAGTCAAGACCAGTTGCTTTTTGGTTCCTGCCTCCTGGTTCCCAGCATTCTCTGGATCTCTGTAAGATCACACCAGTGCCCCAGGCATGGGCGTCCGCAGAACTTTTTTCAGGGGGGGGGCATCATTTTAAGGTCACCCATGCTCTGACCTTTTCGACAATGTCATTATCACATTATCACGGTCAGAGACTACAGACATAGTACAGGTGATGGTCAGAGACTGCAGACATGGCCGTAGAGACTGTCAGAGACTGCGGACATGGCCCAAGAGACTGTCAGAGACTGCGGACATGGCCCAAGAGACTGTCAGAGACTGCATACATGGCTCAAGAGACTGTAAGAGACTGCGGACATGGCACAAGAGATGACCAGAAACTGCATACATGGCCCAAGAGACTGTCAGAAACTGCATACATGGCTCAAGAGACTGTAAGAGACTGCGGACATGGCACAAGAGATGACCAGAGACTGCATACATGGCCCAAGAGACTGTCAGAAACAGAGACAGAGAGAAAGCAGTGAGAGAGAGGGGTGACAGAAAGAGACAGAGGGGGTGACAGAGAGAAACATAGGGGGTGACACAGAGAGAGGAGTGTGACAGAGAGAGACAGATGGGGGTGATAGAGAGAGAGGGGGTGAAAAAGACAGAGGGGTGAGAGAGAGAGTGGGGGTCATCACTCCTGATCTGATCCCTAATTCCAGGGGGGGGCACTTGCCCCCCTTGCCCCAACCTGCGGACGCCCATGGCCCCAGGCTGCAAAGGGAAGACATCTATGAGACTCCAGGACTGGCGATTTTCACCACATATTAAACTCGTTTAATTTAACTTGTGAGTTACTACTTGCTTTTATTAAATATATGATTTATACTGCACTAAGACTGGCGCCCCTCTGTTCCCATTTCTACACAGAGCCCATCGCTTCACTCTAAGGGAGCTGCCTCCAGGTGCTAATCATACAAGATCTCGGATCATTTATGGACATTATATTTTAAACAAATGTTTTAATATTATGTGTGCTTATTCATACACACACACATTTTATGTATACCTATATTTCAGTTGCTATACAATTTTATGTTATCACCATATCTAGCGCCGCTGTTCACCCCTGTTTGTAATGTATGTAAGTGTTCCAGTGACAACTCCAAATGTTATATTTTCCCTTACTTTGAATGACAATGGTCACTAAGAAAAACAGAGAGGTTAAATTTATCCAGCAGTAACATAGACCATAATGTAAAAACAGTAAGAATCAAGGTTCTCACCCATCACCACTCAATATTTAAATCTAGGAAAAAATGCATTTAGATACATTTTAAATGAGGACACACAATTATTGACAACATTTCTGTAAACTATCAAGCAATTATTAACATAAAAAAACTATTGCAATTTTCCTTTTCTTTTAGCCCACATCTTTGAAGGAAATCACTAGTTTCTAGTTCTGCATTCAGAAACACACCTTTTGACTTGTACAGCTTCACATTGCATGCTCAGAGAAAATCATTTTATTTCTCTAATAATCCTGAAACTTAACGTGTGCTTCCTCTTGGTTTTTGATAAAATGATTACAGGTGAATCACGTTTGCCACTGACACTCTAATAAAATGCCTGCTATAAAATGAATCATTACATTTCCCTTTTATGCTCCTGTCTTAATTTACCACTTCAAATTTGCCACTGAGTGCTAAAACATTCCCAATTGTACAGAAAAAAGTTGAAGATTAATTTGAAGTTAAGAGAAGCAGCATTTGCAAAAGCAACACTGACAAAATAAATACCTGGTAATTAGACTGAAGAAGCAAAAGTAGTAGAGATTAATGCCTTTGAATAATGGATGTGTGGGTTTTCAAAAGAAATATCAAGAGAATTTTCAACTTTAAAAATATTGTATAGGTTCTCAGGCTTTTCAATTGAATGCACGCAGTGAAAAGAAAAATCACTCTTCTTCCATATTTCTTGACAGCTGGCTAGATGTTCCCTTGACGACTTCTCTGGTTAATCAAGGGTGTAAATGAGGATATGACTTCCAACTTTTTAGAGCCACAGTTTCCTTTTTTCAGTGACTGCTTTATGTGGAATTGTTTGCTACATTACATTTTATTTGCTGCAATAATGAAAGTAGATGGACATTTGATTGGCATGTATATATACCCCAAGCTTAAGACTGCAGCAGTTCTGTAGCTGTTGTTTCTTTACAAAGTATGCATGAATGAATGAGCAATGTTATAAGAGCAAATGGAAAGAAGCTCAGTCAATGAAACACTACCAATGAAGGTGCATTGATATTTCAATGTGCTAAAAAAATCCACAAACATTCAATGTGCTAGTAAGGGGACCCAAATAAAACCTGTCTTTAGCATTAAAAGCATCAAAATAGGATCTCCATCACAGTCATTTTCAAAGATATATGAAAGCCACACATCTCTCACATTCAAGGTGACTCTACAAATTATTATCCCTACACTAATCTAAGAAAGTAACAAAACTGGCACATAAATAACAATATGAACTGACAGCAGTTTATCTTTCTGCTCTGTTATATGCAGACGCAAGAGATTTTCTGCTACCCTGGTCTCTAACTGCAAAGTATTCATTGATATGCAGGCCTCATTCACGTGTGCTTATGAATCCATACCATTGGTGTATTCAGGGCCCTGCACCCACAACCACATGGATGTCACATTGGGATCGGTGGTTGTGTCCATGCAGCTGCTCAGGGCCTTTCTTTAAGGCAGGGCAAAAGGAGCATCTGCCCTGGGCCCATCATTGTTGTGGGGACCAAAGCAGCTGCCACATACTTGCCAACTATCCCAGTTCAAATTCCCTTGTCCCTTGAAGTTTTAGTCCTGTGTGGTGTCCCAATATCTCAGTGTGAAGTGTTACTAATGCTGCACAGCTCTGTCTATTTTCATGTACAGATAGACTCACCTGCAGACCCTGTGTTTACATGTAAATAACCTGCATTGATATGTAAATAGCCGCAGAACGGCGGAATTGATATGTAAATAGAGGCGGAATTTATATGTATACCATGCCCCAAGGTCATCATCATTTATGCTGAATGCTGCCCACTGGGGAGGTAAAGGGGCATGTTTTAAAGTCCTGCCTACAACTGTGGTCATTAAGCCTAACATCAGCCTGTTCTGCAAAGGTAAGCAATATAAATAAAATAACATGGTGCCAAGCACCGTGAATTGTGGTGCATGTGAATACACACATCTCAGCAGAAGCATGAGGGTGTCATTAATAATTAATAGCACTACTGTGTATCTGCTAAAGGGCAGGACATCTCTGTGGTGTCAGGAAAGCGACTTTGCATGCGTTCCCGACACACAAATGTGAAAGCTGGCTAAATGTCTCAATTATATTAGTGGTCAGTGTAAATATTCTCATTACATTGGGGCTTGGTGTACAGTGGTCAGTGTGAATGTCCTTCTTACATTGGTGGTCAGTATAAATCCCTCCTTACATTAGTGGTCAGTGTAAAATCCCTATTAAATTAGCGGTCAGTGTAAAATCCCTATTTGATTAGTGGTCAGTGTAAAATCCCCATTACATTAGTGGTCAGTGTAAATCCCCATTACATTGGAGTTTTCTGTCTATTGATGGGTCTCCTGATGTGCTATAACTTTTAGCAGCCAATCAGTGAGCGGTAATGATGTGCACTAACCTCTTGCAACAAATCATTGAGCGGTAAGGATGTACAGATATCTTTAGCAACCAATAAACACGTAGGAGTCATGTGCTGTAACCCCCTTTTCTGATAAAGCATAAACTATTGTGTATTATGTTTTCAGTGTGTCCTGTAAGGCATGACTTGTAATGAGATGACAACTGTCTCCTGATTGTAATCTACATTGTTACCATGTCACATGTGATAGTGCAAAATAATGATATACAGCCAACACTAGTGCAAGTACCCATAGACAGAAAGATAGCTGTAATGCCGCGTACACACGATGAGAGCTTTTGGTCGGAAAATGCAACTGTGTGTATGCTCCATTGGACTTTTGCTGGCCGAATTCCAGCCAGCAAAAGATTGAGAGCATATTCTCAATTTTTGCAGTCGGAAAAAGTTCCGATCGGAAATTCTGACCGTCTGTAGCAATTCCGACGTGCAAAATTCCTACGCATGCTCGGAAACAATTCGATGCATGCTCGGAAGCATTGAACTTCATTTTCTCAGCTCGTTGTATTGTTGTACGTCACCACATTCTTGACGGTCGAAAGTTCAGAGAATGTTTGTGTGACTGTGTGTATGCAAGCCAAGCTTTGTGCTGTGAAATGCTTTTTCTATATGGTAAAAAATAATTAACTTATAAGTAAGAAAAAGCAATGCATTAAATACTACTCCTAAATATATCTGTAAACGTGTAGCATTTGTAATCATAAAAACTATAATGTGACAAGTAGTATAATTGCTCACTTAGGTATGAAAGGTGCTTATAAAAAAGGCCAATGCCAATGAAATAAGGAAGTGTAATTATAGGTAAATTCAGGGAGGAGCTCAACCTAACCCTGAACTGTGTTCTGAACAGGTGACATAAGTGCCCAGATTTAGCCAGTTTACACACCCACCTTGAGCGGCTGCTGCTACCACCACTAAATGACAGCTTTCAGTGGCCTGCCTGCCAACTTGTTTCAAATTGTAAATAAACAAGAAAGCATCCTGTTGACATCATTGACCAAATATGGTCTAGACCATATTTGCACAATAATGTCAACCAGCATCTCCAGCCAGTTTGTTGACATTCAACTACTGGTCGATAAACTGTCATTTGCAACAAGAGTCTGGCAGGAGAAAACGACAGTGCTAGATGTCCAAAGATTCAATAGAAAAGTAACATTTCTGAGCACTTCTGTGATGCAGAATCCCAATGCCAAGGTGATCTCTAATGTACTGTATAGGAACAACAAAGGAACAACATTTAGGAGACATGAGTGGCTTTGGTTTTTGTGGGACAGAGAGTATTCTTCATGCTGTGAGGAGGGGAAAGCCCCTTCATAGACTTTTGGCTAGGGAGGTCTGGTGGATTTTTAGGTCACAGACCAGAGTCCCAAATGGTCTTAACCATAGGTGGGACATGGACCAAACATTTGACCTACTCCACCATTGTTCTCCCTATTTAAATTCATGCCCTCTGGTGGTCTGTCATGTGTTTATTTATCTATTTTATCTAAACTTGTTTTAGATTTTTTTCTTTTTTCTTTATATTTATTATATATTGTTATTGGTATCAAGAGGGGGCATTGCAATCTTCAATTAATGGAGGAGGTGATTCTGTCCCACCTGTGTGCCTTTCTCTTGATTGCTCTGCCCTCCCATCCTCTACATACTTGTGTATCACAATATAAAAGAGCTGTTCATATATAGTTATTTTATTATGATTAAAGCGGAAGTAAACCCATCGATTTAACAGTCTAAAAAAAAAGGCATGCCATGAATGCTAACTGCACATTGGCTGTGCTCTCAACCAAACAGTCAAACCATCCAATGGCTGGTGTCATAACGGATCACATGTGCAGCACTGTGGTAGTTGAAGATTAAACAGAGGCAAAGATGGCAGCTTCCTTGGCTGAAAACGATGGGGGGTTTACTTCCACTTTAAGGCTTATGTAAGAGGTTGAAATGTGTTAATCTTTACAGCAATTGATTCCTTTTTAAGTTTCAAGTTACAGTTTTTATGCCAAGATGTCCTGGTGCCGGATTTTTTACTTTTTGATTGGATCTTTGGACATCTAGTAGTACGTGAGGGGAGGTGCAGATTTCTTGTTGTCATCCTCTTTATTCTCATGGAATTTTGGAATTATAGCACTTTTTCCACTGTTTCACAAAATGACAGTGCTAGTCATCAATATTTGTAGAAAGGATAGACTCCCAGAAGTTGGCGTGTAAATTGCCATCATCCCTAAAACATTTGTTAAGAAGAAAGACCTTGAATATGTGATTTTAAGGGCAATTTTTAAAGAGATTAGAGAAAGAAAATGAAAAAAGATATAAATTTATTGATATACATATAACATTAAAACAAACAGAAATATATAAACATACAATTCGACAGAGGTGGTAGATTTCCACTACATAAATGAAGAGCATCCATGAGTGGGTGTCCAACGCGTTTCGATAATTACAAAAATAATCTTCATCAGGGCCAAATTGCCACTTCTGAAATATGAAATATAGTATAAATATATAAAAAAATATATATACACAATTATCATATCCAAAATATTAAACTAGTGGTCAAAGGCCACCTAAGATTATAATCAAGAAAAGAAAAAAGAAAAACCTTTTCAAAAAAGCTTACATGTCAATAGGATATACATATGACAGGATGCAACTTCCTCTGTACCATCAATCGTCCGTGAGCCTGCTATATAGCCTTTTAAACATACATAGGGATCCAAGGATATGGAAATCCAACAGGGGTACCAAAAGAAAAGAGGAAAAAAGATGCCTGTGGATATTGGCCAAAAAATAACCTACAATAGAGTATAAAAGTAAATGAATAAATTAACCCAAAGGATACATTGTATGTATATAAAAATTGGACAGCTTGAATAAACAAATACCTCCAATCCCCAGACCACCAGGAGGAGACAACAACAGCATATCCCTCAGACAACTACCGAGAAATAGGCCATGATGACCTCCCACGTGTATCCAGGCAATGGGTAGTTTGATGCCCCAAAAAAAAAGTTTTTATATTTAAATAGAAAAAATGTATCACTTACAAATTATTGGATTCAAGAGGACCTAAGGACGGGATAATCCAAAAAGTGATGTTCCTGATCCGCATGGAAAGGGGGCAGAAGAGTGGTCCCCAAAGGGAAGAGGTGATGAACAATGGAAAAAAGCCCCCAAGGAATAAAAAAAAATATATATAAAGAAAAATGCATTTATTTTAGGTGATTGAAACACCATCAAAGAGAACACCAACAAGGAATTTTTTGCCCATCCCTGAACATAAGTAGCCAGAGGTAGATGCCAATCCTCCCAAAAAAAAGGAAAGCAGGAAAAGCAGGAATATTGAACTCACCACTATGGTCCAAGTAGTTAGGGTTCCCAGCAAAAACAACCAAAAGCACAAGCCAAGCAGCCCACTAAAGGTGGGTGACTAGTCCTCCTATTCCAAAGAAAAAGGATCTAATTGTAGCATGGACCAAGAATGGCGTCCCTAGGAAACCTGGCGTCCTCCTATATATGGCCCCTGGCAGGAAGCCAAGTGAGCCTTGTGGGGCGCCTGAGGATGACGCCCACTGCACACAGGTCATGACATCATCCACTGCTCCACGAAAGCCCATTGAGGGAGAGGCATCCCCATATCTCCAGCATCAAAGGTGGGGCAGGGAACGTCAACCTAATCGCAGAAGGCGGACGTGGGAGCATCATCAAGAATGATAGACGCCACCACGCACCGTCTGAAACGGAGACCTCACGGAGGTGTCAGCAGAGTATGCAGAGCTCCGCAACCAAGGGGCGGAGCCAACACACACAGGCCAAAAAAGTCAGTGAGGCATCCATACGGCAGAAACGGCAGGACAAATGGGAGATGGAAAAAGTAACATGGATCAGAGGTGACACCGCCCTGGAAGGGGCGGAAAAAAAAAAAACATCTGATCAATGTTAGCCTCATCCCCACCATGGTGGCCAGATCTGGTATAGGGACACCATCGGGAAGACACTAGGTCCCCGGTGTCCTAAATACCAAATTTAGGAATGAAAGTGTCCGAAAAATATTTTGGAACTAAAGGCCTGAGGAGCATCCCCCTAAATCAAAAAGAGAAAGCGCAAAAAAACAACAAAATGTGCTTCTCAGATCAGGGAATGCAATCCCAAAGGAGGACTAAAGACCCCCGACACAAAAGTCCCTACGATATTGTCAGGATGAAGCTAAAAGCGGTAAATTCTGACAGATAAAGAGGCAAATAAGGCCCCCAAAAAATATTGTATGAGGGCCCGGTTGTGCCTGGTGTATGTTGATGGCAACAGACTCACCAATAGGATGACTGACCAAGTCAAGAAATAATTGTTGCATCCAAGCACATATCAAAGTGACACGAAAAATATAACAAAATATGCATAAACATAACATTGCAATAAATTAGTAGAAGTCAAAAGACCACATCCTAAAAAGGCAACGTTAAATAGCAAAATTATATAAGAACCCCAGTAGACAGTGTGATCCAAATAGACCTATATACAGAAATACAAAATGAGAAAAACAATAATGTGAGAGAAGAGTGGAATACATGTAAAAATACATAAAAACCCAAGAATCCAGGAACAGAAAATAACATAGATGATCATTCCCAGCCTTAGTATTAAAAAGGAAAAAAGGCTTTAAGAAAGTTTTTTCAACTACCCAACTAAAAAAAAACTTTCTTAAAGCCTTTTTTCCTTTTTAATACTAAGGCTGGGAATGATCATCTATGTTATTTTCTGTTCCTGGATTCTTGGGTTTTTATGTATTTTTACATGTATTCCACTCTTCTCTCACATTATTGTTTTTCTCATTTTGTATTTCTGTATATAGTGCCTGGTGTATGTTGATGGCAACAGACTCACCAATAGGATGACTGACCAAGTCAAGAAATAATTGTTGCATCCAAGCACATATCAAAGTGACACGAAAAATATAACAAAATATGCATAAACATAACATTGCAATAAATTAGTAGAAGTCAAAAGACCACATCCTAAAAAGGCAACGTTAAATAGCAAAATTATATAAGAACCCCAGTAGACAGTGTGATCCAAATAGACCTATATACAGAAATACAAAATGAGAAAAACAATAATGTGAGAGAAGAGTGGAATACATGTAAAAATACATAAAAACCCAAGAATCCAGGAACAGAAAATAACATAGATGATCATTCCCAGCCTTAGTATTAAAAAGGAAAAAAGGCTTTAAGAAAGTTTTTTTTTAATCAGTTTTGCTGGAGCTGAAACCCTCCAAGAAGGGCCTAAAGCTCTCCGCCTCATTGAGGCCAGGTGGAGTGGTGGCATCTAAATGTCTAATCCAACGCATTTCACGCTGTAACAGGGTTTTATTCCAATCACCCCTCTGGATGGAATATGGACTTGGTCTAGAAATGTGAAGTTAACCCGTGGCATTCTATATCCGTGTTTCTTAGCCACATGCCTGCCAAGAGCAAGATATAAGTTGCAAATCTGCAAACTGTGAAGGTGTTTACTGACCCATTGTCCAAGTTCTTGTCGGGTCTTCCCAACATAGAAGGCACCACATTGGCATTGTAAGAGATATACAACTCCCTGGGTTTTACAGTTGACAAAATGTTTCATACGAAAACGTTCCCCATTGGGTAGTTGAAAAAAGTTATCTTATCCTATTACACAAAAGGAGCAGGACCCACAGGGGTAGGTGCCTCAAACTTTACAGGGATCCTGTCTCTGATTGCCTTTATATTCGCTTTGAGTGAGCATCTCACCCAAGGAACCAGCTTTTCTAAAGGTAAACTGTGGATTTGAAGTAACAAGACCCCTAAGGATGGGGTCCTCTGTGAGGGTGGACCAATGTTTTTTCAAAAATTTTCTAACATTGTTGTGTTCATTGGAATAACGTAAGATGATTCTAGTTGTATCATCTTGTTTTTTGTTTTGGTTTTGAAGATTAAATCATGTCTGTCTCTGTCCTTAACGGCATTGAATGCTTTTTTGAGTGAGGCTTTTGTATATCCTCTTAGGAGTAATCTCTTACTCAATTCATCCGCTTCATATTGGAAAGCTTCCAAGGTGGTACTATTACGTTTCAACCGTAGAAATTGACTATAAGGTATAGATTTCTTGAGAGGCTCAGAATGGAAACTGTCAGCATGTAAAATAGTGTTGCTAGCAGTCTCCTTCCTGTAAAGCCTGCTGGTAAGTTTCCCATCCTGATCTTTACATATACTGATCTCCAAGAAGTTAATCCTATTAGAATCATGGGACATGGTGAAAAATAGATTGAATTCGTTGTTGTTGATAGTTTTTAAACATTGTTTTAAAATCTCTTCTGGACCATTCCATACCAAAAAGATATCATCAATATATCTTTGCCATAAAATGACATATTGCGTATACAAGGTCAATTCGTCATTGGACAAAAAAGCTTTTTTCCCACTCCCCCAGGTACAGGTTTGCATAAGAGGGGGCGCAACACGTCCCCATAGCAACCCCCTGTACCTGGAGGTAGTGGGAACCCTTGAAAAGAAAGACATTATGTCTTAAAATGAAATCCAGCATCTGGAGTATGAATTTATTAAATTTATATTCTGTGGTAGCCTTTTGGTGTAGAACACGATTGACAGTGGCCACACCTAGATCGTGAGGGATACTGTTGTATAAAGATTCAACGTCTATGGTAACCAAGATAGCTGACTTAGGGATTACCAGTTCCTCTAGTATTTGCAATAGGTGAATTGTGTCTTTAGTATATGAAGCCAGTTCTAAGACGTGGGGTCTTAGATGTTGGTCATTGACTAATCCCCTCCCAGATGCTGCCATTACCGGAGATAATGGGTCGTCCCGGGGATTAAGAAGATCTTTATGCACTTTGGGAAGTGCATACATTGTGGGGGTAAGGGGATGTTTAGTGCGAATAAATTCCAGCATTTCACTGGTGATGGCCCATGAGGAGATAAATGAGGAGATAAAACTCCTGATTGAACTTGTCAACCAAGGAAGCTGAGATTTTCCAATAACATTTTCGATTAGTGAGAATTTTGAGGCACATATCCTCATATTTGGAATTGTCCATAATTACGATGTTACCACCTTTGTCTGATTACTTTATTGTTAGCTCAATATTATTTTTCAAAGATTTTAATGCAGTTTGTAGAGATTTTTTACTGATCGATTATTGTTAATGGCTTCTATTTCCTTAGTTGTTTGTTTGACAAACAAAGCCAATGCTGGATTTTGACTTAGCAGGGGTAATTTATTTGATTTCCTCATAAACTTTGTCTGTTGCTGTCTGACACAAGGTTTTTTTTTTTTTTTTTTTTTTTTAAACATATTTTATTAAAGATTTCAAGCAATACAAGTAAAATTGGCAGGAAACATATGCCAAACAACAATGCAATGGTAAGGAACAATAAATTGAGCATTGTTCAAATAGACAACCTGCAATAAGCCAAAATAGCAAGACGTTGGAACATGGAAAGGTGAAATATGACAAAAACCTAGCATTGAGGTATAGCAATATCAATATATTGAGATACGAGTATGCGAAGCACGTGGAAGGGGAAAAATCAAACCTTCTAACATGTATTAATAGCAGGGCTACAGATCACTCATCAGAAGGAGGGGCGTGTAAGTGCAAGAGTGGATATGAATATGTTGGGCATCAGAAGCGAATCCAACCCCATTCACCCCGATAAGGGGACTTGCTGTGAATGGGGAAGGACATATGAAGAAAGGGCTAATCAGAGTGCGTAGGAGGTGCCCAATAGAGAAGGCAAGGTTTTTTATCTTCATTTTTCTCACTATCTAAATCTTCTTCCCAGACAATATTAGATGATTTACTTTCCTGTAGGAGCAGATTCAGATCATGTAGGGCCTTAAAATCTGCTGCCGTAAGATTGGGAGCCACAGCTTCCTCCTGTATAGTTGTCTTATTATACATGCTTTTAAAGAGCAATTTTCTAGCAAAAAGGGGAATATCCTTTACTGGTTTGAAGTTGCCCAAACATTTGTTTGGACAAAAAGATAACCCTAAAGAGAGAACTTGGTTTTCTGCATATGTAAGTGTGTGTGATGACAGATTGATAATGTTCAAATTGACTGCTGAGTGATTTCTGTCAACATGTGATCCTGTGTCATCAAGTTTGTATCACTGGGTTATTGGGGTGTAGTTCATCCTGACTGGTGTTGGATTTACATTACTGGACAACTTCATTGACATTGAATTGTTACCTTCTTAGATTTTCTTTTTAATAAAATGAGTAATGGGCCCACTTTGGCAGGGTGACCTCTGTCGAGTCAGTGCTGAGGTGATGTGTATAGTTTAGGAGGAAGGGCACATGCTCACTGCCTCTCCCTTTCCTGACTAGCCAGGATGAACATCTGGATAAGGGCTTTGGAGGGACCATACACCAATTTTTTAATGCATTTTTAGGGGTTCCCTTATAAACTTCATAACAGATTATCATCCTCAATAGGGTCTGGTATGCATTTTTTAAAGGACCCCCATTTTGCATGACGTGCACCCCCCTCCTCAAGGATCCATACCAGGCCCTTATTTTAATTTGGCCTAGTATTCATTTTTAAAGGCAACCCTATTTACAATAAGGGTCTAGTATGGATATTTAGTGGGAGACACACTCCACTTCCTGGCTGGAAGTGGATATTATGGCATAGGGGTGCAAACAGCTAAGCATGGTTTGAAGACACTTTAGTGCGTGACCTCTTGAAAAACTGAAGATTCTTAAGAACAACAGATATGGACAGTAGAGGCCACATCTGAGTGTAGTGGTTAATAAAAACATTTTTTTAAGTAGACTACTTGCAACTTACAAAATATGCATGGTAATAACTGGCATGTAAGTGTAAACACAAAAATGTCAGCTTTGGGGGTGAATCTTCTCACAGCAGGACACACTACCTCAAAGGAAGATATATAGATGAATAAGTGCCTTGTGGTAACATGGATAAGTTAGCCTCACACGGGAAAGTTGCCAAATGTCTACTTAACCACTTGCCGACCGGCCATAGCCAAATGACGGCTACAGCACGGTCGGATAATTCGGGGAGGGCGAACAATGACATCCTCTTAGACTCGCTCTTCCCTTGCACCCCCTGCAGCATGCATTCAGAAGTGTCCATGCCCGCCAGGTTCACCGGACCCAGCTTATCACAGATCGCGGTCCAATGGCGGAGCGATCACTTGTCAACAAACCAGCGCATTTACGGTTCCGCTCTCCCCTCTCCTTGAAGGCTGTACATACTGATTGGTACAGCGTGCAAGGAGAGGAGGGAGACTGCAGCAGCACTCACCCTTGCCTAATCCAAGGACTCTTTCTAGCTTATTCATGCCCATCTGTGCCTCATTCATGCCCATCTGTGCCTCATTCATGTCCATATGTGCCTCAATTTTGCCCATCTGTGCCTCATCCGTGCCTCATTCATGCCCATCTGTGCCTAATCCATGCCTCATCCATGCCACATCAGTGTTCATTCGTGCCTCATTCTTGCCACATCTTTGCCTCATTTGTGCCACATCAGTGCCTCAGCCATGCTACATCAGTGCTCATCCATGCCTCATCAGTGCCACATCCATGCCTCATCCGTGCCACATCTGGCCTCACCCCTGCCTCATCTGTGGTCATTCATGCCACATCCTAGCCTCATCTGTGTTTATCCATGCCACATCAGTGCTCATCCGTGCCACATTGGTGCTCATCCATGCCACATCAGTGCCACTACAGTGCTTATCAGTGCCCTACAAAAGTGTAATAGGTAGTCAGGAAATTTGATTTGTAATTTTATGTCCCTAGAGCACCTGACAGTGCCCCCTAAATGTTGGGCCTCTGTATGTGGCCGGGCTGAGTAAAAATCCCACATATGTGGTATCACCATACTCAGGACGAGTAGCAGAATGTATTTTGGGGTGTAATGTGTGCTATGTACATGCTATGTGTTAGAAATATTTTATAAATGGACAAGTTTGTGTAAAAAAAATGGGTTTTCATTTTTTTTTTTTTTCCCACGTTTTCCAAAAACTTGTGGGAAAAAATGACATGTTCAAAAGACTCATAATTCCTCATAGAATATATGTTGGGGTGTTTTGCTTTCCAAAATAGGGTGATTTTGTGTAATTTATGTTCCTAGAACTCCTGGAAGTGCTACTTGCATGTTGAGCCTCTGTATGTGGCCAGGCTGTGTAAAAGTCTCACACATGTAGTATTGCCATACTCAGGAGTAGTAGCAGAATGTGTTTTGGGGTGCAGTTGCAAATATGCCTATACAGTGTGTGAGAAATAACTTGGTAATATGACAATATTGTGGGAAAAAAAACTTAATTTTGCAAAGAATTGTAGGAAAAAATTACAACTTCGTAAAACTCACCATGCCTCTTGCTAAATATCTTGGAATGTGGGGGTATTTGTACTTTTTGGGCTTGTTAGTGTCTCAAGAAATGAGATATGCTGTCAGTACATCAGGTGTGATCAATTTTCAATTGCCATCATAGCTTGTAGACTCTATAACTTTCACACAGACCAAATAATATATATTTATTTGAGTTATTTTTACCAAAGATATGTAGCAGTATAACTTTTGGCCAAAATTTATAAAAAAAAATTACTAATTTGCAAAATTTTATAACTGAAACGAAGAAAAAATAGCCAGGGTTTTTTATATGGTTCTTTCCCCTAAAATTTCAAGTGGGTGGGGTCTTTATTGTGATGTGTGGCAAAATGTTTGGAAACATTATGTTTATCAAATCCTTTCAAGATATTTTGTACATGTTCTTCGATGCATACTTTCAAGGGTCTTTTTGTGTGTCCTATGTATTGTAACCCGCAGCTACATTCCAAGGCATAGACAGCTCCCTCTGTATTACAGCCTATAAAGTCGTTAACCTCTATTGCCTGTATTAAGTATTGCCTGTGCTAGTGGATGTGAACTTACATTTCTTTTCGAACGGGTGTTTCATTTTAGTACATGCAAAACACAGTTTGCACGGGAAGAAACCTTTTCCCATAAAGAACATAAGTCTCCTTGGGGGTGGATCCGGGATACATTTGACAGTCTTATCCCATATCGTGGGAGCTTTTATATATAAATTTGGGATTGCCAGGTAAGAGCTCTTGGAGATGTTTATCCGTCAGCAATATGCGCCAATGCCGTTTTATGATTTTTTTCAATTTGTTTTGTATTGAGCATTATAGTCCAAGAT
The DNA here is from genome assembly GCA_028564925.1 of Lithobates sylvaticus. Classification (NCBI taxonomy): domain Eukaryota; kingdom Metazoa; phylum Chordata; class Amphibia; order Anura; family Ranidae; genus Lithobates; species Lithobates sylvaticus. The sequence continues at coordinate 321,809,657 of CM053028.1, read as the reverse complement.
ATTTGGTACTGTGTCTACCCTAGATCCATGTTTTATCCTACTTTTGAGGAGTTAATTGCGGTTCATTTCTTCTACTTCTGATATTTTATCTTTTATTTGTTTGTTATCACTGCTACACTGGGTGAAAATTTTGCTCCCATGGCAACTCCTGTTCTTTGATGGTAATAATCACGATTATACAAGTAGCTATTCTTCAAGCAAAAATTCAAACATTTAACAAGATACTACTGAATGCAGGGTAGTGTGGTATGTGTCCTTAAGCCCCATTTTGTTGTGTCACATGCTTAATGATGGAGTATTATGGTATAAAGCGAGGACATGTCTGCTGTGGCCATTATCCATGGGCCTTCTTCCTTAGGTATCCCTTCTAGGATTTGTTTTGTGTCTCTAAGGTATGCTCTCGTATTCTGTATGGCTGACTGTAGATAGTTATCTATATATTGGCCAATTCTGTCAGTCAGGGAATCTATCCCATTCACTATTGGTCTGGGGGGAGGGTTCACCTTATCTTTATACAACTTTGGTAGTGAATATATAATCGGTGTGTGACAGGATTCAAGAATTAGAAATTTGGCCTCTTTTTTATTTAGTATATTCCTTTTAAAACCTAAATGTACGACTTGTTTGAGTTCCTTCCTGCATTTAATCATAGGATTGCTGGGTAATCGGCTATAAGTGGTTTCGTCCTCTAAACGTTTAAGCATACTCTCATTATATTGTTTTTTGGAGAAAAGCTAGCACAGGCAATACTTACGAGGTTAATAACTTTATAGGCTGTAATACAGAGGGAGCTGTCTATGCCTTGGAATGTAGCTGTGGGTTACAATACATAGGACGCACAAAAAGACCCCTGAAAGTATGCATCAAAGAACATGTACAAAATATCTTGAAAGAATTTGGGATAAACATAGTGTTTCCACACATCACAATAAAGACCCCACCCACTTGAAATTTTGGGGGATAAACCATAGAAAAAACACTGGCGGGGTAGTCATAAAGTAAGGACCCTTAGCCAGTTAGAGTCCAAATAGTTTTTTTATTGGACACTTTTGCACCCTGGGGATTGAACATTGAATTTGATCTGAACTGTTTCATCACCGATTTTTAATTAGCTAGAAATAGCATAAATAATATAACTACTTTGCTTGTCATTTTACATTATTTTATCTCACTAGTGCTATTTTAATTATACATGCTCTTTTGTAGATAGGATGGTTGTACTTCCTTTCTTATATCCCCGTTTTTAATTATCATATTAAGACATCATATTAATTGTACCAAGTCATATATATAACTTTTTGTATTTGTGATATACATTTGGTTATGAATATCATTTACAGTGTCCCCTATACTCGTTTTCTCAATATTACCTACACCTCTAGCATCTAAATACTTTTTTTATATATCATTTTATTATATGTAATGTATGTAATTCGAGCAGCATTCGACATCTTAACCTTATTTTATAAATCTACTATCTATTTTTTCGATTCAGACTGTGTCCCCCTTCCACATTTTCTGACATTCACCCTATTGTAAGATCAGTCAGAAAATGATTGCCGCTTTGTTTACTTATTGTAGACTACAAGAAAATGGTCGCAGTTGTAGTCCTTTCCAGGAATATCCACTAGGAAATGGCCACCACACTATTTTTCTCATAGGACTACAAGAAAATGGCCACTCATTAGGATACAATACTAAACCTATTTAAAGACACTTCCAGTGCTAGTAATTATTCCCTGATGAAGTCACGTAATTGTGACGATACGCGAATATACGGGCACTGGAAGTGATTTGGCTGCTCAATGACCAGAGCGCTTTTTACAATTTGACACTGCATTGCGTGGTCATGCATTGCTGTACCCAAACAAAATGTGCATCTTTTTTCCCCTAAAATAGAGCTTTCTTTTGATGTTATTTGATTGCCTCTATTTTTTTGCGATATAAATGGAAAAAGACTGAAAATTCTGAAAAAAAATGATATTTTCTACTTTTTGTTGTAAAAAATCCAATAAACTTAATTTTAGTCATATATTTAGGCCAAAATGTATTCAGCCACATGTCTTTTGGTAAAAAAAAAAATTCAATAAGCATATATTTATTGGTTTGCGCAAAAGTTATAGCGTCTACAAACTAGGGTACCATTTCTGGAATTTACGCAGCTTTTAGTTTATGAGTGCTTATTTCATTTCTTGAGGTGCTAAAATGTCAGGGCAGTACAAACCCCCCCAAATAACCCAATTTTGGAGACACCCCAAGGAAATTGCTGAGAGGCATGTTGAGCCCATTGAATATTTTTTTTTGAGTGAAAAATTACAAAAAAATTACACAAAGTTGTCACTAAATTATATATTGCTCACACGTTGCCATGGTTATATGTGGAATTACACCCAAAAATACATTCTGCTGCTTCTCCTGAGTATGGGGATACCTTATGTGTGAGACTTTTTGGGAGCCTAGCTGCATAAAGGACCCCAAAAACCAAGCACTGCCTTCAGGATTTCTAAGGGCGTAAATTTTTGATTTCACTCCTAACTACTTATCACAGTTTCGAAGGCCATAAAATGCCAAGATAGCACAAACACTGAGTACCCGAGTACCTGAGTACCTATCACAGTCCATCTGAGTATCCGAGTACCTGTCACAGCCCATCTGAGTACCCGAGTACCTGTCACAGTCCATCTGAGTACCTGTCACAGCCCATCTGAGTACCTGAGTACCTGTCACAGCCCATCTGAGTACCCGAGTACCTGTCCCAGCCCATCTGAGTAGCCGAGTACCTGTCCCAGCCCATCTGAGTACCCGAGTACCTGTCCCAGCCCATCTGAGTCCCAGAGTACCTGTCACAGCCCATCTGAGTACCTGTCACAGTCCATCTGAGTACCCGAGTACCTGAGTACCTGTCACAGTCCATCTGAGTATCCGAGTACCTGAGTACCTATCACAGTCCATCTGAGTATCTGAGTACCTGTCACAGCCCATCTTAGTACCTGAGTACCTGTCACAGTCCATCTGAGTACCCGAGTACCTGAGTACCTGTCACAGTCCATCTGAGTATCCGAGTACCTGAGTACCTATCACAGTCCATCTGAGTATCCGAGAACCTGTCACAGCCCATCTGAGTACCGGCGTACCTGTCACAGTCCATCTGAGTACCTGTCACAGTCCATCTGAGTATCCGAGTACCTGAGTACCTATCACAGTTCATCTGAGTCCCAGAGTACCTGTCACAGCCCATCTGAGTACCTGAGTACCTGTCACAGTCCATCTGAGTATCCGAGTACCTGAGTACCTATCACAGTCCATCTGAGTATCCAAGTACCTGTCATAGCCCATCTGAGTACCCGCGTACCTGTCACAGTCCATCTGAGTACCTGTCACAGCCCATATGAGTACCTGTCACAGCCCATCTGAGTACCCAAGTACCTGTCCCAGCCCATCTGAGTACCCAAGTACCTGTCCCAGACCATCTGAGTCCCAGAGTACCTGTCACAGCCCATCTGAGTACCTGAATACCTGAGTACCTGTCACAGTCCATCTGAGTACCTGAGTACCTGTCACAGCCCATCTGAGTACCTGTCACAGTTCATCTGAGTACCTGAGTACCTGTCACAGTCCATCTGAGTACCTGAGTACCCTTCCCAGCCCATCTGAGTACCCGAGTACCTGTCCCAGCCCATCTGAGTACCCAAGTACCTGTCTCAGCCCATCTGAGTACCTGTCCCAGCCCATCTGAGTACCTGTCCCAGCCCATCTGAGTACCTGAGTACCTGAGTACCTGTCACAGTACATCTGAGTACCTGAGTACCTGTCACAGTCCATCTGAGTACCCGAGTACCTGAGTACCTGTCACAGCCCATCTGAGTACCTGTCACAGTTCACCTGAGTACCCGAGTACCTGTCACAGTTCATCTGAGTACCTGAGTACCTGTCACAGTTCATCTGAGTACCCGAGTACCTGTCCAAGCCCATCGGAGTACCCGAGTACCTGTCACCAGCCCATCGGAGTACCAGAGTACCTGTCACAGCCCATCTGAGTACCTGAATACCTGAGTACCTGTCACAGTCTATCTGAGTACCTGAGTACCTGTCACAGCCCATCTGAGTACCTGTCACAGTTCATCTGTGTACCCGAGTACCTGAGTACCTCTCACAGTCCATCTGAGTATCTGAGTACCCTTCCCAGCCCATCTGAGTACCCGAGTACCTGTCCCAGCCCATCTGAGTACCCAAGTACCTGTCTCAGCCCATCTGAGTACCCGCGTACCTGTCCCAGCCCATCTGAGTACCCGAGTACCTGAGTACCTGTCACAGTCCATCTGAGTACCTGAGTACCTGAGTACCTGTCTCAGCCCATCTGAGTACCCGAGTACCTGTCCCAGCCCATCTGAGTACCCGAGTACCTGAGTACCTGTCACAGTCCATCTGAGTATCCGAGTACCTGAGTACCTGTCACAGTCCATCTGAGTACCTGAGTACCTGTCACAGTCCATCTGAGTACCCGAGAACCTGAGTACCTGTCACAGCCCATCTGAGTACCTGTCACAGTTCACCTGAGTACCCAAGTACATGTTACAGTTCATCTGAGTACCTGAGTACCTGTCACAGTTCATCTGAGTACCCGAGTACCTGTCCAAGCCCATCGGAGTACCCGAGTACCTGTCACCAGCCCATCGGAGTACCCGAGTACCTGTCACAAGCCCATCGGAGTACCCAAGTACCTATCAACAGCCCATCAAAGTACCCGAGTACCTGTCACCAGCCCATCGGATTACCCGAGAACCTGTCACCAGCCCATCGGATTACCCGAGTACCTGTCTCCAGCCCATGCCTCATAGAATACACGTTGGGGTGTTTTATTTCCAAAATGGGGTAATTTTGTGGGTAATTCCATTGTCCTGGTGCTCCAGGACCTTCAAAAGTGTGATAGGTGGGAATGAAATGAGATGTGTAATTTATGCTCCTAGAACGCCTGAAGGTACTACTTCAATGTTGGGCCTCTGTATATGTCCAGGCTGTGTAAAAGTCTCACACATGTGGTATCGCCATACTCAGGAGGAGTAGCAGAATGTGTTTTGGGGTGTAATTTTTGCTATATACATGCCATGTGTTAGAAATATCTTATAAATTGACAACTTTGTGTAAAAAAAAAAAAAAAGATTTTCATTTTCTTTCCGCGTTTTCTGAAGACTTGTGTAAAAAATGTAACCGTTCAAAAGACTAATAATGCTTCATAGAATATACTTTGGGGTGTTTGTTTTCCAAAATAGGGTCATTTTGTGGGTAATTCCATTCTCCTGGTGCTCCAGGGCCTTCAAAATTGTAATAGGTCTTTAGAAAATTAGAGGTGTAATTTATGCTCCTAGAATGCCTGACGGTGCTCCCTGCATGTTGGGCCTTTGTATGTGGCCAGGCTGTGTAAAAGTCACACACATGTGGTATCGCCATACTCAGGATGGGTAGCAGAATGTATTTGGGGTGTCATTTTTGCTATGTATATGCTTTGAGTTAGAAATATCTTATAAACTGACCACTTTGTGTAAAAAAAAATATGTTTTCATTTTCTTTCCATGTTTTCCGAAGACTTGGAGTGGAAAAAAATGAACTGTTCAAAAAACTTATTATGCCTCACAGAATAGACATTGGGGTGTTTGCTTTCCAAAATGGGGTCATTTTGTGGGTAATTCCATTGTCCTGGTGCTCCATTTAATTAGAGGTGTCATTTATGCTCCTAGAGCCCCTGACAGTGCTCCCTGCATGTTGGACCTCTCTGTGTGGCCAGGCTGTGTAAAAGTCCCACACCTGTGGTATCGCCATACTTGGGAGGAGTTGCAGAATGTATTTGGGGTGTAATTGGATAATGCATATGCTGTGTGTGTGAGAAATAACTTGTTATTATGACAATCTTGTAAAAAAAAAAAAAAAACATTCTTCTTTTTCCCAAGAATTTACAACTTCAAAAAACTCACCATGCCTCTTACTAAATACTTTGGACTGTCTACTTTTCAAAAAGGGGTCATTTGGGGGGTATTTGTACTTTCCTGACATTTCAGAGCCTCAAGAAATTAGATAGGCCGTCAGTGCATCAGGTGTGATCAGATGTGATCAATTTTCAATGATTTGTACCATAGCTTGTAGATTCTATAACTTTCAAAGAGACTAAATAATATCCACTATTTTGGGTTATTTTTACCAAAGAGATGTAGCAGTATACATTTTTGGCCCCAATTTATGAACAAAAATGACTTATTTGCTAAATTGTATCATAGAAAGTGTTTTTTTTTTTCAAAATGTTCGCTCTTTTTTCACTTATGTCGGAAAAAACTAAAAACCCAGTGGTGATTAAATACCACCAAAAGAAAGCTCTATTTGTATGAGTAATTGGCATTCAAAGTGTGAGAGCGCTGAAAGCTAAAAATTGGTCTGGGAAGGAAGGGTGTATAAATGCCCTGTATTGAAGTGGTTAATATATATAGGCAGTGTAGCCTATATCTACAGTGCATTCCGTGGTGTACTGTTTCTAATACACTTCAGGCACTGTACACAGTATCTAATACATTGTAGTGTGGTGTTGCAAAACAAAAAATACATCATGTTCGGAAGGCCACCAAGGAGAGCCAGACGCTCACAGGTCACTAAAAGAGGGCAAGCAGCCTCTGTGTCTACAGTCAACTGTGGTGGTCATGAACATGGTGCATCCTCTGCAGGTGGCCTTGGGGCACGATCATCCTTTTTTGCTGCTGCTAGCCATGTTATTGAGCCACAACATGCAGAACAGTTGGCTGAGTGGATAACAAAGCCATCCTCATCCTCTGTCACCCAGGTTCAGAGTAGTTTGCCTTCCAACGCAGCTGCCAAAGCATCCTATTCCACCGGCTCCCTGTCCACAGTCACTCCTTCTGTAGCTCCACCATCATGCATGGAGGAGTCCCCAGAATTATTTGACCACAGTGTCGGTTATATGCTGCTGGAGGATGCTCAGCGATTTGAAGGCTCTAATGTTGGTTCCCAGGTTGAGGAAGGGAGTACCCAACAGATACTCTTGTGCACCCAACAAGAGTATCTGTGAGGGGTTTTAGTGTTGTTGCATCACTACCACCACCACCCAAGGCCCAATTTTTCTACCCCTGTTTAACAGGGGCATGTATGTCAGAGGTACTCACCCGGGCCGATATGCTGAGAGCTGCTCCCCTTGCGACTAAGCGCACGATGCCTCTGGAGTGGGTACAGAGGACACCGGGCTCAAAGATGCACGGGTTGCCAGCAGGAGTGTAGCAGGTGGTGTGCAGTAGCGACGTTGACCAGGAGAGGCTGAAGCTGCACTGGGAGTAGACACCTGGCAGAGCTGTGATCAGGTAGAGGTTGCAGAGGTACCAAAGCATATACTGAAGGAGGACCCTCGGGAGCATGAGAGAACTGCAAGTCCAGAACACCGAGCAGGAGGTCAAGCACAAGGAGCAGGAGATAGTCCAGCAAGCCGGCCGAGGGTCAAACACAGGCAACCAGGCAGTAGAAGTATCCAAGAGGCAAGCCAGGGGTCAAACACAGGTAAGTAACTCAGAGAATGTCCAGGAGGCAGGCCGGGGGTCAAGCACAGGTAATCAGGCAGTAGAGGTATCCAAGAAGCAAGCCAGGGGTCAAACACAGGTGAGTAACTCAGAGAATGTCCAGTAGGCAGGCCAAGGGTCAAGCACAGGTAATCAGGCAGTAGAGGTATCCAGAAGCAAGCCAGGGGTCAAACACAGGTAAGTAACTCAGAGAATGTCCAGTAGGCAGGCCGAGGGTCAAGCACAGGTAAACAGGCAGTAGAAGTATCCAGGAAGCAAGCCAGAGGTCAAACACAGGTAAGTAACTCACAGAAGGTCCAGTAGACAGGCCGAGGGTCAAGCACAGGTAGTCAGGCAGTAGAAGTATCCAGGAAGCAAGCCAGGGGTTCAAACACAGGTAAGTAGCGGCAGCGGTAGTCAGACGGATTCCGGGTCGGCACGGGTAGTCAGGTAGATGCAGGGTACAGGGTACCGGGTACAGGATACAGGATACAGGATACAGGATACAGGATACAGTATACAGGATACTGGACTGGAGACAGGACTCAGAAGAGACAACAAACCAGCAATTTGAAAGCGAACAGGGAAGGCCTTTTATAGGCCAGGTAAATGGTCAGGTGGGATACCCGGACGAGTGCGCATGCGCACTCGTCTTCTGTCAGCGCCGCGCACAGCGGTGAGGCGTACTGGCTGGGTTGTGTCAGATACCCGAGTGCCGCGGACCCGCGCATGCGCACACGTTACCCGGCGTACCTGTAACATTCGTTGCGCCGCGCAACCCTGGAACCCGGCGAAGAGGCCTGGTATTTCCCTGACAATGTAATTACAATTCTTGATATAATATTTCACAGTAGGGCCCATTCCTGCACCCAACAAGAGTAACTGTGAGGGCTTACAGTGTTCTGGTACCACCAACACCTAAGGCCCAATTTTCTGCAGAGTATATAGGGCAGGACGTATAGTATATATAGTGCTGTTCAGAGTATATAGTGCCTGGCATGGATTTGGGGGGGGGGGGCAAGCCTTAAGGGCCTGGCATGGATTTGGGGGGGGGGCAAGCCATTTTTTTTGTATTTTTGGTATTTGTATCTATATTGTCGGGATCCGACAATACATTACAGCCACGAGCAGTTTTAAATGACATTTTATTCTTTAGAAATGTAATTTTGCTGTGGCACTGTTATAAACATAGGAAAGATGCGCTACTTTGCAGGCATACTAAGGATGCCCCCAGGCATGATATTTAAGGAATATTTCATTTTTATTGTTTCACTGTAAGCATTATTAAAATCACTGCTACCCAAAAAAAAAAAATTTTTAAAACGTTTTTTTTTTATTGATACATGTCCCCTGGGGCAGGACCCCAGGTCCCCAAAAATGTTTTATGGCAATAACTTGCATATAAGCCTTTAAAATGAGCACTTTTGATTTTTCACTCTCGTGTCCCATAGACTTTAACGGTGTCCATGTGTTTAAACAAATATTTTGCCTGTTCGCATATTCTGCTGCATACCGAACCAGGGGGTGTTCGGCTCATCCCTAGTGGTAAATAATTATGAGAGAGGTTACACATGAGGAAGCTGGGAATAAACTGAATTGTTATATATTGTACTCTAGTATTGATATTATTTGATGTTGTTAGTTAAAATACATTGCTTTAGCATCGCAATATGCTTTTTCTGTTTTATTACAGTCTGAAATGTTGCCCTGGAACCCGGCGAAGAGGCCTGGTATTTCCCTGACAATGTAATTACAATTCTTGATATAATATTTCACAGTAGGGCCCATTCCTGCACCCAACAAGAGTAACTGTGAGGGCTTACAGTGTTCTGGAACCCGGCGAAGAGGCCTGGTATTTCCCTGACAATGTAATTACAATTCTTGATATAATATTTCACAGTAGGGCCCATTCCTGCACCCAACAAGAGTAACTGTGAGGGCTTACAGTGTTCTGGTACCACCAACACCTAAGGCCCAATTTTCTGCAGAGTATATAGGGCAGGACGTATAGTATATATAGTGCTGTTCAGAGTATATAGTGCCTGGCATGGATTGGGGGGGGGGCAAGCCATTTTTTTTGTATTTTTGGTATTTGTATCTATATTGTCGGGATCCGACAATACATTACAGCCACGAGCAGTTTTAAATGACATTTTATTCTTTAGAAATGTAATTTTGCTGTGGCACTGTTATAAACATAGGAAAGATGCGCTACTTTGCAGGCATACTAAGGATGCCCCCAGGCATGATATTTAAGGAATATTTCATTTTTATTGTTTCACTGTAAGCATTATTAAAATCACTGCTACCCAAAAAAAAAAATTTTTAAAACGTTTTTTTTTTTTTGATACATGTCCCCTGGGGCAGGATCCCAGGTCCCCAAAAATGTTTTATGGCAATAACTTGCATATAAGCCTTTAAAATGAGCACTTTTGATTTTTCACGCTCGTGTCCCATAGACTTTAACGGTGTCCATGTGTTTAAACAAATATTTTGCCTGTTCGCATATTCTGCTGCATACCGAACCAGGGGGTGTTCGGCTCATCCCTAGTGGTAAATAATTATGAGAGAGGTTACACATGAGGAAGCTGGGAATAAACTGAATTGTTATATATTGTACTCTAGTATTGATATTATTTGATGTTGTTAGTTAAAATACATTGCTTTAGCATCGCAATATGCTTTTTCTGTTTTATTACAGTCTGAAATGTTTCTTTAATTTGCTGTTTTAATTTGATATAATTTTCTGTTGCTGGTTTATGTAATTTGCTATTACAATGATATATGTTCTTGTGGTCAATAACATCACTTAATGTAATGGCACTATACAGTATAATGTGCTGCTGCTGGGAGATATAATTTCCTGTTGCAATGTGATGTGGAATGCTTATGTGGCATGGCATATTAGCCACAATTTTATTTTATAATAATTTTCACCTAAAAAATGTTCACTTCAGTAACATAAATACCATAAAGCTGTATGCTTAATCCATGTGTTATTTGCCACTATGATAGCTATTTTTATTTATCATTATCATTTTGTTTTGCATTGCCCTTCATTCCTGAAAATAGAGATCATTACAGCAAATACCAATTGCTATAACCCTTCTGCAACAGGGGCCACTTATTTATTTTTGTCTGCCACTGCTCAGAAATCTAAAAAGTGTGTTACTAGTCATGAACTTGGGTATGAGATGGGTCAGTCTCCATGGTTGTTTTTCAGCTTGACATTTACTCTATAAGTACTGATATTAACTAATTATAGGGTTTGGCCTTTTGTTGACTTTCCAACCAATAATGTGAGTTTTTATTGATGCATGTAAAAAATGGAAAATTGATTTTACCATCTAATGTGCAAAACTGTAGGCAGCTCTTGACACCTAAAGGTTTGTGTCACTCAATAAATAAGTATAAATAAATATATCCACTGCATTTGTTGTGCTATTAACTTCACATTTTCACAGCTAGTAACATAATATAGAGAGATGAGCAAAACTTGATTTCTTATCTACAATTTTGGCGAAAATTGGTATATCTTACCAAAAACTCACCATTGTGTCAAACTTGTGGGGGTTTTTGAAGGTGTTTAACTTTGCAATATGCGCTGTGTCGATTTAACTGACAATTGTGTGGTCGTGCGATGTTGTACCCAAACAAAATATATGTACTTTTTTTCCCCACAAATAGAGCTTTCTTTTGGTGGTATTTGATCACCTCTTTTTTTTTTTGTTTGAGCTATAAACAAAAAAAGCGACAATTTAAAATTTTTTTAATTTTTTAATTTTTTCTTTTTTTTTTACTTTTTGCTATAATAAATGTTCCCCAAAAAAAAAAAAACGATTTTTTTCATCAGTTTAGGCCAATATGTAGTTTTATACATATTTTGGTAAAGAAAATCTCTACCAAATGAACCCTAACATGTAACCCTAATGTTATCACTAACCCTTTGTATATAACTAGTAATGTGTTCATTTTGTCAGCCATATTTATAAACAAAAGGCATAGGATTGTCACGACAGTATCGCATGTGATCACATGACAACAAAGCCATCGATCAGTGCTAAAATGCAGTACATCTGACGTCTGAATCTAAGCAGTCCACATGACAAATTTTGAGGCAAAATTGGATGGAAAATTGACAATTTTCAAATGTAATTACAGAGAAATCACTGTAATTATGTCTGCAGTATGAATTTATTTATTAATCAAGCAAGTGATAATGTATTAATTCAAAAATTGTTTGTATTAAGTCAAAATGTTTTGTCTCATAGCATTTTCATTTTCTATGCTCGATGGGCTTTGCTAAGAACTTTTTAAAGAGGCATAGTAAATAACTCAAAATTACTGTGCGAAAAAAAAAAACATCATAACGTATAAACTATTTTTTTTTTTAATTAAATGAATATGCTGACATTTTAAGATTTTATTATTGGATATTAATACACTCAGATGTAACAATAAAGAATGATATTTACTAGCCAGTGTTGAAGGAACTCTTCTGCTTTTTGTTAAACTATAATTGGTACTGTTTATCTGAAAACTGAGAGACAAGATTGTTTATCCGCATTTACAATAAATTCCACCAACAGGCTAGATTGGTGATCATCCAAGAATAGAGGCTCAACATGTCTTAAGAGCTTGTTCTAGACATTTTAACAGAGAAAACAACTTCAGTATTCTACCATGTTCATTAGTCTCCAATGAACACTGAATCCATGAAGTGTAAAAATTGCATTGTGGGCTTTTTTTATAATTGGAAACTTATAAGGATGTCCATGACATGTAGTTTATATATTTGTGTTTTATTTTTTTCTTGTGGGACTTGCCATTTCTTTCTAAAATACGTGTTCCATTCTTCAACTATAGACAATTTTTACACAAAGTTGTCACTGAAATTATATATTGCTCAAACATGCCATGGGCATATGTGAAATGATACACCAAAATACATTCTGCTGCTTCTCCTGAGTATGGGGATATCACATGTGTAGGACTTTTTGACAGTCTAGCCACGTACAGGACCCCAAAAATCCAATTACCGCTTTCAGGATTTCTAAGGGTGTACATTTTTGATTTCACTCCTCACTACCTATCAAAGTTTTGGAGGCCATGAGATGCCCAGATAGCACAACCCCTCCCCCCCCATTTGACCCCATTTTGGAAAGTAGACACCCCAAGCTATTGAGTATTTTGCAGATCTCGCTTTGTGTCACAAAGTTTTGAAAATGTAAAAAAAAAATATATATATATATATATTTTTTATTTTTTCTTCATTTTCAAAAAAAAATGAGCTGCAAAATACTCACCATGCCTCTTAGCAAATACCTTGGGGTGTCTACTTTACAAAATTAGGGTAATTTGGGGGGGGGGGGGGTTTGTGCTATCTGGACATTTCAGGGCCTCTGTAACTGTGATAGGTAGTGATTGGCTTTTGGGGTCCTGTACGCGGCTAGGCTCCCAAAAAGTCTCACACATGTGGTATCCCCATATTCAGGAGAAGTAGCAAATTGTATTTTGGGGTGTTATTCCACATATGCCCATAATAGCTTGGGGTGTTTACTTTTCAAAAAGGGGTCATTTAGGGGGGTTTTGAACTGTCCTGGTATTTTATGCACAAGATTAGAGGCGTATGCCACACATCACCCACTCTTCTAACCACTTGAAGACAAAGCCCTTTTTGAGACTTTTTTTTTACATGGAAAAACTATTTTTTTGCTAGAAAATTACTCTGAACCCCCAAAAATTATATATTTTTTTAAAAGCAAAAGCCCTACAGATTCAAATGGTGGGTGTTGCAAAAAAAAAAAAATTCACACAGTATTTGCACAGCGATTTTTCAATCGCAATTTATTTGGAAAAAAAGCCTTTACAGGTTACCACTTTAGATTTACAGAGGAAAATAATAAAATGACTGCCCTAGATCTGACGTTTGTGGTGATACCTTACATGCATGGTGCAATTGCTGTTTACATATGGCACGAGACCAACGCTTGCGTTCGCATTTGCGCGCGAGCACCGGGGGGACAGGGGTGCTTTTAATTTTTTTTCTTAATTATTTATTTTGCTTTTTTATTTTACTTTTACCCTGTTCCTTTAATTTTTTTAAATCATTTTTATTGTTATCACAGAGAATGTAAATATCCCCTGACAGCAATAGGTAGTGACAGGTATTCTTTTTTTTTTATATTGGGTCTATTAGACTCTAGATCTCTCCTCTGCCCTCAAAGCATCTGACCACACCAAGATCGGTGTGATAAGATGCTTTCCCAATGGCGCTGTTTATATCCGGCGAAACCAAAGTCATGAAATGCTTGTAGCTTCCAGTTTTTTGATCTTCAATCAGCTCTATGGTCAGCTGGCGGAGCCACCGGCTGCAATATCAGGTTCCCCCGGTGGGACAGGATATCCAGAGAAAACCAAGGAAGACAACGGGAGGGGTGAGTGGGGGACATTCCATCCTGCTGCTTGTAAAAGTAGTCTAGCGGCTAATTAACCACTAGGATTGTTTTACATGAGGCAATCGGGTCCTTCCATGTCCTGTGTATGGAGACGAGTGAGGCTAAGATGGCCCCCACCCGTCTCCATCCCATAGGAGGGCGGAAGCAACGTCAAAACATTGGCGACAGGTGGGGCCGCAGGGCCCCTCCTTCCCCAAAGCACCCCCCATGTTGAGGGCATGCGGCCTGGTATGGCTCAGGAGGGGGGGCGCTCGCTCGTCCCCACCCCCTTTCCTGACCGGCTGGGCTGCATGCTCGGATAAGGGTCTGATATGGACTTTGGGGGGATCCCCACGCCATTTTTTCAGCATAGGGGTTTCCCTTTAAATCCATACCAGGCGACGGGGCTAGCAAGGTGTCAATCTCGCCGATGGAGGCGGCGACATTGACCTCCTTTACTAGTCCCATCTACCTGGAGTCGCGTTCAAAATGAACGGACTTTACTCCATGTGTGGGCAAGTCTGTTCATTTTAAAAGTCCGGTCGTGCGGGAGCATGCGTGGGCAAGTCCGCTCGTTCGGAAAGTCCAGCGGACCTCCGCTCGTTCGGAAAGTCCAGAGGACCTCCGCTGGAAAGTCCGGTGGATTGTCTGCTGGACTAAGTCCGCCGGATAGTCTGATCATGTGTACGCGGCATTATTCAGCCCACAGGCTGAACAAGAGAGAACCGAACCAGGTATTTCTTTCTTAAAGTGATTGTAAAGGATCGTTTATTTTTTTTTTAAATAACAAACATATCATACTTACCTCCAATGTGTGGCTCGTTTTGCACAGAGTGGCCCGAACATCCTCTTCTGGGGTCCCCCAGCGGCTCTCCCGGCTCCTCCCCACATCGTATAACCCCCTAGGAGAAGCGCTCTCCCGAGGGGGTTACCTTGCGGGTGCGCTCCCGAGTCCAGCCCCCGGCGCCCGCGTCATTGGATCTTATTGACAGCATGGGAGTCAATGGCTGCGCTGCTATCAATCTATCCAATCTATCCAAGAGCCGGGACCCTGTGGAGAGAGGGACAGTGCATCCCCGCCAAAGAGATGAAGGGGCTCAGGTAAGTAAAATGGGGGGGCTGGGGGGCCGGTGACTGCCAGGTGTTTTTTCACCTTAATGCATAGGATGCATTAAGGAGAAAAAACATGAGGGTTTACAACACCTTTAAATAATTGCCATGATCTAAACATACTTATAGATTTGTAAAAAAAAAACATTACTGGACAGGAAAACCAACAAAGTAGCCAGCACAAATAAAGTATATAAAATGTTAATTTTTCATTGTACTGACCTACACTATTAGCATAGAGCATTAGCCATAGACATTTCAGAGCAGATTGTTAATAGATTGTTCATATCTACTTTTAAACCAGAAAAAAATCCCATTTCTCTAAGATCTAGCAAATACTTTTCTCCAAAGTGGTCATTGATCTGTCTTCTGTAAGATATGGCTACTTCACCTAGATTTCCTGTTACTTTGTATTGGCTGTACAAACTTTACAAAGTCTACTACTTTTCACTTGACCTACCTACATTCTGTGTCTTCAGCAAGAAAAATGAATTTACTTGATCTGTGAATATATGGCCTTCTTAAGCATTGACAACTTAGCTTAAAATTATACTATTTTTTTGTTGTGTAATTTTTGGGCACCATCTGGGTTACAAAGTTGCTGATGGTATGATACATATTGGCTACATTTATCATTGTATTAAAAATTAAAACATTTTAATTATGAATTTTAAATGTAAATCTTCATTTGTGGGCTATAGGCTAATATCGTCTTTTTTCATGCATACTATATTATGAGTGAAACCTTGAGAGGGTTGAAATGATTGGTGTGTCCTGGTATCACATCACCATCATATGATATGCACAAAAATAAGAATTTATATGGGATTTTTAAAAGAGAAATATGGTCAAAGCTAAAGCTTACTTGTGCTTTCCTGTGGCCCTGAATCAGTTGACTGCGGACTAAAGTCTGCTGTCAGCTGATGTCGCATAGAGGTGAGTATGTATGTAGGTTTTTTAGTGAACCCATACTTCTCCTTTAAGCTGCCAAAATGTAGGCATACATATGTAAAAAAGATTTATATACTGTGTGTATATATATATATATATATATATATATATATATATATATATATATATATATATATATATATATATTGAAAATTACAGTATATATTTCATTGGGATAGTTTACCTTATTGCATATGCTTCTGATTACAGTATTGTAGTGGTAAACAGGGAATGGAGCCACATTGTATTTCACAAATTTGCTTCTTTAGAGGAGTGAATGAGAATGAAATCCAGAGAAACATAACAGAGTAGCAAGCTAACAGATTTGATACAAACATGGAGAGGGGCCACCTGCGATATACACCAGGGACAAGGACTCTGGAACATTAATGTTGAATGTGTCTATGTATCCATTGTAAATGCTTTAAGGGTCTATGGTAGAACCTCTGTCTTGGTTCCATTAGGTGAAATATACTCTGCTAAATTAATGGTGGCAAAAAAAATTATCTTAAGAAACAAAAGGATAGGTTGCTTGTATTCCAGGTTATACAAAATATACATTTTGGGTAGGCATAGTGAAACTACACAATAGGGAGTTTTCAGTTCACTGCCTCTATGTGCGTAGATTCACATTTACCACTGATTGTTGCAAAAAACAAACAGGGTCCTTTTTTACCTCTACAGTATTAACAGTATTTTTCAAACTTAAGTTAAATACTCTGGTTTTCATTATGGAGAACCACTGCAATTAGGGTTGCATCACGGTATCAGATTTTACCACTAAATGAAATTTGAAATGATAGCTTGGCATACAGTAAACTGAAAAATCACAAGTATAACACTAGTACATTATTACAATAATTATAATATAGTTAACCTATAGATTATTGCATATAGTATTTGTGCATGTTTCAAAAACATAATCAGCTCAGTTTACTGATGTGCTATATGCTGTATTATCATATATTACAATGTAGCACATGTTATTATATAACTAGTTATTTTGTCAGTTTACAATGCCAAGAGCTTAAAATAGTGACACACAGGAGGCATTATTAACCACTTGACTACTGGGCACTTAAACACCCTTAATAACCAGACCAATTTTCAGCTTTCGGTGCTTTTACATTTTGAATGACAATTACTCAGTCATACAACACTGTACCCAAATGAAATTTTTGTCCTTTTTTCCACACAAATAGAGCTTTCTTTTGGTGGTATTTAATCACCGTTGGGTTTTTTATTTTTTGCGCTATAAAAGAAAAAGACTGAAAATTCTGTAAAAAAAATTATTTTTCTTCGTTTCTGTTATAAAATTTAGCAAATTTTGTCATTTTTCTTGATAAATTTTGGCCAAAATTTATACTGCTACATATCCTTGGTAAAAATAAGTACAAATTGGGGTATATTATTTGGTCGTTGTGAAAGTTATAGAGTCCACAAGCTATGGTGCCAATATCTGAAAATTGATCACACCTGAAGTACTGACGGCCGATCTCATTTCTTGAGTCCATAACATGCCATAAAAGTACACATACCCCCCAAATGACCCCTTTTTGGAAAGAAGACATTCCAATGTATTTAGAAAGAGGCATGGTGAGTTTTTGGAAGTTGTAATTTTTTCCCACAATTCTTTGCAAAATCAAGATTTTTTTTCTTATTTTTTTTTTTTTTCACAAAATTGTCATATTAGCAGGTTATTTCTCACACACAGCATATGCATACCACATATTACACCCCAAAACACATTCTGCTATTACTCCTGAGTACGGCGATACCACATGTGTGAGACTTTTACACAGCGTGGCCACATACAGAGGCCCAACATGCAGGGAGCACCATCAGGTGTTCTGGAGCACCAAGGCCAATTCTGACATTTCTCTCCTACATGTAAAATCATCATTTATTTGCTAGAAAATTACATAGAACCCCAAAATATTATATATGTTTTTTTAGCAAAGACCCTAGAGAATACAATGGCGGTCGTTGCAATTTTTATCTAGCACGGTACTTGCGCAGCAATTTTTCGAACGCGTTTTTTTTGGGAAAAAAAATTTTGTGCTTTACAAAAAACAAAACTGTAAATTTAGCCCAATGTTTTTGCATAATGTGAAAGATGAAGTTACGCCGAGTAAATAGATACCTAACATGTCACCCTTCAAAATTGCACGCGCTCGTGGAATGGCGCCAAACTTCGCTACTTAAAAATCCCCATAGGCGGCGCTTTAAAACTTTTTACTGGTTACATGTTTTGAGTTACAGAGGAGGTCTAGGGCCAAAATTATTGTTCTCGCTCCAACGTTCGCAGCGATACCTCACATGTGTGGTTTGAAAACCGTTTTCATATGTCGGCGGGACTTACGTATGCGTTCGCTTCTGCATGCGAGCGCACAGGGACAGGGGCGCTTTACATTTTTTTTTTTTTTTTTTTATTGTTCATTTTACTTTTTTACTATTTTAGTTTGACACTTTTTTCCCCCCAAAAATTTTTTTGATCACTTTTATTCCTATTACAAGGAATGTAAACATCCCTTGTAATAGGAATATGGCATGACAGGTCCTCTTTACAGTGAGATATGGGGTCAATAAGACCCCACATCTCACCTCTAGGGTGGAAAGCCTTAAAAAAAAAAAAACGATCCTGGCTTTGATCGTAGCGAGCATTGCAGGGTATCGCAGAATATCGCAGGGTATGGCTGGGTATGGCTGGGTATGGCAGGGTATGGAAGAGTATCGCAGGTAATGGCAGGGTATGGCATGGCAGGGTATGGCAGGGTAATGGCAGAGTATGGCAGGGTAATGGCA